>VMOF01000024.1:62325901-62755210 GCA_011764245.1 Trialeurodes vaporariorum | reverse complement strand
TTCAGTCGGCACGGAACAGTGCAACGTCCATTTTTGCAGGTCTTCAGCTAATTTTCACGGAAGTAAACAATCGTAAAAGCTAAGCCCTTAAATTGATTCCACCTTTGACTTTCAATTCATCATAATCATTATAATTTCTGGTGTAACTGGGGTCTAGATTTCGTTTTTGAACGACAAAATAGCATTTGAATACTTATTAATGAAATTTAAAAGGGGGTGTACACCTTTAGGTGTATCAAAAATATTAGGGGTGGCCACCTTAGGTGCATGTTTTGCACGATGTCAAAACTCTACTTTTTTTTCAAACGCAAAAAAAAAAAAAAAAAAACTAAAAAAAAAAAAAAAAAAAAACTAAAAAACAAGCAAATTTAAAAAAAATGAAATTAACATATGATAGCCAACTGTCTGAATAGTAAATTGACATATTTAGTTTTTTTTATCTCTCATGGCTTATACGTGCATATTGGCCCCAAGCATAGGTATGGCCACCTTTGGGTCACTTACCTTATGCTCATCAATTTAGATTAGGAAACAGCTGCGCTAAGATCAACCATGCTGGTCGAAAATTCGCTTCCGAACAAAAATAATGTCGGGTATGAAAGGGTCAAAAAAGGATGGAGATAAAGGAGAATTCTAGTCTTTATAAGTAGAGTTCTGGTCTTTTTAAGAATTCTGGCCAACATATGACCAGAATTCTATTTAAAAAAAAAAAAGAACAGAATTTTCCTGAAAACCGCTAGAATTTCTTTTCGGGAACTTTTTATCAGAATTCTATAACCATTTTTTGAAGGACATTTTTTTCCGCAAGTGCTGCTTTAATTTAGAATGTGAAATGGGGCAGTTTGCAAGGGCGGTCTGAAATGTTGTATTTTTTATGTAAAGAAAATGAAAGTACTTGATGCAAGCTGAGAACAAAGATGCCTTTGGTTACTAATAATTAAATCTCATTGTTCCAGGGATGAGATTATGGCCCAAAATACATTGTTTTAAATGGGAATCCCGCGTAGTGACGTCACGACGTACACGAAATGCTGAAACTTTACTTGCGTGTGTATCTCCAGAACCGAGACACTTGGGGGAAAAACCAAAGGTACCACTGTTCTTATCTCACCGCAAGTAATTATTATAATTTTCTTAATAAAAATACAACATTTCAGACCCTTGCAACTGCCCCACCAAGTCGTCAAAACGAGTGGAATGCTAAGAAAGATGAACTTTTGGCTCTTAGTGTTTTACCATAGAAATACTTTCTCGACATGTTGTAGATCTTCGGGGGGGGGGGGGGGGGGAGGCAAAGTTGGTTCATGCAATGGGTCTGTTGCATACTTTTGCTACAACAATAAAGTGCCTTGATTATTATGTAAAATTCGGCGAAAATAACGATGCGCACATTAAAAACGTTCAAAATCCACTCATAAACTCAGAAAATCACTTGAATTTCAAACAGCCCGCGCTACACTAGATACGATTTGCACCGGTATACTACTACATAGACGGAACCACCGTGCACAAGTAAACAACATCGTAACTACAAAATGAATTCTGTTCTAAATACATGAACAATTGGCTGCATTTGCTGTCTGGTCTTTTTGATTTATCAAAGATTACAAAATAATTTAAGAAATGTACGCATCTAAACGAAACATTCCAATGTTTTTGAGTTCTGTTCATGTTCACATAAATAGATGGTTCCGCATCTATGTAGTTATAAGTCGGTGATATAGTGTCTAGTGTAGCGCGGGTTGTTTGAAATGGAAGGTATTTTTTGAGTTAATGAGTGGATTTTGAAAGTTTTAAATGTGCGCATCGTTATTTTCGCCGAATTTTACGTTAGAAACAATGTGTCATATTGATGTAGCAAAAGTACGCAACAGACCCATTTGGCAACATTGTTTTTCCTCCATTTAAATCTATGTACAATAATCGAATGCCGGTGAAGCACTGCTTCGCTGACGAATCGATTATTTTACGTAGAATCAAATGGAGAAAAACCATTGTTGCCAAATAGCATGAGCCGCCACTGCCCCCGTCCCCCCTGTAAAGAAAGTAAAGATAAACGGGTGATAGTTGAAAAAAATGAAAGTAAATGTTTCGAAACTCTCTGAATCAACTCATTCTGTTTGAGACTTGTGGTTCATTTCGTTCCTTTTACGTATGCAAATGTTGGTCAAAAGAAATGAATTGCATCTGACGCGATCTTGCTCCTAATCCGAATATAAAGCGTGTCAAGAACGAGAAAAGTTGTGAAGGACGAATAAGAGGCCACCGCTGGGCCTCTAGGCCGCTACGGCTGCTGGCTGACTCACCTGCCAAGGATATGCACCATAGGGCACAGTCGATCCACCGATGATCTTTGGCATAATTCCGCCGCTCCGGTAAGGATAGTGTGACACTGTTCTCACGCCACATTCCAATTGCGAATAGTAAGGGAATTTCGGGTATCCTCCACTGCGGCGATTTCTGTCGTCTGAGAACACGGCCATTCCGGGAAGGAATAAATGGAAATAATTAGAAAATTATTTTGAAACTCACGAGAACACTAAGTTTAATAGATGAAGTCAGTGTTTTTTTTTTCTAAAACTTTCAATGAGAAAAATATTCCTGTTTAATTCAAACGTAATTTCGATATGGGAAGTGTTAAATAGTATTTTTGTTAAAGTAACCGGAATTCTTGTTGAAATATCTGGACGTCCGGTGACTATGTAATCAGAATTCCAGTGACTGTTATCGGAATTCCGTAGAGGGAATATGTGTGCAAGTACAATCAGAATTCTTTTTTCAACAACAGGGAATTTTTTTCAGTGTTGCTGATTTAGAAGTATTGATTTTAATATTTCCCTCTCAATTGCTTCAAGGAGTTATCCTCTCAAATAAGTCTATCTAAATAACATAAAATCTTATGAGATAAGTAAAATAAAAACAACATGCACCTAATTTTAGATGAGAAATCCACGGCTGGATCAGCTCTGATGACAAAATATTCATTTCAAAGCAAAAACTAGGTCTCAAAGAATTAAGAGTACTTTAACCCTTTAAACCCGGGTTTATTACAAACCCTTCTCACAAATTTTTTATCAATCCCAATGAATCGAATGAACTTTTCTCGTTTAGTTTGATGTGCATAGTGGTTTTTTTAAAAATACATTTAAAACCATGTTAATTTGGTGGTACAAGTTTGTACAGCCAGTAGACAAAGGGTTAAGCTACTTGTTTTATTGATTGAGATTTTTTGAAAGGGGGTTGTCATGATTAATTGGAAATAGATCGATATCGAACTTTGACCTCCGATTTATTGAAAAGAAAGAACGGTGTCGACCTTTGGTTCGCGATAAAAATTCTCATTTTTCTATACATTTTTCTATTGATGTGTCTCAAGATAGAGGTTTTAGTAATTTTGAGTTGGGGGGACATCGACATCCCCCGCTTAGGGAGGGGGCAGCTGCCTCCAAATGTGATCCCCTCAAAATATAGTTTCTCTCAAGTCATGGTTTTTTTTTTTTTTTTTTTTTTTTTTTTTTTTTTTTTTTTTCAAAATTTATTCAGTTGTCACCAGAAACCAGAATTTCAGGACGCAGAACATCCTGCATACAGTAGTATACATCTACAAATAGTACCATGTTGCTCAAAAATGCTCACCCTCTGGTGTTGGAAATGGGATTCCGTACGTGCTGAAGATGGAGAAAACGATCAAGATAAAGACGTGCTCTACGAACATCTTGAGGGTGGCAACTCTGAGAACAAACAAAAGTTCGAAAGAGATATTAATATAAAGAACAAATAAGCTGTCGACAGTATACAACATACTTTTAAAATAACGTTGCGAGGGAATAAAATCAGTATATGTGACTAAAAAGAAAATGTCTCGCCAGTTTACTGGCTATTCATCATTTTTCCTCCCGTCATTTTTATTACTTTCAAAGGAATTTCGGGCTTCCGAACATTCTTTCATTAGTCATTCCCGAGATTCTTTGTCTCACTATGACGTGTCAGCATCGCCACTAGAGGATCCAATAAATCTTTTTCTCTCTTTTCCCATTAGAACGCATGTGTTAGAAAAGGATATGGAAGAGGCGGCGAAAATCACGTGACTTTCCCGGATCTGTCCTTTTCTAACACACGCATTCTAATGAGGAAAGAGAGAGAAGGATAAATTCCTGAATCCGACAGTGTGCATCGCCCGACACGTACAAATTCCATATTTATCGTCTCCGATCATGAACACGCTTTGACCGCGTGTCGCTTGAGGAAGCTGACGAATGCTGTTGAGTGTTGAACGTTGAGTAACGATATTACGACGGAGGATTTCATCGATGCAAGCTCTTCAAACGCTTGAAGCTCAGTGATTCTTTTTTTCTTCTTTCTTTCAGCGCGGTTTTTGGAATTTTTAATCCGCCATCGAGCACAGATCCTTCCAATTGCGCAGTAGTGAGGATACTCAGCTTTGCGTTGAATGACCAGAACATAAAAATGATTAAATTTCACTTTTATAGCTACGCAGTAGCACTAAAAATAACGTGGGTAGAGAGCCATTAAACTCTCGATTTCCAAAAACTATACGCAAATGATGGAAATATTTATAAATTACGCTTGAATATACTCTATAGATAGAACTATTAACGAAGAACAAAAAAGTAAAGAACAAAAATAACATTATGCATATAAAAAAAAAAAAAAAATATGTAAGAAGTAAAATAATTTGCCGATGGGTAATAAAGTCTCGACACTAACGGATCCAAGATATTGTATTTCTCTCTTTTGTCCCATTAGAATGCGATCGTTCGAAAAGGATAGAAGAAGGGCGAGAATCACGTGACTGACCCTAATCTGTCCTTCTCTAACACGCGCATTCTAACGAGACAAGAGAGAGACGGACGAATTTGTCGATATGTAGTAAAGTCTGGGCACTGGAGGATCCAAGAAGTTGTCCTTTTCTCTCTTGTCCCATTAGAATGCATGTATTAGAAAAGGATAGAAGAACAGGCGAGAATCACGTGACTGCCCCTAATCTGTCCTTCTCTAATACACGCATTCAAATGAGACAAGAGAGAGAAGGATATATTTGTGGATCTGTCAGTGAGTCTGAGTGAGGGAGGCAGTGGCGTCGCGTGCGATTTGGCAACAATGTAGCCTATCCATTTAAACTCATGTAAAATATCGAATTCAGGGGGTGCACAGTGCACAACGAAAATTCGATATGTTTAATGAGTTTAAATGGAGCAGTTGCATTGTTGCCAGATGGCACGCGACGCCACTGGAGGGAGGAAAGGGGATAGCTCTGAATGTTTTATGAGATCTCGAAGCGTCGAGAAGAATTGGCAAGAATAAATTAATGCGATCCGAACACCGACGGCCGATCTAGGATATTGCCCCTCTCTCTCTCTCTCTCGTTTCCCATAGGAACGCATGTGTGAATAAAGGATATGAGAGGGGATAAAATCATGTGACTGATCCTTTTCTAATAAACGCTTTCTAATGGGGAAAGAGAAAGAGAGAGAAATTCCTCGATCCGCCAGTGGATCCAAAGTGAAGTCGCGAACGTGTGATAAGACTTTCTCGAATAATAGACAAACGGCCAGACAGGCTATAACAAACGAACACCGCGCGTCGCGTCGCGTAGGCGCGAGCCGCGAGCCGCGAGGCGTCTTCTGGGAATGGGTCTGTTGCAAACTTTTGCTACAGCGCTATAGAGTGTTCAATCTCATGTAAAATCGCGTGAAAAGTGGCATCAGAAAGACGTAAAATGCAGAATAAAACTCACGAGAAACGTATAATGAAATCCAAGATGGCGGTAAAATATTGAGCAACCTGTATGCATGCACCACGAACATCCAAGAATAGCCAACCTCACAATATCGATCACACCCAATCACAACGTAAATAAACACATAACCTCTGAAGCTGTGAGGTTTATCAACAGTGGCAATCCTTGGATGTTTTAAAGGTGCATGCATACAGATTGCTCGTTATTTTACCGCCATCTTGGATTTCATTAAACGTCTCTTGTGAGCTTATTATCGCATTTCATGATTTTCTGATGCCACCAATGGACTTTTCGGGTGATTTTACATACGATGAAACACGCTTTAACGTTGTAGCAAAAGTTTGCAACAGACCCATTTTACATCAACTTTGATCATGGACAGTATACGATAACCGCTTATATCAAGATGAAACACTGTAAAGAATTACCCGAATAATTGAACGGTGAATCAAACAAGTATTTCTGAAAAGATGGAATGGGAAAAAGCCCGACACTCGTGTTTATCGTGATACACCTACCAGTGGCGTCGCTTTCAAACAGCGGCAACATTGTATTTCTTCGAGTATATACATTGCATAGGGATTTGAAGGGGAAATAGTGTCCGAAAAGTGCCCAAGTTGACAAATTCGCAGACCAATCAGTGGCCGTAGCGTGCAATTTGGCGACGTTTGTATTTCGTTCATTTAAACCCATGTAAAAGGTCGAATGTGAAGGTGTTTATCGAGCACTCAATAGTTCCATATTTTTCGTTTATTTAAATGAACAAACTCCAACGTTACCAAATTACACGCTGCATCAATGGGGCTATTGCACACTTTTGCTTTAAGCGATTTAATAGTCGATTTTGGCGTAAAAACCTCAAAAAATAACGATGGAGACACTAAAAACTTCTAAATTCCACTCCTCAACTCAATAAACGCAGTTATTAGCGCGAGCGTAATGGTGGCCGAAGGCACTAACAACGGGAGATTCCCATCTAACAATTCTGAAACTCCATCAAGAAGTGACCAATAAGAGACTATACTTTCTTTTGACACCGATGTCACTAGGTGTTGCGGTACCATTCATCGGATGTGGATCATCACTCTGATGACTAATTACTCTGTGAATCATCCTTGTCAACATAGAAAGAGTGACGAAATTAAGATAGGAATCTCCCATTGTTAGTGCCTTCAGCCACCATTACACTCGCTCAAATAACTGCGTTTATTGAGTTAAGGAGTGGATTTTGGAAGTTTTTAGTGCCGCCATCGTTATTTTTTGAGGTTTTTACGCCACAATCGACTGTTAAATCCCTTAAAGCAAAAGTGTGCAATAGTCCCATTAGAATCCCATATAGGTCTACCTGCAAAGCGGAGATCAATGTAAATCATTTTTGAGCATATTTTTTCAAGCTGACTCCTTATTGTCTCGCACTACAAAATGTGTTTGTGCGCAGAAATAATGGCCAGGGCCAGGAGGCTAAGGTCTCACCCGAGATTTCCTTAGAATGAAGCGTGGAGGAAGGGGAGGGAGGGGGGGGCTGAAGAGTGAGGAGAGACAGTCAGAGGAGGAGTTACAATAGTAAAAATGCCGAATGCGTGGCTGAAATCTTGTCTGTCATCGATGCAAGTTGCGAGTTGCATAGTTATCACCCCGGTGCAATGTGCAATTCCCTTGGCATAAGAGTCGACGATGATATATACCAACGATCAACGACCAACACTCAACTCAAACAACGGTTCTTCACGTAATTTCAAGATGAGGCCCAAGGACAGAAGACAAGGGAACGAGAGCACGTCCCAGCATGCAAATGTGACTGTGTGAGATGCGCTCGAAAAATGCGCACGGCGCGCGCGCGCAGACCACGGCTGTGTTCGCGTCTGTACAATTTCATCTCAAAATGATTGTTGTGCTATGTGCACCTTGCTGAAAATCACCAGAGTCATTATTCTGCCATTGCAGCGATTGACGCAGTATCGCAAAGCTACAGCACGTGAACGCGTTTACAGACAGCGAATCAGCAACTCGACAAGCTATCCGGTCGACGGAGGACCACCAAACTGAACTTTAATAAAGTTCCAAAATTCTACGGTGATGTCGCGTGCAATCTGACAACACTGTATTATTCAGTCCATATAAACCCATGGAAAGAGTTCTACTTATCGGGACCGGGGCGCACAGTACACCTTCGAAACACCCAATGAATCGTTGTGAACCGGCTTACGTCATCCATCATACATTGCATACACCGACTTTGTTAGATGGACCAATCAGCGATCATAGCTCACGTTTTGTGACGCAAGTCGGCTCACCGTCTCCCGTTATTTATCCACCAAATCCTGATACGTCTACCTGTATTAATGGCTACCTTGAAGTCACATGGCGTAACGGATGGCAATGAAACTGGCCGAACTTCATCTTCATGCTGACATTGAACTTCATCCTTGTAGTGACATTGAATACCTAATGATCATTGACATTATCGTGTGAATTTAGGCCGATATTGTGAAATAGACTTATTTCGCTATGACTCGCACCCACTCGGTGGTTTGTTGATAGTGGCTGATTAATTCACAAATCTAATTCTACGAGGCTGCAATCAGCGGCGGCTCGTGCAATGTGGCAACAATGGATTTCCTCCATTTAAAACTGTGTAAAATAATCGATTACTCGGTGAGGCGCAGCGCCTCACCTAGTATCGATATTTTTGCATACGTTTAAATGGCAAAAGGGCACGGCTGCCAGATTGCACGAGCCGCCACTAGCTGCAATTCTAGGGACGTTCACGTTCGTGTAGGGAAACGTTTGCCTCGGTGAAATTCAGATGTTAAAAACCTGCATACTGTATATAGCAACAGTAGCACTAAAAACTCACTAAATCCACTCCTAAACACATAAAATGTATTTAAATGCGCGAGCGTAAATGGTGACGTTGGGCACTAATAATAATGGGAGATTCCCATCTAAGTATAATAATATTATAATATTATAATAATATTACTACTACTTATATCAAGAAGTGACCAATAAAATACGACTTTCCTTTGACACCGGTGTCACCAGGTGTTATGGTACCATTAATCGAAAGTGGATCACTACTCCGGTGTCTAATTACTCTGTGAATATTCCTTGTCAGCATAGAGGAAGTGACGAAATTGAGGTAGGAATCTCCCCTTATTAGTGCCCAACGCCACCATTAAGCTTGTGCATTTAAAGAGTTTTATGAGTTTAGGAGTGGATTTCGTGAGTATTAAGTTCTACCATCGACATCGTTATATATTAGCAGGTTTTCACCAACGAGCTATAACTTTAGAGTGGCACATCAAGGAACGTTCCGCTGGTTCATTGTTGTCACCTAGGGCGCCGCCATCTTGCCGTAAAAATCGATTTTGAGGTTAAGTTTTGTAGGTTGTTTCCGGTCGTTTCGTAAACAAACTCGGCATCGCCGGAAACGGCCTTCAAAATTTAACCTCAAACCTTGGAATCTGCTTTCCAAATTCCGCTTTTTCCCGGGATTCCTTCTACCCTGTGTGGCACAAGGTGGACCAGCCCGCTGCCACTCTAAAGTTATAGCTCATTGGTTTCCACTTCAAAATCGACCAAATCACTTGTAGCAAAAAGGTGCATCAGCCCCATTCAAAATTGATCAATCAGGTATCGCTTTCACATTTAAAAAATCATGTAAACCAACCAGATTCCTGGAATTTAAATTTCCCGTTCGTCACTATACAAAAGTCTGATGCGGCGCAAGGTACTTATATTTAACAGGTATGCTCGACTCGCTTCCCGCGCAGTACTTTCTTGGTGAATTTAAATGGAAGAAGTACATTGTTGCCCAATTTCATGCTTCGACACTGCTGAAAAGGTTAAGAAATAAGAGGCAAACAAACCGTACATCTGCCTCATTTTAGCATAGGACTCATGACATGGTGCCACCCCACTTTTATAGCTCATCGTCCTTTTTGACCCCCTTAACCCAGTGGCGTAGCATGCAATTTGGCAACGTTGTATTTTGTCCATAAAAACCCATGTAAAAGGTCGAATGCAAAGGTGTTCACCGAACACCCAATAGTTCGATCTTTTTAATGAGTTTAAACAAATGAACAGCGACGTTGCCAAATTGCACGCTTCGCCACTGCAGGCTTTACCGACACATGGCGCGAAAACTTTTCGAGGCCGAACAGAAGCGCATAATGGCTCAAATCAATTAAAGGTTGCAATAACGGTGTGCTTGTGACTAAAGCAACTATAAAATCGAATAAAATAACCTATAACAAACTTGTGCACAACGCACTATGGTCTAAGATCGCCATAACGTGGCCAAAAATCAAAAAATCGACTTTGGAATTGACGAAAATGAGGTATCTAGCGTCATTCTAAACCTTTTGAAGGGTCTAGAATGGCCAGACCTAGCCTCATCTGATAGCGGCAAGTATCTGATATCACCAGTTGAATCTTATCAAATTGGAAATAAGTAAACTTGCTTCAAATCTTGGCTCAACGGAGTTAATGTAAAAATAGTGCCCAAAGATGTAATTTCGTTCTTTTGGCAAAACTGTGGCATGGAAAGGAATCACCAAAGTATAATTAATCACCTTCTACCGTCATATATTTTAGATTTAACCCTTTATGCCCCATTTTTGAACTTACAAGAATAGCAGTTTAGTACACGAAAATCTGAACAAAAAAATTCTAAACATGGACTTTTAAATACTTTCCCGAAGTTTCCCGAAAAAAAGCTTTACAGGAAAATGTTCCTCATGTTTTTCTGAATAAGATACATTCAACAGAGTTGTCCTATTTTGTCCTTTTTTGAAGTTTTATTAGTTTCTTTAAAGACAGTATCCGTTTCATAGGAGTATTATTTTGGTCTGAGATTGCCAAAAAGTGGCTAGAAGCCGGAAATTCGACTCTGAAATTAAGGAAATTATGTACGAGCCGACATTCTATGGCCTTTGAAGGCTGTAGAATGACTAGTTAGCTTCATTGATAGCAGCAAACATCTGACATTACGTATTAAACCTTTTCAAATTGAAGATAAGTAAACATGCCCCGAATCTTGGCTCGGATACATTCTCGCTAACATAGTTTTCAGTGATGAAATTTCGTTCTTTTAGCAACACTTTGGCTGGAACGGAATCACTAAGACAAGTTTCATCACCCTTTATCCTCGTATAATTAAAATATACAACCATTTTATGCCTCATTTACCTCATACCTATGACTAGACTTTTAAATACCGAAGACACGTACTTACAGGACTTTAAAACGATTGCAAATGATTTTTCCAGTGACTAAAAGCTGTGAAATACAGTTTTGTTTACTTTCATCCCTTCTTCAAAACCGTTTATCTTGCAAGGTTGCAAGATTTCGCAGAAAAATCTTGGCATTTCAATTCCACCTGTGTTTATTGTTAAGATTTTTCAGTCAAATTTAGCAAGTGGGATGAAATTTCGGGTGTGGTAGGGGGAGAGGAGTTAGACGAAAGGGGGTGGACAGGGGGGGGGACCTGGTCTCTCGGTCTGTTCAAAATCTATCTTATCACGATCAACCAGTCTTGAAAATCTCAGGATTTAAAGGTGGAATGTAAAGGACATTTAAATAAGTAATCAATTTTATATATTTTAAAAAAAAAAAAAAAAAAAAAAAAAAAAAAAGAATTAGTTGGGCACCATTTTGAATCACAAAATTGTAAAAAAATCCATAAAATTCGAGTTTTAGGTACTTAAAACATGGGGAAACTGAGTTCCAGGTAAATCGGACTGTAGGCTGTAGGACACTGAATGACACTATCAGATTCAAGTTTAGCACTCTTAAAAACACTGATAAAAAAAATGTCATTAAAATCGGATGTTAGGCTGAATTTTAATCTCAAAAGAATAGAAAATTTGAGCGGGCGCCATCTTGGATTTCAAAATTTTTGAAAAATTTCTTCAGATTCGAATTCAGCGTACTTAAAAACATAGGGAAACCAAGTTTCAAGCCATTTGGCTCGTTAGCTGATTTATGGCCACGCTTTGGTGATCTCAGACCATAGTGCAACGTATAAACATTGATGTATATACCGTAAAGGTACGCGTGTTGACCGATATGTATCGCAAAACTAGAGTTTTCTTCAAACGAGACATTTTAATCTGCAGCAAGAATGCAAGTTCCAACTGCAAACTGTCAAGGTTCTGAGAACAAAATTTTTGAGGGGAAAACTATGAGGCAGTTGCATGGCAAATGAATCATGATTTCTTTCAGGTCAGCATGGATATAAGGCCACCCGTAAAAATCTGGGGGCCCGGGGCAAAATTGGGTTTTGGGGACCTTCGGTTTTGTTTTGTTTTTTTTTTTTTCAAAGTTTGTCTTTAGCTCTGCCCCTTCGTGGTTTGGGAACTCCGAGCAAACCCCCCTCCCCCCTTTTAATTTTTAATAGAAGATAATAGAAAAAAAAAGAACTTATTTGGCTTAGTCAAAAACAGATAAAACATTTGAGAACGTAAACACTGGTGATATGTAATGAAAACTGATGCCAAAGTTTTTTTAGAAAATGAAAGGTCGTTTGGAATGAACAGACAGCCAGTAGCGCACCGAGAGTTTCTTCATCTCTCTCTTTTCTCCATTAAGAAACGTGTGTTAGACAAGGATGGACAAGGGGATAAAACCCCCTCCTTCTATCCTTTTCCTACTCATACATTCAAATGGGAAATGAGAGAGATGGAAGATATCCTGGTTGCGCCAGTGCAGACAGCTAAATGATTATGATAACTGAAGCGACATATTTTTGGCTCATTTGAATGTCAAGTGAAAGTATGCTCACATTGCTCAAAGAAGCGAGAATATAGCCGCACTATTTTTCCAAAATCCGTTGGGCATTACTTGATATTTTATTTTTTGCATTTTAGAAAAGCTGCTATTTAAAATAACTCGCTCAGAGCCTCGAGATAAGTCCATGCATGGTGAATAGAGGTGGTTTCAGAAGTGTAGGCGGACCTAGACCGATAATCTTTGGAATTTGTCAACATTATTTCTGATATTACTCGATGAAAATGAATAAAAATGAAATTGAGTGTTCAATTTTCAATGAGGAAAACTTTAAACACAAAAGAATAAAGTCAGGAGCAAATTCGGTATTGATTTGAAGGAATGAAAGTTGAAAATTCGCCAAAGATTATGGTTTTGGTCCGCCTACACTACTGGAGCTACCTCTACCTAGTTAGAACTTAGAATGTATAGAATTCCGATTGATTCGCGATAAAGAACTATTCTTCATTTCTTGTTTAAGATTGGGTTTGTGATGAATGAAAGTTTTAAATATTTCATTTCAGGAAAGTATCCTATTAAAATACAACGGGACTTGTTCGCAAATCTGGTACAAAGTATCGGCTCCCGCTCAGTGGCGTAGCGTGCAATTTGGCAATGTTGTATTTTGTCCATTTAAACCCATGGAAAAGATCGATTCATTGGGTGTTCGGTGAACACTTTAGCATTCGACCTTTGACATGGGTTCAAATGAACGAAATGCAACGTTACCAAATTTCACGCTACGCCACTGTTCCCGCAATTCATTAGCATCCCTTGTCTTTATATGAGACTGTTTCTTCAACAATAAACTTCAGTAAGAAAACTAAAACAATTGTAACCCTTAACTGCAGATGAGCCCAGATCTGGAACAATTGCTTTGAAGCCTTATCTAAAAGTAGGGGACTTGAGTTGTACTGTCGCTGCATGGTGGGTAACACGTGGAACAGATACTAAACGAGTAAGAATTGTCGATTTTGTCCTAGAGCGCGCAGCTCAGGATAGAGAACGTGCAGAGTGGTTGAAAATAGCTTACTGAAAATCTGATAGAGATTTTCCGATTTTCATTGTTATGTTTGGGAGTAACGCAGGGGTACCATATACAAAAAAAACAACTATTGAAACTTACTAACTTATTTTTTACTACTTTAATTTTTTTTTTTTAGCCTGAAAACTTTATTTTCAGTTGCATGGATACCTAAATGCGTTTAAGGCCATATTTGGAACAATTAATATTCAGGCTCTTTACCATTGAAATATAATGGAAAGAATTTTTTCACACTTAACCTGCGGAATGACCCAGATACGGCCTTCTTTAGACACCATTTGGAAAAAAAATTGTTGCGTCCTGAATTCACATTGAGAAATCATCGGAAAATTTTCGCGGGAAAGCAAACAAATTTGAAAAAAAAATTAAAAATTAAAAAAAAAATAAAAAAAAAAATTGAAAAAAAAAAAATAAGAGGGGAAAGGGAAAATAGACTCAATGCGGAGATAAATCTCGAAGAGCAGGAAAAACATCTTACTTGGAGTTCGAAGAAGTTGAGAGCTGATTGTAGTAAAATAAGAACAAAAAAGGAGGACAACAAATGTAAACAAAAACAGGTCCCCAATCTGTTGAACGCAGGAGAGTGTAGCGGAAAAGAAGCGAAGCACAAAACAATGCGCGAACACACAAACACAAGCGCCACTGCACTGAAAGCACAACACACAAAAAGAGGATGACTAAAGTGTCACCGATGAGTACATGATGAAAACACGTGGCTGACGGACGAGTAAAAGCTTTTTATACAACGAGCTGGATAATGGCCTAGATTTGGCTGCAATTGTTACGAAAGCTTCATCAACGGCGTCGATGCGATATCTTATGTATTTGCTAGATACTGCAATGTTGGACCGAATTTTTCGTCAGCAACATGGGGGAACCGCTGCCTCGGCACAGCGACGCATAGGCCAGGGAGACCTTGCATAATTCGATCGCATTCGATTCGAAATCAGGTCGCCCCGTGTGTTAGTAAACACAGTGCTTGGTCGATAGATAAGGTATTCGGGTTACCTGTAGGAAAAATTTACCTATTCGGCGTCCATAATTTAATTGAATCATCATTAGCAACTAATTCCCCCCCCTCTTCCTTTATCAGTATCAAAACAACGCATTGTACGCTGCAGAGTTAACTGCGTCGCAGACTTCATTCTTGATTACCATATACTTTTTATTCTTCTTCTCGATTTTTTTTTTTGCACATTTGTTTACATTTCGCAGATTAATGAAATATTTAGCGCGTAGTAAAAGTAGATTGGTTCACTTTTACCCAGTTCACGCGTGAGCGCAAGGTTGAGGTTGCGCGCTCCGCGCGCGATAAATGATTTGTAATTTGACGCAAAGTGAGAATTTTTTTAAACGCGCGGCCGCGCATTGCGTCGCGGCCGAGGCGCCAGTTGTTCCGCATAGCGCCCGCTAACGGACCCGTCGCCGCGCGATACTTACCGCGATGCATCGCAACGCAGCGACAATTTTTTCTTTCTTCTCTCTCCTCCCCCCCCCCCCCCTTTTAAATTACTCTTGTAGTCTAGTCCGGCTGAACCTCTTCCGCGAAGCTTGCCCATGGATTTGAGGATGGCGGGACATTTTTTGAAAGTTTTGACCAAAGCGATTTCGCACCCTGGTTCCAGTGGTGGCTCGTGAAATGTGGCAACCATGTTTCTCCTCTATTTAAATGCACGTACAATAATCGAATGCTGGTGAAGCATTGCTTCAATGTCGAATCGATTGATTTGCGTAGAATCAAATGGAGGGAAAACAATGTTGCCGAATTGCAAGAGCCAGGGCTGCCGTTTTGCGTATAATCAATGCTATTTTTCAATTCACCGATGATTCCACCGGTTGAGAAAAGATTACACACTTCAGTTCAGTGCATGACTGTAATAAACTAAAATAATCGCATCTGAAATCTTTTCTCAACCGGTGGAGTCGTCGATGACTTTAAAAAACTTGCGGATATTTTAATGAATCAACGGAGTTTCCACCGGTTGAGAAAAGATTACAGATCGGAGTATTTTCGTGCATGACAGTCATACCCTGCACTGAACTGTGTAATCTTTTCTCGGCCGGTGAAATCATCGCTGAATAGAAAAATAGCATTGATTATACGCAAAACGGCAGCCCTGGCAAGAGCCGTCTCTGCCTGGTTCTAGTGAAAACGGACGCAGGAATGAAGATGCGAGAGAGTCCCTACCGGTCAAAAAGGGCCACTTTTCTCACCACATTGACTGTTATTGTTGGCCCTTGCAGTTCATTTTTTTTTTTTTTTTTTTTTTTTTTTTTCCATAACCAAAAGTGGCCGGTGTAGCCTCGGAGGTGAACAATAATTCAAAAAATAGCACCCTTTAGTCAAGTGAAATTGGTCTAAATGAAAACAATGGGGCTCTTGCAAACTTTTGCCACAGGCCACTGAAAAAAGTGATTCTTCCATAAAAACCTGTAAAAATGACGATGAGTAGGTAATACACTAAAAAATCACGAAATTCACTCTCAGAATCGAGCATAGTGGCGGAGAGACGCAGGTGCCATGGGAGATTCCTGCCTAACTTGAGACATGTCTCTGTGTTTCTGTAGAGAAAGTCAAAAATTAGACAGGAATCTCCCATGATACCTGCGTTGAACTGTCATTACGATCTTGCTGTTTTAGCAGTTTTGTGAGTTTATCATTGAGTTTTAGACTTTTCTAGTGTGATTTTCTTGATTTTCGCTGGTCTTTACATCAGATTGGACTATTTATTTTCTTATAGCAAAAGTTTGCAAGAGCTTCATTTGTGTTCGCATTAGAATAACTGAACACAGAAATCAAAACTGGATTAATTTCAAAAAAAATCTCAGGAAAAATTTCTAACAAGGTTGTTGAATTACTGTCAGGGGCGTGCCGTGTGGGGGGGGGGGGGGGCATGTGGGTACCCTTGCCCCGGGCGACATTCTCCTTGGGGCGGCAAAATCAAGGTGTACAACCCAAAAAAACAAAAAAGGATCTCATATCAAAAATAATGAATCAAAAAAAAAAAAAAAAAAAAAAAAAAAAATAATCAATGTGTGAGAAGCACAAAAATAAAAGGGGTCATCAAATTTACAATTTTGGGGGCGGCAAGATTGCGTTCCTGCCCCCCTCTGAAAACCACGCCACGCCCCTGATTACTGTGCCCATATTTGCCAAATAGTTTATTTAAACACTAATAATTTTCTTAAAACCACTTTCACTGTAATCTGCGCCAACTGAAATTTGAGGTTATAAGGAAAGGAGGCAAACAATTTACCTATTCGATGATTGCAGCCGGGAATACGAGTTTCAAATATACTGAATGAAGCTATGGTTATTATGATTAGTCTCGATGTACTCTCTGGTCTCATATTTTCTGCGATCGATTTTTTTTTTTTTTTTACTACACTGGTTAAAATTCTCTGAGTCGACTTTGTTCACCCCAACCGTAGGAGTTTGTTAAACACGAGAAAACACAGATTCAATAGTTATTTTCGTTAAAGTATTTTAAAATATAGACTTTAGTTTTGGAGCTAAGAGTTCTCCCCCCCCCCCCCCCATGCATGACCCGAGAAACTTTTCTTAGTTGAGCTCATTCTTAAAAACCAAAGATTTCAATGGCTCTCTCTTCCAACAATGTTGATTCCAAATGACATGGGTGTATTTCGATCTCATGATTTATAAAAGGATGGACCAGTGGCGCGGGCGTAGCGTGCAATCTGGCAACGATGCATTTCGTCCATATAAACCCATAAAAACCATCGATTGAAGGAAAAGCACTGTGCACCTCCATTAGATCTACCTTTTTGATATGTTTAAATTGACCACAATCAGCGTTGCCAGATTGCTCGCGACGCTTCACTGCGTTGAATCGACGATTTCTTTCGTACCCCTTCGTCGAAGTCTCTGAAGTACTTGAAGCTCTGAGCCCACGTAACCCATATCAGACATTGCACCGGGCGTCGGAAAGTTTCAAGGAACATCAAATAAATAAAGTCAATCGCGTTGCGTGCAACATGGGAACGCTACGATTCGTTCATGAAATATATCGATTCGATGGGGAGCACTGTATACACCTCCAATAATGGACCTTTTTTTATATTTTGCTTTAAAAGGACAAAGAAGTTTTTTAATGTAAATGACGCCAAGTTAAAGGCCAAAGGAAACTATGACTCTCTATATAAGCTCACACCAATTTCGGTTGGATTTCAGGGGGCCCGCATTTTCATGACCGCAAGAACCTAATTTTAAGGAGTTTCCCCATTTCAGTCCTTTCCCTATTATGAGGAAATCAGTCCTTTCGGAACAATGTATTGCCACTGTATATAGTTTAGGTTGGATCCTTATATTCGATTGACATCATTCAAGTTCGATATCGTGGTTCGAAACGCAACAGGCTCACTCACGGCCAGAGCTTTCCACGCTTTCAAAATTGTGAATGCCACATGGACTTTTGGGATTTTTTAAACTCTCTTTGTCCCTCATGAAAATTCTAAAATGTGACCTTTTTCGCTTTTTCCTGTTTAAAGGGACAAACTGCAACGTTGTCAAAATGTAAGTGACGCCACTGATTAAAGCAGCCAATGGAAGACCTATAACTCTCTCGTATAGGTTCATTCTCCAATTTCGGTTGGATTTCAGGGGGTGCCCGCATTTTCATGACCGCAAGAACCTAATTTTTATGGAGTCCCGATGCAGTTCCTATCCGTATTATTGAGGCAAATCCAGTCCTCTCGGAAAGCAATGATACTTGCCACTGTATATAGATTGTTTTCTAGGATGACGATATATATCGATTGACATCTTTCAATATTCGATATCGGTGGTTCGAAACGAAAGCAGGCTCACTCACGGCCAGAGCTTTCCCGACGTTTTCAGAGAGGAGAGAGTAAGGCTGCATTTTTTTTTTTTTCGCCCTCAGGTGTAAAATTCTAAAATTGGTGAGCCTTTTTTCTGCTTGTTTGCCTGATTTCACCACCTTTGGCAGACCGGCATGCAGGCAGAGGCAAGTTAACCCCCCCCCCCCCCCCCCCGACACGGCCGTGGGCTCACTGCATTATTAGCGTAACGGTTCGTGCAATTTGTCAACAACTCGTTTTTCCTCCATCTGGTTCCAAGTGAAATAATTGATTTGATAGAGCAGCAATTTGGCAACACTGTTCTTTCCCCATTTCAATTTTAAGACTTAAGTCTACCAGCCTCCAAAAGAAGCGATTGTTTTTCCTCAGTTTAAATGGAAAAACTGAATGATTGCCAAATCTCACGGGCCGCCATTGATAATGTAAAAAAATAAACTGTATAGGGAACACCCTACGAACATTTTCTCCCTCCATTTTTATCTGGGGGGGCCCCCAGACCCCCCTTAAGAGTACTGGGGGAGACCCCCAGACCCCCCTTAAGTATTCTGGGGGGAAACCCCCAAACCCCCCTTTAGTATTCTGGGGGAGACCCTCAGACCCCCCTTTAGTATTTTGGGGGAGACCCCTAGACCCCCCTTTAGTATTCTGGGGGAGACCCCCAGACTCCCCTTTAGAATATTTAAATTTTCCCTTTTTTGACCCATTTTCCCATTGATTTTAATGGAAACCATTTTTCATCCATAACTAGCCTAAAAATTAAAATTTTAAAAAAACAAAAAAAGTCCCTCTGGGGAATGTTAAAAGCAACATCTCTGCAAAATTTGGATGCATATGGATCATTAGTTCAAAAGTTATGCTGGGTTTCACGTTCATGACTACAGACAGACAGACAGACAGACGGACAGACAGACGCCACAGAAATTTTGTGCATTCACTCCTCCCTACCACATATGGTTAAGAAATATTGAAATATCATGGATGGATGTTCTTTAGGATAGTATTAGGCATGGTAAGAGCCAATTATTTTATAATTATCATGATTGATTTAGTTGCAGTGGGCCAAGTATCGAAACAAAATGCATCAAAAATCTCTGCGCCATTGCAATACTTTCTCAATTTTTCTAATTTCATTAGAGTGAGAAAGTAAAAATAGCTTTAGTAAACGCGGCGATGAAGTCGCAAATATATTTTTCCACAGCACAGCTCCGGTAGTGCATGAGAGATTTAAGAATCAGAGGGCCACCACCGCTGATATGACTATTTGTGGAAAACGCATAGGTGCGGTCTACCCGTCATTGGTCTAATTGTAAATGTAAGTCAAAGCCAATTAATCGGAAACTGACATTGGCCTCTCTTGAATGGCCCAGATAGTGAGATAGAGCGTTGAATCGGTGCGCTTGCAACTAAAACCTTGCGCGCTCCCAGTCTGCAACCTCTGGTGCGCATAGAGGCTGGCACGCGCCGTGTGTAAGTATAGTGACGGCACCCGGTGCACGGCAATAGGGACCATGCGGTATCAAACGCGGATTTATTTCCATTCAAGAGTCACAATTGTCAAGTCGATCTAAATAATCATCAGCTCTAAAGTTGAGTAGGTAAGTACCTATACCCTACCTAGCAAATAACAAGTAATAACCAGGGATGGGAACCCGATTGAATTTTCGAAAAGGTCCCGGTTCGGGTTCCAGTATAAGTAAGTACGTAACAAAACACAAAACATGGCCAAAAATTTAAAAAATGATGAAAACCTTTAAAGTTGGTCAGACTCTAAAGTTTGGAGATACAAAAAACTAGAAAGCCCACAAAAACAAAAAAAAAAAAACAAAAAAAAAAAAAAAAAATGAAAAAATAATATGATATAAAATAAGTATGTGTAAAAACACGGGGGGGGGGGGGGGGCTCAGCTCAGTATAAGTAAGTAATCCTAAGATTTAGATTCCGGCTCCAGTGCACTACAGTCTGAGACCGAAAAAAAGTATATAGCCAAAACTCCGTGAAAAAATTGCATCAAAAATCATCGTTTTCAACTTGTTAAGCTTAATTTAAAATTTGTCAGCGGAATTTATAGGTTTTAATTACTTGTTTGGAGTGTTATCTGTGATTAAAATCTACCTTTAAAGTTTAAAAATGATAAATTGATGAGAAATTTACTTTCTGATTTTTGGCCACTATTTGACGATCTCAGACCGAAGTGCAGTGGTCCGAAGATTCGGGTTCTGGTTCCGGTCCCGGACCGGTTTCAAGGTACGATTATTTGCTGAAAGTGAAAATGAAATTTTAAGATTTGGTAGAAATAAAGCAAGTCTTGTTTAACACCGCATTTTTAATTTTATTTACTTACTTAGACACTAACTTTTGATTAATAAAACTTAAGTAAATAATAGGAGATTCTATAAAAGTAAAAATATGAATTTTAAGTTTTGAAAATTTAATGAGATTGTTTCTCTGAATTTCGAAATTTACTTAAATTTAAATCGACTGGAGGAGTATGATGCATCATTGAAGCTGAGATGCATCATTGAACTCAGCTGATATGAAATAGATTCGTAACCCGGTTCTGAGCAGCGTCATTCTGGTTCTAGTTCCTCGAATTTCACCATACTGGTTCCGGTTTCGGTTCTAGTTCTGAAAAAGTTACCGGTTCTGCGGGTTCCGGTTCGGCTCCCATCCCTGGTAATAACATTTCATCATTCTCATGACAGCAAATGCATCACAAATTTTAAGTTAGAATTTTCGATTACTTATTAGGATTCACAAAAATCCAGCGTCCTCTCTGGTACAAATGGGGTACATGCATTTTCGTGCCAAAATCTCCAAGAAGCATGGATTTCCATGCAATTGCAATGCATGGAAAAGCACAAAATTTTCATGAAAATCGACGACAGTTTCGCCAAAGTCTAAATGACGTGAAGGAATGCCATGTGTGTACCTACTACTAACACTAAACGTTTTGAGTCAAGAATACACACGGAGCGCATACGGTTTCTTTGATTAAACGGGGATTGGCCAAATGGCCACATATCTTGAATTCTCGACAGTAAAAATATTTGCGGGTAGTACCTACTGACACGTACAATAGTCAGCAAATTAAATAGTGTCCATCGACGCCTTAGATTTTGGCTCAGGTAGGCCACCAACAATGCTTGAATTCACAAAGATGAGTACCGCAGGTTGCCTACCTTAACCAAAATTTAAGAAGTCGGTTGACACTATTGAAAAATTCGTTGATTGCATGACAAAGAAACTCATGCTTCGTGGAGATTTGGACAAAGATCATTGCGTGGACCATTTTTACTAGGGCTGGCCCACCTGACCGCTGAACATTAGGACTAACATTATTGTTAGTCTAGATAAAGTTTTATAGACCTTTTAGAAAATCCAACACTCTTCCAATCTATTTCTAATTTTCTATTGACGAATTGACTCAACTGAGTGGGCCCTGGGCTCTTAACGCAACCTACTGAGGTAAGTAAAAAAGACAGGTCCGCAGTTTGGTTTTCATTTACATTTATCGGTGAAGGATGTGAGTAGATGGTGGCTGCAGGAAAAACAAAGTTGATATTGATGAATCACATTCTGATAAAAAAAATTTACCTACTTTTACATTCAAATTCTAGCCCCTATATGTTGGCAGAAGCTGAGTTTCGGAGTTACAACAACATTTTCTTGTTCATTTTTCATTTTTCAAGATATTTTCTGTCCGAAATCTTGGGCAGACTAACCCCCCCCCCCTTTCAATCCATCCGCGTAAAGGGTATGCGATACAGAGGTATCTATTTTGTACTCGTAGGGACAAAGACACATGGTCGGCAAACACAGTACACAAGCTACCATTCAACAACAACAACAGCAAGCAATAAGTATGGATATTCTGGCCAGATATCTTTGTCCCTGCTAGTACGGTCAGGATTAAAACAATTGTCTGACAACTCCTGAAGACAGGCCACCTGAGATACTTACCTGAATGAATTGAAGCATAGCAGGTTGCCAACCTAAGTCAAAATGAACCTATTAGACTCTGTTTCAGAGAACAAAATATGTTTAGTACAAACTAAATAAAATAGAAATACCAGAGACAAATAGAGACGGAGCACTACGCTAAAATACATAGGGAAGATTTGAGGCAGGCCGAATTCTCGCGGATTCATCAAAATCGTCGCAGGGAGTTCAAAGGAGAGCACCCTCCGTTTCATATCCCAGCACCACCCACCCTATCCCCCCTGTGTTTACCAAATGTCACCGTTCAACCCCATACGATGATTTTGATGAATCCGTGAGAAACAAGACCTGCGTCCGCTGCAGGCAGTTAGAGCTCCGTTTCTATTTGTCTCTGAGAAATATATCGAACAAAATAGGTACTCGAAATACTCAAACAAGGAAACAAGGATTCATCAAACAAACATAATCTTTCGGAGGCTATGGTTACATAGCATGTTACCTTCCGTGGTTAACACAGGATTTAGTGACTTTTTTAAAAAAACAATTGAGGAAAATAAAGTTAAGGATGTCTGATAACGATAAGACGAGGATTCAAAACGGTTCCTGAACTCAATCAACAAAAAATAAATTGGTAAATTGGGTAAATTGATAAAATAAATTTATTCACAATAAAAAATATAAGAATCGCCATGCTCAAAAACAAAGAAAGAAATAACACACATTAATGGTACAATTCAATAATAATGCAGAATATCTGCTAAAAAATCACATATCTTAAAAATTAAATTTCTTGAGTACTCAAACTTTGAGTAATGAAAATAAATAATTAAATAACAAAAGCATTCATAACATTGTCAAGATTAATCGGAAAATATGAAAAAAAGATTACAGCAGAGTACTACCGCATTCATTCTAGAAGAGCCGGGATTGGAACTCTATTTTGCAGTTTGCCGAGTAGTGATAACAATTTGATTTTAATTACGTAGTACAACAATTCTATTTAAAGCAGCTTGATTTCAAAATTAAAAAATCTGAAAAAAAAGTAAATGGCAGCTTCTGGTACAAAGATTAAAAAAAGACAGTAAATTCATAAGTAGTTATTGATGAAAACTTCTTTAGGGCTTTTGGTAAACAGTCGATTGAGAGTTGTAACAAATTCAAAAAGTGAAAAAGACAAAAAAAATGGATTTGGAGTTTTAAAAAAGAGGTGATATTACCTAATTGAAATCTTAGTATTAGAGGCTGAAATTACATATTCAAAACTGTAAGGTCTGGAATATCATCTAAAATAACCATATTTTTTGTTTGATTCATAGATTAACTTTTCCCATCAAAATGGTCAAAATTCTCAGACCTTTACAACATTAGGTACTTAGAGATACTACGGGAAAACTAAAAGAAAGGAAATATGTACGTATTACTTCTGCGTACAGCAAGCAGTGATTCATTGGCAGATCTCTCTGCTGATCTTACAAAAACTGGATGCATCCATTTCAACAGTTCATTAACAAACATTCAACCAAGAATAAATAGCTGCTCTGGTATGAAGTTGTCAGTAAATGCTGCCACTAATAAAAATTAGTAAAAAGTATCAGATTCACAACCAACACTCAAATGGTCTCAAAATTAAGACAATACTTGTAGGGCACAAAAATATATGCATATCTAAGTTAGGGGGAAAATTAAAAAATTTCGTGATGTAAGAAAAAAGTTACAAAATATTTCAAGAGAGAACTCACTAAAAAAGCTCAATAAAAGAACTCACTTTGAGAAGCAAATAAAATTAATTGAAAAATTGAAAAAAATATTTTGATTTGTGAGAACCAACCTCAATGAAATTCGGGAGAGGACAGTATTGGTGTTTACTAACACACTTTTTCTTTGGCTTAAAGTTTCGTTTACCAGCAAGCCAGGCTGATCATTTACTTTTAAGCAAAGCCGATCGTTGAAACTGTCCATGAGGGACTCATCGGTTGAGAATTGTCTGACTTGACTAAAGCTAAAGTAATCATTATTATTATATTGCAGAGCTGCTGTTTTGCGTATAATTAATGACATTTTTCAATTCACCAATGATTCCACTGGCTGAAAAAAGATTACACAGTTCAGTTCAGCGTAGGACTGTAAGAAACGAAATTACTCTGATCTGTAATCTTATCTCAATTGGTGGAAACTCGGTTGATTAATTAAAATATCCGCAAGTTTTTAAAGTCATCGATGACTCCACCGGTTGAGAAAATATTGCAGATCAGAGTATTTTGTGCATTTGCTGAAATGACTTGTGAAATCTTTTCTCAACCAGAGGAATCATCGATGAATTGAAAAATGTCATTAATTAAACACAAAACAGCAGCTCTGTCATATTGCCTGTTTTCTACAGCTATTCATAAGTAGCATTTAGCTGATTAAACATTACACTGGTTACTACAGCAATGGCCCCGACTTACAATAATTGAGCAAATAAGTGCAGTTTTAACCCTTTGCACTTGAGAGTCAGATGCCGCCCGCCAAAACAAATTTGCCGTTCCACTCGTTGGTTGGACGTGGTGCGAAAAAAAGTTGCAACGCTTAAAGGTCAAGTGTCGAACCACATCCGACACTCCGAACAAATGAAAACTCACTTTTACTGTACAATGGAGCTCTTGCAAACTTTTGTTAAAGGTGATAAGAGAGTTGATTTTTGCACAAAAACCAGTAAAAGTGACGATGAGTACACCAAAAATTTACAAAATTCACTCTCAGAATCGAGTTTAATAGTGGATCTACCCAAGGATCATGATCATGGGAAATTTCTATCTAATTTGAGACAAATTTCTGTGTTTCCATAAAGAAAGAGACAAAGTAGATAGAAATCTCTCATGGTACCTGCGTTAGATACGCCATTACAATCTTGCCAGTACAGCTATATTCTGAGTTTATTACTGGATTTTGGAATTCTTAAGAAAGATTTGTGTAATTTCCACTGGTTTTTACATCAGATTTGACTACATATTCGATTGCTTATAGCAACAATTTGCAAGGGCTCCATTATTTAGGTTTAAGCCTCTAATGTAAATAAAAATGAATATCATTGCAAATCACTGAAACACTCAAATTAAATTACGAGTAGGGGGCGGTCAGGTAAATTTTAATCCGAGAGAAAAGGGATAACCCTTACTCCTACGGTGTGTAGTCCTTCTTGACAAAATGATTTAACAGAATGTGCATGACAAACTCCATTCAAGTTTTTGTATCTTTTGATAGTGTTGTGTGACATTAGATAAACGCATACAGCATTTCGGTACCTATTTGCAGCAGTACCTTGAACTAATAGTGCATACCTTTCATTCACATTTTTATCGGTAGAGTGCGCTAGTATGCAGCAAAGCTGGTTTTTTTTTTTTTTTATTTTCTCTCATTTAAATAAGAGCATGCAAAACAAGTCTAGCTGTTACGTTTAACAAAATACCAATAAAGTAAAAAATCGGCCTGTTGATCCTAAACCTGACCCTGATACATAATCTTGAACCTTAAAAATGGTAGGTACTCTCACAGTTCAATTCATGGTTATCTCTGGGGAGGTTACACACGTATTCAAATTTGAATGATTCTATTCAAAGCGGTGTCCGCAAGAAGAACCCATAAAATATGATAAGTTCTTTAGTAAGAGTGTGAGTATCATGGTTAAAGACAAGGTATATGGAAGAACAGGTATGGACAGGAGGCGGGGTTTAAGGGGCTTTCGAGTTTTCCCGCCAAATGATGACGACACGCTTGCTTTGGCGATGACGTAGCCGTCACCTACTACAGTAGCGAGAGATGGGGATCACGGGAGAGTGAGTGAGATAGTTTGGAACGGTAGGCGAATTTTATCGCGACCGTCTAGAACATCTGTGACGTAGCCGTCACCTACTGAGATAGGCTCCGCCTCCTGTCCATACCTGTTCTTCCATATACCTTGGGTTAAAGAGACATTTTTTTAAAAGTAAGAACACCGGGGGGGTGATCATGGAGGATCGGATCGGATCGTTTCGTTATCGTTATCATTTGCATTAAATCAAATGGGCTTGCTTCTGCGCAACTCGATCGCGCAGGTGATCCCCTCCTCACCTCTTCCTACTTCAAACGATTGAGTAGACGACAGCCTCCAACTCATCGCTTCCTTTCGTCCGTTTCAATCGTTGTGAGGGGCTCAAAACGATTCGATGAGTTGAGCCACCCATAAGGTTACATGTAAACGATAATGATAACGATACCAAAACGATCCGATCTTCCGTGATCACCCCCCTGATACTTACGGGCCTCTCTTAAGTAGACCGCCTAAATTGTAGAAAAACAAAGAACTATCGGATGAAGAGTAGTTTAGAATGATATGCTGTTGGACAGCGTTTTGCAGAAATAAACCAAGATATATCAGGTAGTGCCATGTACCCTGGAAATTTTTTACACCATGAAAGCAAATTCAAAATATATATCAAAATTTCCATTCCTGGGGATGAAAATATCCAGAGGATCAGACACTGTTCCTTTCTGCAAAACCCAACCCAATTATAGAGATGGATGCACTCAAATACATTGAGAGCATACCACAGACCAGATATTTCTAGAAAAATCAATACTTATTATGTACTTACTGGTGCTAAAGTGGCGTAAGGACTTTATTCTTTGTGCGTAAATCTAAAATGTCAGTTACGTTATCTACTCTATATATTTTGCAATTTTCTGCAATTTCATTTAAATCTACTATATCATAATTTAGTGCACTTTTATTCATACAAACCATCTTGGAATTTTGTGCAATATCATTCGTGTTTGCTAATTCATAACTATCTGCACTTTCTATTTCAAGAGTGTCTGTAAATTCACTCACACTAACTATTCATAATTTTCCGCACCTTCTCTTACACCGCTTGTATCACTATAATTGGCATTTTCACCATATTTCACAATTTGATTATTATGAGGATTATTGATGGAAATAATGTCTGTTTTTTCTCTTTTTATCCCCTTTATCATTTTCTGCTTTCCATCCCATCTCTTCACATAAGAATGGTCTAAATGAGGTGGATTGTCTTCTTCTTCACTTAAATACAAACTATCAAACTGCGGTTCATCGAGCTCCATATCATCAAACGTTTGTCTTTTGACGCAGATCCATTTTGAGCTCTTGTGATTCTATTCTCAAAATCGCCGGTGTCATCCAAAGCAAGGGTTTTTACTGGAAAGAAAAAATTGAAATTCTACAATTAGAAAAGCAGTCAGATGAATTTGACTTCGTTCAGATGAATTTTTAGCGGATAAAGCCCAAATATCACCCACAAATAAATATACGGCACAATATATCCTGCCCAAATTAACCTCTTCACTGCGTTTGACAAGTACAGTCGTCCAACGCAATGGTGCACCACAATGCGTTTGACGAGTATACTTGTCCAGTTTCCCCCTGCATTTTTGCCGCCTGTACAGCTGCTGCATCTACGTGGAACACAGCTACAGTGACTCTATCTATCAGGAAGAGTATGAACAGTGGCGGCTCGTGCAATGTGGCAACAGTGTAATCCCTCCATTTAAACCTATGTAAAACAATCGATCTTCAGGAGGTGCAATGCACCCCCAGGATATCGATACTTTTGCATAGGTTTAAATGGCCAAAAGCATGGTTGCCAAATCTCACGAGCCCCCACTGAGTATGAACTACATGATGGAGGCGCTGGCAATGCTATTTTCATATTGAAAACGTGTCCGGAATTGAACGCATCCCAGGAACTATTTAAACTTCTATTTGAACTTTGAATATTTGGTAGGTAAAAATCGCTAATCGTCAATCGATGTTCGAACCCGAATATCAAAACAGTATTCGAGTTCGAATATTAGAAGTCATTCGACCCCCTTTCATCCCTAATCACCCCTAGCCATTTAGTTTGTAATTGCTTCAATATTCTTCAAAAAAAGAGATTTCTCAAAAGTCCCCTATTTTATTAAAAGCTTTCAAAAATGTTATACTTTCTTCCTGTTTTCTAATTCACAAAAACTTTGATAAATAAAATCGAAAAATTAATACTTTTGAAAAGATCTCCCAGATTTTTGATGTCTCTCTTTTCAAGCAATCAAAATAATTTCTGGATCATGTCATGATCAAAGGTAATTGAAGAGATTATGGTGGAAAAAAACGCATTGAATGGAACCTCGGTCCTGCCCATATAAAAATTCCACTTAGCGAAAGTTCCACATAGGAATTGCGGTCAGAGTATGGGAGGTTGGACACAAGGTTATAGATTAAAGAGGTATGCTCATTTGACTTCGCGCCACAAAGTCAGTTGCGCGAAGTTCAAAATCCAGATCCAAGATGGCCGACAAAAGCAGAAAAAATTGTATATTCTTTCCAGAAAACATTGGGCTTCCCTCTCCAGAAAAGCAGAAAGTAGCCCGATGTTTTCTGGAAAGAGTATACGATGTTTTCTGCTTTAGTTGGCCATCTTGGATCTGGATTTTGAACAGCGCGCTACTGACTTCGTAGCGCGAAGTCAGATGAGCATCATTCTTTAATCTATAACCTTGGGTTGGACAGTGCTGAAAAAAAATTTCATTTAGCGAGATATTCATTTTAGAGGACGTTTCACACAACAAAATTTCACTGTACGACAGATTAATTATTTCACTGTTTTTTGTTTCAACTTACATGGTTTTATATTGGACGCTTTTCGTTTCTTCTTCTTTTCTTCTTTCTCTTCTTTCAACAACCTTTCTTTCTCTTCTTTCGCTTTCCTTTGTATTTCGGCTCTTTCAGAATCTTTTTCTAATCAAGAGCAGAAAAAAAAAAAAATTAGAAAAACAATAAGGAAACAGAAAGATTAAAACTTCAAGAAATAATTTTGACGTCAGAACACAAATAACCTAAGAGAATAGGTGACGGTTAACACAGATGAAATTTAAACAAAACCGTAGTAAATGCTTGACAGGTAAAACTTTGCTGAATAAACAATATTCCAAATAGTAATCACTGAAACATCTCTGAAGTGAAAATGAACTAGCTTGAAATTAAAGAGATAGCTTGAATTTAGCGCAAACTTAAAGAACGGCAAAATGCCAGGAAATGATAATTCATAAGTTAAACACCATTTCAACGTTTGATGACTTAGGTATTAAAAATTTGCAAAATTTCAAATAATTAGTCAAGAGTCTTTAACTTGCCATGAAATTATATGGGTTGGTATTCTCAATTCTGTTATTAACATTTCACAATGTCTAAGGCACCAAGGTCTAAAAGAACAAAGTGCTGCAAGAAAAAAAGGGACTTGTTGCTTTTTTTAATTGATCAAGCATTTACACCACTTTAAAACTAACAAAAAACCGCATTAATATGTGAATAAACTGGTGAATTTACAGTAACTATGTCAGGGTTACAATAAAATTGACTTCTTTTCATAATTACATACAAATTCACTTAAGATGATTCCAGGGTGGATTCGTTCGAACCGTGGACACCATGCACTGCTCAAAAAGCCAACAGCTTTTGGCTAAAATTGACGAAATTTCTCTAAAAGCATAAATTTGAGGAACATCAAGCACCTGCGAGCATACTTCAGGAAGATACCCTGAAAGTTTCAAGCTGAAACACACGCAAGGGGACCTTACGGTGACGCCACCTCCGATTTTAATCAAATTCTCAGGGATGGTAGTTCATGACAAAATATTAGACCCGTGTTTTTCACTTTTTGTGAATAGGCCTCAGTTTCGTCGCAAAATATTTTCAAAAATTCAGAAAAATTACGACGAAATCATCGCTGCGTGCAGCGTCAAGTTGGGCAATTTTGGTCACTCCGCTCACTTGTCTTAATGGCGCGGTTGGTAGCGTCTTTGATCATAAGACTAGTGGTTCAAATCCTATGTACACTTTCCATTTTTTAACTTTTTAAAACTCACTTTATTTATGCATTAACTTTCACTTCAACTAATGGCTGTTTAATCTTTAACTCCCAAAGTTGCGGAAGGGTTGGTGTGTGTTTTATAAAGTTAAAGTATTTGATCCCTAGCACAGAATTAGAACTGGCGACCTCCAGCCTGATGGTCAGAGACACTGATGACCGCGCCACTACAGCAGGTGAGCGGAGTAACCGAAATTGCCCAACTTGACACTGCACGCGATGATCGGCAATGATTTCGTCGTAATTTGTGCCGGATTTAAAGGATAAAATAGAAACCAAAGAAAAAACGCAACATCCACCAATGTCAGCACCTACGAAACATTTTTATGGATTTTTCGAGCCGAAAACGAGCAAAATTGGTTTAGGATTTAAGCCGTAAATTGTGAAATTCATTTTGTCATAAGCTTAGTGAGTGAGAGTAAATGCGAGTGATAATATATCTATCTACCTGACTTGCACCCTTCTCACAAATTGTTTATCAATCTCAATACGTAGAATGAACTTTTCTCGTTTAGTTTGATGAGCATAGGGTTTTTTTTTTTAAAAAATACAATTACAACCATGTCAATTTGATTATACAAGTTTGTACCGTCAAGATACAAAGGGTCAAAATGCCAAAAACACAACTTTTCCCAAATGCGACTGGAGGCGCTATCCATCGGATTGAAATCCAGAAAAGTTTTGCTTGGAATCACCACCTTAAAACCAAAAATTAAAGTTTTTGGCAAGTTTTGTTTTGATTTGAAGGAATGAAAATTGAAATTTACCAAAGTTTATGAGTGAACTCAGCCTACTGTTTTATTTATTTATTTATTTATTAATCAATAGTACATCCATGCCTTGATCGAAGGCTATTATACACGTCAAATAATCCGAGAAACGACACAAGATAACAATACAGAGAAACAATACAGAGAAACAATACAGAATAGGTCAGAGTACAATTTCTATAGGCTCTTGGTCCTGTTCTAAAACGAACTCTAATTACCTATTCTATTTTGAAGTAAAGGTTTAATAATTTGGCCAATATGCTGCATATTTTGATACGGATTTTATTAGATTTTACAACATACCTAAGGCCTTCCGACACTTAGTGCCATCATCGGAGGTAATGAGGCAAGGAAGAAAGAAGAAATTATGACTATATCATATTGGCCAAATTAATTTACCTTTACTTCATTTTATACAATGCTGCTAAATGCATCAACATGTTTGAATATTCTATTTTGATGCGATAAACAGAATTGAATTGAAATGAATTGAACTTGAATAGAACAGAATTGAAAGAATTATACTCACTGATGTCATCTTCTAACATTTCTATATCAAATTCAGCAGCAGCTGATAACGCTTTGTCAATCAATTCTTTATTTGTCCTTTCTTCTTTTTTGAATTTCTTTTTCAGATCATGACGCGTTCTATTCGGAAATACAGTTTGCATGAGGGTGAAATCGGTGCCAATGGTGTTCAAAGCACGATAAAAACGAAGAGTTTCTGAAAGGTAAATGATTTACATGGTTAGAAATACGTTAAGCAAAAGACTTCAGGGACAAGGGTTTTTCTTTCACAGTTTTTAGGTATTTCTCAGTCCGCGAACTGAATATTTGATTATAATCGCTGAAAATGAGTAAAAGTCTCTACTGACAATTCTGCCATACTAAGGAAGAACGCCGTACCTCCATTGCAAATGAAATCGAGGAAAACGCTTTCAAAGTTGAACACATGGCTCTCCCAACCGGTTCCGATTTTGGCATGTTTTTGTGCATGAATCGATTGTGTTAGTACCTCTATTTGATTTTGGAATTATGTAAAAGGGTACCAAGTCAAATATTTTTGCTCTAAATAATAAACGATTGAAGGAAGGTCGCTCATAGGGCTTTTTCCCCGTCTGACAAGGCATGCATTGTTGTACAAAGGATTGCCGAAGAAACGCCAATGAGCAGGTAGAACCGCTGCATCTTCGCTCGGCTTGGGAGGAGATCCAGTATTCTGCCGGTGTACCTGGCACTTACGGCATTTCTCCTGAGTAAAGGCAGTGAAGGGTGCAACGGGAACTGCAGTACAACTTTCTTTTTGACATTGAAAATTTAGTTTTAGATGAGTTAATTTGTAGATTAACTAGAAATTATTTGAAGAAACCAACAAAAACAGGCACAAAATTTGACTTTAATAATGAAAAAAGTAAGATAGCTTCCGTATTTGCACAAAGAGGAGAAAATTGGCATTTTCAGTTACAAAGAAGCCCTGTTTTTGTCCATCAAACACGACTCCAAATTGCAAAACTTTCACAAATTCTATACAAAATGGTATCAAATGGGGAACAAGGGTTTGTCAAATATTCAAGTCGGCAATCCTGCCGAACGAGTCAGAACGCCTGCAAAAAAGAAGGGGCTACATTGCTGCTCAAAATGCCACAATTCTTCGCCTAATACAAATAAAAAAGCAATCTTGCTTCTTAAATAATAGTTGATGCAAAAATTTCTGTGTCTTTTACAATAAACGCAAATTTTCCAGGATTTTTGTTTGTTTAAGACTTTGAGAGATAAATCGGTTTGGCTAACCTACAAAATTTTCAAAATAAAAAAATATGTTGTAATATGGTACCCTCTGCTCCTAAAAAATGGAAAAGATTTGTTTGAAAATAATAATTTCAATATCTTTAATCATTTGTAAAATATAGGTATGTCTGTATTTCATTTTCATTTCTCTCTTTTGAGGGAAGAATTAATGAATTATTTGCACCATCTATATGTTAGGCAAAACGTATTTAGCTGTCCCATATAACATTGGGCGAAACGCAATCTGCTCACCCTTTTTGGGTAAATCACGATTAGCTGTAACGTAATCTTATGCCCGCCACAAACACAAACATTTAAGTATTAGTATACAATATTTCATTCACTTATTTTTTATTTACTTCCCTCATTATGGTTGGATGGCTGAGAAATCGGCAAGTCAGATATCGTTGTTTGAAAATATGAAGTTTTTGCCTTTCAGCCAACCTTGGTTATTGCGATTTTTTAGAAACCTCCTACCCTCCAATGCCTTTATTCATCCCGATAAATAAAGCTCTGCAATGATTAGATAATGGGGCAGTTGCAAGGGTCTGAAAATTTGTGTTTTTTATAAAGAAAATGGTAGTTTTTGATGAGCTGAAAACAATGGTGCCTTTGGTTTTTTCGCAAGTGTCCCGGTTTTGGAGTTACACACGTGTAAAGTTGTAAAAAAACGTGTGTGTAGTGACGTCACTACGCGGAATCTCCATTTAAAAAAATGTATTTTGCGCCTGAATCTCATCTTCGGAGCAATGGGACTTAATGGGTCTGTTGCAAACTTTTGCTACAGCGCTATAGAGTGTGCAATCGAATGTAAAATCGCCTGAAAAGTCCAATGATGGCATCAGAAAGCAATGAAATGCAACAATAAACTCACAAAATGCGTTTAATGAAATCCAAGATGGCGGCAAAATATCGAGCAATCTGTATGCATGCACCACGAACATTCAAGGATAGCCAACCTCACAATTTCCATCACAACCAATCACAACGTAAATAAACACATAACCTCTACCTGCAGTGAGGTTGTCAAAGTTGGCAATCCTTGGATGATCACGGTGCATACATTCAGATTCCTCGATATTTTGCCGCCATCTTGGATTTCGATATACGCCTCTTGTGAGTTTAATATTGTATTTATTGACTTTATGATGCCACCAATGGACTTTTCAGGCGATTTTACATTGGAGTAAACACTTTTTATCGCTGTAGCAAAAGTTTGCAACAGACCCATTAGAAACCAAAGGCATCTTTGTCCTCAGCTCATCAAGTACTTTCATTTTCTTGATAAAAAACACAACATTTCAGACCCTTGCAACTGCCCCATTTGATAGACTAATACTATGAGCAAGTTTATACAAGCTTCTTTTAAGGCCACAAGTCTATCAGCAACAAACATAAGCTCAAAAAAAGGAATCATAGGATATCTTAGCTTCCACTTGAGCCTACGCTGAAATCAACAAGCTATAGCAATGGAGAGGCTGAAACATGTTATAAGTCCTATCTAAAAGTGAGGCAGCACGGGCGATCTGATTCTGGTTTCTTTGCCTCATACTTTTTAACCTTAAATTGAAAATTGTAACTGATCCAGTGGAAAGTGATTTTAAACGAAAGTGCAAGTGTTTAAGAGTGGCTATCTGGATACAGAATTCTAATAAAACTAGGGGTGTGCGAATCCAGTTTTTTCATTCCGAATCCGAATCTTAAAATCAAATTTTCCCGAATCCGAACCGAATCCAAATCCGCGCCGTAAAAGTTCGAAAAAAATTGTTTTAAAATGCGGCGCTTTTATTTTCCTTACGATGTAATGAAAAATGAGAAGAAAATATTTGTTTTCTGATTTATCTTTACTATTCTATTTCGCTGGTCGCGCGCACTTTTGGTGTTGATCGATTACCGCCCGTTATCCCCGTTTAGGTTCATCGATATTCGGAAGACGCACCGCATTCGTACCGAATCGTGATGATAGTAGTTTCCGTCGTTTTAGCAGGCACTAATGTATAGAGGGGAAGAGGAAGAAAAAACAAATGGAAGGAAAAGAAAAGTTAGAAAAACGAAAAAATTATAAATGTATATGAAAAAAAAAAAAAAAAAAAAAAAAAAGATTCGAAAATTTCGAATCTGAAAAAAACTTTCGAATCCCGAATCCGAATCCCGTCGGATTCGGATTCGCACACCCCTAAATAAAACTATCCAGGTGAGAAAATTTTGCATATTTCTGTTATGTGTCAGTTTCTTTATCATGCAAATCCTTCCAGAGGAAACGATTATATCGATTTCTGTGTCCAGATAGTCACTCTAAAACACTTGCCCTTTCGTTTATAACCAATTTCAAATGTATTTGTCAGTTTTTTTTTTTTTTTTTTTTTTTTTTTTTTTAAATTAAAGGTTAAAAAAGAGGCAAACAGACCAAGCCTGTGGAAAAAAGTCGGGAAGAAACTTCAATCATGGCTGCCTCAACATAACGTCCCACAAATCCTCTCTATCGCTATAGCTCGTTGGTTGATTAGTTTAGTTCTTTGATGCTTTCCCAAAGAGTTGGTGTTTTCAAGATGTGAAATTTTCACTTTGAATAAATAATCAAGATAATCTTTAAAATTATGATAGTCTCTTTTGCTGCCGTGTGAGTTTTAGGATTCTTTGGGCCACTGGACCAGTCTCTGTGTTTTCAGAGACTATTTTTTAAAGATCTCTTTTTTTTTCAAACTTTTGAGGTATTAAAAAAAAAAGAAAAAAAAAAAAAAAACTCTAAAACTTAGAAGTCAGCCCTCCCCCCTCTCCGCCAAGACAAACCACCTTGATTTCTTGAAGTCAGTCAACAAGCTACAGAAATAGAGAGGGCACACAATTATTTCTTTACACAAAGGTGATCCGCAGATAGCCGTAATCACTTACCACCAAGTACTGAATTTGCAAAATGCAAAGTTTTTTACAATTTGAGAGAAAGACTAAAAGAGATAAATAATTTCAACCAATGGAATAATTTTCAACTGTTTGAGGCAACCAGCGACTTTACTCGGAGAATTTTTCTCTCAAATTATGGAGTTTTGCAACATGCCAAGAACTGTTCTTGGATGATACAGCTTTACGCCAATTACCTTCCTGTGTATTCACACTTACTCCCAAATTTACTCTAATCAGTGAGTAGGGTTGCACCAGACAGCGATTTTGTCGGATACCCAGATACCGGATGTTGACCGGATACCCGAAAACTGGCCGGATTTCCGGGATTCAGCGGAACGCTACAATTGAGCGACAAATTTTTCGATTTTGACGATTCTCTCATTCCCGGCCGGATATTTTCGTTTTTTTTTTTTTTTTTTTTTTTTAAATTTGCGAGTCATCTTCCACGTTCAACAGAAAACTTTATCAGTCACTTGCGATAATGCCTTATCGAACGATAATTTACTGACTACTATCCATTGTTTTACGGTTATAATGGTACGCGCAAGAAGACTAATAAACAGAAAGTGCCCCACCTCTTTTTTCGTTTGGACATCAGACAAATATGAGGCAACGTATAGGCCATATGTCCCAAAGAGGGAAACGGTAGCAACAGTGGAATATGCACAACTCAGGAATTTGTCTTTGTCTCTCTCCTTACGTTTATGGGTTATCTGGAATCACTAAGCGCTTCACATGGGTCAACTTTTCTGTTTACTTCTGTATTTGCGATTCTTTTCCATATCTAATGAAAAAATAAGGTTTTCCACTCAATTTTTGAAATATCCGGCTCCTCTGGATGTTACGGCCGGATAACGGATATTTGTATATCCGGTGAGGCCGGATATCCGGTGCAACCCCATTAATGAGTGACTCTGTTTTCTTCTTAACCTCAATTAAAAACTGTAAAAACTGACATCAACTGAATTAAACTGAAATTGGTTCGGAATAAAAATATTAGGGTTAAAACCCTTGCAGAAAATGTGGATTTTGTTACAGGTTACCTTAATTTTCACTTGGGAAGCTACTTCAAAAGGCTTCTGAGAAATTCTAGATTGAAAAAAGGGATACGGGAAGCAAAGGATTAAAAAAATCACCTTACTGTACACAGAAAATTCTTTCATTGACTGTGCTGGAAAATTTTACAGGTTATGGTCACGTGCTGGCATCTTCATCACAGGAAATATTTCTCCAATCTTGACACCATCTACTAGGGAAATTTTAATTTAAAGTTTGAAATTTTGTGAATTTTGGAAGTCAAATAAGCTAAATCAAGAATTTTGAGACTCCGATTCTGAGAGGAGCTTTAATTTTCTCCATAAAATTTAAATTTATTTATTCATTTATTGATTCATTTTGTACATAGGAGCCAAAGGCTGATAAAAATTTCAAAACAGAACTACAGTTTAAAATACAAAGGTAAAATTGACTAACCTTACAAGCAATTATGATTGCAAGTTGGGGCCGAAAACTTTTTGATGCTTAACACCGCTTTAATCAACAAAGAAGCCTCCCATTTTATGAAAAATTGAATTAGATCACTATTTCTAAACAAGGACTTATGGTCTGTAGGTAAGGCATTGAAAATCTGAATTTCAAAAATTAAGACAGAAGATCTAAAAGTCTTCAGTCTAAATGTTAGCAAGTCCAGATTTATGCCTACTATTATATTGATGAGAAGGGTATAAAGAGGCTAGAAAGATTATATCATTGTAAAAATTAGGCTCTGATTCTCACTTTCCCACAACTTAGACAAGAAAATTGGTGAAAGTTAAGAAATTGTTGCGCTTCAGTATAAGATGCGTATCAAAATGAATTCAGCTACTCAAAGTACATACCGTAAGCTTCTTTGACAGAAGAAAAGGGTTCATGGAATTCTAGTGGACCAGCTTTAGAGACTGTTTCAGTACAGTGATATATCCTATCAATTTCCCTTCGGTGACCTCTAGTTCCAAACAAACTTCGATTCAATGTAATTTTCCCAAAAGCGCATTTTTGAACGGAAATTTCGGTTATTGATCCAAGAAATTAATGCAACCATTTGGCAACTGAAAATTCTACATTCTTGCAAATGCTTCACTATGCATGGTTCCATGCTTAAAACTGCCAAAATCAACAAAGTATCATGGATTAAATAATGCATTTGGTGATTAGAATCGCCCGAATTTCCGGCCATCTGTAATGTTACATACTTTAAATTGTTGATTTTGGCAGTTTCAACCTTGACACCAGGCATAATTAAGCATTTTCAAGGACGTAGAGTTCATATTTAATCACCAAAAGGTTGCATTAATTTCTTGGATAAATAACCAAAATTTCCATTCTAAAGTGTGCTTTCAGGGAAATTACATTGAATCAGAATTAGTTTGGAGCCAGAGGTGCCAGAACAGCAAGCTATATGCTATATTGCTGTACTAAAAGTCTATTGTTATTTCGAGAGCACAACTATGTCTTAAAATGTTAATATATTGACGTTAATAGCCAATATTAGATTCTGTGTCCAGAGAGCAGGATTTGAAAAATAATAATTTAATTTTAAACCAATTTCAGTTGAATTTATAATGTACAATTTTTAATTTAAACTTAAAGATTAAAAAAAAAAAAACAAAAAAACTAGATGGCAACAAACTAAACGCACAGAAGTGTAGCCATGCCAGATCGCCAACTCTCCACCATGGCAGCTTCAAAAGAACAGATAGAGGTGGTTCCAGAAGTGTAGGCGCACCCAGACCGATAATCTTTGGAATTTTTCAACATTATTTCACTTGTTTCAATATGAAAATGAATTTGAGTGTTGGCTTTTCATTGAGGAACACTTTAAAATTAAAAAATCAAAAACAAAGACAAGTTTTGTTTAGTTTAGAAGAAATGAAAAGTCGCCAAAGATTATGGTCTAGGTGCGCCTACACTAATGAAACGAGCTCTACTTTCATCCCTCTATTTCTACAGCTAATTGGTGTTAGCTCTGAAAGTTGAACTCATGGCTCTCTCGATGATTGAGACAGGTCAACTCTTTAAACAAGTATGTAGACTCGATTAAAGTTCAACTCGAGAAACCCCCCCCCCCCACAAAAATAATCATAAAGGTAAGGCAGGAGTTATTTAACTCACAGAATAGGGGTTGGTTCTAAGGAAGATAAGTATCAACATTTTCAGCTGTTTGCAGATGGTCAGGGGGGTGATCACGGAGGATCGGATCGTTTCGGTATCGTTATCGTTTACATGTAACCTTATGGGTGGCTCAACTGATCGAATCGTTTTGAGCTCCTCGTAACGATAGAAACGGACGAAAGGAAGCGATGAGTCGCAGGCTGTCGTCTAATCAATCGTTTGAAGTAGGAAGAGGTGAGGAGGGGATCACATGCGCGATCGAGTTGCGCAGAAGCAAGCCCATTTGATTTAATGCAAACGATAACGATAACGAAACGATCAGATCCTCCGTGATCACCCCCCAGGGTCAAAGTATAACTTCTGGGTCATTGCAGGTTAACTGTCAGACCCGTCACATTTTAAATCTATTTTTATGATTCTCAAACATCAAGTTTTTATTTTTTTAGACATTGGTAGAGAAAAAGGTCGGACATTTACCACCCTTTTCATCACTAAAAAGCCGAACATTTAAAAACAACGGGACGGGTGGGTCAGTTAACTTGGAATGACCCTTCTCCGCAGTTAAAGCTTTGAGAAGGTGGAAACTTTACTTGCCAAAACAAGAAAAGGGCAAAAACTCAAGTTTTCAGCAGTACACTGAAAAAACGATACGGTATTGAACACCGTAAATTACGGACTATATAGGTTTACCGAGGGATTACGGTTGTGACGCCCGCAATCCCTCGGTAAACCTATATAGTCCGTAATTTACGGTGTCCAATACCGTATCGTTTTTTCAGTATAACTTTACTAATTGAGTTTTTTTTTAAGAAGACTTTTGAGGATCGGCGGAGGCCAACCCTGATTATACAAAAAATTACAGAATAACAGAAAAACAAAATAAGATTTTAAAAGCGAAGTGATTATTCGTCGGTACGGTACCGACGTCTAAGCCGTTATTTGTCGGTACGGTACCGACGTCTAAGCCGTTATTCGTCGGTACACCGTACCGACGTCTAAGCCGTTATTCGTCGGTACCGGAAAACTTTTTTCTACCGCTAACTTGGCTAAATTGGGAAACTTTTCTCTACCGCTAACTTGGCTTTACCGGAAACCTTTTTTCTACCGCTAAACCGACAAGCTAACGCCATCTATAGTAATCCTTTGTCATTATGAGAAGGAACCGCGATAACGTAGTGCGTGACCGCGGTGTACTGACTCTACTATTTATCAACCTCACGCGTTATCACAGTCAACACACGAGACCCAGGGAAATTTTGCGCTTTTTCCGGCTAACTGAGACGGTCAATTCGTTTTGGTGAGGTGAAATTTTCAAAACTTAAAATTCCGAACTAAACTTGTGAGTCGAGGGCGACCTAAGCGGCCGAAGCGGCAGTTGTGCTCCTTCAATAGGACATCGGCCGATAAACGCAAAGAACCACCACTAGATTCTGACTCCAACCCTGATTCCGACCTTTACTCTAACCCTGAGCCTAACCCTAGCCCTAGCCCAACCCCTAACCCTAGTGCCAACCGTAACGAATATTGTGGACCCACGACACGAAAAAGAGCTAAACGACTGTGAATAATGGTTCGGCTGGTATGCCATTAGATTTTAAATAAGTTTTTTTCAAAAATGTTGTCAATGTATGTTTTTTGTACTTGAATGCCTACCTACTTGTATGAACTTTTTTCTAATTTGACCATGTATGTATTTTTTCGCATGTTTGCATACCTACTTGTTATATTTGACGTGATTTCAATAAACCAAAGAAATTTTCATGATTCAGTTTTGAGTACATTTAAAACGATTCCTTATTAAGTACCCTCATTTCTTGTAAAAAAGTTCATTATTGAATTTGCAATTCTTAAAAATACACTCCAGTACCGACCTAACCTGATCCAGTTAGCGGTAGAAAAAAGTTTTCCCGTACCGACGAATAACGGCTTAGACGTCGGTACCGTACCGACGAATAACGGCTTAGACGTCGGTACCGTACCGACGAATAACGGCTTAGACGTCGGTACCGTACCGACGAATAACGGCTTAGACGTCGGTACCGTACCGACGAATAACGCCATCCTTTTAAAAGATCAACCATAGTGTATGCACTATCTATGCATAATTTAGAACAAAGTCTAGCAAGCATTCTGCATAGGGCATCAACCTTCGCACTTTTGTTTATTGATGGATTAGGGGGCATCATACCACATTGGCTTGTGACCCTATTTATTTTATTCCTCTTATTTGTCCCAAAAACATTACATCACAAACATGGTTTTGAAATACTTCACAGAATGTCTGCCAGAATGCCAGAATATATGCTTTCTGAGAATATTTAAAAATGATGGATGGCGCCCACCAATCCTCCAAATTTCTCCATACGACCCCACTTGGTACCTTAACTTTGGCCAACAAGGGTATTAAAGTTGATTCAATTACCTAAAGGTGTCCAAAAAAAATGCTTTTTCTTGGCTTTGGAAAACCGATTAAAAGTATTTCCATTTTCTTCTATGATGTCCGAGTTCTGTAATGCTTTCAGACTTTTTTCAGCTGATGTTTGCACGACCTGTGGGCGGAGTCGAAGGCAAAATAGTGATAATTAGTCAAATGAATGAAGGAAAGACTAAGAATACAAATAAAAAAAAGAAAAAAAATTAGGGGGAAAAAAAAACAAATGAAAAAATATTAATCACAAATGAGCAATAATTACCTATGTACAAAGTTTTGTAAAGTGCACTGGTGTATTCGGGCCACGCTTTGACACTATTTTTACCCAAATTTGATTTTTAAAGCTCTTTTGAGCTCTGGTTAGTGGCACCAAAATTCTTTCAATCATTGCAATACTCAAAATTTTATGGAACCTCTTCGGCTAAAGTCATCATGACTGAAAGTTTGACTAAAAAGTATAATAGAAATTAAATCAAAGAACTGAAAAGAGACATACCAAACTTTTAGGATCAAGGATAATTTGTCCATCGGCACTTAATTTCAGCTGTGGGACGGGCATTTCTGATTCCTCTTCATCTACGTCATCGACTGCTTCTTCTTCGAGTCTGCTGATTGTTCTATAAAAGGGGAGAGGAAGAAAATACAGATGTTATTTAAGTTCGCACAAGAGTGGTGCTTAATTTTTATCTTGAGAAGTGTATCAATAGAAATACATGGCTCACGGCAGATTTTATAAAAAAAGATCAAGGATTTTCAAGGACTTCCGACAAGCAAAAAGTAGTAGTTTTTTAACAACAATTTTCCAGAGGTAGAAAAAACTCAAGTCAATTCTCACATAAGAGACGGTGCACTAATCAGAGGAGAACAGTATACAAAAAAGTAAAAAAGTAGTAGTAAAGTCCAACCGCCCAAACCTTGTGTTCATTATGCTTGTATTTCAAAGCAAACAACTGACTGAAAATACAAAACCAAGAGAGGTAGTGAGACGAGAGGGATAGAATAAATCAAAAAACATTTATGGAGATGAGGATGACACATAAATTGCTCTCAAAAAAAAAAAAAAAATCCGAGAGTATACCAGTCCTTGTGTGCTCTTAAGATATCTCCTTTCCTCAGGGTATCACGCTTGGTGCGGTATCCCTCTTGTCCTTTTTCCTCAACAAAACCAGTTCTTGCTAGGTTCTGCATTCTTTCTCACAACTTTGCAACCAAAGCGACACACACAACATTCCTCAGGCACAAAACAAAATTATCGACAAAATGGCGAGCTAAACAGCTGAAGGTGACCATTTTTGAGCACATTTGACAAATTCATCAAAATTCAAGGATATTCAAGCATATGAAACACGAAAAAAAAGAGAAAAAAATCAAGGATATTCAAGGACTTTTCAAGGCGCCACAAACCATGAAAAAGAGTACAGAGCAACAAGCCATACATTTATCTAGAGTGTCTCTAATGGGCGCAATTCTCATTGAACTTAAAGACTCTAAGCTCATAAATAGTGATTCTCGTATAAAGCAATATATTTATCATGTTTTACAGTGAAATGATCACATTTTATCAAGTGCTGGATAAATTTTTGTTATAATAGAATCATTTTACTGAGCAGCACTAGAACACAAAAAAATAATACTAAACACACAAATTGTTGAGCCATGCTAGTAATAATTATACCTTATCCGAACTGTTCAATTCTAAAAAGTGAAATTGAGTGAAAGGTTGACTTACTGGCTAGTTTCTTCAATTTGACTAGAAATTTTCTTCTTCGGGTCATCTTTCTTAGACCTGAAAGCCACGAGCAAAACAGAACAAAAAATTAAGTTATCAGCTAAAATTATGGAGCCAAAGATTTTACAGTTAGACAAACTTAAAGTAGGAGCAAAACTAAAACCTAAAAAAGCTTTGTGAACCAGAGAGTGCTCTGATTTGAGTAAAAGTAGGTACACAATGAGAGAAAAACTAATGATCAATTGATTCAGTTGCATCCATCATACAAAAATGGGTGAAGTTCAATAGTAAAGACAAAGTTGAAGATACGTTTTTTTCCTCACCAATCGCTTTACCAATGCTTCTTGTCAATTTCAATTGAATCGTTTCTCTTTTGCTTTAAGTGTTTGAGATGGACTAGTAATCCAAAGTACATTGAAAAGGCACAAGTTCTTCAATTGGTTAAATTAACGTCAGAGATTGATCGAATGATTCAGAGACAATATATAATAGAGACCATGTACTATCCGTGCGCGCGGTGGCTGACTTATTTTTCGGAACTCAAATAGGAATTAACACAGGGAGCATGAAGGAGCACCATCCAACACATAGTCCCTACGTTGACTGATGCAATTTCGGTGCTTTGGTTTCACTAGGCAAAAATTTCAATGACTTTTCTCATCAGTCAACGTATGGACCATGTTTGCGGTGTTCTGTTGAGACCCAAAAAAAAAATTGCCACCGCGCGCAAAGATGGGCAAGATAGATAGTGCGTCGTCTCTACTATATATTATCTCTGGAATGATTGAATACCTGTCAATCAGGAGACACGATAAACTACTTGAAAACAAAACACATCTAGAGAAAAATATAGATAGATAGATAGATAAGGTTCTGTCGCCCTAGCTTTCGGAGGTAGCTCTTATGCCCATATTTCAGAGCGAACGACAGGCCTGAACATGTAAGAAGGGAAAAGGATGCGGAAAGACACACCGGGATACCGCCACAGTGCGGAACACCCTGAATAAGGAAGAGGTCTTCCTACAGTGCACAAGGTATTGGGAGGTCCACTGCAGTGCTAAGTATTATGGGTGACTCAACTCATTTCTTATCATTGTCCATGATAGAATATACCTCTACCTCTCATCATTTACATCAGCAACGCTCCCTTCCCTTCTTCCACCTGTCTTCTCAGCACAACCCAAATCATGGTCGCCGGCCATTGCTTCTTGGCCTTCCGCCCATCTACGTCTTCCTCACGCCTCGGATCACGGTACTTATCACTTGAAATCACGTATTTTCTATCTTCTGTAACCGGTTTATCCCTGAAACGTCTTTCTGCGACCTCACAATGTTTTACAGCATTTACCCCCTGATTCACACATTCGATCTTTGCTAGTTGGTTTGTTTCGCGTCCGCAAGTCCCAGTGACATTCAAATTTTGCGTTACCATGCAGTTCCTTTTAGGGATTGTGCTATGCGACCCTGGCGATTTAACAGTTGCAAAATTTCTCGGGTGGTAGTTGCCTGTTTTGCTCCCTTTCACACCAACTTTTACAGTGTCTCTGCTTCCCAGGATCACCCTCCTCATGATCCAAGTTCTTCAATGGTTGTGGCCCCGGTTATGTTTGCAAATTTTATTTTCAGATCTAGTTCCATCAGCAAGTGGCGCATTTCCCGCATCTCAGACCAGTTTCCTACAACCACGCTCCATACATGATCATCTTTCCACTGTCCATCATCTCTTAGCTGAGCAACAGAATGCTTCCAGAACACGCTGCCGCTGCATTGATAGCATTGATCATACTGCTCTGTCCTTGCTGAGCAGCTCTGCAGAAATCTCCAATATCCAAATATCTGACTTCCAGAAAAGCCCCTAGAAGTATCTTAGAGGGAAGGTCTGCATTCAGTGGAAGGGACAGCCAACATCGTTCTTCGACGTTCATTTTGACGTAAAGCAGACTGCTCGATCTCTGGCTACTAGTTTATCTTGACTCTCCATAAGCAATTCCTTCCGCTGCTGCCCAGATATCACTGCACTCGGTTGAATCTCCTAGCTCCATCCAATGCCCATGTATTCTTGCTTTTACGAATGACTTACTTAGTTTGACTCCCTCCATCAAATGCCTGTCCAACCAACTGAGACTTCTGACTGACAACCTGTCTATGGTTGGACTCGGCTTAAATTCCTCCATGAGCTCCATCATAATTAGAAATCTGCTTGGGGCTTCCTCCATCTATGACTCTTGGATCATTTACTGTCCCTGTAGTTCTGTTTGCATTTGGGGTCATTTGCAGCACACTGTCTTGGTCCGACATGGTCCACCACCTCATCAACTTGGACTGCTGTGCATTTGCCTGTGCACTCCCATTCTTGAAGCTTAATTTCAATGCAGCTTCTTGAGATGACTCGGAAGATGTAACTGCCTCTTGGACCACATAATATTCTCCTTCATAAATGTAAAAACAATCATAATTTTAATAGTTTTGAGGTATACAAGAATACATAATGTGCCATCATTTCTATGAAGCAATATTTAGACAGTTCCATCATGCTATTCCATTCACATTGCTGCACCTTATTTTTCTTCGCTTGACTTGACTCCATTTCAACACTTCGCTTTGCTTCACTTCACTTCACTTCACTTTGCTTCACTTTACTTCACTTTACTTCACTTTGCTTCACTCTATTTCATTTACTTCACTTCATTTCTTTTCACTTCACTTCACTTCACTTCACTTCACTTCACTTCACTTCACTTCACTTCACTTCACTTCACTTCATCTCACTTCACTTCACTTCACAACCGACGCGTAGAACCTTGGTCACCATATCAGATGTCACCACTCTATCCACTATGAGACCAAAGCAGTACCACAACTGCTTTCTCTCACAGCAGACGATCCATGATGATCAACCTCCTTGGCGTCCGGACGGGACCACGAGGAGGTGCCTAATGCTCATAGTCTCGCGGACGACTAGTGAACACGCCCGTCCAACACATCTAGAGAAAAATATGAAAATTAATTCTTCACAGATTTAAAAGAACACAGCAAAGGTTTTTCATTAAGTAACAGACATTTTCTTACTCCTTTCTCATTGAATTGAGATTTTGATAGGGAGAAAATAATAGGACACATATCTGTTTTTTCCTCTGCTTCAAATTAGAGTACTAACCTTCGTCTTTCGCGTATTAGCGGTTTACATTTTGTGACCTTTGCAGGCCTGGTTTTACATATTCGCAGATCATCCCTCCGTCGAAGTAGCATTCTTCCCTCTGAACACCACATTCTTTCTCCAACTAAACAACAAATAAAACAGAAACGGGTAAAATGCTGGAATTCAACCTAAATTGGCGAGGCCGTTTCGGCTCAAATCCTCTCCAATTTAGGTTGAATTCCAGCATTTTACCTGTTCCTGTTTCATTTTTTGTTCAAGGCGTCGCTGGTTTGTTTTTTCTGTTATATTTCTTTTTCCACCTGATGGATCTAGGTGTGATCAATGCTTTCAAATGTCATTACACGCGTGGAGCATTTGACATTGTCCTGAACATGACGGATTCAAGTGAAGCTTGAAAGGAATTTGACACCACTCATTACTTGAATGTCATTAAAGCCTCTGGGGACGATTTTCAGCAGAGCACCCTAAACACCGCATGGTTAAATCTATGGCCGTCTGCTGTATCTAAACATCTTCCTCATTGCCACCACTTTGAATTTTGCGGTAAGCAGAAACCTAACCCCCAAATTTACAAGTAACATGGGTCTCGCCCAGGGACAATATATAATAGAGACCACGCACTATCTATCTTGCCCATGTTTGCGCGCGGTGGCAACTTTTATTTTCAGGGTCTCAACAGAACACCGCAAATACAGTTCATACGTTGACTGATGAGAAAAATCATTGAAACTTTTGCCTAGAGAAACCAAAGCACCGAAATTGCATCAGTCAACGTATGGTACATGTTGGCTGGTGCAATCTCATTCTCCCTGTGTTAAATCCTGTTGAGTCCTGAAAAATAAGTCAGCCACAGCGCGCATGGCTAGTGTATGGTCTCTATTATATATTGTCTCTGGTCTCGCCTTTCACGGGGTTTCCACGGAACCAAACCCTCGCGAAAGACAAGGGATTACTGTGATCTACAAAAAGGGAAACTTGCAGATACACCATCTTGAGCTAGCAATGCATGCCATACAGTTTGACACACATTAATTTTCAGAGTCTCTGGAAAAATAAGCGTAATTACAAACTATATATGTAATGTGTTTTGCTTCACAAATTAAATTTAACTTTCACGAGGTCAAAAATCGAAAAATGACTTACATAGGATTATTAGGGGGATTGAAGAAAATCAGATCGTGCATCGTCATTTCTTTCATGTTGATTTTTACATCATCCTCTCCTACAAAGTAATTTTTCTGGCAAAACGTTTTCTTATGTTTTAAATACGAGTAGTTGGAATAGGATTTTTTCCTGAAATAAAAAGACAGAAAAATACAATTAATGACACTGCTTATTTTCAATATCAATTTTAAATCAAGCCTACCTTGAAGAAGTGATTAATTAAAAACTGCAACCCTCTTTTATAGTGTGGTGAGGTGACTTTTCCCTATTCCTACACCCTTCGATCAACTCAGGATCTTTCGTTTGTCGCCCGCAAAATATCTTGCCACGGAGCACACCCCAGGTTCTCTTCTTTAAGAGATCTTATTGTGGTGGTGCTTGTGCCAAGATATTTCGACGTACTAAACTCACAGGTGAAAGGCCAGCGGGTTCCCGTGAGGGATCTTTCGTGGAGCTTCACCTATGAATTAGTATGGACGACCTCCGGGTTCCCTTATTGATCGGATGCTCTAACAGTTGACGACTAAAGATCTTTAACACAATCTCAATTTTAACAATTAAATTTTTTATTTTGATTGAAGATTGATAAACTAACTAATGCGTTAATTGATTACGGCTGCGTCCGAACCCGATACGCTGTCGCGTCGATCGGGTCGAAATCCGGAATGCTCTCTCTTCTATTTCCATCGGCCGGCAGACCCCCGATCATGATTTTCCGCGAGACTCGCGCATGCGCACCGACAACACATTCTCTTTCTCTTTGCTCTCCCCTTTTTTCTCTTTGCTCTCTCTCTCTTCTCTCACTCGCGACATGTGTTGTCGACGCGTCTGTTTGAGTCTCTGTCACAATAGAAAGCAGAGACAATTTTAATTTCATGGTTCTCAATGATTTGCTGTGAACATTAAGTAAAAAAATTTCACGTCTATCTTCCGAGAGGACAAGGAAACAAATTTCTCTTCAAGGAGCAACAGATTCATCAATGTTCCATCAAAACAGAAATTTCTGGCACTCATTTTTCAGCAGAATATCTGACAAGACGTAGATAAAATATTCTTATTTGAAGCTTCATTCCCTTCATTGAACCTTTGAAATTAAAAATATTTGATGCAATACACCCAAAACCATGATTAAATATTAGGTAATACGCAGGCAAAATGAAGCTTACGATAGAGGTCATCCATAACTCTGATACATTACAAGCATTATTTAGATTACTCTAGATCACGCTTCAAAAGTGACCGGTGGCCTCTATTTTGAGCTTTGTTCAGATCTTGTAATCACTACTTAGGGTGCAGACACAAGTGATGCAATCCTTCAGAAGAGCAACGAGAATCTCTCATGAGTCATTGCCCGGCAACTTGATTCACTGGTCCTTTTTTTGCCAGAAAGAACTCGGAAGTTAAAAAAAAAAAGAAACAGTTTTTCTACCGACATAAGAAGCTTACAAATAACATTAGTGCTGTTTTAATCATATGAAAATCTAAATTGTTTTCAGAGCCAAAGAAAAATCTCTAAAACACTTTTCGTCAAAATTCTCCAATTAGAATAAAGGAATGAGCTGAAAAATAGTTCTCATCACTTGCGGGGAGAAAACTGTGAGAGAAGACAGGGTAGTGATTAGGAGAAGAATCCTAAAGACCACGGTTAATGAATGGGCCTCTCAGTACCACGGCCGCCTGGGCATTTCTGTTACAGTTCGGCCCTAAGTACTGTCATCCAATAACAGCCATATAACAGCCTCAAAGTGAAGGCCAACGTTAAAATTAGTAGCTAGTAAGAAGAATAAAAATTAAGAATTACAAACCGTGGTTTAGTGCTTAAAAGATCAAACTCCAAAGTATCATTCAATACTTCAGAGCTTTCCTCTGTACCAGGAACAGGAACTTCTTGTTCTGAAGGAGCCTTTTCAGGTTTGGTAACTTCAATTGGTTCAATTAGTTCTAGAGTATCATTAGCTGCAATGCTGTTGTAATCCTTCAGTATCTGACTAGAATTAACCGTCTTCGGTTTTTTAGCTACTTTCACAGCGGCCGCCTTCTCCTTCTTCGGAGCTTTAGGTTTCGGTTCGACGTTCTTCTTTGGTGCCCCTCTTTTCCGGGGTTTAGATACTTTGCTAATCTCATCATCATCAGTAACAAGACGAGCCGTCACTGAAACTTTACAGATTTCTACGAACTCTCTCAGTATATTATTAGCTGACTCAACACCTGGTTGCTCATCATCAGTCGGAGCAAGCTTTTCTTTAAAATTGTACAAAATTTCACCGATGATGGGATTCTTTTCACCTCTTTCAACGGCTCCTCGTATATTCTCTTCGACAATTCGCATTGACATTTCCACATTCCGATCACTCTCGGTTTTTTTCTTCCTCGCTGAAGATGTGTTCGGTTTGGAACGTTTCTTGACCGTTTTGACAGTCGGCTCAGACACACTTGGTTCGACCATATTGAGGATAAAAAAATCACTGGAAAAATGGGAAAAAAGATCAACTAAAACATAATAATCTCGGAGAACGTTCCAAAACTGGCACACGCACTAATTAGTTAAACTTTTGAAACTTTGGGCCACGCGAAGGCACGAGTAACGAAAGTACGACCACGCACAGCTGCAGCTTTCTGGCGTAAACAATGAAACCTCATGGAACCGTTGGCGTTGTTGTTTGTCGAAACGTTTTGCGTTTAGGGTTTTTGATGACGATTTGACAGGAAGCAGGTGACCGTGACGAGAGCGCGGGAAGATTTAGGGTGGATATGAAAAGAGACAAAAGACAGGAATTTTGCATTAGTCATTTAAGCACAAGTAAGTATAATTAACGAAGATAATTTTTTTTTTACGTTTGCTGATAATTTCAAACACCTTGAAAAAGACTCAACATACTTGAATACCTCTAATAATGAAATGATATTGACCTGCTCTAATTATTTTAAGCACAAAACAAAGTCGCCTCAGAGTGGAAAACTTTCCCGCCTCAGATAGAACTCGTCACTAGCGCTCGAAGCTTCGAACTCGTAAAAAAATAATAACAATAAAATTGCTTCAAGTATTTTTTACACTCATTCAGCATGATATCAATTTTCGCGTAGACGCGTTTTTATCCTAGAATTTTAACTTTTATTATATTTTTTAACATTCCCGTTTATCCATTGATCTATTATTTATCACTTTTCAAAAATTATGTCTGCTCTTACTAATCCAAGTGAATTGCTAAAAAGTAAATTCAGAGCATGTCTTTCCGGAGTTCTAATCGGCGACTGCTGTGGAGTGCCTTTTGAAGGAAGAAAAAAAGTATCTAAACGTGAATTACGTGAATTTTTAAACAATCTATCTGAACCCGACTTCCAGCGTAAGTTATCCGCATGCTTTCTTGTTTTCTTAGTCTCATATCATTCCTCAATGTCACACTTCTAATTGGATGTGCTTATCTAATCAAAGCACCATTCCTGCTATCAGCAAAAGTGCAATGAAAATGTGTAGTCAGCAATGAGCGAAATTCGCATACATGGCATCTCATGTATTCCCCCCGAAAGATAAGAGCTGCAAGGAGCTTGTTTAAAACATGCAGGTTGTGTGATCTTGTAGTCATTTTTATGAACTGTTCGCCCCGCTCCCTCCAACTTGCCAACAGTTGCTAGGCACAAATTAATCAGAATGATTTTGACGACAATGCAAGAGTAAGTACACAATACTCTGAGTGGCTCTAATTTCAAAACCAGCCGCAGCTCTGATCTGGAGGGGCATACCAGAATCGTCTCCTATGATTTCATTAAATTTTGAAATTAACTTTCTTTGTCTCTATTGTCCACTATGGGAATCGATGTAGTTGAGGCTTGCAGCATGAGAGTTGATGAAGGCATGATTGAAGTATAAAGGTGAAGGCATTGATACCCAACCTACACCACAACATGATGAAGATGTACCGAAGAATCGCATGACTGACAAACGCGGTACCCGCAACACCCGCCAGCGAACGCCCCGCTCAGACCCTGCTCGCCAGATTCGTTGTGCGTTGTGAAGTAGGTTGGGTACCAATGCCTCCACCTTTATACTACTTCCGTCATGGATGAAGGAGGGAACGTTACATACATTAACGATTGTAAATGTCAGTTGTACAAGTCACTCTTGAGACTTTTGTTGAAAAAATACAATGAAATTCCAGTGACAACCATCTCAGTGACAAATGTCTGATGTTTTTTGAGTATCAGGTTTCAAAAAGTAGGGGTGAGCTAAGGAAAGTAAATCAGTGCAACAGTGTAGATAAGGCCCTTGTGGGTTGGGCACCAATAGTCTACCTGAGGGGAAACTCTGGAAAGGCTAAGAAGAGTAAGGTGTTTTTATTTTGTGGAGTAAAGTTCTTCATTTGATTGTTGTGAATCTCTTTGTGAAAAAGCATGGGAATACTTGAAGATCTTATGGCTGCCCAGGAATGAACTTAAGTGTAGGTATTATCTTTGTGTTAGATCTCTGAACTGACGAAGAGTCTAGGGGCTGATTCTACTCTTTCGGACGAGACGAGATAGCGCGAATTGACCAATTCCTTTGGTTTAAATGACGTCACGTGACGGGTTTCAAATCATTCGATGGACGGAGGAGTCATTTTATCTAAAATGAACGACTTTAATGACTTTGAATTTGTCACGTGACGCCGTTTAAGCCAGTGGGAATAATCGATTCCCGCTATCTCGTCTTGTCTCGTCCAAAAGAGCAGAATCGGCCCCCTGGTCTACATCAAGCACTCAAAAAGTGACAAAAGATTTCCATGCTTGTAATCCCATGCTTGTTGCTGTAAATACTGTTCGAGTGTTTATCACATTGTCACACCAATGTTAAGCTGAAAAATCACTAGTTTTTAGTACTCTGATCGTAGTAGCAAGATTTATATCCATGTTTTCATTTTTCTGAATGAATCAAAGCTGTCTAAAATTGCGTCCAATTAAAGCTATATCAGCTAAAAATATTAAGTTTCATCCTATTTCTTGAGTTTTTTTTTCTATTGTTAAATTGATTTGTTTTTGTTTCAGCTTCACCATTACGCTACTCGGATGATACAGTCATGACTAGAAGTATTGCTGAATCTTTAGTTAAAAATAAAAAATTGGATGAGAAGGATATAGCTAGAAGGTACAGAATTCTGTTTAATTATGGAAAAACCAAAGGCTGAGTTTTTGAATTGATTAATTGATTAGTTTTTCAATTATTTGTTTGTTCAGTCATTCTTTTCATCAGTGATGCGAGGATGGGGGTGGGGCTGATAATTTGTCTCTCCATTAGAATAAAAATATTTTAGATTCAACGATATTAAAAATCAAGCATCAGAAGAATCATTCCAAAGCTGGTAGCGGCTAGCATGATGTGGTTAGTCAATCTAGTGGAAAACAAAGAGTGAATGAAAGTCTCAACAAGATGGAAGAAGAGCATGGATATTTTGGGATATCAATTGGTATCTACATTAGACTTTCATTTAAATAGAAGCTTGAGCTCGAATCTTTCCCCTACAAGTTTTACCCTCTCTCTCGTACCTGTGATGACTCGAGACCTGTCCCATCGGTCGGGGATTCCGTCCGTCACAATGGACAGTCAGCAATCCAAAGGACAGTCTATTGTGACGGAGCGGAATCCCCGACCAACGGGACGGGTCTCGAGTCATCGCAGGTACGAGAGTGAGGGTAAAACTCGTAGGGGAAAGAGTCAAGCTCAAGCTTCCATTTAAATGAAACGGACTATAGTCAGCCACTGATGGCTGGCACAAGCCTGGGCCCAGAGAAATTGCCCTCATGAAGATTATGGGATTCATAACTTTTCCTCACTTTAAGTTAAAATTCAAGAAAATGATTGCTCCGCACTTTCAAATCATACTTACCCAAGGCAATAATGAAGAAGTTGAAACTAAACTCGTTCCTTGTTTTTTTGTTTATTTTCCAGGTTTACAGATGCCTATTATGAAGACAAAGATAGAGGCTATGGTGGAGGTGTACTCGCGGTTTTTTCTAAGTGGCATAATTCAAATCTAGATGATGTCTGGGGTCCAGCGTTGAATCAATTTAATGGTGATGGATCTTATGGCAATGGCGGTGCCATGCGCATCGCACCTGTTGCGCTGTTTTGCTACAATAATTATGATCACATGATCAGTACGGCGACCAGTGTCACCAAGCTAACTCATACAAATCCTCTTGGAATTTGTGGAGCATTGTTTCAGGTAGTAACCGTGAGTCCTTCTGTAAAAAGTTTGGTCAGTGATCACCAAGACATGCTATAATTTCTCATTCTTAAAATCAAATTCTGATGAAACCTATTCTATATTCCTTATCCTGCTGTTCGATTAGACAATGGAAATTTCTAAAGAATTTGATAATGGTTTTTCCAAATATTTTACTTCTTTATATCTAATAAATTAATCAAATGTGATATGCGAGTGCCATCATTAACGTATTTGATTCTTGAGTCCTGTGATATTCAACGAGTTTGGTCGAACGGGATGGTAACCTTGTAATGGACAATGGATACAGGTGCTTCCAACGCTATTAAATCAAGAGACTAGGCTGGATCTTTTTTTTTTTTTAGAATTAAAAACATCAGACAAATTTTATTTAGTGACCAGGGTCAGTTGATTTGTTACTGTGTAATCAAATAAGAAAATTCCTTTGGACACTCAGTGCTTTATGACATGTTGATTTCAAAAAATACAACACTTGAGAGTTTTGTTCTACGGTTTACTCGGAAACGGTATCAACATGGACGGATTTCCGTAAAAATGCCCCAAATGAGCTGATTCGTGTTTTACTAGTGTGTATAATTGCCCTCCAGATTGCGTTTTCTGACTTGGGCTGGGCGGCTATTGCCACTTATAATGAGTGTCTGCCATCTTTGATTCCGGTGGTATCTCACAGGCTACGGTTTCGAAACACACCTGCTTATTCTTAAGATTTTGCCTGTGTCAAGAGCATCAAGACTATCTAGCTGTAGTTAAAAGTCACCGAAATGAGCAAATCAAAATTTCTTCGGGTAGGCTGCATGTTTTTTTGACAGACAGTCACCGCTTGATTTGCCTGGTACGAGTGCTCTAGAACATTCTGTACATAGAGAAGAATTGTGATTTAGAATCAAAACAAAAGAGGATTGGAATAAACTCCAAACTTAAAGAGAAATAATAAAGAGTGACAACCTTAAGTGTAAAATAGTAAGTCTTAAATTGAATGCAATCCATCCTTAATGTTGAAATAACTATGGCACATGAATTTTGCATTCCTGTATGTTTCAGAGTATTGCCGTTCAGCACGCGCTAACCCTTAATCCGAAAGAAAAATTGGATGAAAAATTATTTTTGCAAGATATGAGGAAAAAAATTGCAGCCATCGAAGAAAACTTCTACGATAAGTATGTACTCCATCTTGTATATTCTTTTCAGGGTTTTTACCTATTGCTTGAGAGAAATAGTTCAAGCAGCATGATTCCTTGCTGTTTTTCAATACCTTTTATCTAAGTAAAAGAAACTTTTAGAGCAGAATACTTCAGTCAGACCGGAAACTTTAGTTCATTTTGAAGCATTATTTTCTAGTCCGCCATCATGAAAAGTTCCAAACTATTCCCATTTAAAGCAATGTGAAAGTCAGAGACAGAAATGTGTCCACTATCTTGAAAAGTCACATAAAGAGACCGAAAAAATGTTTCCATTGGCTCTTATGGGAGTTTATATTCTGATTGTATTATTCTGTGCATTTAGGACTGTTTCAAGCATTTTACTTGATTTTAAATTACTTTATAAATCTATTGTCATTTGTCTTACTTATTATAACCTCTCTGTAGGTGGATTATGAACGATCGCTTTGCAATCCTATTTCGAGTAGATAACCAAGCACATTGAGTGTTGTTTATCTTTTAAGTAGGCATTCCAATGAAAACCCTTTTATCCAGGGCATCGGAGCAAACTAAAAACCGCTCCGAACCGCACTCCTTCCACCTTAAAAATACAGTGAACCATGGCACAAACCAACTAGCTGAGCCCAGTTCGAACAGGTTCAAACAAAATTTAAATAAACAAGGTTTTGACTTAAAATGTAGCTATTCTAGCCTAAGTGTAAAGGAATAAAGCACTGAAAGTTTCAGCTCTCTTTTGCGCAATCGGTGTATTGCACTTCCTGAAGTACTGGCGTACAAGGAATGAAGTTATTATGATTTTTAATAATTTTTGAACGGACGGAGCTTCTTTTTTACGTTCTTCTCTCTCTTTTATGAAGGAAAGGTTTTTTAAACAAACCGCTCCATCACATTTTAAAGTGGTAAACACATGAAGAACTGGCTAAACAGAAGAAAAATGGTCATGACTCGAAGAAACATCACGAAAACAGTGAAAAGTGAACTTCACAAAATTTGCAGTATTCAATCACAAAAACGAGGGTTTGGACCCAAGATATTTTGGGGTTTTAGCTTCATGATAGAAAGGTGGCTCTACTCATTTTTCAATAGATTTACCTTATTCTTTAACATTTTCACTTCACGTATCATGAGTGGAATTTGGAAAATTTTGCAACCGCGAAATGCTGCAAAATTTTTAAAACGATCTTATAATGTTCTAAGCTTCTAACCCTCCTAGGTGTACCGGTCATGACTCCCTGGTTTCAAAAATTCAAAGTGAAATGTCGCGAAATCCGGCATTTTCGGATTTTTACACGAAACCGACGCTACAACGCAAAAGAACAGCAAAATTGCGGGAAAAATTCCAAAACTATATATGCGAAATATAGGATTCGGCAAAAGCTGGCACGGTGGCACTAAAAATTGCCGCAAAGAAAAATTAAGTTGATGTTTACCTTGAAAAACGCAAAATGAAAAAGCGCATCGAAAAGTAACATCGAAATCAGGAAAAAATAGCAGCAAAATTTTTCTAACTCTAATCATGAGTTTTAGATTGAATTTAATTTCATGGTCCCATTATTTTTGTCTGTTAGCTTATTGGAACTTTTATAATTTTCAGTCATGGATTTGATCTTAGAAAAGATTGGTACTATAGAAACAGAATAAATAAAATTGAGAGATTACTAGAGCAATGCAGACTGGATAATGTAACAGATGAACAAGTGGTCTCCAGTCTTGGACACTCAGTAGATGCGTTGAATTCCGTACCAACTGCACTATTTTGCTTTTTACGAGCGCTACAGCCGATCCCCCATATTGAGGTAAGATGGTTTTCCATTATTTTTATCTGCTGGTCTTAGGAAATATTGTTGGGAACTGCGTAGACAGGGGTGCAGAAAATCCTCAATCATGCGATCATATGATTGTATAAAAAGTGTGGACACACCTGGAAGAACTTTTTTTTTTTTTTTTAAATATTTGTTTTGGCCAATCAACTATTGTAAGTCAGGTTAATTCTACGCGCTAGTTTCAAGCTGAAACGTGTTTAAGTGTACTCAAAAATAAAGCCGGAAATTATGATATACGAAAATTCCCCTAAGTACGAGTGAGGCAGATAGACATATTATCACTAGCACTCACTAAGCTTATGGCAAAATGAATTTCAGTTGCTTTAATTTGATGGGAGTTATTTAACATACAGGAATAGAAGAAAACTTTCAGATGAGAAATGGACGTAAAAAGTTCTCTGTTATATTTAGGTTAGTGAACAAATTTAAGAGAATAAGTCAGATAAAATTAAATAAAAGAACAGCTGATGCATGACTGCCAATGTTTTGTAGAACAACAACTTCAACATAATTTGCAACCAATTTTGCTTGTTTTGAGCTCAAAAAAGCCGTTCAAAATTATACAGGTAAGCCATACAAAACTATGCAGGTGCTGAAGTTCTTAGATTTTTACGTTTTTTCTTTGTTTTCAATTAAAATGCCAAAAACACGACTTTTCCCAAAAGCGAATAGTGGCGTTATATGTTGGATTGAAATCTGGAAAAATTTTGCCTGGAATCACCTTGAAATTTGTTTCTTATTCTTCATTGCATTCCATTCAATAACAAGAGTATTGTTCTCTTTGCGTTATTCTCAGACTGATAATCCAATCAGGAGGACAATCGAATATGCCATTTCATTAGGAGGAGATACAGACACAATCGCCTCCATGGCAGCAGCCATCGCAGGAAGCTTTTATGGAGAAGAGGTCTTTCCTCCGAATTATTTGAAACACGCAGAAGCAGGAAAAGAAATTGCACTCTTGGGTGAAAAATTGTATGACATCATTTCACCGCTCCAAGAATAACTGATTTTGTACAAATTAATTTCCCCCACTGTTTTGTTGTAAGTATTTGTTTTATAGCATTTGTATTTTAATAAAAAAAAAAAAAAAAATGAAAATAAAAAAATAAATAAATAAGTTGTTAATATTATTCCATCCGATTCTTCATTGATTGTTCATTCTGTTTGAAATCAAGTGGGTAAATAAAGTTTAGACATGGGACTCAAAATTAAGGCCGCCTCGGGAAGAAGGACCTGAAATAAATCAGGTGTTTTCATCCGAAAAAATACCTAAGCCTTACGATCTCAACAGAATTTAATTTACTCATTGTCAGATGAGCACACCTATCATTTTATAAGTCTTATTTCCGGAAACGCCTCAATTGTACGCCAATGAAAAAATACAATGTAGGGAAGAACACAAACACTTTATCACATCTAACTTAATCTGGGGTGGGGGGTTCCCAAACCCCCGTACATTTTCTGGGAGAAATCCCCAGACCCTCAAATCCTTTATTACTCTGGGAGAGACCCCCAAACCCCCCTCCTATTAAGGGGTTAATTTTACAGTAGCTGGTTGCAGATTTTTTTTTTTGCAAATTTTCATCAAAATTCTAACAGCTACATTTGAAATACATATTTCAATTTTTTCCTACATGTTTACCTACATGTTTCCTACATGTTTGATTTTAATGGAAATCTTTTATCCGCCATAACTTGCTTATTATTTAAAATTTCGAAAAATCAAAAAAAGCCACTCTGGGGAATGGTAAAAGCAACTTCTCTGCAAAATTTGGATGCAAGTGGACGATTGGCTCAAAAGTTATGCTGGGGTACAGACCCGGTAATCGTCCAAAAGAATTACGATTACAATTACGATTACTGTAATTGTAATCGTAATCGCTCAGCGATTACCGGTAATCGTTCAAAAAAACTACGATTCCGATTACGATTACTGTAATCGTAATCGTAATCACTCAACGATTACCGGTAATCGTCATTGAAAAACGATAACTGATGAAGTTCTTTCTGGGGGAAAATGAATTTTCCGCTGTTCATATACCCCTCTCCCCCCAGAATCCTTGGAAAAAGTGTTCCATGAGCCTCCACAACCGAAATCCGTATCCCAGTTTGGTAATCGATTACTCCCAGTAATCGCGATTACCGTAATCGATTTCTCTACGTAATCGATTACTCCTAGTAATCACGAATCGCGGGATCGATTAGTAATCCAACTCGGTAATCGATTACTTTATGTAATCGATTACTTTATGTAATCGATTACTTTATGTAATCGATTACTCCCAGTAATCGCGAAACCCGAGATCGATTAGTAATCCAGCTCGGTAATCGATTACTCTAAGTAATCGATTACTCCGAGTAATCGCGAATCCCGGGATCGAATAGTAATCCAGCTCGGTAATCGATTACTCCCAGTAATCGCGATTACCGTAATCCATTGAGTAATGTAATCTAAAAGTAATCGATTACGCCCAACTCTGGTTGTGGGAAAGTAAAAAGGTACATTTGGGCGCTTCATTATTTTCTTTGTTGAAGGTTTCACTTCTTGCATGAAACTACTTTACTCTGTGACCAACTAGGTAACTAAAATTGAAGGTCAAATCAAAACAAATGGGATAGTAAGAAAACTAAAGAGAGCAAATATTGTAACAATGTAAAAATATAATTATACATTAATTTTATATAATTACAGGAATAATATACAGAATAATTTTAAAATACATCAATAACAACTTTAACAAAGTCTTAGTTTTTTAAAAAAAAAAAAAAAAATGTGATGTTCAGGAAGGAAATGAACCTTATCTCCGTCAGACAAAACTGCCACTAGAAAGAGAAATTGAAGGCATTCAGCTTGTGCTTTTTAAATGATAGCTTCGCAAAAAAAATGAACTTAAGTTGCAACGTAGTTTTGATGAAAGTGAAAAGATTGAAACTTTTGATACATTAATTTCAAGGTAGAAAAAACAAGATAAGTGCAATGCGCGTTATTCACCGCTAGAGTCATCCCGATCAACAGCTGGCAATGACATATGCTGGTCAACTCCCATGTTAATCTTATGGGAAAAAACTGGCTACGTAAGCTGGTCAATGGAGTTTGCAAATCCCGCTCCCTCCCGGGAATCAAATTGCAAATACGTGGCTTCATCTACCTTGCATAAATTTAATTCATGAGTTCAAAAACAATCCGAATCTGAAAAATAAACTAGGTAGTCAGGAATTTAATTTAAGACTTATTAAGTGAGGAACTGATCAGCAGATAAACAAGTTTTTGCTCACTGTCAAGAAGAAATAAACGAGGACATATTTCATTGCTACAACAGTGATTTGTCCCGATTAGTTTTAAGTGGAATTATTTTTTCAGAGAGGGATTATTTTTGGACTTACTTCAGCCAGTCAGTTGCACTATGACCAAAAACCGTTCATGTTACCGGTATTTCTTCAATTTTTTTTATGAGAAACACAGTGACACCCACAGAAAAGTTCTGCAGTGTATTTGAAACTATGAAAATAATTATTCGTGAAATCAAGATAGTGACAAACCTTGTATGCTTAGTTTGCTCCACTGTCGACATTCACAGAAGCATACCTGTAACCGTTTATATTTAAAGAGCAAGTATACCAATCGCATGACATCACTAGATTATTGATTCAGTCTCTGTTTTTTTGGTTAATACAGTAAAACGCAACATAGATCTTATTTACAGGCACAAATGTTTTCCTCATAACAAAACCCAAAAGATTCAAGCATCAATTTTGTTTCATTGAAACCCACTCAACAGTCCTATTTGAGGCAAAATTCAGAAGAGATGGTAGGTACTACTCAGTTTAGGTGAAAGAGCTTTGAAAGTGATAACAATGCTCCTGAAAAGAGCTCCATCTGATCATTACTTTGAAGGCTTTTCAGATGATCAAATAGGTTCCTCAAAGTGGATTCATTGATCTGCATGCAGCTTACATCATTTTCAAATATTTGCAGGTTAACAGTCATATGACATCCAAACTTTGAAAACTTTGCATATCATGATGGGAAATGAGTGTGAGAGGTGAATGATGATGATAACCGACAACATCGATGATCGTCGGTGAATGGTGGATAGTGCACACCAATCACTAAATGTCCTTTTAAGAGTTACTTTGGGGATCCAATTTGAACAACTGCAGAGGCTTAAACAAAAATAAAAAGGAAATGGAAAAGTGTAAAAATTAATGAGAGAGACTTCCAGATTTGTCCTGGTTGGAAAGGAGATAAGGTACCTTTTCCTCAGATAAATCACCGTGAAAGGAAGCCATGGAACGGAAAATAAATGAATTCTCGTAAGTTAATGACTGAAAATTATGCAAAATGACAACTCCTTTTCCTCCAGTGGCGGCTCATGCAATTGGGCAACAATGGTTTTGCGTCATTCGATTCTATAAAAAATAAACGATTCGACAGTGAAGCAACGAATTGCACTAGCTGCCCAAGAGAATGAAAAGGAAAAATATTCTCTCGTATTATAACGGAATTCAAAGCAGTCTACTTGATTGACATGTAAACTGCAGAAAAAATTATTGAACTCTTCTTCATTACAAGACTCGAAAAGTTTTATGAATGAGCTCTTCACGAATCCTTCACTTTGTGGCGCGGGAAAACCTTGCTTCGAAAACGAAGCGAATAACGAAGCAGCCTTTTGCTTCACATGCGCGAAGCTTTGCACACCCCTAAGCAATATAAAATACATCAATAATCAAAATCCTCAAGACATGATGCATAATTTTGTCTGAAGAAAGATTTATGTATTATAAAAAATGTCAAGAACAGGTACGCTTATAAATGATTACTATTCATTTCTGGTAATTGGCAGATAAAAACACTCTGGAGATGATAAGACTTAAATACATGATTGAGAGGTCTCATAGATAAAGGCATAGAAAGAAATTTCCTTGCATTGAAATTAAATAACTCAGGTTATGCGGGTACACTCACACTAACATAAAAACTGTTGGCCTATTTGTCTGTTAATGAGAGTGACTTGTTACCTTTTAAATCAGAGCCTGTTTCCCTTAGAATGTACAATTTATGAATAACAAACTCAAAATTGTCACAGTCAATTGAGGCTGTTTCTAGAAAAAAGTCCCACTAAACAAGAGGTGTGCTTCTTCTGAAAAATCAGCATAGTGATTGAAGAAGACTTTTGTCTGAAGAGCGCACCTCATGTTCCATGGGCATGGGTCTTTTTTTCGGAAAAGGCCTCAATCGAATGCTGCAACTCGAGAATATTAAATACTAGGACTGGACAGTTAACGTTGATGAGGCCGAAACCCCATTAGCAAGGAAAGCGTTGCCATATTGAACAAAAGCTCCACACAGACATGCAAAGAAGCTGTACAATTCAGCACCACAGAGCTCAACAATCAGAGGCAAATAGAGACCCAGCACACCGTATGCTTCCAATGTTTGAAAAATGAGGCATGTTTAAGGGGTCTCTCCACCTTCGAATGAAAAAGTACTTTTTTAAAAGTACCAGTGCAAATGAATGGCTCCACCTGCGTTTATAGTAAAAGCACTTTTGCCCAACGATGCCATCGATCTCATAGGGCGTATGCAGCACAGCGCGTCATTTGAATACGCTTGCACTCACAATATTTAGCGCAAGTGTTTTGAAGAGTTTTCTCAAAACATTCTGTGCTAAGAGCTTAAATTTTTCTGATCAGAGTTAAAAGGCCGTGAAAATTGCAACGAGAGGTTGTTGAAAACCTACGTTCCAAAGAAGGCTTTTTCTTTTTCTTTTCTAGTGCGCTCAGTTTTGTTCGGGAGTCACCGGCTGCAACAATAAACAGTCGCCTACTGTTGTGTGGTGAGCTCAACTCAACAAAAGGTTGTGATTGGTCTACGGTCCCAGAAACAGAAACAGGTTTTGCATGGCAAATGCAAACCTCATCAGTCAATGATTGACGACTATTGGTTGCTGTTTCGATGAGTTCCGACCAAAATTGAGGGGGAAAAGTGGACACCTGTCACAAGCTTTGTTCTGGGTCTCTATTTGTCTCCGTCAACAATGCACCATAAGATTCTCCTTATTCCCGCTCTTTCATTTGCGAGCCTCTCAATAAACTAAAATGACGATTGCGATGGTTACAATTGATCATGAAACTAAAATTTGAATCAACGAAGAGATGCTGGAGAGATAAATTGTCTAATGCTTTCTCAAGGATTCTTTAAGATCAATCTGATTACATGATTGATTTCACAGGAAAATAGACAGTTTTGTACAATGCAGTTCAAAAGAAAGTACCCAGGTCAAAATTTTCACCATTTTAAATCTTGGTAACCTCTAAACAATTTTGGGGCCTTCAAATGTTTAAGAACTAAACAGAATGACTCTTTGAAATACATCATGAAAAATCGAAAATTCTATTGAAAACAACAATTGAATTAAACATTAAGAATTTCAATCAGGGTACTTTCTTTTGAAAGTCACAGTAAGTCTAGAAATATTAAAGCTAAGGGGCAGACAGAGACAAATGGAGTGAGGGTTAGGTCAAAACATACTTAATGAAGAAACAGTGAAAGTCCCTGTATTTCATTCAAAATGGTCAACAACTAAAATAAATAGATCATTATATGAAAAAATTAAATTAATGGAGGTGTTTAAATTGAACCTTCACTGTTCAGTGCTAATTTCTGCTGACAGAGCGCTACAGTTCAATTAATGTCAAATTACAGGCCAAAAAAGATTTATAATTAAGAAAATCATAAATCAAGCACAAATCATCAGTAAAATACCTTTGCAAAGTACAGTGTCAATAATATCAATAATAAAAAACGACACATCGCAAAGTGATTCTAGCATCGAAATGCGATATTCTTATGTAATACTTTGAATCTTAGTTCTTTATGCAATTAAGTAGTAGTACTTAATTTATGGTACATGAAGCTGCAAGAAACAGATCAAAAACTACACATTTCAAAGTAATTGTACAAAGAGCTAATAAATAAATAAATGAATAAGTATTTCATTGTTGGGTACTTTCAGCCTTGTTTTCAAAGTTATGTACAAGATATTCTGCCGAGACATACTTCGAAGGACTATCTAGTCCCTAACAGTGTAGTGTCTTTTCTGAGATGTAAATTACTTTCACCCTGTAATTTGACCAGCGGCGGCGTGTTATAAGGGTCTTATAGACCCACGCGCCGCCCCTGAATTTGACTTTAATCAAGCAGTAGAGCTCTGGAGACAGAAATTGGCACTAAACACTAGAATGTAAATACATACAGTAATTTTTGTAAGTCAATAAAGCTGTGTTAAGGTAGCTGTTTAAGGACGTAAAAATCCTCATTCCTCACCCTTATCATGTTGGCAGATGCCTCCAAAAAATCTGAACTGGTTAAATATTCAAAGGATTGAAACACGGGAACTTAACTGCAATTGATTCATTCTAAAAAATGAAAATACATAATCGACTGGATTGAGAAAATAAATCACGGACTTCGATTACCAGCAACAAGAAACTGGAATCACTTCTTCATCTGATGAAAATCTATTGGTCACAAAAGACTGAAAGAACAAATAAAATTATAAATGGGCAGCATTGAATACAGTATCAAACAAAAGCGACTAAATCCTACAACCATTGTTTAATTAGGTTTGGATTCTGAAAAAGCGAGTCATGGATTTAACTGTCTTTTGTCGCAAAACAAATTTCAGCAAATATAAAAAGATTAGGGACCTCACAAAATCTATTTGGGAAACTGAAGACGTAACTGAAATAAGCTATTCTCTATGTCATTCTGAGTAAAAGTTCTCAGACGTCCAAAAATATCCTTGTGAATGTAATTTTTGTTCATTGAAAATTGGAGGTTACTTTGAAAAGCCAATTGTGTAGGAATTCTTGGACAGCGAGTGATCGTCCAACACTTTGTTTGGCTGAAATACTTTGAATACCAAAAAAATAGATAGACAGGGTGTAACAGAGGTCCCGGTCTAACTTTTGAAAAAGTAGAGATAACAAGCGCAGTATACTTATCTGCACAGTAGCGAAACTCAATGTTAGAGAATCAGCAAATGCCCCCCCTGCTGGTCGGGAGGTTTGCATTGGATGCGACGGAGGCGCACCCTAGTAGTCGGAAGGCTACACTCAATTTCCCCATTAGATTACATTGAAACATGTCATTCGCCACCTCTTTCCTATAGTTTTGCTACTGTGTAGATGAGTATACTGTGATAACAAGTTGCAATTTGCACCAATCTTCATTATTTTAAAGGAAGGATTTTTTAAAACCTAAAAAATTCCCTTAACCCAGGATGTTAGGCTCATTTGACGATACTGAACGTGTATAAAGTTAGTCCACTGTTCAGCTCACTCAAAACACAGAATTTTCCTTTCGGACTCTGGAAACCTACACTTAGAGAGACGAGGAAAATAACATATATTACTTCCATTCAAATCCACCAAACTCCAGTTCCTAAGATGAATACGTACAGCAGAGTGCTTCACCTTGAGAATAACACAATGAGTGGTCTAAATATGAAATTGATGGACATAGGTGTTCATGACTTTTTTACAGACAAGGATTGCTTAAGTGATAATTAAAAGAAAAGAAAAAAAATTACAGATTTTAAGTGTCAGCAGAGAACATGAAAATTTTCATGGCAAGCTGCTATAAAGAGAGGTTTTAACTGTTTTAAGTCGCATTAGCAAAAGCTGCAAAAAGGCGAAATTCTGCAATTAAACCTTCACGACAGCCTTTTTGCATAAGTACAAATTTACTTTTCACTGAAGTACATTCTTAATGTCTAATCTTAAAATTAAATGGTAACTATAATATGAAAGTAACTTACCAGACTACGCTAAAATTATTTTAAAAGAAATACCTCATGGGCATGATTAGAAACACTTACAACTATTAATTTTTATTTTTCAGTCTGTTGACATCCTGGATTTCTGGACAAATTTCAGTTAAATATTTTAGTAAAAAGGAGGGGGAGGAGAAGGAGGAGGAGGAGGAAGAAGAATAAATAACTCTCAAAAGGGGAAATAAAAGACAAATAAAAATTAGAAAACTTAAAAGCAAACTGAGCCTTCTCTCCTTCTCCTCTTGAAGTACAGTCAGGGACAAAAAGAATGTCAGATGTTTCCTTGAAGTAGGCCACCCGAAATACTTATATCAATGAATTTAAGCATTGCAGGTGGCCTACCTAAAGGAGTCGTCTGACATTCTTTTTGTTGCCGACTGTACCTTCCCCGCAGAATGAGTTCTAATGTTATTAAATTAATACTAAATCTATTGTTTAGCTGAGGCAAATTTTGAAATATACAATATAATACAAACAAAAATGAAACGGCGCATTTACTTAAAACAATTGAACTAAAAGGTGTCAAAGGAATTAAAAATATTCTTATGGGCAGGCTTTCGGTCAATTTTGATGAAATGAAAATATGCTTTTCTATACATTCTTCTCAACTTAAGTTCTCTCAGGTCTGTAGATTTTAAGGATAGTTTTTGCAATGTTTAAGGGATATCATCAAATTAATACAATTTGATGAGCCAAGAGTAGACAGCCAATGCCCCAAGTTACAGGGACATTTTAAGTACAATCTACTGGTGCCTTTCCATTTCTTTCCTGCCTATTTTCCCATTCACAGATGCACGCACAAATACACAAACACTGTTAAGCCGCGGAAGAATGCTGTGAGCAACATGTGTTACTTAGGCTGTTTTTGCAATGTAGCTCAGGGTCCATATTCATCAGTTAACCATCAATCTTAAACCTCAAATGCCTCAAAAGGTTTGTCCTTCCAAGGATTTTCCTCATTAAACAATAGACGGTCCGCATTTCTTAAATGCTTGGTCGGGCAGAGAGCCTTTGTTAGAGCGAGTTGAGTGACCAGATACGTACAACAATAATAAACTCTTGAAGAGGAACTCGGAATAAGAATTTAGACTCCCACTACACTGCAAAAACAGTCTTAGTAACACATGTCCTTTACAGTTTTCTTCTTCGACAAAGCTGAAAACACTTATGTGCTTATCTCCCACTCGAAAATATGAAGAGGGAACATTTTATGCATGCATCATTTGTCTGTCTATAAAATGAGTTGAGTAAGACATTGTTAGTGTCTGAGACCACCAATTTCGGGAATCAGGCATTTACTCTTAGCCTACTGCATAATTTGTTTGACCATTGTGATTACGTTCAAGTTTGAATGATGCAAAGACTAAACTTACAAATTTTTTAGACCCAAGAGAAATTTTGTTCCCATCAACATGGAGAGTGACAAAGCCTGATTTCATCAAAACTTATCACAAACCGATTGGTACGAAGATTTTTCACGGTTGTTTTAAAAAAGGACACAACTTGAAGAGGGTATACAACATTGACGTCATTTGTTGTAAACAATGAGAGGGAAAAAGAAAGAAAAAAATTCAATAATTTACTAAGTCAAAACATTAAACGAAAAATACCTTTTCTGTAAAGAAAATAAAATAAAACAAATAACAATGCCACAGGATTTTAAACTTGATTCTAGGATGAGGGAAGGACTCATTAAAGTTTTGTCAGCTTGAAAAAAGTTCCTTGTAGAGCTAACAAATATGAATTTTATACAACTTAAAACAATAAGCAAATTTTTCTTCAAATATAAATTTTTGCAAATTTCTTGTGATGTGTTAAAAGAAAATGATCACAGCCGCTCGAAAATTGTCTGCAGAGCTACGATCTGTGGTTACCAATAACATAAAACGACAGATAAACACAATTGTCAAAAACAGTTAACATTCTTACGACGCCAATTACAAACTTACTACATGATTGCACTATTTTTGATTGCGGAGAAAGTTTGTTGCGTGGAACCTCGGTCCTGCCCCAAAAAAAATTCCTTTCAGAGAAAATTTCACTTAGGAAATTGCGGTTAGAGTATGGGACAGAAAAAAAAATTCCACTTGAAGAGATATTCCACTTAAAGAACGTTCCACACAACGAATTTTCACTGTATTTGTCTTTTTTTAGCATCCATGGTTAGAAATGATCTAAATGCATTTGGGATGAATGGGAAAGTACCAGCACAAAAACAGAAAAAAAAAAAAAACCTTACTCCTGGATCTTTGTAAATCGCAAATCCTATTTTTTTATTTTAAACTTGTATCCAGTCATTAATCCAAATTTTCTACCCGTTCAAATCCACACGAGGAAAAATAAATTAGACAGAGTTGCTTAGGTATTTTCAATAACCAGTGAACTCGTTTGGTAAAGAACAAATCAATTTGAATATACATAGTCCAAGTTATTGAAATAAAAAATTACAATCACTACAAAACAAATCGGAATGAAGGATTCAAATTTCAAGGATTTGCGGAGCCTTAAAATTTTCAAAACCGATTCTTTCAGTTCAGATAAGAAACTATGCCCTTAACTTCCCCTTTCAAGCGGACAAAACTTTTGTTGGAAGTCCTACTCCCTTTATTATGAACAAATTAATCTGTTTCAGCAGAACTAAATTTTTAAAGCAAAGCAGATCTTCAAATATTGCTGCATAAAGCAAACCATTCTTTTTCAAATTAAAAAAGGAACAAAAATAAAATAGGTACTCAATTTCTCCTCTTTGAGATATTTATGATTAAAAACAGAAGCTGCGACAAAGAGGTAATAATCATTTGTAAAAATAATAATTGAAGCAAAGATGTCAGAGCGTGTCTCAGAAGCAGATGCAGTATGAGGTATATCTTGTAATCTTCACAGTTATTCACAAGCTTTAAGTTCTTTAAAAGTTGCATAGAAAAGGTTAAAGGAATAAAAAATAACATTCCAATTAAGGTCATTTGTTTGATTGAACTTTTAGGGTTCAGAGTAGGATGCTGATCTTACTCAGAGCGTCTTCTTTTATCCACCAGTTTTTTTCTACCAGTTCTATTTGGTTCTATTAAATGACATCATCAACTATAAACCACCGGTGGATAGAAGAACGGTTTGGTTGTTTGTTCCGTTGGGTTTTGTTTTTGTTCGAATGAAACAACAATTAACAAATGAAATAACAAATTATTTTCAGGGAAAATTGTTGTATTATACGGAAAACACACATTACAATTACTGTTGAGACTTGAGACTCATGATGCGATCAAACACAGCTAACCAAACAGAACACACACTTTACATTCACAACCTTATAGGTGATTTAGTACGGACAACCGGGAATCACAGCCTTTGGCAGTGATTCGCGGTAGTTACCGGTTGTCACTTGGTGGATAAATGAACGAGTTCGTTGACAACCACGGTTTCTATTATGAAACCACGGGTGGATAAAAAAATGGGTTGGTTGTTATCGTAGAAACTGGTGGAACCACCGGTGAATAAAAGAAGACGCTCTCAGTTAGATAGAGCTTCTTCCAGAATTGAAGACCAAGGGTTCACCTCTAACCTTCAGTACTGTTTGTTGTTTATATTTTCTCTTAAAGCACCAAGAAATAACAAACAAAAAAAGACCATTTGAAACCAAAGCGTTCGTGACTGCAAAGAAAGAGGCTTTGACACTAATTTCATTCTCTATTTTCCTCATCAGATAAAAATTATCTTCAATTTGTGTAAAAAAAAAGTTACAGATGGAGCCAAACTCCACTTCTGAAACATCTGCACAAGCTCTCCTGCTCAAATGAAAGTCAAAAGATTGCTTTACAGGATGCACTTACTTCTGACATGAGTTTAAACCTTCATACTTAGCTGAAGGGGGTAACACAAACCCTGGCTTCTGATTTCTATTGGAAATGATGGTAGCGGCGTGTAAATTCATAACAACCTAAGAGCAAAAAAATCTTCTCAAAGTTTTTTTTTTTTTTTTTCCAATCAAAACTAACCTGAAATTGTCGAAAGAGTATTGCACTAAAGGCGTTTCGATCAAACAGCTACAAAGAACTTGAGGCATATTAAAGCAACAACAAATACTAAGCAAAACTTTATGGTTTTTCTCATCTTCTTAAAATTGGTGGGGTCAATTAATTACCGTAGGTCCACCTCAACTGGTGGACGAACTAATTTTCTGTGAAACATTCCACCAACAGTTTTTGACACTTAGGACGTTATGAATTTACAGGCCTCATTTTCATATGTACCTAGCTTTCGAGCAAACGTTTTTGTCGTTTCATGACTCCTGGATCTTTTCTGAAAATAAGTGACGGTAGAAAAAGTAAAAAAAAAAAAAAAAGAAGAGATTAAAATGATCAAAGAAAATGATTTGAGCAATGCATGACTGAAATTAACCTAACATTTTCAGCAAGCGCTTCGCAGAGCTTACTTGCTAACTACAATTCAGGTTTCTTGAACCAATCAAGCGATTAATTTCTGATGAGATTCTTTCAACAACCTCTGATCGTAAACAATCAATTTTCTTTTGGAACGTAATGGAGCACACTTCACACTTCCTCCTAAAAAGTCCTTGGAACAGAAAAAGGAAAAAAACTGAAACAAACAGTTTTTGTTGAAGGCGTGTCCGTTTGCATTTCCTGATGTCATTTTAGCAAAAACTATTTTAAAAATAGCTTCTATCAACCTTCTTTTGAAATTCCAAACAGATCCGTCATAATTTGTGCCGGAATATTCTGAGCGTTTTTTGAAGGAGCATGAGCAGACATAGTAGTGCATAAACAGTCAGGGACAAAAAGAATGTCAGGAACAAAAAGTATGTCAGGGACAAAAAGAATGTCAGATGTCTCCTTAGATTTTGGCTCAGGTAGGCAACCTGCGATACTTCAATTCATCTAGTTAAGTATTGCAAGTTGCCTACCTCCAGGAGTCATCTGACATTCTTTTTGTCCCCCAACAGTAAATTGTATATAGTGACTATGATGCTGAATTCTGCGACTGTGTGAGGTCAAAACGATGAAGAAGTATGACCAGTGCATCTTCACGGACATTGATTCCTCCTTTTGCCATTCAACTTTGAATGTTCTTGATATTTTGAGAGCAAATGTTCCCCTTAGTTATAGTTCTTACAACTACAACTTTTTTTGAGCTATAACTATTATTAGTTTTAACTCACAGTGCTGACAAAAAGAGGCATTCCACCACGTTCCACATAGAAAAAAGAGACTCTCATTCACCGAGGCTAGAATAATTAAAATATCAAAATCGTAAACATAATAATTCTTAAAGCTGGACGGAAAGACTATCAATTTTTCGAGAGAAAAATCAGCTACGATGAAAGCAGAACAGTGTTTTCTGTAGAATTACTGGAGGAACTTGAGGAATTCACACTCCCGTGAACCGGGGACGAATTGGAGCTAGAATTCGGAGTTGAATCTACAACTCGTTCAGTATTATCTGAAGGTTTATCACAGTCTGTAGAGTTGTTAATTATGGGTTCATTTACTGTAGACATTAGGGAAGAACTTGCTTCTGGCAACGCACAATTTTGCCTTATATGTTGTCTCGCTCCATACGATCTAGAATACCTGCGGTTGGATCCTAACCTCCTTACACGCCGACCATGACTCATCTGTCTCGGTGGTGCTGGCTGTAATGGCTGTAAAATTGGAGGAGGATAGTCTCCGATGGCCACTGAATAGGCCGGCGGAGGTTCACGGTGAAAGAACTCGTCGTCAATTAGAGGCGGTAGAGAAACTGATTGATTTAACCTGTGAAAAGAGGAGAAATGCGATAAATTCAGCAAGTAAAGAAAAGGGAGCTGAAAAATTGAATCCATGATTTTAAAAATGACCTAACTCTGAGAGAAGAAAAAAAGATTCTTCACAACCTTTAGTAGTCTATAATACGAAACAAATAATTTTCACAGAAAAGAGGAGCTCATTAACAGCAATTGACAGAAAATCGGTTAATAAATTGAACAAGGGGTCTATTGCCAACTTTCACTACAACATTATAAAAGGTTGAATCCTGCAAAAAATAGTGTGAAAACTACATTGAAAGCATCGTAAAGTTTCAAAGTCCACTCATGAAGCCACAAAAGACGTTCAAACAAACTTCCAAGATGGCAGTCAAGAGCAGGTCACAATGGGGGATTCTCATCTAATTGCAGCATTCTCTATCACTTTTTTTAGTTTTTCCAGTATAAAAAGTTGAAATGGGGCAGTTGCAATGGTCTGAAATTTTATGTTTCTTATAAAGAAAATGATAGTACTAGATAAGCTGAGAACAATGGTGCCTTTAGTTTTTTCAAAAGTGTCCTTTTGTTGGAAATACACGTGTGTAAAGTTGTAAAAAATCGAGTGCGTAGTGATGTCACTTCGCGGAATTCCCATTTAAAACAATGTATTTTGGGCCAAAATCTCATCTCTGGAACAGTGGGACAGAATTAGAAACCGGAGGCATCTTTGTTCTCAACTCATCGAGTACTGTCATTTTCTTCATAAAAATACAACATTATAGACTCTTGCAACAGCCCCATTAGAAGGGACTCTCCCATGATGACCCGCTTATTTGACAGCCATCTTGAAATTTTGTTCAACGCATTTATTGAGTGAATGAGTCAATTTTGAAACTTTCTAAGACTCCCAATGTTATTTTTGGGTGATTTCACACCAGAACAGACCCTCACTCTGGCTGTAAAAAAAGTTAGCAACAGACCCATCCCCCCTTATTCAGTTATTATTTTAGTTCCTCACAAATGGGGCTGTTGCACACTTTTGCTATAAGCAATTTAATAGTTGATTCTGGTGTAAAAACCTGCAAAAATAATGAAGGCAGCACTAAAAACTTCCAAAATCCACCTCTAAACTTGATAAATGCTTTCATTTGGGAGAGCGTAATGGTGGCTGAGGGTAGTAACAATGGGAGATTCCCATCTAACAATACTGTAACTCCATCGAGAAATGACCAATAAGAGACGACTTTCACTTGACACTGGTGTCACTAGGTGTTGCGGTACCATTCATCGGATGTGGATCATCACTCTGATGACTAATTACTCTGTGAATCATCCTTGTCAGCATAGAAAGAGTGACGAAATTAAGATAGGAATCTCCCATTGTTACTGCCCTTGGCCACCATTATGCCCTCTTAAATAAAAGCGTTTATTGAGTTTAAGAGTGAATTTCGGATGTTTTCAGTGCTGCCATTGTTATTTTTCAAGGTTTGAACACCAGTATCAACTATTAAATTGCTTGCAGCAAAAGTGTGCAACAGCCCCATTAAAATGTTTAGAATTAGATTGTTTAAAAAATCACTGATCAAACAGATCAAAGATCCTCTACATTTGCCTAGAATCACATTAACCTTCCTTCTCCCAAGAAAAAAATGCAGCAGCAGCATCACTGGACTAAGCAAAAGTAGATAAACCAAACTAATTTTTCTTTGCACTGCCGTATTAAGACCTTCATTTAAAAGAAAGTTCCCTGATCGAAATTTTTACTCTTTTAAATTTCTGCAACCTTTAAACAATTTTGCTTCCAAGTGTTCAAAGACTAGTCAGAATGCCCCTTTCAGAGTATATCATGAACAATCAAATTTTCTATTGGAAACAACAGGGAAATTTAACTATAAGAATTTCGAACAAGGTACAGTAGAATCTCAATTATCCGGATACTTCGGTTATCCGGATTTTCCGGCCGGTCCTGGCGAAATCCCCATACTTTCAATGTTTTTTTTTTCCGATTATCCGGTTTTCGGTTGTCCGAAAATTTTGATTATCCGGATTTCGGTTGTTCGAAAATTTCAATTATCCGGACAGAATTCGCGGTCCGGCAACAAATCTAACCGAATTTCTCCTTGATATTGCTTGAAAAAGAAAGAAAATAAACGGAAAACGCAATGTTCTATAAACTGGGTAGCTCCGTATTTCCGCGGCAGGAATAACCGTACACGGGTTGCATAACTTCGCCTTTGAAGGGGTGTTTTAAAGAAATCTTCACTGACTGCATTTCAGAGCGTCTAGATCGCGTTTTTTGGCGAATTTCGATTATCCGGACAATATTTTCGGTCCGGCGAAATCCAGATAATCGAGATTCTACTGTACTTTCTTTGAAAGTCATAGTATGAATTTAACACCCGTGCGCACTCAATTGGCAATTACAAGAATTAGTAGTTCTCATTCTCACTGACAGATAGAGTATATGTTTGATAGGGGTGGGCGAAGCAGAGTTTTTGAAAACGAAGCGAAGCACGAAGCGAAGCAAGGCCTGCTTCGCGAAGCACGAAGCGAAGCGAATTAAATCCTGCTTCGCGAAGCATGAAACAAAGCGCGAGAAAAACGTGGTATCCAAAAATCAAGTGAAACCGTTTCTTTTTCTCCTCCCCCCCCCCCAAATCAAAAATCCTTTGCAAGTTATACTCAAGAGAAACGAATCATTGTGAAAGCATATGAATGAGATTGATATAAATACGGGAGAGTGAGTGAAAAATTGGTTGATAATTGATAAAGGTTTGATCCTTGCGATTTGTTGATTCCTGTACATTGAAGTATTTAAGCAGAGGGTTTTCAGTCAAGTTGGAAGCATCGCCGAACAACTCCTCCTCGTCTTCGCCGATAGCGTCCCGTACGTCCTCCTCCTCGCTAGGAACTTCTAAAATACCCGCATCTTCGCCGTAATCATCGACCTCCATCGTTTCTTTTCGAAAAACATAGTTGTTCGTTAAGTAATAACCATAAAATGAAAAAGTTCGCACTAATAAGTTCACCTCGCGAATCTTCCGGCAATCGGAGAAAAAAAAAACAACGTGGAATCGTAAAAGATCGCGCTCTATAACACTGCGCTCAAAGATTCGAACAGTCCGTAACTCGGCGGTACACATCAAAGGAAACGGAGAAGAGAACGAGAACGAGAAATTCAGAATTTATTACTGCCTGGTGCCTCCTTCTCACTCTATTCTGATTGACTTCTGTGGGTTAGAAAGAGATGAGAACAAAAACAATCCTTGATACAGTGCTGTCAAGTTATAGGAAACGCTTCGATTTTGTCGACCGACGTATCCCGCCCCCTCCACCCCGTCCTCCGCAACGAAGGATGAAGAAGCAGGAAGTAGGAACAACGACCTCTAGCGGATGTAGCAGAAAAGAACTCTCCTTGCACGTATCGCATCGGTAGCGTTGCGCCGCTTTCAACCCGCGAAATTTGAATAATTCACGAGTGCTTCGCTTCGCGGCGCGGGAAAACCTTGCTTCGAAAACGAAGCGAATAACGAAGCAGCCTTTTGCTTCACTTCGCGAAGCATGCGCGAAGCTTCGCCCACCCCTAATGTTTGACTATGCAAGGTGCTGCTGCACCGGTGCCAGAAGGCAACCTAAAGTGATGGCACAGAGCTTACATAAAACGCCCATAGTCTCAGAATGACTCCCTTGCAGGCTTATATACACGCCGGTAAGAGTGAAAAGGTTAAGCTTAGAGAGAAAATAAAATATGGGAGGATTTTTTCCACAAACCTGAGTCGAGAGGTTAAATGAGGAGAGACATGAAACCTGGCATGGCTTAGTCGAAGACTATAAAGACGACAGGTGCACGCAACAGCAATTATGAGGAGGAGACCGCATAGAAGGACACCCATGACCGCAGCAGCAATCAATGTATTCTGCAGGGTGAAAACAGTAAATTTATAGACAAGGAGACCACAGAATTAATAGAAAAAAAAATAATTGGAAAAAGGATGAGTAACCAGAAGAAAGAATAATAAAGTCACCTTGTTATTCAAACACAGACAAAAATTATTGATAAAATCGACCATACTTGTCGCTGATTTTGGCCTCAACTAGAAAGTATGGTAAACTCCATTAGAGATCTACTTAACAACATTTAACGATCAAGTACATTTGATGTAGCCTTTGGGAAGTTTAGCCAGAAGTAGAGTGAAGTTTAGGTACTCTTGGTTGGGGCCAAAAATAGCCCCAAGTATGGTAAATTTCATAGATAATTTTTTTCCGTGTAAACATGGAGTTGACAGTTATTTGTGAATCTTGGTAACTTTTGCACAGTTTACAGTCTTTCCTGCTCAATAAGACATAGAAATCAATGCAAAAAATGACTTCTGGGAGAAGTAATGACTGACCTTCCATCATCACTAATACAGTTTAGATTCACCTGCAATTCGGGCCAATTTGCAAGATTAAAAAAAAACAAATTCTGAACTTTCGCACAAAATGTTTACACACAACAGGCAATGGTATACAATCCACCCAACACCAATTAAAAAACGTAAGAAATCAATAGATTTGTATACAATCCCTCAAATCGAGATACCTAGTGTGATTTTTAACTTTTTTATGTGTGTATTTGGATCTATTTAAAAAAAAAAAAAAAAAAAAAAAAAAAAAGATTGGGAGTTGAATGCAGATTTTTTACTAGCAAATTGGATTTACACATCTTTATTTTCATTGGGAGGATGAAAATCAAAAAAGAAAAGGAAGGAAAAATTTCAAAATCCAAAAAAAAATCTCACTCTAAAACAAGTTGTTTCATCGCTTTCATCCCCGCAATCATCGATACCATTGCACCAAAGCTGAGAGGGAATGCAATTCCCATTATCACAGATTCTTTTTCCAACGTCACACTTAATCGGATTGATGGGACAGTTGAATTCGTCGGAGTTATCATCACAATCTTTGATGAGGTCACACCGCTGACTTTTAAAGTAGCACTTTTTCCCAGTGTTGCATTTGATACTCTGATTACATTCTGGAGCTGTAAGAACAAAAATTAATAGCGTTAGTTATTCCATTTGATAAAAAGTAACGTTATAAAGAGGGCCAGGAAAAATTTTTGAAACATTAATCAATGCAAATGCTCGAAGAGTTCTCGCTAATTTTGGCATATACTTTAGGTCATGTAATAGGATCACGGAAAGAAATAAATTCAACATTTCTCAAAAAAGGAGCTGTAGCAAACTTTTGCAACAGTCTTCTTCATAGTTGATGCTGATGTAAAATCCTACACAAATTTCAATTAGCACACTAAAAAATCACAAATTCCACTCCTGAATTCATAAAATGCTTTCAAACGCGAGATAGTAATGGCAGTTCTAGCCGCCTTTTTTCTTTGGGTTTTCCTAACTCATTAAGCTCCATTCTCTCGGGGTGTTTTCGCGGCATCACACAAGAAGAAGTAGAAGAAGAAGCATACAATTGCCATAAGATTTAGACATCTATCACCGCCATTACGATCTAGCGTTTGAAAGTATTTTATAAGTTTGGGAGTGGATTTCGTGATTTTACATAGATTTTATATGTTTTATGCAAGCCTACACTTGACCTATAATTAATTACTTGTTAGTACACTTCATTTTAAAGGCTAGATTGTTAGCTACCTTAAAAAAAAGGGCTCTAAATCACATAGTTTAAGGATTTGAGTGAAAAGAGATAATTATCCTTGTATTAAACAATTCGAAAGAGGAAATCTCAAGGCTTCTTAAGTCAATGCCAATTCTTGGGCAACTTTAGAAGGCATAGTCACGAAACTGGTAAGATTACAAAGGCTATTCACTTACAGCAACCAATTTCATCCTCGCCGAATGGACAGTGTGGAATACCATCGCATTTTTGAGTAGTTGGGGAGAAACAATCATTCATCCCAGGGTCAGCATTACACAAAACTTTTCCGGGCTCGCAAAATTCTGAAAATAAAACACACATTCATGATCATTTGAGGCCATCTGTGGAAAGAAGGGCACATTCGCAAAGTAGTAGATTTTGGGAAATCACGTTCAAAAAGTTCAAAGTTTTCAAACCAGAAAATGAAGCAGTAATTAATTTTTATTTTCGACTTTGATTTTTTTTAAAACATAAAATACACTCTACTCTTCAAACTGCCCATTCAACGTACTTTAAAACAGTATTTCTAACAGACAATTTTTGGGTCAGCAAAAATTTCGGGGAGGTTGTGAGCATTTTTTTTTTATTTTTTATTTTTTTATGATTACTACTTGTTCAGGATGTCTCAAGGATCAGTTTTATAAAAAACAATAGGGTATGCAGACTTTTGGGTAGGGAAATCATCGGATTCAATTTCCTTTATAAAAAAAAATTGCTCTTTAAACTGCTCTCCTGAAAAGGTGTGTTTTTTTAACTTTCGGTACACTTAACTTGAGCTCTTTAGAGCTCATTTTTTTTTTTTTTTTTTTTTTAGAAATATTCGTCTTTCAATGATAAACAAAGTTAACTAACTTTTAATGCATTATTATGTGGATAAGAAGTAAAATTTAAACAAAATAAGCCAAAAAAACTTGTTTCCCCTAAACATTTTTTTAAAAAAAAAAAAAAATAGGTATGTTTAATTTAAGAGAAAAAAAAGTTAGTTAACATTGTTCAGCTTAACAAGATGTACAATTTATCAAAAATAGATTCCTGGGTGCAAATAGTCTTGAGATACGTGTACCGAAAGTTTCTTAAATTATCAAGGTGAAGTAAGGGCTTACAACATTCCCTTAATCATGGTCCATGGCAGATTTTTTAGAAATAAATCAAGGATTTTCAAGGACTTTTCACAGGATTTCAAGAACTTCCAACAGGTTAAAACGTAGCCATTTTTTTGACCAATTTTCCAGAGGCAGAAAAACCACTTGATGATCTTCACTTAAGGTGTGCCAACCAGAGGAAAACAGGAAACAAAAAATTAAAAGGAAGAAAAAGTTTCTGTTGGCTTTTGCATTCTTTCTCGCAACTTCGCAACCAAAAAGACGTGACATTCCTCAGGCAAAAAACGAAATTATCAACAAAATGGTGAGCTGACAAGCTGGAGCCAGTCATTTTTAAGAATTTTTGAGAGACAACTTCGTCAAAATTCAAGGATATTCAAGCATATGAAAAACGAAAAATAAAATCAAGGATATTCTAGGACTTTTCAAGGCACCACAAACCATTTTAATGGAATAAATACAAAGAATTTGGGAGAAAACTTACTGCAGTTGAATTCATCGCTGTAGTCTGAACAGTCTGGTTTGCGATCACAGCGTTGAGCAAAGGAAAAGCAGCCAAAGTTCGAGCACCTAAGTCCACACTTGAATGGGCTATAATGACAGTCAAGTTCATCTCTCTTTGATTGACAGTCAAACACTCCATTACACCTTTGTGTAATATTGTCAAAACAACCATCCTCCAACAATGGGCCACAAGGGACCTGGTTCTTCTCAAAGCACTCCACTGGAAAATAAAAAAATTGACACCTTCTTTAAACAATCAGACTTTTAAATCAAACCAGAGGAAAAAATGTTCCGATATTCAAATGAGAAAGCGAATTTCAATATTCAGAAACATCAAAAAAAGTATAAAAACTTGAGGACCGTACCAACCTATAACTGTACAGAATTTTTTTTTAATACGCATCACTTTTAGGTGGGGGTAGGAGAAAGTCTCCAATGTAACTCACAATCTAACTAAGCCATTGAAATTAAAACATGCTTCGTGGAACGAATTCTAAAATTTTAAAGATTTTCCTGCAATTTTCTTTTCTTGCAGGGAAACAAGAATTGAATACATTGTAGAGCAAACTTTCGGATTGTTAAGAACCAGCGTTGCCAGATTTTAGGGAAATATCGGTAGATTTTACATTGATCCTTATGGGAAATCTACTGATATTTCCCTAAAATCTGGCAACGCTGTTAAGAACAGTGGCGTAACATGCAATTTGGCAATGTTGCAGTTTGTCCAGTAGCGCACCGAGAGTTTCTTCATCTCTCTCTTTTCTCCATTAAGAAACGTATGTTAGACAAGGATGGACAAGGGGATAAAACCCCCTCCTTCTGTCCTTTTCCTACTCACACATTCAAATGGGAAATGAGAGAGATGGAAGATATCCTGGTTGCGCCAGTGAGTTTGTCCATTATAACTCACATGAAAGGTCGGATGCGAAGGTGTTCACCGAACACCCAATCGTTCGATCTACTTCAAGGATTCAAATGGACCAACTACAACGTTGCCAAATCGCACGCTGCGCCACTGGTTAAGAGAATAATTTTAATTGAAAAAATAAAGTTAACAGGAACTTACTGTTGCAATTGAATTCATCTGAGTTATCGGCACAGTTTTGAACATAGTCACACTGGAAAGAACTTGGAATGCATTCCCCAGAGTTGCATTGGAACATGTCAAATCCACACTTTTCAAACACCGAGTCATTGACTGTAACTAGACCATAATAAGATTATTAAAAACAAGAAACTCTACAAAAGAAGATGCATCAAACAGAAAACATTATGGTGTCAGAAACAACACCACTCTTTCTCGGCAATTGCCTCATCAGCAAAATAGTATTAGGATCTCTGTGGACCCTAGGTGCTGGAGTTTCGAGAGGAAACCAGTTACAACACAGAAAAAAAAAGACTGATAGAATTTACCAAATGCATAGCTGATTTTGACAAAACTTTCCTGGGTTTTTGCCAGAAAGTATGAAAAATTTCACCATAACATGGTAAATGCAACGTAACTTGTGGTAAATTAGATTTAACTCTTGGTACATTTTACCATCATCTGGTGACATTTGCCATATTTTCTGGCAGATGCCAAAATAACTATTATAGTGACTGTCTCATTATTATTTCAATTAAGATTGTAAATTTTTCAATTTGAATTGTAAATTTTACGATCCAAAAACATTTTGACTTTTGCATTTAACACGACTGTCATAGTGAGACAGCTACACTAATTGCAAAAGTCACAATGTTTTGGATTTACAATCCAAACGGTAAAATTTATAACCCAAATTGTAAAATGAATTACATAAACCTATACAAAATAACAATCAAAACTGTAAAATTAGCTACATGTATAGTAAATTACAAAAAATGACTGGTAAAATTAGCATTTGCTTCATTTTGCTGATTATACAAATCTATTTTTTTTTTCCGTGTAACCTGATAACATTCTTAGGAAAGTCAATAGTTCAAGACTTGAAAACAATAAATAAATTTACCAGGCTTGCTCTTGGGCATGACAAAATACTCCAAAGAGAAGCCCCTCCCATTATTGGAGCCTTTTGATGAGTGGAAATGGATGACGGCTTCACCCCTGGATACTTTGAAGGATCGCTTGTGAGCCGGTCTAAGATTGCAGAAGATTTGAAAGCCATTCTCGCTTTCAGCTGATGGTATCGATAACCACGAGTGACTGCAGCAAGAATTGGATCCACAAGTTTCATCATTTACTAAATCAAGATCAAGGATGCTGAGAACAAAAGAGAAAGGACTCAATTAATGTCCATAAGTTTGTTGTTCCATTCATAATTTTGCTATTTGTTCTCTCTTTCTTCAGATGTATTTGACTCAAGAAATAAAAAAAAAAAAAAATAAAAAGAAATAAATAAATGACAACTGGAATATTAAATCACAACTGGAAGAATGGGGATAGGAGCAGAGAGTCTGGCAAGGCTGCCTTTTTGTAGCTCTTAAAAGGAAATTTTTGATCCACCGATGATTCCACTGGATGACCAAAAGATTACAGTCTAAATCAGCAGTGTGACTACGAACAACCCGCAAAAATACTCTGATTTGTAGTCTTTTCGACTAATGATGAAAACACCCTTGACAAAAAAATTTGACAGAATTTTGATGTTCACAGATAATTTCATCGGTTGAAAGATTTTTTTTTTTTTTTTTTTTTTTTTTTGAAATTTAGTTTATTCATTATTTAAACAATCCTGTTGAAAAAGGAAAGCAATACTAGGGTTCACAAAATTTGATAGAAAGAAATGTGAAAAACGAGGTATGATGAACCAACTGTTCCACCCCTTGCAGATCAGACAAATGTGCCTTGTGGTCATACGGCTACACTAAACTACATATCTAACCATTTGACTATGTAATCTTTTTGTCAATCAGTGGAATCATCAGAGCATTAAAATATTCTACCAAAAATTTGCAAAAAGGCAGCCCTGGAGTAAGCAGTCTTAATCCTGCAATCTAAGTTCAACTATATTTTATTTTAGTAGTTAAAAACAACATTTTTATTACTTTGAATAGTCACTTTGTTAATGTACTATCATTAAACCTGAGTCATTTCAGGCAGAATGTAGCATCCGTAACATTTAAAAACCATCTCTTTGACTTTGAGACATACAATTTTGAACCTTTCTAGCTAAGACCAAGGTCGGAGGTTACAACTTGCTTACCAGCTTCGTTGCAGTAAAGTAGAAAAAGTCAAAATTTAAAGTTGAAATTAGAGTTTTAAATTGTAGCAGATGCTACATTCCCCCTGAATGAACCTGGTGTTTTTTTTTTTTTTTTTTTTTTTTTTTACTAGTTGATTCTTTCTACAACTGAGCAAAAACAAAGAGATAAAAACAATTCCCTTTTTTTCAAATTCATCCATAAGGGTCATACTCATGAGTGCACTTCAAGCATGAGTATTTTTACAAAACTCACTTGATTTGTAAATAATGATTTGGAGGAGTATTAATCGTCCAATCACAAGTGATATTTCCTGTATACCCGTACGGGTAATTCGGACTCTGCAGTGTTCCATTTAAAGACGAAATGATTCCACTGCATGACTTGTCGCCTTGTGATGAGTTTATTGATCCATATATTTGATATATGTTCACTGAAACAAGCAAACAAATGAGCAATGAAAAATTTTAGTATGCGGAAGTCTGATGTGGGTTAACCTGTAATCTTGAGCAAAATTTTACAATTATTTTCTGTAAAACAAAATAACACAGAACAAAACTGGTAAGAATTCTAACAGAGATTTCTTGTCATTTGAAATAAAAAGCCTCTTAACACTTAAGTGATCAAAGCCGTTTATAAACATCTAAATAGACTTTTGCCATTGGCAGTCAAGGCCATTTATAAACGTCATTCATGATTGCTTGCGTATTAAGCACAGCGGACGTTAAAAAACATCCACATAATTGTTATACCAGTTGCATAGGGGTATGCAGTGTCCAAAAAAAATACATAAAAAAAAATAATTTGGCCAACCACTTAAGTGTTAAGTTGGGGATTTCAAAAGTTTTTACTGTCTCCATCATTAGTTTTCCAGGTTTCTAACCAACTCTTTATTCATCCATAGCAAAAGTTTGCAAAAGTCTCACTCTTTGTCACCTTTTTCCTTCCTTGAATCAATGCAGCATATTTTATTGGGAGGAATAGGGAAAGGTTTATTTTCATGCATTGCATGGGCTTTTTAATGATGGTTCGAACTTAATATAATATTCAAGCGGTGTGTTAGCGGTGAATCAAAGAGAGATTCCCTCAGTAATTTAAACAAACATGCATTATGTTGAATAAATACCTATGAGCAGGAGAAAAGCAATATAACTCATCACGCTGATTTAAACATCAGCAAGTAATGCGATCCAACGTGGGCATGAAAAATTTTCAACCTGAAAAACAAAAAAAAATACAAAATTGAGTAATTTAATTTTATGAAGATGTACATGAGTAAACAAGCAAGACTGGCGTTGAGTCAATAAAAACCAGAAATGATGTCATTACTCATCAGTCATAAAAAAAAGTCCTCAGTTCTCATCTTGAAAATTAAAATATCTAGTGACTCTTTTAACTTAAATCACTTGTTTTCAAGTTAAAAAGACATAATTAGTACATACCTGCCTACTTTTGAGTGACTTTTACTTTTACTGAAAATAATCGAGGACCAAACAGAAGACCAGCTAAGGACAGTCGGTATTTATTTTCTCTGCTGTAACCCAAACTTTGCACCTCAATTTCTTTTACAAGAAACAAAATACTCAAAACTTCAAAGTGTTTTTCCTCCTCAAGAAAAAGCCCATACAGTCATTTTTTTGTTTGATAAAAAACAATTTATAAGGGCGTTCATTCTCAACTTTTCCTCATAAATATGACACCAATAATACTTTCCTTTTCACAGTGCCAGTAAAATGGTTCTCTGGGTACGTTTAAGAATTATTTTTAGGGTGTTCTTATGACCCTTATTACAATCACACTGAAAAGAAAAAGGAAAAACTTAAAAAATCCAATTTTTTGGCCCAACAGGCGAATTGGACTATTGAGTTTTAACAAGTAGCGGTGCCTGCATCCAATGAGTTTTGAAGCATTTTTGGTGACTCAGCGAGACTTATCAAAACCTGTCTGCTTTAGGAACAGTGAAGCCTCTCAACTATTCCTAAGGGTTCAAATGCATTGTGAGAAGACACCAATAAAATGTTTTGGTTTTTCTTAATAATGCTAGTTAAGCTGACTACTTAGGTATCAAATGCTATTTGGTACCCGCACAGCAAAGAAATGGCTCATGAAAGGAACCAAGTCGGATTCATTCTTGCAAACAATCAATGTAAGTAACTTCAAAGCAATGTTACAAAGTAAAATCAGACTGTTGCATTAGAACAATAGAGAGCTGGTAACGGTTGAAGATGTAAGGTTCCGACTGCAACACAATTGATTAAATCCAATTTGAAGAGAATTACCGATACTGCTTCAATGGAAAGATAAGGTTCCGTCAAAGAGCTTGTATTAGTAGCAGAAGCTTAAAAGACCTGAAATATTCCAAACAGCCTTTTCCAGATACTTGGATTCCTTCAGAGCAAACAGATCTTTGTTGCGGAAAGACAGACAGACCGTGACTTCTTACACCTCATCAATGGTATTCTGTGTAATTAATTTGTGACAGATTGAGTGTTCAAATTAAGTCACATGATGCAGTTCATCTTGGCCTCCAAAAATGGAACAAGCTTAGTGACAACCTAAAAAGACATATTGAAGCAGTGAGCTTGTTGATGAATATTGATGATTACGACATTTCATATCAGGGACACTGTCCTTAATGGATGGCACTGAAGAAGGGAAATCAACTCAGTAAACTCAGTCCATTTGGGCTAATGTTTCCTTCTTTCCAGTATCTTCTAATAATGTAATTTCCTACGGTTAAAGAACAACTATAAGTAGTACAAGTCACGAAAAAGATAGTAAAGAAAAAGTACAGATAAGGAAGTGTAGAGAGACTTTCTCCTCAATGATGTACCTACTTCTGTCATTGACAGCTGATGGACATTGTGAAAACTTCATCCGTGATTGAGACTGTGGCGAAAATGAACATTTAGGATCGTAGAGAGGAATAAAAAAATGAATACGAGTCACAGAATCGAATTTCATCGGAAAGACGAATTCAGAGAAAAAATAGGTTACTTAAAAATAGACAAAGCAAAACATAGCCACTCAGCGCAGATGTTTCGCTCTTCGATACAAATGATCCAGTTTGAAAATAATAAGAAAAGTAACTAGTTAATAAAAGAGTAATTAGAGTTAATGCTGAGATAGAACAGGAGAATCCTGGCTAAAGATAGCACAATAGAAAAAAAAATGCACAATAAAAACAATTGGAATTGGAAACTAGATCGACGAACATAACCTTTCGATAACAAGGATCTGTTTCAAGTTTCAAGTTCCAAAGTTGAGGAACCTTTCGTTCCTTGCCGAACCACGAGTTCCAGTGTTGGTGCTTATGCTTGTTTGTGGCGCGTAATTTAATTTGACGGACAAGGAGGAGTTGAAGACACGAACACTACGAGCTCTGTTTTCTGATAAAAGTTTAAAAGCGTCAAAAGTTTCCCTAGCTAAATAATTACTAGGTCACGGAGAAGTTATTATGGGAAGAAGTATTGTCAATTTCAATGTTGTTAATTGCGCTTTTTTTCTCTTTTTACGAAAAAAAAAAACAAAAACAAAACAAAACAAAGACAAACAAAAGCCAAATGTGCAAACGAGTAGTAGGTAAGTAGATTCTAAGTGGCTCTTGAGATTTTCACTCAGGTATTTACCGCATTTCAGATTGTTATCAACGGAAACTACAAATTTTATCATCATAAATATTTCAATGCAAATGTCAATGATCATAACAAAGATTTACAACCGGATTTTACTCACGGAAGGTCGAAGGAGATGTTATCAATTTTTTTTTGAGATGTTGATTTCGAATATGACATTCGTTTTTCTTCATTAATCAGAATGAATTTCGCGCAAATTTAATTTTCCTCCGGAATTTCAGTGCGTTGAGGTGACAAATGGGTCTGTTGCGCACCTAGATTTTATTTCCTTCAAGTACTTTGATGAAAAGAACTCACAGTATTTTTTTTTTTTTTTTTTTTTTTTTTTTTTTTTTTTTTTTTTTTTTTTTTTTAACGCGGGATTATGAACTAAAACCTGTCGACTTTTGTAAAGAAACAGTGGCCGTATTTCTATTGTTTCGTGTCACAATGCTTTTGCACTACTACCGGCAACATCGGCGTGGACCTATATTATGACGTCATCGAGATTCGCGCCATTACTGTCTATTTCTAATGGGGCTATTGCACACTTTTGCTATAAGCGATTTAATAGTCGATTATGACGTAAAAACCTCAAAAAATAACGATGGCGGCACTACAAACTTCCAAAATCCACTCCTAAACTCTATAAACGCAGTTATTTGCGGGAGCGTAATGGTGGCCGAAGGCACTAACAATGGGAGATTCCTATCTTAATTTCGTCACTCTTTCTATGCCGACAAGGATGATTCACAGAGTAATTAGTCATCAGAGTGATGATCCACATCCGATGAATGGTACCGCAACACTAAGTGACACTGGTGTCAAATGAAAGTAGTCTCTTATTGGTCACTTCTTGATGGAGTTTCAGAATTGTTAGATGGGAATTTCCCATTGTTAGTGCCTTCGGCCACCATTACGCTCCCGCAAATAACTGCGTTTATTGAGTTTAGGAGTGGATTTTGGAAGTTTTTAGCGCCGCCATCGTTATTTCTTGAGGTTTTTACGCCATAATCGACTATTAAATCGCTTATAGCAAAAGTGTGCAATAGCCCCATTCGTTGGACTGCGAGCCTCAACTAATGGAGCTGTTGCACACGTTTGCTATAAGCAATTCAAGAGTCGATTCATGGTGTAAAATCCCCGAAAAATGACGATGGCAGCACTAAAAACTTCCGAAATTCACTCCTAAACTCAATAATAAACGCTTTTATTTGCTCGAGCGTAATGGTGGCGGAGGGAGATTCCTATCTTAATTTCGTCTCTCTCTCTCTCTCTCTCTCTCTCTCTCTCTCTCTCTCTCCCTCTCTCTCTCTCTCTCTCTCTCTCCCCCCCTCTCTCTCTCTCTCTATGCTGACAAGGATGATTCACCATGGGTAATTAGTCATCAAGAGTAGTGATCCACATTCGATGAATGGTTCCAACTGTTCCGAGACATCTACTACTGACACCGGTGTCAAATGAAAGTCGTCTCTCATCTGTCACTTCTTGATGGAGTTACAGTGTTGAAAGATGGGAATCTCCCGTATTATTACTGCCCTAAGCCACCATTACATTCGCCCAAATGAAAGTATTCATTGAGTTTAGGAGTGGATTTCGGACGTCTTTAGTGCTACCATCGTTATTTTTGGAGGGTTTTAAACCAGAATCGACTATTAAATCGCTTATAGCAAAAGTGTGCAAAAGCTCCATTGTTACTTTTTCTCTATTACAGAGGAAATATTATGAGTTTTTGTAGTTTCCATCGGTTTTTTCGAAACATTTTACTTTCAAAGCAGGTTTTTCTGGCTTTATAGCAAAAGTACGTACTACGTAACAGACCCATTGAGAAAACCACATACTTAAAGCATGATGTTCAATACAATGCGGGGTAATATCAGAGGCGTAAATAACGCCCTCGCAGCCCCCGCGGCGCGGGGAGGCGCAACATTCCGAGGGGCGCAAAATCAAGGGAGAAAAAGAGGGGGAAAACCTTGCAAAATGCGGCTTCAAATAAGATCCTCGTGTTAGAGGTTGGAGACAGAGAAAAGAGAGTGTGGAAAAGCCAGGGGTGGGAGAAGAGAGAGGCGAAATATTAAAAGGCAGGCAATAATTGCATTGTTTGTAACGAAAAGAGGCAAACATCTCGTTTTGCAACTCGTGTGAGAAAAAAAAAGAGCGGTCAGCCAGCCTACCCCAGAGGGTGAGGCAAAGGGGCGCGGGGGAAGTAGAAATGGAACATATTGGGAACTAAATAGAGTCAGGTCATATGAGTGCGTGACCAAACAAAAGAGCAATAAAATCATGCAGTACCGAAAAAAATTAACTTTGTCCTTGTCGCATCGTATCTGCCTTTATTCAAGGGCCGACACAAGGGCTGCGAATCTTCTGTCCTCAATTTTTCGTCAGATTTTTTTTTTCTGGACTTCCGGTTTATGAATACCCAAGACCTTCGCGGGTCATATGACCTGGTGGGGGGAAGGGGGGGGGATGGGAGGGGTAAGAGGCTCAGGGTGGAGGGTGATTCCGAGTTGGCCCAAAAAGTCCGAGTTGGCCCAAGCCATTATTTCGCCGCAAATACCGAGTTGGCCCCTGTCTGGAAAAACAGCGTTTCCGAGTTGGCCCAAGAGACAACAAAAATAAATAAAAAAGAGAGCACTTGGCAACGTGGCATTTTACGAACGAGGAAAATCAGGGTTTGTCAACCGAATTTAAGTTACAAGATTCAGAAATTAGCTCCGTTCTGAGGTAGTTTTTTGGTTTATCGCTTCTCCCACCATCTGAAGTTGAGGATTGTTTTTGCGAGGATTTGATGTCTATAAAACCCTTAGGATCTGTACCTCCAGATGATTTTTTTCATTATGTGTTGAAAACGTACATTCCGCCTGATTGCGATTTCCCCCCAATGTGAATGTGGGCTTCTCAATCAACTTATGAAGATCGGACAACGAACGGTTGTGAATCTTTCCATGCCAAATTAAATGCCGAGTTCAGTTGTGCTCATCCAAATATTTTTGTTTTATCAAAACTCTTCTAAAAATACAGGATGACACCTCCATTAAACTTGCCACCAAAATACCTCGTCCTGCAACCAAACGGCAGACAGAGAAGGAAGAGTTCCTACTTGAAGGTGTGGAGGAGTACGCGTCAAAATCACGATTGCCTTGCTTTCATTAGAAAAGTTTCCGGTAAATTTTTACCAATTTCTAAGAAAAAAGTGCATTAGCTATTTTTTGGTATATATTTTTCGGTGTGATATCAATTTTTTGACTCGGCGGGCTTTACACACCCCCATTTTTGTTTTTGTTTTTTTTTCAATTTCTTGAAGACATTTTCTCACGGACAATTTATTTATTAAAAATGTTTTTCTTATGAATTTACAACGGGCGGGTGAAATGTACTTGTTAAGGGCAAAGGGAGGGAGAAAGTTCTTATACATTTCTTTTGCCCTTTACGATGCAGAGTTTAAGAACTTTCTGTCAATCGACAAGATGACCTAAGATCATTGCCATCAGTCTCATTAACTATACGCTCCATTAATCTATCCTATCATACAGGTAAGCGACGTTGCCACAGTACAACATTTAAATATATTTTAAGTAGATTCCAGGAATCTACTTATTGCAGAGGGTGCGATGTTGGATTTTTCGGGAAATTTTATCAAATGAGCACGTTTCATGGTCCCCTGAGTGAGAAAATACCACTCGTTGAAAATTTTATACATATATATATATATATATATGTTTATATGTATGTTTCAGCCAGTTTTACCATTTTTATGTCCCACGATCCTGTTCGTAATTTTTGGTTTTTATTTTTGAAATTTTTCTCAACTATTCGTTGGGTTTAATTCTTGGATGAGTTCGAAGATGGTGTAAATCCGACAGTTAGTTTTCGCGTTATGGGCCGTGTTTGAGTCGTAAAATGTGTTTTTGAGGTTTATTTTTAGGAGTGTTTGTTTTGAGTATTTTTTTGGGGAAAATTTATGTTAGCCGTTTTGTTACGCAGCTTTTTTACTCGAATCATTTTTTCGTTTTTTTCGTTGTAAGCGAGTTATAGCGATGTGTTTTTCGGGTTTTTTGGCAGTGTTTTTATATGAAGAAATTGGTTTTTTGTATCGTAAATTTTAGTATATATGGTGGAGGATGTTTATAGTTCATACGCTCTTTTCCTTGAATTTTCCTTGTGTTTTACGTGTTTTACAAGCTATTTAGTTTCTTATGGGATTTTACAAGTGAAAGACAAGGATGGTGTACGGGTATAATTGCTCTTTCTTTGTTTTACACGTACACTGTTGCTTAGGTACGTTATTTATTTATTTTCTTGTTTTATCAGCTGCTCTTATTCAGATTTATTCCTCATTAGCGTTACAAAGATTACACATTTTTCTATCTTGGTACTATAATCTTTTTCTCATGCGTATTTTTATTTAAACGTTGAACAGCTGATAAAAAAAAAAAAAATGAATAATTCAAAGAAAATCATAACATAACCTATTTATTGAAATTTGTGAAAAACTTATATAACCTAGCTTTTATTTCTCACTTGCATTGTAAAGATTACACATTTCTCTACTGGTAATATAATCTTTTTCACAATAATATTTGGATTTTGAGCAGCTGATTAAATAAAAAAGAAAAATTCAGAGAAAAATTCAACAAAAATGATAACCTATATTTAAATTTGTGAAAAAATGATTTAACCAAGCATGGAATCTACTTCGTCTTACCGGCCTGCCGGGAGGCATTTTTATTTCTTCTATTGTTTTCGGCTTGGGCCAACTCGGACGGGTGTTTTTTAAGCCGTGGGCCAACTCGGATTTTGCAATTTGGGCCAACTCGGACTTTTCGGGCCAACTCGGATGCTCCCAGGGTGGAAGGGGCGCTGTTTTTGAGATCGCGGGGGGGGGGGCGAAATTCTTATTTACGCCACTGGGTAATATCCAAGGGAGCCTGGAGACGTCGACGATTTAGCGTTTTTTTTTTTTTTTATTTTCTCATCCAAGGCTCAAGGGTTTGATTTTCTGCCATTAAATGACACAAAGTTACATCAAAAAGGCACCTGCTTGATGTTTTGGGAGGGAAGTTTAGTCATTCGACCTTTTAAACAATGCTAAATAATTCAATGTTTCAATCCTCCCAGGGCCCGGTCGTTAGGGTGGGATAGTTGTTGACACTTTAGTAAAATTGTTCTGCGTTGATTTTACTTTAATGAAGAATTTTTTTTTTTAAATGATTAGTTTGTTTTAATTTTTAAATTATTATTAAATTAAATTATTTTTAATTTTTTTAAATTACAAACTATTTTATTTTAAATTATTATTATTATTTTTTTTTTTTTTTTTTTTTTTTTTTTTTTTTTTAAATGAGACCAAAATGGGAATGACCTTTAAATACATGAGCTGATAATTTTTCTTAGCCACTCTTTGCTAAAAGAAATATTGCTACATACCCAAACTGCCTCGGAAAAAAGCCCCCTTCGCCCTATACCTCTACCTGGTATCATCCTGTCAACAGAGATCAGTGTCGTAATGGTGGCGTGAAATTTGGCAACGTTATATTTTGTCCATTTAAACCCATGAAAACATTGCACTATTGAGTATTTGGTACACAGTAATTAACACTCTCAAATTCGGCCTGTTGCAATTAGCATAGGTTTAAATGGCCAAAACGCGACGTTTCGAGATCCAGATTGCACCATACGCGGCGCATTTGCAGTGAAGCATACTTGTCCAATTGAAGGCGCTTTTATAGGGAAACTCAATATGTGAGAAAGAAAGGAAACCGTTCTCACAAAAAAATTAAATATAATGACTTAATCCTGCCTTTAAAAGTTTCAAGCCAAAGCATCAAAAAACCGTCTGTGTCATAACTCGTGTAAACTCGCTTTCTGCGCGAAAAACGACATTTATACCAATTCGTCGGTGGTTTTACTAAGAAGCGTACAATCCAACGTTTCAAAATCTCCCATTACAATTGCTTTTCTCAGTGCTGAACCGACTAGCCAATCTTTGTGAAATTGTTTGCGACAGTTGCCATGTTGCACACGAAATAATTGGCAAAATTCAAGAAAATTCACGCATATGCTTTTCCTTTAAAAATTAAACGCTAATGGAAAATATTGGAACGCTGAAATTAGTAACGCTTTTTAGTAAAAAACATCGTTGAAAGGGGCTCTTGCAATTGGTACAGGGAATTGAAGAGTTGATTCCTATACATAAAAAGCTGTAAAAATGACGATGAGTACACTAAAATATCACGAAATTCACTCTCAGAATCGGGCTTTACAGCGGAAAGACGCAGGTATCATGGGCGATTCCTGTCTAAAATGAGGCATACCTATATCTTATACGAACTTGACGTTTTAGCAGTTATGTGAGTTTATTACTGAATTTTAGTCTTTCTTAGTGCGTTTTTCGTGATTTTAGCTGGTTTTTACATCAGATTGGTGTATTCATTTACCCACAGTAAAAGTTTGCAAGAGCCCTATACATTATACTTACTTACTTACCTGTATAACCTTAAAATGTACAGTTGAAAGCACATCAAAGATTTTCGGAGGTATTTTACTCATCAGTTGTGCGCATCCATGCATCCAAATATCCAAAAATCCAATAGAGCAAATTGCTTAAAACATCTGGATACCAAACACAGTTTTATTCGAGAGTATGCGACTATACTTGTTTATTCAAACTTGTAAGTACACTGTTTGTTGTACATCCTGAGAAAGGAACAATACATAGCTGAGATCCAATCAAGTTGGAATTCCAAAACGTTCAACCGATGAGCACCAATTAACCTCGAGAGAGGCTTTAGCCAAGGTACTTACATTTAACAGGTATGCTCGACTCGCCTCCCGCGTCATCTTCAAAAGCGCGAAAAATCAAAATAAGCAGAATCTAATATGGCCGACAAAAGAAGAAAACACTGAATATGACGTGGAACATGATCAGGAGTAGGTTTCTTATGAAGATGGATGGAAGTGGAACTAATACTATTTAGTGTTTTTTCTCACTTTCTTCGATTTTAGTTGATTTGATTAACTCTCTGTGAATTCTTTTACACCGACATGATTGTCCAGTGTTTTCTTCTTTTGTCGGCCATCTTGGATTCTAATTTAGATTTTCGCACCACTGAAGATGACGCAGGAAGGGAGTCGAGCACACCTGTTAAATATAAGTATCTTGGGTTTTAGCCACTCTAGATCTTGATTTGAGGGCCATCCATGCCGTTTCGTGAGCAAAGAGTGAGGTTATGCTCTAGTCCACGTCAAGTCCAATTTTTCGACATACGAGCAGACCTGTCGTTTTGGTGGGCTTTTAATTGTTGACGGGCCGCAGGGCTCATCAAAAGGTCCCCTCTGCGCATCCGGGGCACCGTCACTGTTATTTTAAATGGGGAAAAGAGACTTACGAGCAGACCTGTCGTTTTGGTGGGCTTTTAACCGTTTACAAGGCGCAGGGCTCATCAAAACGTCCCGTCTGCTCTTCCGGGGCAAGCCAATGTTATTTTAAATGGGAAAACAGACTTACGAGCAGACCGGTTGTTTTGATGGGGTTTTAATCGTTGACAAGGCGCAAGGCTCATCAAAACGTCCCCTCTGCTCTTCCCGGGCTACGCCAATGTTATTTTAAATGGGAAATCCGACTTACGAGCAGACATGTCTTTTTAATGGGCTTTTAATCGTTGACTAGGCGCAGGGCTCATCAAAACGTCCCCTCTGCTCTTCCCGGGCACCGCCAATGTTATTTTAAATGGGAAAACAGCCTTACGAGCAGACCTGTCATTTTGGTGGGATTTTAATTGTTGACAGGGCGCAGGGCTTATCAAAACGTCCCCTCTGCTCTTCCCGGGCACCGCCAATGTTATTTTAATTGGGAAAACAGACTTACGAGCAGACCTGTCTTTTAGGTGGGCTTTTAGCCGTTGACAAGGCGCAGGGCTCACCAAAACGTCCCTCCTGCTCTTCCCGGGCACCGCCAATGTTATTTTAAATGGGAAAACAGCCTTACGAGCAGACCTGTCTTTTAGGTGGGCTTTTAGCCGTTGACAAGGCGCAGGGCTCACCAAAACGTCCCTCCTGCTCTTCCCGGGCACCGCCAATGTTATTTTAAATGGGAAAACAGACTTACGAGCAGACTAGACATTTTGGTGGGCTTTTACCCGTTGAAAAGGCGCAGGGCTCATCAAAACGTCCCCTCTGCTCTTCCGGGGCACCGTCAATGTTATTTTAAATGGGAAAACAGACTTACGAGCAGACCTGTCGTTTTGGTGGGCTTTTAACCGTTTACAAGGCGCAGGGCTCATCAAAACGTCCCGTCTGCTCTTCCGGGGCACCGCCTATGTTATTTTAAATGGGAAAACAGACTTACGAGCAGACCTGTCATTTTGGTGGGCTTTTAATTGTTGACGGGGCGCAGGGCTCATCAAAACGTCCCCTCTGCTCTTCTGGGGCACCGTCAATGTTATTTTAAATGGGAAAACAGACTTACGAGCAGACCTGTCGTTTTGGTGGGCTTTTAACCGTTTACAAGGCGCAGGGCTCATCAAAACGTCCCGTCTGCTCTTCCGGGGCACCGCCAATGTTATTTTAAACGGGAAAACAGACTTACGAGCAGACCGGTTGTTTTGGTGGGTTTTTAATCGTTGACACGGCGCAGGGCTCATCTAAACGTCCCCTCTGCTCTTCCCGGGCACCGCCAATGTTATTTTAAATGGGAAAACAGCCTTACGAGCAGACCTGTCTTTTAGGTGGGCTTTTAGCCGTTGACAAGGCGCAGGGCTCACCAAAACGTCCCTCCTGCTCTTCCCGGGCACGGCCAATGTTATTTTAAATGGGAAAACAGCCTTACGAGCAGACCTGTCATTTTGGTGGGCTTCTAATTGTTGACGGGGCGCAGGGCTCATCAAAACGTCCCGTCTGCGCTTCCGGGGCACCGCCAATGTTATTTTAAACGGGAAAACAGACTTACGAGCAGACCGGTTGTTTTGGTGGGTTTTTAATCGTTGACTTGGCCCAGGGCTCATCAAAACGTCTGCTCCTCCGGGGCACCGCCAATGTTATTTTATAGTGGGAAAACAGACTTACGAGTATACAGTAGTATAGCTAGCTGAGCGTGTGCTCCCTTCCCCGCCAATTCGAATGCTGCGCCCCTCTTTTTGAAGGAAAAATCGACCGCTTCCGTGGAGCTTCCCCTCCCTCCACAAATCCGCATAAGTTGGAGCCTCTGTCGGAAAAATACCTTTCTTGAAAAATTATTGTAAATTAACGTAGACAATTTGGTTTATTTATTCACAATGATAAAACTGAAAAAATATATCACTAATTGGAGTAAAGAAAGATCAAGCGCGAAATGCCTTAAAATTGCACCAAAAAAATCGCGTTTGAGGCACCGTATCTGCGAGGTCCGACTGTCATGATATATCGACTCGTAAGAAAGCCTGGAGCAATACTGAAGAAATGTTCGATTCTTCAAGGAGTACAGCTTTTTTTTTTCTCAATCTTTTCTCTTTTCATTCCTGTTCTCCTTTTCCTTTCCTTTTCTACTTTTCGCTCTTCCTGTTCCTCTCCTCAAAATTTTTGCGCCCCCCACGAAACGTTGCGCCCTCCTGCCCGGAGGGGTCAGGGGGCCTATATCTACGCCACTGGCATTTTGACGCCATTTAGAACGTGTAGTGTACTGTAGTTTTTTTTAAACCTAACTTGAACTTTTAGAAGGATTGTTTTATTCACCACTGAAGGTAGGCTATTTGGAGCTCAAAATCAACATGGCATACCTCTGAAAAAGTGAATTTTTTTTTGAAATGTGACAAGATTAGGGCAAAAAGCAATAAAAGGCCTGGAAAGATGAAAATCTGAGGAACAATTTGATGCTATTTAGAGCGTGTAGTGTATTTTTTAAAACTTTACTCGGACTTTTAGAAGTAATTGTTTTATTTACTACTGAAGGTAGTCCATTCGGAGCTCAAAATCAACACGACATACCTCTTAAAAAGTGAAAAAATATTGAAATGTGGCAAGATGTGGCAAAAAGCAATATAAGGCCTGGAAAGAGGAAGATCTAAGGAACATTTTGACGTCATGTAGAGCGTGTAGTGTAGCTTTTTTTAAAACTTTACTTGAACTTTTAGAAGTAATCGTTTCATTAATTACTGAAGGTAGTCCATTCGGAGCTTAAAATCAAGAGTAAAAAATCAAAATTGATAAATGGGACTAAGTAAAATGGAAAGCCCCTTCTTTTAGCTTCAAGATACATGTCCAATAATTATTCTAACATGCTTCAATCAGCTGCTGTGACACTTTCAAAATAAATGACACATAACCAACGTTGACGCGTTCAGTTACTTACCTGCGAGGTGCGCACCTTTGCGGCGACGGAATCGCCGACGAGCGCCACTGAAAAACTTATACTATGGCCATTCTAGATACATCAGATGATGTAGATTACGATACGAACAATCGGAAACATGTTTTCCGAAAGTCATTTTTCCCATTTTAGGCCAGAAATACGGATTTTGGGTCTGTTGCAAACTTTTACTACAACGATTGAGAGTGTTTAATCTAATGTAAAATCGCCAAAAACGTCCATTAGTGGCATCAGAAAGTCATAAAATGCAATAATAAACTCACAAGAGGCGTTTAACGAAATCCAAGATGGCTGAGAAATATCAAGCAATCTGTATGCGTGCACCGAGAACATCCAAGGATGGCCAACTTTGACAACTTCACTGGAGGTAGTGGAGGTAGGGGTTATGTGTTTGTTTACGTTGTGATTGGTTGTGATCGATACTGTGAGGTTGGCTATGTTCGTGGTGCATGCGTCCAAATTGCTCGATATTTCTCCGCCATCTTGGATTTCATTAAACGCCTCCTGTGAGTTTATATTATTTCATTTTATGACTTTCTGATGCCACCAATGGACTTTTCAGGCGATTTTACATTAGATTAAACACTCTTAATCGTTGCAGCAAAAGTTTGCAACAGACCCATTTTCCTTTTGGACATGGAAATCACTGTGATTTCCATGTAATTTACACGGATATCAATGCGATTTCCATGTCCACAAGGGAAATGGGAACAAAGATCATGGAACATTTTTACTAGGGCTGACAAATTAACAAAAGTTCCACCCCCAAGTCAGTTAAAGATCTTGAGGGAGAAACCGGAGCTTTATAATCGTATGACTGAGGGGAAAGGGGGAGGGTGTTAACCCTTTCAATACCGCATATCAGAGTTTATTTTTTTTTTATTATTATTTATTTTATATTTACAAGTACGAAATCATAAATTTGCCAGCCACATTTTCGTGGCTATCGGCATAGCTTCGTTTCTGTGACTAGACCTACACTCATCACTTTATCAAACGATTTCAGATTTTATTCACAATAATTGCGGCTCAAAATTGTTGAAATTTCATTAATAACGTTTCCTCGAGCGCCTTCAATTGTGTGTGTATGCAAAATCAGCACCGTGGTGTAGGAATATTTAACTACCCACTTAATTTGAGCGAGCGAACATTATTGGTTTGTCAATTCTTAAGATGGTCGAAAAAGGGTCAGTAATGTAATCGTGTATTCGTTTCTATGACATTCTTCTTTTTTGACTTACTTTTTTTGCTTTCTGATTTTAATTTACTCAAAAAAGAATCTCAATACCTACGAGGGATCAGAGATTACTTCCGAATTAAATTTTACCTTTGAGAGGATTCAACGAGTTATAGCGATAGAAAGGGTTTGAGGGATGTGACATTGAAACTTCAAGAGGGTATAGCTATGATGGAAATCCCTTATGGACAGTTTACATGGGATCGGATTGTTTGCCTAGTTTTTTTTCATCTTGAAAAAAAGTTGTAATTGATCCAGTGGAAATTGGTTTTAAACGAAAGTGCAAGTGTTTGAGAGTGGCTATTTGGACGCAGAAATTGATATAACTGTTTCTTTAGAAAGGATTCCCACGATAAAGAAATTGACACAAAACAGAAACATAAGCAAAACTGTCTCACTTGCCAAGGAACTTGCGGTTTTGTAAGAATTCTATGTCCAGATAGCCACTCTATAAAACACTTGAATTTTCATTTGAAACCAATCACTATTAGATAAATTACAATTTTTGATTTAAGGTTAAAAAATATGAAGCAAACAAACCAGATTCAGATCGCCCCAGTAGCGGCTCGTGCAATCTGGCAACAGAGCTATTTTGCCATTTAAATCTGTGCTAAAAGATCGATTCTAGGTGAGGCACAGCGCCTCACCAAAGAATCGATTATTTTACATAGGTTTAAACGGAGGGAGTCCATTGTTGCCACATTGCACGAACCGCCACTGGATTGCCCATGCTGTCACACTTTGAGATAGGCCTTTATAACATGTATCAGCCAGTAGCGGACCGTGAGATTTGGCAACCATGCATTTTTCCCACTTAAACTTGGGTAAAAAATCGATTCAAGCGGAGGCTGGCAGCCTCCTCGAGTTTCGATTGTTTTCCATGTATTCAAATGGGACAAAAACACTGTTGCCAAATCGCACGAGCCGCCACTGGTATCAGCCTCTCTATTGCTATCCTCGCTGAGTGGATTCAAATGGGCGAAAGGCTACATGCTACATCGCCAGATTATCCGATTTGATACTGCACTGAGCTACTCGTACCGCTCAATTCAATTGTCTCAAACTCGCAGCAAATAAGTTTCCATGATCATGAAAGTTTCAAGGGATTTAAAGTTAATCCCTTATGGGGCCAAGCCCGAGTAAACTCGTTTTTCTCCTCTTGTCTATTCCAGTCTTCATTCCGGAAAAAACGCGACTATCGATTGAAAAACACTTACAAGATAAGGTTTCTTCGAAGCTCCTTCAATTCTTTGTATAGGCAATTCCAGCTCCCCCGAGTACGAACAGTTAACTACCTTTCCTATTTAAACGGAGGACTATACTATCGTCCTTTGACCCTTAGAGGGTTAGACTGTGGCGGGGAAAAAAATGGATACAATCGACACTGACAGAAAGCTGCCTGAAAGATTTTAACCCTTAACTGCAGATGAACCCAGATCTGGAACAATTACTTTGAAGCCTTATCTAAAAGTAGGGGACTTGAGTTGTACTGTCGCTGCATGATGGGTCACAAGTGGAACAGATACTAAACGAGTAAGAATTGTCGATTTTGTTCTAGAGTGCGCAGCATAGGATATAGAACGTGCAGAGTGGTTGAAAATAGCTCACTGAAAATCTGATAGAGATTTTCCGATTTTCATTGTTATGTTTGGGAGTAACGCAGGGGTACCATATACAAAAAAAAAAAAAAACAACTATTGAAACTTACTAACTTATTTTTTACTACTTTAATTTTTTTTTTTTTTTTTTTTTTTTTTTTTTAGCCTGAAAACTTTATTTTCAGTTGCATGGATACCTAAATGCGGGTAAGGCCATATTTGGAACAATTAATATTCAGGTTCTTTACCATTGAAATATAATGGAAATAATTTTTTCACTATTTTTCCCTGTCTCAAGGATCAAAATTGTGCTGAAAAAAAAATTATTTTGTTGAAAAAAAAAAAAAAAATCATGCAGTAAAGGGTTAAGGATCAAATAGCGGCGCGGTTGTGCCAAACAGGCACATGTTAGCTCTTGAAAAGTGAGTACACCTTCATTCCTTACTGTATGCAATAACAAAACTGTCGAGCAGAGGGAACTATAAATGTAACATCGCGCGATTTTCATCTAACTTTGTGTAATCTTGTTCGCCTTTATCAAGTTTAGTGTCCCTTGGTAAAAGTTTTGTAAAGGGAGTACCGGCACAAGCTGAACGAGTTCTCATTGGCTGTCGATTTAACACGGGCAGCTCCTTAAGACGACGGCATTTAGCGGCGAGTCGTTGAGAACAAAAGAATCAATTTGCTATCTTCTTAATTAATTAATTAATTAATTAAGAATAATTAATTCGATTAATTAATTTTTCGATTCTTTTTGAGTCCCTTGAGCGTCGTGTCGGTGCTCCCAATGGGGCTCTTGCAAACTTTTGCTGCAGGGGATTGACAAGTTGATTCTTGAATAAAAACCTGTAAAAATGACGATGAGTATCACTAAAAAATCACGAAATTCATTCTCAGAACCTGGGTACGTGGCCGAGAGAAGCAGGCTGTATCATGGGAGATTTCCATCTAAATTGAGACATATATATTTCTGTGTTTTCGTAGAGAAAGTGACAAAGTAGACAGGAATCTCCTATAATGCCTGCTTTGAGCCGCCCGCGCCATTGAGATCTTGTCATGTGAGTTTAGTACTGAATTTAAGACTTTTTTAGAGTGATGTTCCTGATTTTCGCTGGTTTATACATCAGATTGGACTATTCATATATACTCACATCAAAAGTTTGAAAGGGCCCCATCAAGAGTTTCTATTGAGAGACTCTAACATAGTTAGGTGCATATAACTAAATACACTGTAGGGAACACCCTACGAACACTTTCTCCCTCCATTTTTATCTGGGCCCCCCCAGATCCCCCTTAAGTATTCTGGGGGAGACCTCCAGACCCCCCTTTAGAATATTTAAATTTTTCTCTTTTTTGACCCATTTTCCCATTGATTTTAATGGAACCATTTTTCATCCATAACTAACCTAAAAATTAAAATATTAAAAAAACAAAAAAAAGTCCCTCTGGGGAATGTTAAAAGCAACATCTCCGCAAAATTTGGATGCATATGCATCAGTAGTTCAAAAGTTATGCTGGGTTTCACGTTCATGACTACAGACAGACAGACAGACAGACAGACATACGCCACAGACATTTTGTGCATTTACTCCTATCTACCACATATGGTTAAGAAATATTGAAATATCATGGATGGATGTTCTTTAGGATAGTATTAGGCATGATAAGAGCCAATTACTTTATAATTATCATGATTGACTTAGTCGTAGCGGGCCAAGTATCGAAACAAAATGCATCAAAAATCTCTGCGCCATTGTGCTGACAATTCTGGAACAGGGGTTGAAATGAAAATATAGTTAAATAATTTTTTAGTTTTTTATTCTTACAACCAAATGTTAAGACTATATTTATGTATATAATATACCGATTATGCATGCACGACATTGGATATACTGCAACATGAATTTCAATAAAAAAGAAATAATATAGAAAAAATTAATGATAATTAATTGAGTACAAGTGTTTTGAAATTCAAATTGGGTAATGTGGAGAACGAAGTAGATAGGTAAATGAATGAAATAATAAACGCGTATCATTGAATTTCAGAAAATAATAAAGAAGACAAAAGTAATGATGTTATTAGAGTACTTAAAATAATTTACAAACTTTTTAAAGTGCTGAGACGTCATAACTTTTTTGAAGCTTACCGCTCATGCGCAGAGCTACCGAGTTTAGGGTATCGTTGGCGCACCCGTCAATTCATGAGCTACTTTCGAGCTATATCAGTAGTTTACATTTCGCAATAATTTTATCTCTTTTTGTTTAATTTGGAACTTAATCGCTAAACCATTTGCTAAATCGGGGTGTATTAAAAATAGTTATGAATGTTGATTGGAATTGATTTTCCTTGAAAAAATGTGAAGAAAAAAAAAATGCTCGTAACTCTGCACATGAAAAAACTGCCGCAAAAAAATTACCCATGGTGTTCTATGAAGTTGAACAAATTGCTTTGGTTTTGAAAATTGTCTATGTTGGGCCGAAAAAATAAAAAATAGAAAGAAATCAAAAGAAAAACAAAATCAACATAGAATAAAAACTCAAAAGTTAATTTTTCAAATCAATCTCGATTTATAAAAAATGTTCTCGAAGGCACTTGGTATAATTGGACAAGTTGGCCCTTGTATTGCGTTTGAATGGGGATGTGAGTGTTTATGGTATGTATCGATCTCTGAATACAAGTTTTTGACTGTCTGATTGTTTAGGTTTTTTTGTTTGCCTTCTCTATTGTTTGACCTGTTTTGAATATATGACCTTTAATATTTATTGAATCTGTTTTAAAGCCGAGAGATTATCAGTATCAAGGCGTAATAACACAGCCTCTTAGCTCTTATCATACAATTTTGTTTTCAATGTTTGTCAGTCCTGTCACCCGTTGGATATTCGAACTAAATTTTGACTTTGACACTGGCTCAAAACTTTTTTTTGCTGAGCATTTTTATGTTTAGTCAAATGTTTGTTACGATGTCTTAGCCTAAATATCGAGCTAACGTCCGTATATTTATGAGTTTACGGAACTTTGCGATGGCTGACTGATTATAGCCCAATATCTGACTCAAAATACTAGGATGTAAGTAGATGATTACCAAAAAAAGAGAATAAAGGAAATTCAAGACGGTTCAATTTTCATTTCGTGAGTTTGAAGTAGATTTACGTATAGGTACTACATTTTAAATATTCATTTTGATCATAATCTTCATTATCTACTCGTTTTAAAAGTTATTCGATTCCTGACACTGATAGTTTTCAAGGCAGACTGAAGAATATTTTTGAGAACAATTTAATCAAGTTCAAAGAACATCATGGCAACTTAAGTACACAGAAAGGATAAGGTTTAGGAGAAACTATCGGAAGAAAGTTAAAGTATTCAGTTTGAATGGTTGTTTTTGCCCATGTATCAACGATAGTATAGTGAGATGATCTGACAAAATACTGCGAAGTTTAGGAGCTATCGAAATTTGCTTTATCAACATAAAATTGACTTACTTATTCATGATTTTGATTTTGCTGGACAGCGTTTTGAAGCCCGTCTATACAATGTAGATGAATACATTTTATTCTGTAAACTTATCGGCTGCCCTGGTGGGCACGCAAGTCTGGAGCAAAGGAATTAGATATCATTTGAGAAAACGCCCATCCAATCTCTACTCATTTTATCATTTGGGGTGCCTCAATATTTGTTGTTGTTGTGAATCATTCAATCTCAGAGTAACAAAACAAAATTTATTCCTCCGTACCTTTCACCTGAATTTTATGCGCAGTACATGGTTGTCCCCCCCCCCCCATCTCGAACATAGCTTTAAAATCGCGTTTTGGCAGAAAAAATTAGTGTTTATGTATTCCATAAACTAGCTTCTAGGGAGCTAATGAAATTTGAAAACAACTACTTTTTTATGGTTGAACAATACATTTTTATTTCGTTATTTCTTCGACTAGATTTTCTAGAAGCTCAAACACGATTTTCATTCATTTGTCATTCCGGTGTTATTGTTAAAATATTCAAAAACGCAAAACTATTAAAATAATTATTTGCTCCTTGTTTCTTCATGAAATTTGAGGAAGAACAAATTTAAAACAATCATTGCAAACCGTAATCGACTATTGCACGTAATTATTGCACCAGTTATAAAATTTTGATTGAAAATGAGAAGATATGATAAAATTAAGTATAATCTGTAAGTAGTGTTTGAGCAAATTACGTTCTCGTGTAAATGAGGAATGAATTTGTGAGACGCAAAAAAGATCAACTTTGTCTTAAGGACCAAATGAACTCCATTGATATAACAGCATTTGTAATCCTAATTCTATCCTCCATAACCTTTGCTGGCTACCACAATTACCTTTCATTCAATCCTCTTAGTTCCCATTGTTTTGTTTGCTTCGAGCTGGTGAATTACTTCAATTAAAAGGTTAATTTTTAAATGTTTATGGATTGTTTTTGATACTCGTTATTAACAGTATTGAGTATATGAAGATAAATAGTTTTGAAAATTAAGAACGATTGTTTTATTTAGAAAAAAAGCTTCTTTAATTAATAAAACATCCATTATTGACTGAACACTGAAGACTAAGAAATTATGAGAAAGAAAGAAGACAAAAAAGAGGAATTAACAAATGGTTGAAATGATTTTAGGCAAAGGGGAGACAAAGTTTGAAATAGTTATTTCTAACCACTCTGCCAAAAAGTTTCAATGGCATTGAAAGTAACGATTAAAAAAAAAAAATAAATAAAAATAAAAAAAAAAAAAAATGAAGAAAAAAAATACAGTTAAAGTACTAACATACTATTTTACAAAATAAATAACAAAATAATTGAAACTAGAAAAGGTTAGATCATGACAAAGCGACAAAAAGTAACAAATGAAATACTGGTGAAGGGACGAGGATCTATGAGATGAGATTCCCCGTGTTACATATGCTACATTATGAACATTCAGAAATAAAGTATTGACTTTAAGGCTAAGCCACTATTCTTTATTAGCCTTCTCAGTGTGAATAAACTATCTGGGAATACGGTCTGTGAATTAATGCTAGTTAAGTATTGCAAAGTAGGTTTGTAGGGGATAAAAAAATATCAAATTATAAGTATACAGTTGGAAAAAATGAACAAACAAGTACATTTGCACAATATAACAATTGTAAAAACATTTTAATATAACTTTTCAATAATAGAAGAAATAGACATGTAAATTAAATTTGTTTAAAATAAAACAACCTTTAAAAAACTACGAACAATTTTGTCTAAAGTAAAGAATACGCGACATTGGAGATAAAAATAAAATGGAATGAAACGAAAAATAGAACCAGAAACAAGTTCATTAATACTAAAAATGAAATCATATAGAAAAGGGGGCAAGATAAAATTCAAATAAGTCCTAGACTGTTAGGTAATCATAAACGTCATTATTATGAGGGTGATGTTAAACATAATCAAATAAAATCAAAATGATAATGATAATAATAATAGAATAAAATCTAATTTTTAAATTTTGCTTTACATAATATAAGAAAATATAGAATTTAAGGCAAATTTTGGTTAAAATTACACACAATTAAATATTTTTTAATTAAATAATTTTAAATGTCGCTTAACAAATTTTAAAAATAACATAAGGCGCAAAGGTGCTATTTCTTCATTGGTTTAATTTTTTCACTTTTTCTTTCAATTAATTTTTTTCCTAATTTTGAATAGCTTGTACTTTAGTGAGGACAATTCAAGTTTGAATTAATTTTTTGAACGTTAATTTTGAATGGTCTTCCGAATATCGCCGTGAATTTTGAAATTTGTTGAGGAAGTCTAAATGTATCTTTTTGAATACCTTCGAGTGAAGATACGAAGGAGAAAATAAGCAAAAATTTGGATTAATGCAACCGGAATTTTCGAAAGTTTCTGGAAAAAATGGGAAGAGGTATCTATTTTTGGAAATATTATCAAATGCTGTATAGAGAGCACCTTAAACTTTAAATTAAAACCGGAAAATGTTTGGGGAAACATATGTCCAAAATATTGTGTGCAAAAAATAAAAAGAACTGAAAAGCTAAACTCGAAATCAAAATATTCCAAAGTCATCCAAAAGCATTAAAAACTTAGACATAAAATAAATTAAAAGTTTCTCAAATCAAAATGGAATTCAAAAATAATAATAAAAACTAAAAATAACTAACTAGAGTAAGAAGATTAGATAAAACCCACCAGTTTGCAATTGAAAATGAACCGCTGGTACTTCCAAACCTATGATAACCGATTCAGATATTTCACTGATAGTACTGCCGATGACAATGTTAGTTACTTGCGAAAGTTGACGAAAGTTTGAGTCGTTTGAAAATTACAAGTCCATTTTCAGGAGATCTAAGTTGTAGTGTTATTCCAACAGAAAAACTATCGGGAATTAAATGAAATCATCTCTGTAAATAGGAGTTTGGTATCCTATGTTTTTCAGTAATTATCTTTTACAACTTTTTTTTTTGAACTTCATGTTTGTCTCAACTGTAGCGTTCACACGGGGGAGGTGGTTGAAGGAGTATTAGCCTCTAAATTCGGTGAATTCACACAAAAATTAGAGGGAGAGAAAATATGCAGACCTTCCGAAATTTATCTCAAGGATTACTAAAAAGCTCTTGATTGAAGAATGTCATTAGGAACTTCTTTTTTGTCCACTTTTATCGAGTACTCACCAACCTTAAAAAAAAACAATGAAAATTATTCAATACAATTCCAAATGTTTTTTTTTCTAACCAAAGAAATCAGTGCCCTTGAAGGGCCAAATCTGCTAGGACTAGTTTTAGGAACGACGTTCTAGTTTTAGTGAGTATTTGAATTGGTCGTAGAGTCTGAAATTTAAATGCGGTAGTTAGAGCAGTCATCGGAATCATAAGCAGGAGTAGAAAGAACCTGAATAATGTAAGGATGGCTTAAGTACTTATAAACAATAAAATCAGGGAAAATAATTAAACAATACCTACTTACAGTTGAAATGTAATTATGAAACAAGTATAAAAACAATAAGAAAATCTATGACAAAAACAGAGTAAGGTGATGATGAGAGAACAATGCTTAATTAATAGTCAGGTATTGGGTAACAATCGTAGTTACGCAGGGGGAAATAACTGTTAACTCAATATCAAATGAAATCTGTGTAAAACGAAAAACCCTTATTTTTACAACTTACGGTACAAAAACGAGAAAAAAGAAAATGGATTGCACATTGAAAAGTATAAATCAGCTATTGTATGGTTAATTGATATAATGATTGTAATGGAAGTTCTATAACTTTTGTCTAGGTGAACATATCGTATTGCAGCTTGAAGAAAAAGAAAAATGACGAGTGTAAACATTTCAAATTGGTAGGCGGTGCCCACTTGAAAATGATAATGCCAGTTATAGCATTCAGCTTCAGTACCTGTTCAGTACTTTTTACTTCAAGGTCAGAAGGAAATCGGAGAAAATTCCGTATCTCATTGATTGCACTAAACGTGTACTTTCTCCTCTTAGTACAATTATTCTAAATAAAAACTCAAGGAAAAATCAGGTATGGACATTTCGGTCATCGGAGTTCACCACGATTTGAGTGATTAATTTGTTCAATGAATGAGGTTGGTCATGAAGCGTGTTTTTAAGCATAAGTATCGTTCAAAAATCGTACATCTTTAGACTCGTCCGAAGTCTGGACTCTAAAAAAGGAAGCATTCTCCCATCAGACGCAAGTACGACCTCTTCCTGGAAACTAAGTAGGTACTAGTAAGTAGTATCATTTCAACTTTGATCGAACACTCTTTTCTCTTTTTTCTCTAGATCTCAATTTTAATAAGAAAATAAACTTGTCCTTAGCCAGTTTTGGATTCCAAAAAATACGTAAAAGCAGCTGAATGTATTTTAGACGAAATGATGTTTACATGCTTTCACTCTCACAACGATTTGTCGCTTCCAGTCCTTTCGTGAAACATTTCCATAGTTTCCGATTTTTTATTTCGGTCAAGATACCCTCTAAATCATCAATGTTTATGAACTTCAAATTTATCACTCGTGCCGCCGTGAAGTCTGAAATGCTTAATGAATGATTTTTCCGAGTACTTAAAGCATGTTGCTATTAATTAAAACTCACGTATGCGATCAAGACAATTTTCTTTTTTAAACTGCCATTTGTACATGGAAGTATATTTTTTTGACTTATCCTCCAGGGTGAGAATCATGTATTGTTTCATATTCTCTGATATGTACATTCTGCCCTTGCACCCAAGAATCATACAATCGTGAACAGAATTACCTTAATGCCTGTTTCATAATGCTTTATCGTTCTTTTCACCTGAGCTAATAAATGATAAAAGTAACTATAACTGATTTCCGCTTTTGAAATCAAAGTATACTTCTTGCAGCTAAAGAGATGCTGCGCACAAAATGATTCAGGCAAAGAAGTTAAATAAAGCGAAGAACAGGAAAGTAAAAAAAAAAGCAAAATTAAATCTGCTTTTATTTTTGCCAAATTGCCAGTACCTGAACACTTATTAGGTCTACTTTTATATTGGTTCGGTTGGATTCCAATTCCACTGTTCAAAGCAATTATATGTTATCCAAAATATTACTTTGATTTCTATTCGATAATTTTATGAGTCAGGGTCAAGCACAGAATATACCGCAATTTTAACATAAATGAGGACGAACGTTTCAAGTAAGGAATACAATACAAGTAGCTTTTCATACAACTGAGGCTAATTACAAATGTATACACAGGTACAACATGTAATAGGCCAGTTTCTTAGTTTTATTTTTATATTTATCAAAAAACCCCTCCATTGAAATGTCATGCATTTACAATCAAATACCCACTCAGTATAGGATACAGGTTTTTAGTATTTGTTGTTTCTTTTGTTTTTATCTTGCGATCTTTTAAACGTTTCTTGTACTGCAGGAATCTGTTGCTCCAAAACAGTAAGTTGTTCGCTTTCAATACGGCGCACTGTAGGTAGGTATTTTGTGTTGCATAGTTACTGAAATATAAGATTCTAAAAACTTTCGCTTTCTTCAAAGCTTCTGCATATTTTCTCAATGCGAACCTAGGAAGCACAAATATTGGGTATCTGTTCACTGATATCAATTTCGTTTGCCGTTTTTTATGTTGCATGCAAGAAAATTCTGCTTTTCATTCATTTTTTTACGTATTGATGTATCTAAATATTCATCTCTCTGTTCAACAGATGTTTTATGTAATCCTTATTTATTTTTCATTCCTGTGCTTATTTACCTATTTATTTTTATAAGTCTTCGTTTTTTTTGCCAACTGGCCAACCGATTAATATCTCGCCGTTTTCCAAGAATTAATCAACAAAACATGTTTTATACAATAACATTTCAATTGAGGGTTTTTACAAAGTATAAAAAATAAAATGTGAGCTCTACCACATGGAGTAGGTTTTCATATATACATTTATGTACTAAATTCATACAGAGTCTAAACATTTTTTTTTTAATCTCTCTTTTTAAACTTTATTTTTAAATCTGTAAACTGTATATGAATCAACGGGAAATAAAGTCGAGTTGAACAAAACGTGATTGAGGGACAATTTTTCAAAAGTACAAATGCACGTCAAGTTTCCTTAACTTAAGACTCGCAAGAATGACAGCATTCGATTTATTGTTTTACCTGTTTTTCATGTGCTCTAGATCATTACAATTTTTATTTATTTTATCGTTAATCATTCGCGAATAGAGGTAGGCTCAACTCGTGGGAGACCGAGTAAGAAGATGACTCGGATTACTGTTTGAGAAGAAATTCTCCGCCTGTGTTGTAAACACAACATCGCCGACGCTAGGTTATAAATTCTTCCCCAGTTTATTTTTTTTTTTTTTTTTTTTTTTTTACATACCTAGCTACATGGAGTCGAACACGATCTCTGCTAAAGGCCAACTGAAAGGTCCAGTTGACTCAGTAAAATATATTTTTATAAAGAACCTTCAAATCAGTCCTTGAATAGGCCAAAAAATGTATACACTTCACAGCAAAATATTCGTTCATATCTTTGGAAATAAAGATGAATTCTGTTTTATTGCTGAATATGCGAGAAAAATTGCCTCCAACAATTTCTCTTTCTGTCTTCAGATTTACTGACGAAAAAATGACATTACGCTTTTCATAAAACGATTTCTTGAATAGTTTCAAGCATGCCTGGATCTTAGGAGCTGTCGAATTAGGTATCATCATGAATCTGTCTCCAATTTAAAATTTCTAGATCCTCCAACATTTGTGAAAAGGGTACTTACCTACTTGTAACTCAAAGGAGGAAAGTCTTGCTTCAGTACTATTTGAGGTCTAAAATGTTTGTCTTTTCGGACGAGGTTTTACTATTTTTTGCATGTAACTACTTGCATGCAGAAAAAATCAAAACTTTGTCCAAAAAGTCAACCATTTTGTGCAAAGTAGACAAGTTTCCAGCAGAATCTTTATTGATTACATTACCGTGCTCCTTGGGTGCTAGTATTTAATGATGGTGCTCTTCATAATGAGGCATGATAAGTAGATTGTCACCAAATTTGATTATTATCTTCGAAGTTTACCAAATAGACGCAAGAGAGATTGCTTTTCTTCATAGTAAGTTAATTGATATAAAGTCGAAATTCCTCATTAAATGAGAAAGCCAGAATTGCGAAAGGATTCAAAGCCGAATGAGTGGAAGGCAAATGAGACGAAGAAAATAATTCCATTTACAAACATGGTTCCAGAAGTATGCCTACTCCGAACTCCGAGCAAAATGAAATAAAAGAAGAAAAAAAAATTAAGTGGTAAAAGAAAAACAGAGATGAGTTGGAAAGGAAAATGGAGGAATTTCTCAAAAAAAGTTTACGAGGCTCAGACGCTCTCTTATTTCGGATGAAAATGTTTTGTGATTTAGCCAACCGTTGATTGGCCGAGTCTTCCGGTTGCGGAAACCTCGTTCTAAAATGGCTCCATTTTTTCTCAGAAGCTCGTGCTTAAAAAAATGCAAGAGCTAGTTTATATCCGTCTTCTTGTTCATTTAAAGAGAGTTCGTACGGCCGGAAAAGAAAAATGATATAAGGCTTTTATTTCTATTAAAATTGAAATTGAAAAAAATTGAATTTTTTAAAAAGAGCCAATTGCATATTGCAAGTTCAAACAGGCATGACAGCAAATAGTAGTAGGTAATCTCAAGCCTTGCTCATCCCCGTCCCTGAATCTTTGATTTTTCCCTCTCCATACAAAGGTATAAGTTTGAAACATAAAAACAAAAACTAAACCAGGAAAATTATAAGAAAATAAAAAAGAACAAAAAACAAATGGATAAAATAAAATATGTTTTCATATATTTGACTAGTAAAACTTTCCACACCATGATAATATTGTTTGAATTATACAGAAAATTTGATAAAAATAAAATAATGATAATGGAAAAGTAATGATGATAAATTTTCAAAATTAAAATTGTAATGTTTGTGTTTATGGTGCATTTTCTCAAACAGTTCTGGTATAAACTAAAAAAATAAATTAATTCAAAAGAAAATTTAAAAAAAAATGTAAAAAAAAAAAAAATATATAAATGTATAAAAAAAGAAAAAATAAACAGAAGAGAGAAGAGAAAATTTCAAAAGAAAAAAAGGTGCGAAAAAAGAAAATAAAATCGTTTGAGTTATAAAGTTGAATAGTAAGTTTCTAGACGAATGTTTTGAAACAATAGATATAAAATACAATCAAGACAAAGAATTGATCTTTCGTGTGAGGCTAGAAAGCTTAAGAAGAGAAAACTTTCAGGAAAATCAACACTTGTTCTTGATGTTTTTATTTCTTTTAAAAAGGAACTAGTGAAGATTGTTTAATATAAACAACTCCACTTGTAACAAATTTTTTTAACTTTGCCAAAATTAAGTTCTCTCATCAAATGAGGTAACTTGGATTTAGGTAAAACATGATTTTAAGTATTACACAACTTTAACGATTAATTGTGAGTATGTTTATTCACGCCTACTTGAAATTAGTTCACTGCTGTTCATAGACAGTACTGTTATAAGAAACAGGTAATTCGTTTCATTTTTATCCTTGAATTTAGCTGTATAGATATTTCAAACTGTTTTATATTGATTACAATTCAAAACGAGTTTATTTCAGAAGAAAAAATTAATTATAGTTGAGTATTGCACGTTAAAAGTATTAATTTGAATCAGAATGAGTCAGTCAAGGAAATCTGATAGGCTGATAGTTCCATAGAATTTTAAAAATTAAGGGAAAATAAGCTTAGTACGATTATTCTATGGGAACTATTCGAAGAACATTTGCTTATTTTAAAGGCATTCTCAGGGTTAGAAACCAGTTAAAAATTAAGAAAATCAAGGGCCTCATTTCTAATCTTGTACTCCATTTTTACTCAATACAAGTTGAAATCTTACGATAATTTCATTTTTACAAAAAGCAGAGAATGTTTTTCAGCGTGAACTCAAAAACTAGAAAACAGATAAAATTCATTCTGTAATCTCCATTATTAATGACGTCATAATATAATACGGGGCGTGCTTCTTGGTTGAAATAATTGAATCATGTTTTACTTAAATTGTTTTTGACCAGGCACTCGTATGAAAATCTGACATTGCTCATGACTTTTAATGATATAATTTCTGTTTCATATCAATTAACTAAACTTATGAGCAAGAAGTTCTAGAATAATATAGTAAATTCAACAATGAAACAAGACTAGTATTGTAGAATTCATGTACAAATATTAGATATGTTTAAGCAAGTGCAACTAAAATTAAATAAAATAATTTAATGATTGATAATAACCATAAAATAACAATTATAAATTAAAATAATTATTTAAAATTAACTTGGGTCATTTACACGTGGAGATATTATCTATCGGATGGATTTGAAAATTTACGCAGTCAAACTTCATTTCAGAATGCCTCGTCGTTCTTTTTCTTCAAAAGAATCGAGAGGCTAAATCCAATAAAATTTTTAATCACTAAGTAGGTATTTACATTTTTTCTGACCATATGTACAAATTTGCTTCAAAAGAAACGTAATATTTTGGCTTATGAAATTGCTTGGGATGCGCCCTTTACGAGCAATCGATAATTTGCCCGCTCATGGACTACAAGCTTGATAAGAATTTTTATAAACTGAGGCAACTGGATCCTTTTTAAGTCCTATTTTTCGATGAGTGTAATTTGCAGCATGATTTACACATTTGACTCTACAGTTTCTTTCAATAACATTTACCTTTGAAAGTATTTCAACGTTAAAATGCGCTGAAAGTTCAGTGTATTTTCTGCAAACTGCCTTTCATTTTATTTGGTTTTATGGGTGTTCAAACGTTGGAGTTCTAATCGACGGAGACGTCTATCGGTAAAATATGTGAATTAATGCAACCGACATTTTAGAATGAATAATTTGAGCCCACCTCTTTTCGCGGTGAAAAATCAAGATGTCGTTATAGACTCACACATCTTATTGCGACTTTCATGCTTTTTTCCTTCTTCTGGGAATAGCTTTGTTTATTTAAAATTGAACTTTTCAAACTTTGAATTGAAATACTTAAAATACCATTTACTTATCTAAAATTATTTACATTTAAATACAAACCATGATCGTGCGAGGATCAGATGGAAAACAACGAGAGAAGTTATTACACGGCTAATGGTCAAAATACCGAACCTGAGTTACCATCATAATATGGAAGAAACGTAGGTACTGCCTACGTTCAATAATTCATCTTTTTCCGTTTTTTGTTTTGTTTAAAAAAAAAAAAATCGAAATTCATTCACTGCTTGTAATTTAAGCGATAGGTTTAAATCATTCATTAATAACAATTTTAGGGAGGAGAAATTGAACAATTGTCGCTCAAATCGCACATTATTTAGAAGAGATTTTCCGCAAAAGGTATTTACAGTACTAAGGAGTCAATCAATTATTGATTGTTTCGCCTAAATCTTTATATGCCATCAAATAAATTGGTTCTTTACCTTCTTCACAGCATCGGAAGTTGTGCTTAGATTTATATGTATAGTTAAATGTTTGATCACCAATTGGAATGTCATTAAGAAACAAAAAAAAGAATAAGGACTTTTTGAGTCACATATGTATAAAAATACAAGATTATTTACATCATAGTTTTATCTAGAGTTTGAGAGTTTCAACCTTATTCTTTGAGGTTCTTAAAACAAATAAGTGTACATTTTCTGATACATTATAAACAAAGACAACAAAAACATATGTACAAAAAATATAAATAAAGAATAAATAACTAAAATAAATCATTAAAAAAAAGGGAAAGAACGTTACCGTCACTAGTTTTTCTCTTTTATTTACCTTTATTTCGGTATTTATTTAATTAGTTATTTATTGTCTTTGGCAAATATTTCCTAATCATTTAACTTGAACAACATATTCACTAAATCAGATACAGTTTACAGATGTAAAACGAGGAACTTTAAGTTTATATTTATAAAAATCAGTATAAATATCTCACAGGGGGCTGCTTTCAGAGCCGCGAAATTGTTCCAGCTATTCGAGCTGCTCAAGGAAATTAGGAGTTTTAAAGTAGTCCGGAACAGGATCATCTAGCCTAGAGATTATCTTGTAGATGGCTTTCTTCCACGATTGCTCCGTGTCTTTTCCGCCTTGAATGGCTTTGAAAAATTCGCGTAGCGTTTGTTCTACTACGTACCGGAAATTGGAAGGTACCTGCAACAAAAAATTAGTTTGTTTTCAATCTTCGGTTTTGGGTTTTGTCTCATTACATCTACGTTATCGGTTTCGTATACTCTGTTTGTAATTTCATGGTCCGACATTACCAAGAAAATCTTTATTCGACAGAGTTTCGAGACATCATGTTCTTCTAACTTGAAAACTGGTGACACCGTTTCCTAGGTTTCAACTTTGAGGAAAGAATTACATGAAGAAAGTTCGTCTCCTGTCGAAATCTATGGGCAACTTTTCCTCTCCTGTTTTTCCTCAACTGTTATCCCTGTTTTTTAGTTATATTTCTGTCGTTTCAAATTACGTCTATAGTTATCTTTGATAACCAACTGGTCATTTAATAAATTGAGTTCGGCTGGATATCTACCCAACTAATAACAGATCGTCGGCAACGAATTTGTGTTGACTATAACCAATAAAAAAATACGCTTCCTGTCTTTTTTTCTTCTTTTGAAGTGACAAGGAATCAAATCGATTGCAGGAAAAGGAAAATCCTAGGGGTGAGTGGAATCAAGGCGCTCTCCCGAAGAAGGGCAAGTAAAACGTACACTCGGTTTGTTCTATATGTAAGAAATCCTTTGGTTTCATTGTAATGATAATAACAAGAGAAATGGATCATGCCTGTCGCTATACAAACCCTCCTTCTAGACAACGCCACATTAGGTGCTGAAACAGCGCACAGTAGGACAAAAGTGACATTCCTCCAATGTATTTCACACAGGAGAAATGTCGTTTTTGCACCCATCGCCTCAATTCTTGTAATTTTTTGGACATGAATTAATCTTCATCGAGGAACACTCTCTCATCAGCTAGTTTTAACCATTTAGGTACCAAGCTCAAACATATTATTTGCTTACTGTAATATTTTCCACATGGTCGTGTGCATTTCGATAGAATGCTTCGAAAAGCGCCTTCAATCGACAATGTTGGTGAAAACAATTTGGTTCCATGGATTACGAATATTTATTTGCTAGGTAGATTTGAACTTCTAACTTGATACTCGAAGGGTTATAAGTGATTATTGAAACACACATTTCAACCAATCTCATTGGCAGGATTTTTTGCTTTTCAAAGATCACCGTTGGCACTCTCTGATAAACAGTGGTGGCTAGTGTTATTTGGCAGTAACATTTTTCCTCCATTAAATTCTATGCAAAACAATCGCTTCGATAGTGAAGCAGTGCTTCATCAAAAAATAAATTGTTGATAGATGAAAAACATTACTGCTAGATTGCTCGAGTCAGTGTTGCCAGATCGAGGGTAAAAATCTGTATCGTCCCCATTTAAATCAATGTAAAACATAGGGCTTTTTCACCCCAATCTGGCAACACTGGCATGAGCCGCCACTGCTGTTATAAATTTCTTGTTCGACTTTTCAGTGATTAGACCTCTAACCAAAAACGGTTCAGTGCAGTCATAAATCGACCAATCAGATTTGGATGAAAAGGGTCGATTAGGTCACACCAAATTAGCGTGTCGTTCATTTTTTTTCTTTTTCAAAGTCCAGAAGTTTACAGAATTTGGTTCACTGTGTTGTTTTAGGGAGGAGGGAGAGTTTTAATCGAAAGCGCACCTGTAAACCCCATACCTCAATATGGTTGTTCCTGTTGTAGTGCAAGTTGAGTACCCTGTAGATCTCGCAATCTCCACTCACGTGCAGGTCATCCGCGTTCTTGACACCTTCACTAACTGCTTGCCTCGCGTATTTCTCCATTTGAATATAATAAAATTCCCTGGGAAAAAACAAACATTCAAATTAATTAACTAAAACTGCGTCGCTAAATACAAGGCGAGTTACAAGTCAATGATACAAATTTTATAAAAAAAAAAATAGTTCACAGGTAATTCGAACTACACTATTCACAGTTGATACCGCAGTAAACATTAGGGTAGAGTGGAAAGGGGGCGGAAAAATCCTCCCTTCCAGAAAAAGGAAAGAAACTGACACTCGACTAATTTTCAATGCTTTTCATTCATTATTCACGTCTCAACCCCGGTGATGGCCGGATCAGCGTCAGTTTACAAGCAGTCTTAAAAATAAATAAAAAAGAGTAGTCAGTGAAAGCATTTATTCGTTTGGATAAAGTTTGCCCACCGATAAAGTAGGCGAAATTTCACGATACCTTCTAATTATACTTTGCAGAGAGGAATATCAACTCCAAAATTAGCAGCTCTCAACCGCGAAACTACTCAAACAAGACGGGGTTATGAAAAGAAAACAGAAAACGAGAGGAGTTCAGTTGGAGATGGAAATATTTTAACTGCAACCCACTTCTACTCTTGCTTAAAGTAGTATGTTTTGAAAGTTCCGTTAATTAGAACTGAGCCGTACAGAGGAGGAGCTTTCAAAGTTGTAACCGATTCGGAAATGCCGCGTCCCAACGGAAACGGATGGTATAAAGACTGACAAAAAGATGGGACCTCGCGGCTTTGACAACTTCAAAAAGTATCCGCGCCCGATTGTAGTTGACAAGATTTTTGCAACGTTTTTTTTTTTTTTTTTTCTTTAAATGCCACTTTTCCTCTCCTTTTTCGGCAGGATAATTTTAATTGAAAGTTGGGATCCCTTCAAACTCGAGTGCTTTAACCGAAAACCAAAAATTAATAGGCATGACACGATGATAATATAATTGTACGCCCAAGTTAGGGGTTGATTAAAAAAAAAAAAAAAAAAAAAAAAAAAGGTACATGCTACCTTTTAATTAAAAGGTGTTAACCGGAAACAATACCACGCCAGCTTACAAACCAACCTTCAAAGACCCGGCATCAGGAGGAAAAAGTATACAAATTGCTCGACTCTTTGGCTTTCGCTTTTTGTACAACCGCAGAGTTGCCGCGACTCTCTGTTGTTCAATGAAACATCGGGTCTGATCACTACAAGAATCCTCAATGCTATCCTAGTGTTAATCTTACAGGAAGAGCTCACCCACTGTTTTGCAGACCTTTTCCCCTTTGATACACAGCTTAGATTCGCCCCCGCGCATATTTTGAGAAGAGATTAGCTTTCATAAGCGGTTACGACGATAAAAAGAAAAGCGTGAGTCACGTGACTGATTTTAGGATGTGTTCATTTCAACTTGGATAATTTCGTAAAACACGAAGAGAGGAAATGCTACGGCGGTGTAAAAATCACGGAAGAAAAAGAGGGCATCGAAACGGTTACTATACGGGGGCAAAGCGAAAACCCTTGCCACAACCGGAAAGAATCCGCGGCATACCAGTTCTTAAATGAAATCTTTCATTTATTAACTTATTAAATGTATAAAATATTCACTTTGGCGCCGGTAACTGAATTCAGATTAAATTAAAAGCCCCCTTTTCTGAGTTGCACGAGCGCCCACATTCCCATGTGTTTCGGAAGTAGGAAAGCAGAAGGAGAGAGAGAGAGAGAGAAAAAAGAGTAGCCCCGCTTTAGAATTGAATTAAATCGCGCGGGAAAAATAAGTGCCTGAACTGTTCTGAGTGTGAGTTTAATTTGCTAGTAATTAGTTTACTTGTTACCATACGTTCGTCGCAAGAATAAGCTAAAAAGATGCGACGGATTCGTTTCATTTTCACTTCCCTGTCTGTAAAACGGATTTTTTCTCCTTTTTTCGTTTTTGTTTGTTTTTTGTTTTTTGTTTTTTTTTTTTTGTTTGCTAGATTTCAACGCGCAATGGCTTCATACGTGTAAAAATATTCGCACTTCGGTTCATTCCAATGTTCCCTGTTCATTCCAATGTTCCCTACGCTCTCTTTCTCTCTCTTCGGCGTATTCCTTCTTACGATTAGAGGGATAGGAGTTTTTTCCTCGACTTTTTGTTCTGGAAATGAGTCAACTTCCAACCGCGAGGTGAGCTCCTTTCACTGACTTAACGCTTACTTAAACTCGTAGAAAAGTCTCTCCTATAAACTCCGCATACTGCCCTATTATGTAAGGCGGTTCACTCTTTGGCCCCGGTTTCAAAAGCCCCCCGCAATTAGGTAGGTACCTTTCGGGGTGAAATTATAAGGTGTTAATTTTACACTTTCGCTCGCATGTGCATCAAAAGATTACATTTCACATCGGAGACTTGTAGGCAGGCATATTTTTAAAAAAAATGAGTTTATTAGATCTCTCAGCTTCCTTTAATTTCCAGCCACAGGCGGATCCCGGAAATTGTGGTTCTCTCTCTCTCTCTCTCTCTCTCTCTCTCTCTCTCTCTCTCTCTCTCTCTCTCTCTCTCCTCTCTCTACTCATTCAAACGCGAGTGTTAGGAAAGGATAGAAGAAAGAGTGAGAGAGCCTTTAATAACACATGCTTTTACAAGCGGGTAAAGAGAGAGAGAGAGAGAGAGAGAGAGGGAGAGAGAGAGAGAGAGAGAGAGAGAGAGAGAGAGAGAGAGAGAGAGAAAGACAAATTCCTGGATCCGCAGAGGTTATAAGCAGCTTTTTTGTAAGAATGTTTAGAAAGTAAAAAGTTTTTCACACGGAAAATTAATCTGGATGATTCGTGCCTTGATTTCAGTTTTCATTTTACTTTATCATTCTGATACATGTTTTAGTTTTAAATCAAGCTCTTCATCTTTCCTTTGAAAAAAATTTGCTTGAATACAAAGCCACTAAGAATACTTTAGGGGATGAACTGTAAACTTCAAATAATGATGGTGGAATATATAACACAGGCAATGACACGTATCGCAAGTTTCCTTACATTTTGAAACCCTATTATACAGTTTGGAAAACTAATTAAATTTTTTCTATCTTCGAAGGCTGGAGGAGGAATAGACTGATTATTGAATGAGCTTTTGTCCTAGATAAGATGTTTGGTCGAGTGTACAAATTATGCGGTGAAACCTTTCGCGAGCAAGGAGGGAAAGGGAAAGTTTAATCAAGTCGCGGTGAAAATCACTATCAAAAAACGCTGCTGAAGGAAGGAATAGGGTCACGGTGAAAGTAGCCTGGAAAATAAGACCGATAACCCGAGCCAGAAACTGAAGAGGCTGGTAACGCGTAAAATATATGTGCGGGTCTTATTCGCGAAAATCGAGGCTTGAGCGTAACGGAAGAATAAACACCTTTCACTTACGCTGGCTACAGGTACAGGGTGGTTCTTTTATTTAACAAAAACAAAAAAGCATAGCTTAGCTAGGAAGGGAATATTAATAGACGATTTTAGTGATGAGCATTCCAGACAAAGACAAACTTTCTCTCTTGCTCTCATGTAACTCTCATGTACTGCTATCTTACTCTCATTTCAAAAATCGTACGTAAAGGTATCTTTCGTAAAGTTTTTTTTTTTTTTTTTTTTTTTTTTTTTTTGGCAGAAATGAATTCCTTCAGGCATTTCAATGCAAGTTTGATAAAAATACGTCGTAAAACAAGGCCCTGCACATGAATTCCGAAACTAGAAAGAAATGGATGTACATGGAGGTCACAGGAGAGTGAGTGAGATAGTTTGGAACGGTACGCGAGTTTTATCACAACCGATTGCGACCGATGAGTGCTTTGTTGTGATTGATGGCTAACAGTTGACTTCGCACTAAAACCGTCTATTCAAGAACTTGGGGGGGGGGGGGGTAAAATACTCTTTTTTGAATCATCCTGTACGGTGTACGCGCGCACTGAGCTCGCGCCGCCAAGCCAGAGGCAAGGCCTCGGCTATTTCTTGAAAACATGCGGGCACGCGCCCGTTTACACATCTTGTGCGTGAGCGCCTAATTATCATAAGTACCTACTTCGTGACGTCACAACCATATAGCGACTAAACTGTTACGGGGGGAGGGGAAAAGATGCGACCCATTTTATCGGATATTTCGTAATTATGTTCGGTTACTACTATAGCACAGTTGGAGACTTTCTGAGTACAAACACGAAGTCTTCTATAAACGTTCAAAAAAAAAAGTATGAAATCTATGTTGGAACTTCCAAGGGATTGCCACAGTGTGCGGGGTAGTGGCGTAGCGTGCAATTTGGCAACATTGCAGTTCGTCCATTTAAACCCACGAAAAAGATCGAACTATTGGGTGTTCGGTGAACACCTTCGCATTCGATCTTATACATGGGTTTAAATGGACACAGTACAACGTTGCCAAATTGCACGCTACGCCACTGCCCCTTTCCTTCTTCTACAATAATTTTCGTTCTTAAAAAAGAAAATTGCGAAATATAGTCCGTACAGCGAACGAGTTCTGAGAAAGTTTATGAAACCCTCTCCAACGGAGCAGAGCTTCGGAGAACTAAGAGTCCTCCCCTTCCATCCATGCTAGACGAAAAGACACGTCCAATACAAACTTTTTTCCTTCTCCAAAATGTGAGCAATAAAACGAGTGTCTTGACGCTCTGGTGGTTCATATTTATGGACGTCAATCTCACGTTCATTCGGAGACATTGTAAATTGTATATTTCAGGAAAAGAAAACACATGGAAAAAAAAAAAATGCTACGACTATAGAAATGGTGTCGACTCTACCACCTTTAACTGTCTCAAAGAGGTATGTATTCGTGCACTGCTGAGACCGAGGGGCCTTACATCGCAGAGGCAACGTATGAAAAGATCAGACTATATATAAAGTGGCAGGATTGAATAATGTAAACAGAGAGTAACACAGAGGAAAACCCATCAGTCAAACGGTACTTTAATTAAGGATCCAAAAGGCTTTCAATGATAAGGAGAAGGAACCTCATCACGCGTTATTCATTTGCCTCTTAATAAACCCGACTTTTCCGATACAGTAATCAAGAACAATCGAACGAATCTACGGAGTCGTGAAAAAAAAAAAAAAAAAAAAAAAACAGAAAAAAACAAGAAAAAAAAAACTCAAGTTTAAGAGAACACGGTTTACTGATTTATAACAACTCGTAGCAGGCTCGCATGTTAGACATCCTTTTTTCGCGCGAATCTGATGACAAATTACAAAACGGAAAACGAAACTGAGAAGGAACCCACCTTCAAAAAAGGAAAGGGAGCCTAATTCTGTAAAACCATTGTAAAGTGGAAGGGGAAAAAAAGAAAGCGCATTCATGATGGGAACCCCCCCCCCCCCCACCCGTAATATCATTATCATCAAGTGACTCAATCTCTGAAGCATACTCGACTCCCCCTCCATCCCCCTCCCCTCTTCCTATTTATTGCGACAGATATGTATCAATACCTACTTAACATGAATTGAGTCAATAAGTAAAACCACTGGCTGTATATTATGAATCTTATCAAAGAAAACTCGGACGATCTTGGTTGCTCCTGTTATTTTTTTTTTTTATTTTTTTTTATTTTTGTTTTTGTTTTTGTAAATGAATGAAAAATAGTGTATAATACACACGTACAAATACAAATACATAAGTAGCTTCTTTTTGACGCTGGAATGAGAAGGGTTTGAGGGGGGTGAAGGAGGCAGGTAAGGGGGGAGGGGGAGGGGGATGATTTCTCCATCTATTATCGGAAATAAGCTCAGCGTGAAAAAAGGAGGATTTCGAATATATGGATAGAGAATGATATAATTATGGGAAAAGCGAGTTGAAGGCAAAGTGGTATCCGTCTGTTTGGAAATAAAAGAGGGAGGAGGAGGAGGGGAGGGAAAAAAAGGGGGAATGAAGCGAATCAACGGCAGGGAAAAGACTCACTTTTTATTTTTCACACTATCTTGATCATCGATAGGCGCGCAGTTACGTTACGATACACGATATGTGCAAGTGGTTTTCTGACAACGCCGTTAAAGCTTGCTCTGCCGTGTATGTGTAAATATGTATGTGTATGTCATCGTACGGTTTTTGCCTCTCTCCTGAGCGAGTCTCAGGCTCTCTTATGAATAGGTGCTTTTACCTTTGGGTTTCCATTCAATCCCCTCTCACTCTCACACTCTACATTGGCTTTATATAAAAAAAAGAGGCAGTAATAAGCAGAGTTTGTTGTGATTTACACCCACTCTCTCCCTTTAACGTTCTTAAAAACAGTGAAAAATTCTAAAAAAGAAAGATTATGATGGCTTTTTTCAGGATTAATAAGAGGTGACCCGGGTCAAGCAAAAATGGTTTGATGTTTTTAGGTAATATTTTCTTTCAATACATAAAAATTTGAGCCTTTTGATGAAAATTTCAGTCGGTATGAGTACCATAGATAAGTTGCATGGAGTGTTTCCTCCACAGCATAGGAGAGAAAAAAAGCATACAGCCCGTGACGTGACCATCTGAATTTCATCAATTAATCAAAAACTTATTCTTACGAATAAAGACGAGTTATTTCGCCTTCAATTTCACACGACGCAACACCACCTCCGATATGCAGGAATAGTTGCTCTCGACCTCCTCACAACAATTAATTGCACTGATTAAACCACGCCGTAAACATAACACCCGCGATCATCCGACTTTCATAAATTAGTCAAAACCTTATTCTCAAGAATGGAGACGGAGTTATTTCGCCTTCAATTTCACACGACGCAACACCGCCTCCGATATGCAGGAATAGTTGCTCTCGACTTCTCTCTACAACCATTGCACTGATTAAACGATGCTTCTTTGTGTAAAGTAAACTGTGCAGTTTGATTATTATACTTTTTAATCCTATAACCTAGGATGACTGCAACACGGCCAGGGTCTAACTTCATACGTCACGTAGCACGTGAACGTACATAGTAACTCACTTAATGAGTTGATTGCACTCATGAGAGGCAAACTTCCATGACTCGATCTGGATGGGGGCAATATATAAGACTTGCCGCCTTTTTTCTTTCTGTCCGCCGAGACCGACTCAAGTTGTTAGGGGGGAGAGAAAAAAAAAATTGAAGGAAAATGGGAGAAAAATAAACAAAATGAAAAGTATTGAGAGTGCGGGGACTATGGGGGGAGAGGAACAGGCGAGGGAAATAAAAGCAAAGCTCACCAGAACTGCTTAAAAATTACTTACGCAGTTTCCCAGTTTGTTTAATTAGTAGTTTCGCCCTTCCTCTTTTTTTTCTCTTATTTTTATTCTAACATGCATTGCGCGGCTTTGAGACTTACAGCTGGAGGTTTAGAATCAAGAATAAGGGACAAGGACTTCTCCCCCCCTTTTTTTTTTAATTTTTTCGACTTATGTTTAAAATGGTTAGAAATAAGAATTATGAAATAGAAAATAGATTAAAATGAGACGCGATATTGGAATGTATTTTATATTTGACAGAATTTATTATTATGACTGCAGGAGTAAGTATCAAACATACCTAAGTTTCAAAACGGTTTAGAAAAACGCAAATACGGTTCACGTGGAAAGTACCGTGACTATCATGTCATCAGATGACAAAGAAAAATACACCTACTTTAAACTATAGTAAATGGGCAAGTAGTCGCATTTTTTCTTGCAATCTGGTACCTTGACATACACACCCGCATGAATTCTCTCATGGCAGTCTCTAGCTGGTTTAAATGATTTGCCGTATATGAATTCCTTCAAATTAGTTTTCCAGTTTGTATTCTGATCTTCCTCTTCCTTTTTTTTTTTTTTTTTTTTTTTTTTTTTTTTTTTTGACTTTCCAAAGTGACTGAAGGAGATAGTATATTTATTATATGCAAAAGGACATAACCTCCAAATTGATTTGTCGTACGAAGGCAAGAAATCCACGATCAATTCCTTACAGAAAATGCTGGGATCAATATTCGCGTGCTTCTTTCAAGGTAACACGATGAGATCAGGGCAGCGAATCGGATCTCTAAATTGCAAAAAAGACTTGCCTACTATCAATAAAAGTAGTTTCATCCTCCATTTTTTTTATAATAAAAAAAGTTAGGGGAAAAAAACTAATAGCCATAACTTTATAATTAATTTACTTGTTTTATTTTAACTTTTATTTATCCCCTCTCTCTCTCTCTCTTCCCTCCCCCCTCTTTCTCTCCCACTCTTCCTGCAAGTCATGCATATATATCGATATTTTCCAACTTATTATTTTTACGAGGATTACTTTTCACTTTTTTCCTGTGCGCTTTTTTTTTTTTTTTTTTTAAACAATCAGAGTTACCCGTAAGTTTGAAGAGTGGGCCGCGACTAAACGATCGCGAATTCAAACTTATTCCGGAAGAATAAACTTTCCATATGCACGATCGATGTAAGTGTATGTGGAGCTAAACACTTGCGTTCATGTAGATTAATAATCCCTGTAATCTTTCTCAACTCCTGCCCTGTTTCTGCAGGGACCTCACGAGAAACCTTACATACATATACACGTGACGTGAAGCATGCAGGCGAAGAGGGAAATTTTCTACAGAAAAGTTCTGCTTCAAAACCAATCAGAGCAGGCTGTTTTGCGACTATTCAATTACGTTCTACAATCCATCGGTAATTTAACCGGTTGAGGCAAAGATTACTGATTTGAGTGTTTCTATAAGCCAGTGTTGATACCTTTCAACTAAAACAAGTGATCTTTACTTCTGCAGCTATAATAGAATAGAACCACCGATGGATTGTATTAGAGCAATCTGGCAACCGTGCTCTTTTGCCGTTTAAATCTATTTAGAAAGATCGAAAGTATGTGTGGCACGACGCCTCAGCAAATAATCGACTATTTTACACAGTTTTAAATGGAGAGAATCCATTGTTGCCAAATCGCTCGAGCCGCCACTGGATTGTATACATAACATAACTTAACATTGGTCGATCGAAAATTTAAAAAAATTGAAACGCTTATCAAACCATTGAAGAATTCTTCGGCCTAAACACGGATATAGCTAAAGTTATGCTAATTTGGTTATACAAATCCTAATTTTAAAGTTTCATTGAATGAGAATGAGACTTTGATGAGTAGAACTTGATTTTTTTAACTGATTTGTCAATAACTGCAATGTTGCCAAATTGCACGCTTTACCACTAGAGATAGACATTTAATAAATTCGCGCGAGTGAGAACGGTTCGTTAAAAATAATGTCAGCGGAATTTTTGAGCTGTATAGGAATAGACTCACGCGTTTTCTGTCATTGAATAGCTCAGTTCAATGGAGAGTGGGTGTGCGTTGAAAGGTAACGAATTGAAACAGCGTTGCCGGGTTTCGGTAAAAAAAAAAAAAAAAAAAAAACTGTATTTTTACTGACTTGGAAGCGTTCATCTTGGGGCTTCCTCCCAAAATGTGACAACGCCAGAGACCCAACCAAAGGCGAAGGCGCTCTCTCACAAAAAAGGTGTTTTGCTTAAACTCAGGAAGTCGTGGCGTGAAGTGTAAAATAGTGCAACACATTCCCGCATCGCACCAGTCATAAGTCGAGGCCTGGCCCCTGACGGCCGCTATAGCACCCCTTCTTGCGCCTTGCTTTAGGCGGGGGTAATTGTAATTAGACATTTAAGGGAGGTTTGTTTAACTCTTATAATGTTTCCTTAGCTTGATTCCAGCGCGAGCGCGCGAGAGTTGAAAAACTTTGGAGCCTCGCATGTCGGAAATGTCTCATTTCCTTCCCATTAACATCGATAAAACTTGTTGGAACACCCCCTCTCCCCCTCATACCCCTGTCCACCAGCCCCCACGTGGCGTGGCCGTGCCTTCGGCCTGGTGCTATGCTGGTCGCGCAATAGCTGGTGGGACCTGGGGCTGGGGGTTACAGAGGTGACAGGGGGCGGGGGACGAGGTAAGGGGGTGAGGGGAAGGGGGAGGGTCTAAACTTGCCTGAAAATCCATGTCTTGCTTTACAGTTCATTTACATGACGGCTGATCAACATCAGTAAGTTTTAAAGACTTTATAACCGCCGCCTCTCTCCTCTCCCTTCTTCAAGATCTAGAAGTGACGGGGGGGGAGCCACTTCAGTCTGACACGATGTATTTTGAAGCAATGCCTTACTATCGACTCCTAATAATCAGAGCTGCCGATTTGCGTAGATTTAATGACATTTTGAGATTCACCGAAGATTCCACCGGTTGAGAAAAGATTACAGAGTATAGTTCAGTGTACGACTGTAATGCACGAAAATACTAGCGTCTTTTATCTTTTCTCAACCGGTATATTTTAATTAATTAACGGCGTTTCCACCGATTGAGGAAATATTACAGATCAGAGTATTTTCGCGTATTACAGTCATACTCTGAACTAAACTCTGTAATCTTTTCTCAACCGGTGAAATCTTCGGTGAATTTCAAAATGTCATTAAATCTACGCAAATCGGCAGCTCTGCTAATAATAGCAATGGCAGCTTGATCTTTGTAGCGAGTGCGGTTTTTGACGTAAAAGACTATGTTAAAAAAGCGATTCTATAGGTGAGGATCATATATTTTCTCACCAAGAACTTATTATTGCTGGTAGCAGTTGAAATGGAGAAATTTCGACATTGCCATTAAATTAACTGATCTGCGGCTGATTACAAGATCAGATTGTTGCACTAAACTGAAAAAAGCGATAGTCATAAAACCAGATTCTAGTAATATTACCAGAATTACAACGATACGAGAACGACAGAAAGTCTTGTACTTTAACCAGAAAATTCTGGTGTTAATATACCAGAATATGGTCATAGAACTAGAATTTCCCAAAAATGTTCAAGAACTAAGGTACAAACACTAGAATTCTGGTTTTTGAACTATCTCTTGCATATAGGTTCAAATATTGCCATGCTTCTGGTAATCTTTTTTGTCAGTGTACGCACCGTTTTAAGGTGTGACGTTTTACTGAGTCAATGGCTCTAACCCCAGGGATTTGTCTTTCATCTATTTTCCTATAAAAGTGAATGTGTTCTACAGGAATAGAAGTGGGGATTAACCCGTGACTTTAACCTCTATTTCTTTATTCTTTCTTGAAACATACATATATTTAAAGATAGAGAAAGATTAGCCCCTAGATGCACCACTGCACAGCAAGTAAATTTTATCAAAAACTCAACGAAGAGAAAAAGAGACGTAACCGTTTTTGAGAGGTCTTAAACGTTAAATTTTTCTCTATCAAGCACAAAAAAAAAAAAAAAAAATGAAATAAAAAGTGCAATTATAGGTACCCCCAACTGTTCCCAGCAATTACTTAAACTCTTTCTGTATCAGACATTAATTTCTTTTTTTTTTGTCTCCTGGATGTCAAAGTTAGACGTAGGTGCGTTTATGAGCAGAATTTCACCGGTGACTTACGTAAGCTTCAGATATTGACGCGCAAAAGTGCGAAGTTTTCCTCCACTTTTGAAAAACCCTTTCTTTCCTACCAGACGTTAGTTACAGACGTGGAGGTTGCCGAGTGTTTATAAGTATTGAAACAATTTCCTGAAGAATGATAGAATTCGCCGCACTTAACAATAAACAAAACAAGCGCAGACATTGCGACTGAAGATTTATTTTTTTGATTTTAGGAAGAAAATCACGCTGATTTTCTATTCAATCAAGAGAAAAATAGATAAATTTATCGGGAAAAATCTGGCAATACGTGCACAGATGCATCAATAAACTTTACGTTTGCCGTCACGTCGTATAATCGCTGTTGTCAGATTCATTAAAAACATCACAAAATTTTCCATTTAAATGAACAAAATAAGATTAGGTGAACGTTTTATTTTTATTATTTTTTTTTTCTTTTTTTTCATTTTTTATTTTGCTAAATATGACAACAATGGCAGTAATTTAACCATTCAAGTAACAAATGTATACGTCTTTAATACTCTTTCTAATTGACGACATAGGGGGAAAATTAAAGTTAAAAGCTTGCAAGAGCTTGACATTTAAAGAAGCGTCAAGGAAAAAAGGATAGCACGAAACAATTCATACGGCACGTCATCGTCACAGCTTACAATAATAATAATTGGAGGAGTCGTTTATAACAGGGCACTGCGCCGATAAAGATGACTCTTTCCAAAAATAAAACTTTTCCTTTGGAAATATGATATCGACAATTTTTATGTATATAGTTATAGAGCTCGTTTTCAAAAAGGGATGAGACAGCGAACTCAACCGATAATATTTGGAGTTTTTCAAACATTATTTCTCATATTGCACAGGTCGTTTCACGAAAGTTGGCCGATGATAGATGGGTTTATTACTGCGCAGAGACGAGTTCGTGTTTTTGCGCATGTGCAAGAATGCAATTTTGTCTTTGCGCAGCAAACCGCATCATCTGTCATCGGCCCTCTTTCGTGAAACGAGCAACGATTTTGAGAGCTTTTGATTTTCATTGAAGAGCGCTTTAAAATCATGATGTCAAAGTCTCACGCGAGCTATGTTTAGATTTGAAAAAAAAAATGAAAACTGAAAATTCGCCAAAGATAGGTAATAATTGAGAGCTACAAAAGCGCAACTCATATTTTAAAAACCACAGTTCGGTCCTCAAAGTCTTGGATTCTAAACGGACTGAATTTGGTTTGTTATGGAATTTACGAACGAAAAAGAGTTGGACAATGCAAAGGTGTTCAACGAACAACTAACAGTTCGATCTATTTCATTCGTTTAAATATATGAACTGCAACGTTGTCAAATTGCACTCTACGCCACTGTTTATCAACTTTTACATTCATACGGAACACGAGAGATAGACGAAAACTTTTTCATGCCCCACTGGCCACTATATAAATTTTATGGGCTGAAAAAGGAGAAGTCTTGTCTGTCCAAGAAAGTATTTGTCAAAATAAACATATTAAAACTCTAACGGCCTTTTTTGTCGAACCTAACCTGTCAATTGAAAGTTTTAAATTAGGCTTTTAAAAGGTCGAAAAAAAAATGATTTCTCATTAATTTTTTTTCTCTTGTTTTTTCCCACTTTCTTCAATCTCGGACCAAGTTGTGACGGAGTATCTCAAAAACAGCATTGCGAAGCAACAAGCTAGATGCAGGGAAAAGAAAACGTCGAAAGAAAAAGCGACAGTTCTGATTTGCCACTTTGACTCGATACCTGGTAAACCCCATCTGCGTGTTCCGCGAATAAAAAAAAAAGAGATTTGACGTTGATACCTTGTTGACGACAGTTTATACGTCGCGACCGACTTCTTCTTTCCCCTATCAATTAAACGTGGGAGCTACTAATATATATAGGATACGAAGAAACGTCAACGTTTGCTACAGAACATCCTTTTCCACGAAAGCAGATGTGGATCGTCAAGTTATAGCCACGTAATCGCCTTCTCTTCGTGGAGAATGGAGACGCATTAACGCGCAAAACACTTCAAGGTCATTCTTTCAGAGTTGCAATTCCAAGTTTCGCCGCATTTTGATCTAAGTACGGCCAAAATTTGACAAATACTTCAGTATTTAAAAAATAAAAAAATAATTTTCATGGAGCCTCCAGGATTGAACCCAATAAGCTCTACATGAAAAAGTATTCACCAAATAAACGTAAAAATTGACCCCTTTCTCAGCAGGATCAATAGATGCATCGAAACTAGTTATTTATCGATATTTCGACTAAAAACAGACCTAAGAGTCATTTTCTCCTCCTGAACCATCTCAAAAGCATCTTAAAGCACCATGATTACCATAGTGATTTCTCGGTTTTGACTTGTTAAAATTTGTATCGATGTATCGATAAAATTTCGATGTTTCATGGATGTAGAACTTCGATGCAGAGACTGGACATCGACAGGCCTAGATGGTCCTTCTTCACTTGTTTTTAGCAAAGTTTGCCACAGACCCAATAATTGATGAGCCGGTCTTGGCTATGTATATTGAATATGAAAGTGTCAAAAGCCAATAATGTAACAAAATGCATGATAAAAGAAAGACAAAGAAGTTTGACTCACCTAAAATTTGAGAACCACTTGACAAGCTGGGCAGTGTTGTTTTTATTGAATTTGATATCTGGGAAGTACATTTTGAGAACGGCTGAGCTCGGGTATCTGACCCAGAAGAACATCAGCTTGGCTTTTCTCAGGTGCATCGGCGTCAATGTTGCAGAGTAAGCTTCAGTTAAGGAGTAAATTTTCAAAATAAATTAGAATACAATCATGAAATTTTAAACGCTGCATACACAAAATAAATCAAAACACAATAAGAGAAAAGCTGGCTCAGACTTCTTGCGGCTAACATTGCAAATTAAATTCTTATAACCGCATAAAATTTCAAAATTTCAATAGTTTTTATTTTTTTTAAACTAAAATATCTTGGCCATGTTTTTAATTTCATCAATTCATCAAGATAGCTTAATGCTATCATCAGTGTCATACGTCTTTATCCGACTGAATAGAAAACTTAAAGATAAAAACTAGCATCCAAACTTTCGCCTTTCGTGATGAAATAAATTATAATTAAATCACATTTCAAAGTACTCTGAAAGAAATTAGTTTTCCGAGTATCTATGAATGGATCGAGAGAAAAGACTGTGCCAATAAGAATGGTTATGCTTTAAAAGTTGATGTAAGCACAGTAGCGCACCGAGAATTTCTTTATCTCTCTCTTTTCTCCATTAAGAAACGTATGTAAGACAAGGATGGACAAGGGGATAAAACCCCCTCCTTCTGTCCTTTTCCTACTCATACATTCAAATGGGAAATGAGAGAGATGGAAGATATCCTGGTTGCGCCAGTGTGTAAGCATATATGTATAGTTCAAAACGTGTGCCAATCGTCACGTATACGATCGCACATGTTGTTTTTATTTGTTCATTGGTTGTTGATCGGTGACAAAAATGATAGAGTTAGAGAATGGCAGTTATACTCTTTGTCCTCTTTTAGGACCAGTTTCTGTTCTTTTTATACGATTTTTTTCCGATTTTAATCAAAGCGTTAGAATATAGATGTATATATCTTCGGGGCTTGCAATTTGGCAAAATTACATTTTGACTGGGGAAACCTGTGAAAAAGATCGAATTATCAAGTGTTCGGTGAATATCATCGATTTCGATCTTTTCAGTGGATTTAATTGGACGAAACGTGACGTTACCAAAAATCGTACGCCATAAACTACTGATATGACTGCAATTTTGTTATCATGGATACCTTCTAAGCTGGAATATGGCAGTCCCGAAATTACTGAAAAGTTTATTTTCTAGGAGAAAGAAAGATTATAAAAAAGGCCCTCGGCTTGATTCAAATTTTTCGAGGATTGTTATGAGTGAAATACGCTATTATAATTCAGACAGTTCGGAGTTGCATTGAACAAAGGATGAAACTGTTAGGTTCAAACTTTCGAGCACAGCTTTTTACGTGCGTAAGTCCGTGCAAAAATATAATTTATTTTTGCAAGCGAGCTTATATTATTAATATTAATATCCCTCGACATACCGAGGCGATTCAAAGATATACGTGCGGGATTTTAGGAGTTCAGGTACATCTATTTTAACTTCGGGGGCAGTAACGAGGCAGGGGGAGGGAAGGGTGTAGTTCGCAGTAAACGAAATTAAATACGATCAGATTAATTTGCGAAGTGATTTTAATTAACTCTCGGGGGGCAGACTCTCGAAAACTAAAAAAGCTCTTTGACGCCGAGTAGGCGCAGTTTTCCAGTTTCGATTTTTTTCTTGTTTTGCCCCTCCGTGAAGTGCATTGAAGGATGCGTTCCCTCATTTTGCAGGCGCAAGAGGCTGACGTGCATCGCGGCGCAATGTGGTGGCGCGGCGCCCGCGCGCATGCAGTCGATGCAGTTTCCCTGAATGCAATCGCGGGGCGGCGCGCGAGGGATGGTTTCTGACCCACGCAAACAGTTTTGAATGAGGGTATCGCCGAAGAGTCGAGGAGCTCAGTATGAATGGGGGGGAGAGGGAGGGGTTATAGAGAGGGGGGAGGGGTGCACGAGCGCCAGACCTCTCTTCTTTTATTTGGGATGTTTGTTAAGTTGTGGAAATTCAATCGCGGAGTAGGTTCTGAATCAAATCCGAGATACGACCTGATAAATATCCGCTTTCATCCCCTCCGCGCGAATAAGGGACTTCCTTGAACCGTTACACTCGCGTCCTTTATTTTTGACTCGATTCTTTCCTGACTCCCCGAACGATGATTCCCTCCCATTCCTGTCGCGCAAGGTTGCCGGACGTCTTGAGAGAAAAAAAACCCCTTGCCTATTCTCAGTGGCGAAGCATGCAATCTGACAACGTTGCAACTTGCACATTTGAACAAATAAAAAATCTGGAATGGGGCTCTTGCAAACTTTTGCTGTGGCAAATGAATAGTCCGCAATGGGTCTGTTGCAAACTTTTGCTACAATGATAAAGAGTGTTTCGTCGTATGTAAAATCGCCCGAAAAGTCCATTGGTGGCATCAGAAAGTCATGAAATGCGATAATAAACTCACAAGAGACGTTTAACGAAATCCAAGATGGCGGTAAAATATTGAGCAATCTGTATGCATGCACCTTTAACATCCAAGGATTGCCAACGTTGACAACCTCACAGCTTCAGAGGTTATGTATTTATTTACGTTGTGATTGGGTGTGATCAATATTGTGAGGTTGGCTATCCTTGGATGTTCGTGGTGCATGCATACAGGTTGCTCAATATTTTACCGCCATCTTGGATTTCATTAAACGTCTCTCGTGAGTTTCATACTGCATTTTATGACTTTCTGGTGCCACCAGTGGACTTTTCAGGTGATTTTACATTAGATTAAATACTCTTAATCGTTGCAGCAAAAGTTTGCAACAGACCCATTATTTGATATAATAACCGGCGAAAATCACGAAAATCACACGAAGAAAGTCTTAATGACGATTCAACGCGGGTATCATGGAAGATTCCTGTCTATTATGTCACTTACTCTACGGAAACACCGAGATATATCTTAATTTAGATACTCTACGGAAACACCGAGATATGTCTTAATTTAGATAGGAATCTCCTATGATACCTGCTTCTTTCCGCCACTAAGCACGATTCTTAGTGTGAATTTCGTGATTATTTAGTGTACTTATCGTCATTTTTACCGAAATTAATGCAAGAATTAACTCTTCAATCCTGTATGGCAAAAGTTTGCAAGAGCCCCATTTGAGGGTGTATTGATGGCTCAACTTTTTTGAACGCTTTTAACGCCACAATGAACTTTTCATCGTTGTGCATTGAATGAAATGAATGTCGACCTTTAGCGGCTCTTGAAATGCAATACATCGATGCCTCCTCCATATAAACACATAATAAAGAATCGATCCTCAAGAATTCGTAAAAAAATTTCTATAAATCGATACTTTAGCATATGTTCAAATCGGAGGGTAGCTATTATCGGTTGTTCACGCGAGCTGTCACGAATGTCAGCAAGATTTTAGGGACAACTCGTGCAATGGAATCGATTCTATAGGTAAGCTAATATGCATCTCCTAGAATCGATATATTATACTTGCTCTGATCAAGTCCGTTCATCACTCACGTACTTCCCCTTAATAAACTTTGACTAAAAATGGATACAAATACAATTTTGACACTCTTTAATTAAAATTGATCGGATAGTTATACCTCACTTAATTCGATGCATAATTTTTTTTGGAAACCGGAAAAATGAGAAAATAAACTGTAATAACTGTTTGACTGAAGGCTGTTTCCTTATCATCAAAATTAATGAGAGAGCGGATAAATTTGGGGGAAAAAGGAGAAAAAAAAATGAATAATAGTGAACGTTCGGCTAGGGTTTTTTTTTTATCAGAATAATTCACGAGAGAACGATTAAAATTTGGGAAAAACGAAGAACGAAAATAAAAGCAAACAAGGCATAGAAATTTGCTCTTTAACAAATAACGGTCATAAAAACGGCCAATTTTGCTATCCAATCGTTTGTATATCCATTTAATGGACGTGAATTAACCTATAGCTTGCCCCTGTAGCCCCGAAATGTAGATTCAATCTTTGTTTTATTTCCCTTTACGTTCGATTGTTGAGATTTTTCTGGAAACATATTCCAGCTCCAACTTGATTTTTTTTACGTCACTCTTTAATTGAACAAAGATAAAGAATAAGAGCAGTTACGTCTACTTTCTGGGATACCTGGAAGCCGTAAAAGTGTATCGGAAATTCCGATTCGGAAAACAGTGATTTGAATGCTAAGTCAACGGCGGATTGAAGACCTACACAAGGATGACGACCTTTCAATAATTCTTTTCCTGTAAGGATTCTATTTCCTTCGTAAAAAAAAAAAGAGGGCGGTTCTTTATGCCGGGAAATGGACTTAGGAGGTGTCACTTTCCTCTTTTCTTTAACGATAATTGGAGTTTAGGGGAATTTAATCTACGCGCTATCTAGCCGCAAATACACGCAATAATTCTTCCGTTAAACTTGTTTCCCCTCTTGCGTAAAAAAAAAAAATAAAAAAAAATAAGTATTAGACATTTAAACCGCAGAGCAGAAACTACTTACGTTGATACATCCAGACAATTACGTAAAATAATCGTCGCAGAGGGTTCAGCTTAGTAGCCGACTAATGGATTTCTTGTTGGATGCAACCCCCCTCCATCCAAACTTTTTAAAAAAAGACTATAAAGAAAGGAAATTTAAAATTGCTAAATGCTTTAATTTGTCTGACTCTTGACAGGTACGTACGAGGAAAATTCACTGGTTGGTCTAAACATATCATAATCAACTAATCCTAATTTGATATTATTTTGGCTTTCTACGAGTCGGCTAGTAATGTACATTTTCAAACGAATAGGTAAAACGGGAAGGCAATAGAAAAAAATTGATGGAAAGAAAAAAAATAAAAAAAAAACACAATTTGTTGTGCTGTATTTTGTACGTGCGACATTTTTCGTTGCCTTGTGATAGTTTGACTTCGAAAAAATTCTGTGCATGTGAACTTTGAATTTTTATGAAATTCTCGATTAAAAACTTTTAGTCTCAACTCTCTTGAATGTTCGACTTTAAAAACACTTTACGAATACTCTGAATTTGTATGAACATTTTGAATGAGAAGCTTTTAACCATGCATATCTCTTCAGTACGTGTTTATCGGCCATTACCTGACTAATTAGCGGTTGATTTTATAGCCAAGGTATCAGTGGATTGAAACATGCGTTTCTATGGACATAAAACATTGTTGTTGTTGTTGTTGTTGTTGTTGTTGTTGTTGTTCTAAAAACCGTTTTGATAGTGATATTTTCTAGCAAAGACCATGTGATCTGACTTATTGTAAGAAGTTAAATTTACGATTGAACTAATATTTAAGTTTCAGTCAACGAATTAAAAATAATGTCAGTTGACTCCGTGGATTTTGCTTAGGGTAGGCAACCTGCAATACGTAACTCAATGAATTGAAACATTGCAGGTGGCCTACCTTGCCAAAATTTAAGGAGTCAACTGACGTTATTTAATTCGCCGACTGTACAATGATGTTTAATGTTTATAGTCTTGCTTTTTGTTTAAGATGAAAAGATATTCGCGGTAGTATTCGTGATTCAATCGACTGTATGTTTTACAGTGGCGTAGCGTTAAATTTCGTCTATTTAAAACCATTGAAAAGATCGACTTATTGGGTGAGCGGTAAACACACTCGAATTCGACCTTTTGCATTGGTTTAAATGACAAAATGCAACGTTGCTCAATCGCACGCTTCTCTTCTGTTAATTCCATCATCGGACTTCGTACTAAACTAAAAGAGGAACGTTCCTTGGATAGATTCACGTTACATCCTCTTTTTTCTTCTTTGTTTTTTCATTTGTTTAAGGGTTCAGGCGAAGAAAGTTCGGATTAAGTTGCAGAGCTGTTGTTGGAAAAATAACAGTGAAAGCCTCTGATGTAAGAAGATATTAAAATCTTCTGTTTGTTCAGCTAACTTCGATCGTGATTCCTAGGGCTTCTTATTTAGTCGTTTTACTTAGATTATCTTGTTAGGGGAAAGTTAAGTTTTTTAATCAGGTTATTTCAGCAGAATGACAACCACACACACACACACATAACAATTTGATCCAAGCGGCTCCCAACTTGGAAACAAATATCATTTTGAGCTCCCCTTCTCCATATATTACACGCCAATCACAGCTCAAGAGTTTAGCCGTTATTCGCTGTTCTTTTCTCTTTTCGTAACTTAAAAATGATGAAATAGAAAAAGCCTCAGTCAAGGATACAATTTAAAAAAAAATTCTATCAAAAGGTGGCGAGAGACTGAACTATTTCTCCCTTTTTTTCCCTCTTTTTTCAGCTTACAAAAGTAGTAGCCATAGTTAGATGTATGCATGCAGGTTTAACTATCGAGCGAGTTTTTTTCAAATTTTTATTTTCTTTCCGCTGTAATCGGGTGAGAGGGAATTGTTGGATTTCGTAAACCCTAGAAAGCTTAAGCCTCAAGATTTAAAGAAAACCGGAGGGGGGGGGGTGAATCAAGCAGAACTACAACTACCAATTTCTACTTCAGTTTGGGGTTTTTTTTTGCTAGTTTTGATCTTTTTTATCATAGGTTTCTATTCGGCCAAGATGTATTACCATGTATATTTATACATTTTTCTTCAGCTGGATAATCAATATTAAAAAATAAGATGATGACTGACCAAAAGTTGTTTGATTATAAATACCTCAAACGCTGGAAATATTCATTATACTTTTTGAAAAGATGCTGATACTGAGTCCAAATTTTCAGCGCTTTTTTGTGTTTTTTTGTGTTTTTTTTTTTTTTTTTTTTTTTTTTTTTTTATAAAAAATTAAAAATTAAATCAAACTTTTTGGTTCGAATGCTCATTCTATGAAATGAAAAAAGTTGAAACCGCAATGCTAAGTGGGATCATAGTTTAATAGCTAAATCTTTTCGAGTTTTCTGATTTTGTCTTGAGACCGTAAGTCTTAAAAAGCTTCAACGGTTGAAATTTGACCCCCCTGATATCATTTAGATCTCAATTCGTTTCATTTCTGTCAATTCTAATATGATGCCTGCAAATTAAAAAGAAAAAAAAAAACCACCTTTAATGAAAATATCCACGATTTCAGCCTTTCTAACAAGGAAAATTCTGATAACAGAGAGATTTTTTTTTTTAAATAAAATCGGCATCAATGTTACCAGTGGTGGCTCGTGAAATGCGATGTATCGATGTCTACTCCATTTAAAGCTATAGAAAAGTATCGATCGTCAGGGGGTGCAATTGAACCCCCACGAAATCGATACTTTTCTATAGTTTTAAATGGAGTGGACATCGATATATCGCATTTCATGAGCCGCCACTGAAAGTTACTATTTCGAGGAGAAAAAACTCACTTCTATGAGTTTTTCTCTACTTTATTTTAGAGACGTTAAAATCACGAATATTTTCACTAAGGATAAGCTTTGATAATAGAGTATACATGCAGATGGTGCTTACTTTCATAATTTTTGTCTGAAAAGGATATAGTAGGTGTCATTCCATCGGCTGAAGCGCAGTCTGATCCTCGATCCATGCTATCACCACCGCCTAGGGTTGAACCAGAGCGCATGTTTCCGTAATCGGGGGATCCTCCATGCTGGGCTGCGGCCAAGAGTGCAGGGTGCAACAACGAGGGCGGATGCGGGAGGGGCGGCGAATCGCGGAGTTCCATACCTGGAGGACTAGAGGACGGAAGGTGGGTGCCTTGATGATAAAATGGGCTGTAAGGAGAATAAACCTGAGACTCGTGGAGGCTTGGATTTGGTATGGCCACCGAAGTCGGTAGAGATACAGGTAACATCGGGGGTGGCGGAGCATGGTAAGTTCTCTTTGGGGGAGGGGGCGGCGAATCTGAGCCACTGGGGGTGAGCGCCAAAAGGTTATTGAACTTTCCAGCCATCTCAACGTTTCCACCGGGTCCATCTTGAGCTAGGATTCTGCTTACTGTTCTAGGAGTGATCCTTGTGTCCGTCACTTTATGACGCTTCTTCTTAGGTACAACTACTAAGCTCAAAGCTTCGTTTTGTTCCGAGATAGCCTCGCGGTTTTCTGGGAGGTTGAATGGTCCGAGCCCCATTGAGTTGTACAAAGCGCTAATGTTGTTTGTGGGAGGCTTCGGCGTTGAGAACATGGGAGCCGTCGGTGAGGATTTCACGTGCGGCAGATTTATGGTGTTGAGATTGTTTTCGGGGTTGTTTGACGACATACTGGAATTGATCGTGGTTGCAGTGCTATTTGAATTTACATTACCGCTAGAATTACTCGTAGGATTGTTCTGGTGCACGGGAGGTACGTTGACGGAAGAGAAATTGCTTCCATTCATTTTTTGTGAGGCTCCTAACGAAGGGTTGTTTACGTTTGGCCCGTTTGGTCTCTCGTTGACACCACCTGCGTTGCCTCTGTCGATCACTTTGGTGCGAGGAGTTTTCCTGTCTAATAATTGAGATGCTAATAACAAATCTTTGTTTAATTGTTCAGCACTAGCAGCTGACGCCGAATCGGATAACTTTCCCAAGTATCGTCTTTGTTGCATGAAACGAGTCATAATTGAATCGATTAAATGTGATAACGATGACGTAATTTCGGATTTCAAAACGTCCGCCAATCCCTCCAGGTCATGATTCGTTGATGATCCCATAACACTGGATCTCAATATTGATAACCTTTCGGAAAAATTATTTGGGGGATTCTCAGGCAAGGATTTTTGAGATGGATTTTGATGGTTACCTGATTGTGAAAGTGATTGTGATTGATTGTTTGACTGGAGTTGTTTTTGTTGCTGATGCTGTTGTTGCTGTTGTTGTTGATGCTGATGCTGTTGTTGCTGTTGTTGTTGATGCTGCTGTTGTTGTTGATGCTGTTGTTGTTGTTGTTGGTGATGTTGTTGCTGGGCATGGTGATGGTGATGTTGGTTCATAAATTGCTGTTGTTGATGTAAATGTTGTTGCTCGGCAGCTATCGCTGCTTCTTTTGCCAGTCTGGCCTCTTGTTCCATAAACAGTTTATGACTAACTCCGAGGTACATGGCTGCAGTATTACTGAGCGCGGAATGAGGCAAATGTGGGTGTTGACTGAGAGGATCGGACGAATTGTGTTCTTGCAACACTTGTTGCTGGATTAAAGAAAGAGTTCCATTGTTAAAATTTGGAGGAACTGGGAGGTGTCCGTGGGGAGGGAGGTAAGGATTTTTAGGATGCTGTAATTTTGAAATCATTTTGGACATGGCTGGTGAAATGACAGGTTGGGATACAGGGGTTGATGCTCTTGGGGTTGTAGGTTCTTTGACGGGAGTAGAGGAGGGGGTCACTTGAGAAATGGGTTTTTCGGGAAGGTTTTCTTCAATATCACTGGCAACTTCGTCATTTTGATCCCGATCATCCCGGTCCATTCGTGAACAAAGTCGAACATATTTTTGTTGCATTTCAACAAGAGCCTCTTGCATTGTTCTAAGCTGATTTTTCAAAGCATCCTTTTCGACTATTTTTTGCTTCAATTCATTCGGACTCGCCTCATCGGTATCATTCTCGTTATCATTATCATCGTCTTCTTCTTCTTCGTCTTCGTCCATTGATAAATTTAAATTGTCGTTAACACTCATGTTCGCGAATCTTTCTACCGCACTATTGTCATGTTGTTGAGGGTGATATAATTTCCGTTTCTTGCAACCGTTCACTTGAGTAAGGAGCGAGGGACTAGATCTCATACTGGAAACGATATTTTCCACTCGAGCTCTTTTCAATTCTATCTGCTCAGTTTTCTGGACCGGAGGTTCTCGGTTCGAATCCTCGTTATCATCTTTCGGGGACTCGGAAATGGGGGACGGAGTACCGCGATCAGATTCGGACGCGTGACCGTTTAAAGTTTCGCCTAATAATTCTGATTTAATATCATCACCTACCTCGTTCATTTCGTCATCACCTGTGATAACATCTTCATCACCACTTTGTTCCTCTAAATTAATTTCAGCCTTGACTGATTTGTACACTGCACTATTATCACTGACACTGCCATTAGTTAAACCGTTTTTAAGTTCATTATTATTATTGTTATTGTTGTTGTTTGTAATTGTATTATTGTTATCAGGAGAGTTTCTATCTTGAGCACTGGCGTTGTTAACACTATGGAATTCTTGTTCTAGAGCGATGATATCCTTTTTTCTACCTTGTAAAATATCGCGGAGCTTATGATAGGAGGCGACATCTCCCGGTGGTGGAGAGGAGTTGACTTCGAGTCCGCGATGAATTGCGGGCGTTTGTCCGAGGCAATCAAAGTTGACGCCCGCGTCCGTATTTCCCGTGTCCATGGTCATCATTGTTGAGCCGTCCGCTTCCGAAGCAGTTTTCACTTGACGACCGAATAACTCGTTAAGCATTTTATTCGTGGGCACGCAGCCCTGGCTAAAGAGACCGAAATGTTGATGATTTTGACTAAAAAACGCACTGTACAAATTACTATTTAAGAAACTTGGTCGCGAACTGAAATTCGGGATCGAGGAGTAACTGTTACGCGGCTCGCCGGCATCTACACGTTGTCTGGCCCTTTTCTTGTTCTTCAGCAACCCGAAGCTGTCGTTTTCCTCTTCTGATGACATCATCTGTACCTCCGCCTGTGATTGGTCCGCGGCCGTAGCAGAGGGCGGCCCCTCTACGCACCCATGGGGGGACCTGCAAACGTCCACAACAATACCAACTGTCACTATTATGTGCATTATGCGGCTCGTGCTCTTGGCTTGAGCTCCTCAGCTACACTACAAGGAGGGGAAAAAACTAAACACACCTGCCCCCTCTCTTCGTTCCTACCTTCACAGCTGCCTGCCTCTTTGCCTTCCAGACTCGAAAGTCGGAGCTCACAGCTCACCTCCTTTCTCTCCCTCACTCACTCATTCTCCTTCCTTCTCTCTTGTACGTAGGATACGTAGGATGGATAGGATACAGATAGCAGATACACTACGCTAGATGCTAGGCTCGTCAGCAGCCAGTTCCTTCTCCTCTCCACTTTCCTTCCTATTCCTCAAGAACCAATATCGCCGATTAACTTTATCTCTCCCTCTCTCTCTTCCTCTCATTCTCTTCCTCAGTCGCTCGTGCTCTTAAACCCTCTCATGCCGTTATCTTTGAATTTTTTCCAACTATTTTAATTCAAGTTTCTATTTGCTATCGACGTGATTAATTAATTATTGATAGTATCGATAACAATATTTCTATGATTTTTTTTTTTTTTTTTTTTTTTTTTTTTTTTTTTTTTTTTTTTTTTTTAACCTATTTTCCTTCTTTCCTCCACTCTGGCTATTTCAGCGCCGAGCATCCGTCTCAAAATGCCATTGAAAAATGAAATCTTTATTTTGGCAAAATCAAGAATAAAAATAATGGATGATTTTAATTCCAGGTTATGTCGAACTTTGAATTTAGATGTTATCTCCTTACTGACATCTTGCGGTCTTCAGAATACGTATTGTAAATTTACGTAAAAAAGTAAATAAACTCAAATTTGATTACGTCATTGATGCGGTAAAAAAACTTTCATGGTTTAACTGTAAATCTAAATTCAGTCTTGTAAAATATTTCGTCAACAGTTTACTATCGTGGAAAAATTCCATGAAAATCTAAACTTGATTATTTACGTAACTTAAGGAATTTATTTATTTCAACCATTATACGAAATTCAAATGTAACCCCTATAAGAATTTTTTGCTTGAGCCTCTGATTGAAAAAAAAGGAACGCTAAGAGGGAGAGAAAGATAGAAATAGAGAGAGAGAGGAGAAAAGAGATTGAAATCACGGATGACTGGGGAAGTGAGAATCCCGATAGCTATGAATGCATGTTAGGCGGCGGATATTGTTTGCACTTCCATTGCACACTAAGGAACGAATAAAAAAATAAACGGGGGAAAAAAATTTGAGCAACTACCGGGTGCCAGTAGCGCACCGAGAGTTTCTTCATCTCTCTCTTTTCTCCATTAAAAAACGTATGTTAGACAAGGATGGACAAGGGGATAAAACCCCTTTCCTTCTGTCCTTTTCCTACTTATACATTCAAATGGGAAATGAGAGAGATGGAAGAGATCCTGGTTGCGCCAATGGGTGCGATAAATTTGGTTGAAGTCTGTTTGCTCGTAACACTTGTCTCTACACATGTTCATGACTTTCACAGATTGAACAATCATCTCGGTTATATTCACTTGCAAGTCATCGATCAAAAGTTTGCCCAGAAATTTTTATTTGTTCAGTCGTATATGAGGCTGCGCTTGAATCTCTATGGAAAACATACATAGTTCTTCTCGTTGTTAATATAAATTGGAAGCAGTGATTATTATACATATTGAAAAGTTTCAGGCATTGATGATGAGGTTTTTTCCTTATCACTCTAGAATATTGGAGATCGGAGAGAAATTATGAGGCATAGGCAGTTTTTGGCTTATTCGCTTTAGTTGATAAGAATTTAAAGCTATGTGTATCCTTCTTCTTCCTTGAAAAGAGAAAAAAAGAAGATATTGGTGTTTTAGTTTTTCCCCCAACAAATTTTAAAATTAACAGAACAAGAAAAATGATCTGGTTTTCAAGGGTTGAATGGGCTAATGTTGAACAGAAATAATTGAGAGGGGGGATTTATCTATGTTTTTACAACACATCTCGTTCTTAGATTTGGTGCGTGATCATTGGCGGAGCCAGCAATGTGGCAACAGTGTATTCTTCCCATTTGATTACATGAAAAATATTCGATTAGTCACGGGACAGTAACCTCTTCAAGAATCGATTGTTAATCATAAATTCAAATGGGGAAGAATGCGTAACAGCCATATTATAGCTGGATCCGCCTATGTGTGTGATACAAGCCGTGGAAACCAGACCCCAGATTTGAAAGTATAGTTAAATAATAAGTCAAGTTAAAAATCCTTTACTTGGTGTTTCGGAGGTGACAACTTAAGAAAAACAACTCTCCTTTTTCACTCGTCCAATAAGTCCAATAGTCTGTGTCTTCTTCAACGGTGTATAGTTTTTCAAGGGTACAGATAAACAAATGTTTCAATGTTTCAGTCCCTGAAGCTGACTTAAAAATCATTTGAAAGGGTCGATATGCTGCTCTTTTTTTCACTCATTTTTAAAAAGTACAAACTCGCGACTGATATCGGCTTGATACCAGAGCTGTCATTTTGCATATAATTAATTGTGGCATTTTTCAATTCACCAATGATTCCACTGGCTGAGAAAAGATTACACAGTTCAGTTAAGTGTGTGACTGTAATGCAAGAAAATACTCTGTTATGTAATCTTTTCTCGTTTGGTACAATCGCCGTTCATTGATTAAAATATCCGTAAGTTTTTTTAAAGTCATTGACTTTGATGCAAGTACAGCGAAGGTCCTTTCCAGTTGGAATGGTTTTACGGAATATTATGAAATTACGACAAGTCCAGAAGTACAGAATAAGTCCAGTAATATAAATGAAATTAACAGATGCAAGTATTTTCATGTATCACAGTCATACACTGAACTGAACTGTGAAATATTCTCTCAAACGGTGGGATCATCGGTGAATTTAAGAATGTCATTAATTATACGCAAAAAAGCAGCTCTGCTTGATACGTCCTATCTGTAATCAGAGTTGCATACATGCTTGGCGCAGCGGAGATACATTACTAAGCAAGTTTTTTTGTTTTTTGTTTTTTACATTTGCTTATATATCTGTATTTGTTGGCTATGTACTGTTATGGCGAGAGCTTTTTGCAACACCAGAACCAGAGTAGTATCACACAAACTATTGTTCTTCAAAGTTCCATCAAAAGCTAGAAGGAAGGCGATGGAAAACTTGAGAGACAAGCAGTAGCGCACCGAGAGTTTCTTCATCTCTCTCTTTTCTCCATTAAGAAACGTATGTTAGACAAGGATGGACAACGGGATAAAACCCCCTCCTTCTGTCCTTTTCCTACTCATACATTCAAATGGGAAATGAGAGAGATGGAAGATATCCTGGTTGCGCCAGTGGAGACAAGTCAACTTTTGAGGACTCAAAATTGCCGCAATTGAGTCGAACAAGAAAAGCTCCAAGCATGTGGCGCTTGTTCCACATTTACATGGTAATCGTAAGATCGTGGAGTCACTCGAAAAGGAGAGTCGAGTGCGCTCCGCACCGTGGGGCAGAAACAGTGGCGCTCCCAGAAACTTGTATTTCTCTCTCTTTTTCCGTTGAAATGCATGCGGTGGAAGAGGATGGAGGTGCGTGCTGCAGCTGCAATAACGTAAAAGCCACGCTTTCCACCATTTTCTAAGAAATTCATTTCGACGATGAACGAAAAAAGAGAAAGACAAACTTCTAGAATAATGCGTCACTTGGCAGAAATGCGACTGATGCGTGGCTAAAATTTGGTAAAGTCTCCAGAAATTCATCGAGAGAAAAGTTCTCCTTAAAATGGCCATATTTCTTAGTTAATTAAACAAAAAACAAAACAAAAATCTGGCATTTTTGTCAAGAGTAAAATTCTGGTATTTTTGACCTAAATTATGATATTTTTTAACCAAAATATTTTAGTCAAAAGTGCTAGAGTATATATCCTGTTCAAAAATACCAGGATCTTGATCAAAATGGCCCGAATTTTTCGTTGGGAACTTTTTATCAGAATTTTAGCCATTTTAACGAGAACAGTTTTCTTCGTGAAATCGTTTAAAAGCTACTAGGAAGAATTTGAATCTCATTAATCACATTTAACCTTATCATGCACACATTTTGAGATTCGAGTTTTGTTTTGTTTTGTTTTGTTTTTTTTTGTTTTTTTGTTTGTTTTTTTTGTTTTGTTTTGTTTTTTTTTTTTTTAAGATTTGATTAAACTAAAAAGAGGACACTTTTCTAAGAACTTTGATGGATCACACATTTTTTTTTCAAAATGCCCTTTAAATTCCAGTGAATTTCGTGTTACTTAAAATGGTAAAAATGTGTACCTCTTACTGTGAAAAAGTTAACAGTATAAAATTTCATTCGTCAAATTCATGACAAGGGTCTAAAATAGTCTTAGAAGCTTTTAAAATCATAGCTTTCGATAAAATTTTAACTTTTTGATCTTGGCCACGAAAATAGTTCTCTCTACTCACTGTGCATCGCTTCAAAAAGGTAATTCCTGCCATTAGAAAAGAAATCTGCTCCCACTGTAGTCACCGTTTTCGTCTGCAATCCGCTTTGAACATGGATTAAATCCTCAGAACAGGCAGTTTTAAAGTTTACTCCCCTTGCCCAAACCTCCCCCCACCAAACGAAGGATCCTTGTCTTCTACAGCACGTCTTCCGTCCAATGGCCAATATCCCAAGTTTTCAGGCCGTTAAATTTATTGTAGATTTAGGCCTCTTTCGTCTTGATGAGCCTCTTTTACGGATGAACTTTTCGAAGCTAGGAATTATCTTCTTGACGAAGCAATAATTATCACGCTCATCAACGAAGTTGCTGTTTTTCGGTTGGACACCCTACGACAGCGCACCAATAATGAAGTCAGTAATAAAGTAATTTGCATTAATAAAAAGTTAAAAGTTTTGGCTGAGATTGAGTAAATATGTATATAGTACACAAAGGAGTTACAGTGTTAAACACAACATGCCATTCACAATTGTAAAATGTTCATTCATAAAGACTTGGATGTAAGAAACATAAAGAAGTTCGATGTATGAAAATGTTGATGGAGAAAAGGAGTTAGATAGCTAGGACACAGAATAATACAATCAGAACGGAAACTCCCATAAGAGCCAAGTTTGGAATTTAATGGCACCAATAGGCAACGCTGTGGTCCTATATCCCAACATGGCGGACGTGTGTGATTTGTGTTGAAACTCATTTATTTCTGTAAATTCTGGAAAGAAATCTTAAATTTTCGGCCTCACTTTTATTCTTTTGGCATTTCAGAACGAAAATTTCGTGGATCATGTCCTATATTTTTTATTCGCGCGCGAATCCAGATGTAAACAACCTATACCTCAACATGGCGGACACGAAACGACTTTGCTTCAAAATCCGACAGAGTTTCCGTTCTGATTGTATTATTCTGTGGCTAGGAGCCGCGTCATATGTTCGGGATAGTCCGTGAAACTTACTGAATGTATTGAGTAACTTAGGTAGGGTGGAAGGAAAAAATACCAAAAAAAAAGTACCAGAATTCAGTTAATTTTTAAAATTTCTCTCAAAAATTCATTAAAATAAAATCCGATGAAAATCGAACTAAAAAATGGTAAAGGAATGAGGTCAAAACTTCCTTAAAGCTCATCAAATAGACTCAAAGGGAGTGATGAAAAATATGAAGTCGAATATTAAATTCCCATACGATAAAACCGTGGAAATAGACCTAAGTTAATATCTAACATCAAAACATATTCTTTTAAGGGATGGTTTTTGGTAATCCCAGACAGTAACTAATCGACAAAGTGGAGGATCGAGCTAATTTCAATGGACCTGAAAATTAACAACTCACCCCGTAAAGTCGAGATCTCCGACGTGATTTCGAAGAAAATCTTCGGATTGTGACTTTTGCCCGGACGTTTTGTCAAGGTGTGCATCTCTACATCTTTTAAATCTACACGACACGTGTTTCGGCTACCCTCTAGTCTAGATTACCTTTTCTGAAAGGTTGTAAACGAGGGATCTTCGGGTAGAGATCAATATACGCGATAGTTCTATATATCTGTCCCTCTCTTTCTCTCTCTTTTCATTTGAACGCGTGTGTTAGAGCAAGATAGAATAGAAGAGTGGGTGAAAGTCACGTGACTGCTCTTAGACTGTCCTTTTCTAACACACGCGATCAAATGGGCATACAGAGAGAGAAAGAGAAAAAAGTTCCTCGATTCGCTAGTGATTTGTCGATTCGGGGCGAAACGACTTCACAGTCAGTGCCATTAAAACCGTCTCAAAGCCTGTTAGATATATGTCAGATGTTTTTGATAAGTCCCCTTGAAACGTGCAGATGAAATATTTCAGTTAAAAATCCTTGCATCAATGCCTCATTCGGAAATGATAGTTTATTCCGTCATGAAAGAAGCATTTTGCAGAGACGAAGCATGCAATCTGGCAATGTAGTACTTTTTTGTATGAGCCCATGCAAAAGGTGGAATCTAAAAGTGATTTCTTATTCCTCCATTGTTCGATATTTTTCATGGGTTTCTATGGACTAAATGCATAATGCAACGTTGTCAGATTGCTCGCTCCACCGCATGACTGCATGGCCTTACGTTGTCCAAACGCCAAATTTAAGTAGGCGTGTATGGAAGGTTAAGCCGTTTTAATTTTTAAATTTAGTTACCGGTAAAAGTTTTGAAATATGAAAATAAAAATACAAAAAGAAATTCTAACACTCTAAAGGAAGCAAGTTAGAAAAAAGCTTTAAAAAAGCTTGAGGGTTCGAACTTCGCCACCGCAATCTTCTTAAAAACAATTCTGGGCCTTATAAAATTTGAGTAAAGGTAGGTTGAATGAAATGAGATTAATTAGAAACGTAAGTTTCCGAATAAAAGAAACAGTATAATCGAGTCCACTGACTCACCAGTAATTAATGAAAGTTTGTTCTTTGCCCTCCGCAGAACTGAAGTTATTTTCTCTGAAAGTAGCATCAGCTTATACCTACCTAAGGTATTGTTTCAAAAGAAATGAATCTCATTCTTTCCAAACCGAAGAATTAAATCGAGAATCGTGAATAGATAACAATGTAATTTAGAAACCGATGCTTTTTGGAGCGAGTCTTTCATAATTTTGTGCTAATTGAAAGTCGTAAAGTTTGGTTTATTTGGGCAGAGGCAGTGAATATTGCTCAAAGTTGCATTTATACTTCTTGATTCCGAATAGATCGAATTTTAGAAAGCTATGTGGTTTTGTTATAAAATATGCCATCCCTATTGAATACATTTTTTCATTGGGCCAATTAATTGTGATGGTTTTAATTCAAGCTATTTTCTAAACATTTTTGAAAGTTCTATTAACAGATAAATCAGCTGGTCTCACAATAATTTTTAGACTGTCTTTCCATTGTTTGGGCTTTCAGCAATATAGCATTAAAGCTGAACCCTGTTTGATTCCGAAATGCCCGTTTGACGACAAAGACTTCACGTTGCTGACTTACAGTGGCGTAGCCAGGAATTTTTTGAGGGGGGGGCCGGGGGGGGTGTCCGGGCCATGAAATGATCAAGGTGGGGGGGGAGGTCATTTTAAAAATTAACAATTTAATAAATTTAAAATTTACATCTCTACGAAAATTCACCGATAACATTTCTGCTTTCGAGCACATATCATAGATATTGAAGCAGAGCTGCCGATTTGCGTAGATTCAATGACATTTTGAAATTCACCGAAGATTCCACCGGTTGAGAAAAGATTACAGAGTTTAGTTCAGTGTATGACTGTAATGCACGAAAATACTAGCGTCTTTTATCTTTTCTCAACCGGTATATTTTAATTAATTGACGGCGTTTCCACCGATTAAGAAAATGTTACAGATCAGAGTATTTTCGTGCATTATAGTCATACACTGAGTTGAACTATGTAATCTTTTCTCAACCGGTGAAAACATCGGTGAATTTAAAAATGTCATTAAATCTACGCAAATCGGCAGCTCTGTATTGAAGGGTCTCTATCGGAATGCTTTCTCGAAAGATAAACCACCAATGAGAATCACACGCACTCTATACATATAAGTATACAGACTAGGTACGATTACGATACGATCATTCATAATCACCCCACTGCATGGTTATTTTTCCTTCTTCTGTCGAAAACACCTCTCAAAATAGCATGACTTTAATTATTAGACCCAAAGTGTGAGAAAATTCCATCGGTCGCTCTGTTACCACCACCCCCTATATCCTACTGACCTCTGCCCGTGACGACCGCGATCTGGGATATGCAAAACTCTTATTACGGCCTCGTATACGTTCTTGCACCCCTTCTGAACTATAAACGCGCCGCACGCCCCATCGTACCACCCTCTGGACCCTGGACCCTTACTGATAGATACTCAGTAATTACAATCGTATAATGAAGAAAATAGAGACAACTGCGCGATATTCAGGGATATATACCCGCAACTTATTTCTGAAGAGCCCCCTTCCAAAAAATTAAAAAAAAAAAAAACAATAAGAGAAGGGGAGAGAATAAGTATTAAGTAAGGGGCATGCACCTTAGAGCTGCAGAGTGACGTCACGGGGGGAAAAAAAGAGAAAAAAAAACATGCCATTGATCACACATAGCTATTTCCGGCCAAGTCACGCAAGACCGAGCTCCTCTCCCGTCTTTGCCCAGGTGAATCGCCACCATGAGCATATGTTTGCCCCAGGCCCCTTGGCCGCCGGCCCCCGGCCCCCGACCCCCGGTAGGAAGTTATTAATTGAATGCCCAATGCTGAGTAGTAAAATTCTCTCTCTCTCTCTCTCTCTCTCTCTCTCTCTCTCTCTCTCTCTCTCTCTCTCTCTCTCTCTTGCCTTGCCCCTCCAGCCCCGCGTAAAAGTCGCGGGAGGGCTCGCTGTTATGTTATGTTATGTTATGTACCTTACCCTTACCTGTACCTACCGTGGGACGCTGTTGATCGTACCAAGCGACGACGCCTAACCCCCCACCCCCCACCCCCACCCTATCTGTCTTTATCACCCGCTATTTTCGACACGCTCTTCCAACTGTTGCATTTACTGTATGTCCAACCGCAAAATTATCCCGACTCCAGTGCGCCCATGATGATGTCCACTTGTCCAGTGCATGGTCGATCCACCCTACTGAGACAGCATGCGAACGACTGATAATAATTTGTCTACCGTTCGAATTCCAATACGCAAACTCATCGATTACTAGGCGGTTCAGTTAAACCTCACATCAATTTTTCTCCCTGTATAGATTCGTTTGGTGAAGATATTTAACAATCGCCATTTATCAAGCACCACTGTTTTTTTAAACGCATCCCTTTGAAGCTGGCGTCTCGAGCAAGCTTAGCAACGTTGCAACCATTTAAATCCGTGAAAAAGGTCGAAGTACTGGAGGAGCACAGGGCACTCCCCAGAATCGATATATTGCATGGGTTTAAATAGGAAAAATTAAAACATTGCTAGACTCTCCTTAACTCGACGTCACCACCCTCGGACACGGTTGGTGTAATCGTAAGTCCATACTGAAGGTTTATCAATTAAAGTTTCTGGAGAAAAAAAGTTGGAACATTCACACTATAAAATACTGGTTCGATATTAAAGTTGAAAATTTGAGGGGGACTTTAGGAACTTGAGCTCACCTCCACTTTTTTTCAGTTTTGATGGGGGCTTTGATCCTAAAAAAAAAAAAAAATAAGCGCGACCAAAAAAAAAATATGTTGAATTTATATATATAGTTGATCTTTCAAGTGTATTCATTGCACTAAACCTAGACTGAATTGATACAACATTGATTCACATATCTTGACCTCTGTGCCATAGCGTGCAATTTTGCAACGTTGTATAGTGTCCATTTAAACCCATGCAAAAGGTCGAATGCGACGGTGTTCACCGAACGCCCAATAGTTCGATCTTTTTCACGGGTTCAAATGGATCGAACTGCGACGTTACCAATTCGCACGCTACGCCATTGCTTGACCCCTTCATTCACCCACAAAACATGATAAAAGTATCGATAGGACATCGATAAATCGAATAACTAGCGCACGGATACAGGGTGTCTTCTCAATAGCCGATACCTGTATTAAAATTGCGTATAAAACATGTAATTTATTCGACGTATCAAAGCGAAAGGACCTCTTTATTTCTCGTCATGCAGAGCTTCGAGAGGCCGGATCAGGAGACAAGGACGATGACAAATTGATTGGAAAGGAGAGGGGGCAATTGAGGAGGAGGCTGAGAGAGAGAGAGAGAGAGAGAGAGAGAGAGAGAGAGAGAGAGAGAGAGAGAGAGAGAGAGAGGGGACTAGTTGAAAAAAAAAATATGACTTGAAAGTCGATGTCGATGACGAGATACTAGATACGAGATGTGATGGTACAGAGAGAAAGGAACTGGGGTGACTTATAATGAGGAAGTGCGAGTTACCAGGAGGTGGCGGGGCTGAGGAGTCTGGGAACCGCAAGACAACCGGACAAACCTTGTTGATAAGTTAAACAAATTGCATCACTCCTCGACTACTACTCAGTACTCCTATAGTACTCAGCACTAGTCCTAACCTCGCTCTTCTGCCTATCCTACCGCTCCTTCGTCCGACGCTTTTGTTTTATAGAATGCGGCCGTTGCGATGTCACCGCGGTGCACCCTGGGACCATACACAGGGTGTGCCATTGGTCAAAAGGTCAAGCGAGCCAATCGATGATCATAAATCGTCACAAGTTGAATAACGCGGCATTTGCAAGGGTCTGAAATGTTGTGTTTTTTTTTTTATCAAGAAAATGAAAGTACTTGATGAGCTGAGAACAAAAATACCTTTGGTTTCTGATTAAATCCCATTGTTCCGGAGATGGAATTTTGGCCCAAAATACATTGTTTTAAGTGGGAAGTATGACGTCACTACGCACGCGGGTTTTACAACTTTACACGTGTGTATCTCCAAAATCGGGACACTTAGAAAAAAACTAAAGGCACCTTTGTTCTCAGCTCATCAAGTACTATAATTTCCTTTATGAGAAAAAAAAACAACATAATTTTAGACCCTTGTAACTGCTCCATTCTTGAAATCATTGATCAGTTTGATCCCTGCTCTAAAATTCAGAGAGGCTTGCGCAACAGCGGCGCATCCAAGGGGGGGGACGCTATAGGGCTAAAGCCCCCTCCCACCCAAACAACTCAGAGTAAATTTCCGGGCTGGTCTATAATGAAACGCCGCATGTGCTCTGAATTTTGAGATGCTAAAAAAAATTCTCAAGAAGCTTCGACTTTTTAGCCCCCCCCCCAAAAAAAAAATCCTAAGTGCGCCACTGTAGTGCAATATAAATGGTAGGAGTTCGTAGTTGCCAGATTACTGCACTAAACTTTTTTTTTTTTCGTTAGAGATCATTTCAGACGAGCTGATTATAGTTCGCAAAGTGTACAGACAACGATTTCAAAAACAAACCGCATCGTTCAACAATCACCCTGTATCTGCCAGAAGCTGTTGCTCTTTCTCAGTTACTCAAAGATTCAACTTCACGAGATTCTCTTTGCCACTTAATTGTTACCAATACACCCGTCCACTGGGCGCAACCAGGATCTCTTCCATCTCTCTCATTTCCCATTTGAATGTATGAGTAGGAAAAGGACAGAAGGAGGGGGTTTTATCCCCTTGTCCATCCTTGTCTAATACACGTTTCTTAATGGAGAAAAGAGAGAGAGATGAAGAAACTCTCGGTGCGCTACTGCACCCGTCACTTGCAAGTTGCACCCGCTTCGCGTATGCCTAATCGAGTCTCCCGCAATTCAACCCGCGAATTCCCATCTTAATCGCATTGCGGTGACACGACGAAGGAACGACGGGAAGGGGCGGGAGGAACGGCAAGAGGGGGGGGGGGCAGAGGAATGGAGAAACAGAGGACCGGAACTGAGATCGAGCCATGACTGCCGTTTAAGTTCACTTGTCGTCCAAAGTTCTCACCGGTTCAGATCTCCGCGCTCCGGCTCGGAGACTTCATATTAAATAGGGACTGATCGTAAGGGCGAAGGGGGCGAAGGGAGCTGAGCGCGAAGGGACTTTCATTGTTTCAATCAAAGTCCAAACAGATGCAGTGGATTTGAAAGTAATAGTGATGCCCGCTCTTACGCCCTTATCTTGGGGCCCTAATAATTAAAGCCCTGAGAAGGCCCTTGCGTTTCTTCAGTCTCCTCTTCGCGTTGTGTTACTTGAAGAAAAATTGATGTGTTTATCGCTTGGTTTAATTTAATTGATACGGGCTTATTCCTACCAAGGAGCGCGCATATGAGATTTCATTGTTTCGATATCAAAGTCTGGATCTGATTTTATTGCCCTTATCTCGCGGCTTAAGTATTTTTAAGGCCTAAAGCATTAAGCATGCACTCGTATATAGACGTGGGGGATAAGAGACTGAGCATTTATAAAGGGGGTTGACCATACTCGAAACAAAGCTTGCCCTTAATGTTTTGGTTTTTCAGCAATGCTTTTCAAATAAATTTCACACCTTATTGTCACTTTTGTTTTTTTGTTTTTATTCAGGTACTTTGTATTCTAATAATTACTGTCTGGTAAAAATCCTTCTCAATAATGATCAAAAAAATCTCAGTATGAGATTTGGAATCTGATTTTATGATGATCTCATGCTGAGCTACAGATGAGTGCTACTCGTCATGAGTTCATGAGATCCTCATGAGATCAACATGAAACCAGGTTAAAAATCTCAGCATGAGATTCGGAACCTGGTTTCATGTTGATCTCATGATAAATTCCATGATGATCTCATGCTGAGCTTCAGATGATTTATACTCATTGTGAGATCATCATGAGATCCTCATGTGATCAACATGAAATTTGGTTCCAATCTCATGGTGAGATTTTTTTGACGATTTTTGATGAGGATTTTTACCAGAGCTACTATAGTCATTTATTCACAAGTCAGTTAAAACGGATTCACTTTAAACTTATTTCGAAGACAAAATTCACTCATGTATGTGCCTGAGAGGCTATATAAGAGGAAGTGAATAAATCGAAAAATATACTGGGCTCCTTTCCATGGATTTTTTTTTTCCGAGAACCTACATTTTTTTAAAGAACTATCTTGCATGAAACTCCAGAGAGTAATAGACAATTATTATTGGTCCTCAGCGAATACAACATCATCATCTTGTATGTGAATGCAACCATCCCCTCTCCCGCAACCCTCCATCAAAATATAAATCTTATCAATTTCACATCCCACTAATGTTCCTAACCCCCCCCCCCCATCCATTCCTCACTTTCCCCCGAAATCTTGGGTGAAAAAAGTAAAAAACCGCAACCGTTACGCTTTAGGGTTAGTAACCTTATATGCGTTGACCCACTTCTTCCGACGAAGGAACTCCGAAAGGAATTCATCCCTCGAGTGACTACGTTAATGACCTTTAATAATGCGAAGATGTCTCGGATGTTTGGGTCCCCTCGAGGAGTTTTGTAAACAGGCTAATGGGGATTGAGGATTGGGAGGGGGGCTAAGGTGCATCTGTGCGGTGAGTTAGAGTGAGTGGTGTGCGCGTATAAGATTTCATTAAATTGTATTGCAAGAAAACGCCAGCTAAACTGTTAACCTCGACCCATCTTTTTAACCTCGTTGTGTTAGTCTAATTAAATGATTAAAGGTTTTCGTTTCTTTCCCTTTCAGAGCTCCCTCCAGCTCCTTATTTATTGCCACGCCCACTCTGTCTCCCCTTTTGTGCATGGAGTGTACCTTTATTTACTTTCTCAAATAGGTTGAACAAAACATAGCAATATATATGTATAGCGCCGAAGAAGTAGGTAAGGACATTCGATATTGACATGCCTTCCTTAATTTCGTTTGAAGTACCAGAGCCATCAGTCAGCATACAAGCACGTGAGACAAGAGAAAGGAATTAGCGCTGTCCGATATACCGATTGAATGAGGAAAATACCATCGCATTCGATAGGGTTTCATTCCAGTAAGCAAAACCAGAAAAAAAAAAAAAAAATACTTTGGTGGCGCTGACAAAATCTTTGGTTTTCAATTAAATGACCCTGCAAAAGATTTTAGTTGAGCCAGCCAAATCTTTGCTTCACCCAGCATAACCTCTTTAGTTAGGAGTACAAAATCTTTGGTTAGCTCTACTCTACTAAAGTGTTTTGCTAGATCAACTTTCTATCAACGGTTTCGTCAGCGCTACCAAAGCGTTTCCCCGTTTTTATTTCCTCTGATGAAGTTAGAAATTTAGAAAGTATTGCGATGGCGCAGATATTAGTCTGTCTGTATTCCGGCATTACTTTTGAATCAATAGTCCATATGCATCCACATTTTTGCTGAAAAGTTGTAAAACTAACCCCTCAAGGAGGTTTTGAGGGTCTCCCGTAGAATATAATAGGGGAGTCTGGGGGTTTCCCCCACAAATATAAGGCTGTCTGGGGGCCCCTATATTAAGTTTGATGTGAGAAAGTGTTGGTGGGGCATTCTATACAGTTTATTTCTTTGTGGGAACTCGGTTTTATCGATATTTTTTGCAACCTAGAGGCAGCATAATGCTGGAATGGGTCTGTTGCAAACTTTTGCTACAACGATAAAGAGTGTTTAATCGTACGTACAATCGCTCGAAAATTCCATTGGTGGCATCAGAAAATCATGAAATGCAATAATAAACTCACAAGAGGCATTTAATGAAATCCAAGATGGCGGTAAAATATCGAGAAATCTGTATGCATACACCTTTAACATCCAAGGATTGCCAACATTGACAACATCACAGCTTCAGAGGTTATGTGTTTATTTACGTTGTGATTGGGTGTGATCGATATTGTGAGGTTGGCTATCCTTGGATGTTCGTGGTGCATGCATACAGGTTGCTCAATATTTTACCGCCATCTTGGATTTCATTAAACGTCTCTCGTGAGTTTTATACTGCATTTTACGACTTTCTGATGCCACCAATGGTCTTTTCACGCGATTTTACATGAGATTGAACACACTTTAACGCTGTAGCAAAAGTTTGCAACAGACCCATTCTATGGATGAATACTTAATGTTTTTGGTATTCAATTGACCCCTGGCTATCGTTATCCACAATGGTTTCAACGGTGGCGGGGGAGGGGGGAAGTCTAGAAACTTAAAAGATCAGAAAACAAAACTTTTCAACTATACAATGAGCTTTCTTTGGACGGACGTAGTATAATTACAAGCATTTCAACAATAAGAAAGTACAGTGTCAACGGATGAGCTTAAACCAGTTTTGAATTAGAAGACAGGAGAAGAAGAAGAAAACAGAAGACGGCTGTGTCGATTAATTAGCTGGTCAAGGGTGTCTTTTTAGTGGCACAACAAAACGGCAATAAAAATGAATCAAAAAGAGCGCTGGACAATGAGATTGAACGATGCTTGCGGTAGGGGAGAGGGGGAAATGAGGATGGGGAGGGGGAGGGGGAGGGGGGGATTAACTTGAGACGTGTCACAGCCGAGCTTTTACGTCGCTCAAGGGTCACAGGGTGGTGCGCCTATACCCCGTCGAGTCGCGCGGCCTCAGAACTTCAACAAACCCGTAATTGCCTTTGAAAAAACAAAGCTCGGCACTGGGAGGGAAGTAATTCACTTCTTATCGGTTGCTTCCTGCATTTTATATTATTCGTTTGAAGGCATCGCGAGCACGGCGCGCATCATATATGAGAGTTTATAAAAGTTGAAGACTTAATTGAGATGATAAAAGAAAGGGTGTTCCATGTGCAGGGGCAAGCCAAACGTCGATAAAGCTTGAAGCTTTCGAGTCAACTATTTTTTATGACTGGGACTTCACCTGAAAGCTTCTATTAACTCGCCCCTTGAGCTGTGCTCGTCTCAAGAAAGTTGGCAGGCTTTGATATATTCTCCGACAACCGATCTATAAAGTGAAGATGGGTTTTAGTACGTTAAATCCTAAGAGAAGGCTATTCGTTATAATTAGTGACTGCAGGGCAAAAAAAAAAGAGAAAAAAATGGGCGTTTAACGTCCGCATCCGGAGTATTTTGTTGGACATTTTAAAAAAGTATTGAATTGACTTGAAATAAATTACTTCTTTTGACCTAATATAAAAGTGATGTGTGAAAAATAAAAAAAATTCTTGCGTCCAAATCACTTTTTTTTTTTTTTTTTTTTTTTTTTTTTTTTTTTTTTTTTTTTTTTTTTTTGCCGGGTGGCTCAATTGTTGATCTTGGCCAGTCAGATTTGGATGTCTAATTTCTTTATAGTTTTTAGTTGAACCGTTCTTGTAAGCCAGAATAGAAATTACTGGTGTGAGGTGAAAGGTGAACGAAACACAGCGCACCAGACAAATATGAAGACTGCATGGAAGGAACGCATGATAAGTTGCTTTGCCGTATTGCACCAATTTCACAACTTTTATTCAACTTTTATTTAACAGAAACATTAATTAAAATCGGACTCTGTTACTGGGGAAAAAAAAAAAAAAATTGTTGACAATACTCAGGATCGTGTTCTTTCCGAGTGCGATCTTTAGGGTGGTTAAAAATGTCACTTTGTGTCGTCACCTTGTCAGCACAGTGCTTTTAGTTCCATTAGTTGACAAATGAATCTAGACGCAGCTCTGCTAATTTCCTCGGAAAACGTGGTGATTTTGAGCAGAGATTCTCTGAAACTGTGCTCGTTACAAAAATGTTCAAATTTTGCTTATTTTAGAGCCTCGAGTAGATGAGCAGATTTTTCAAAAATTGATAATATTTTTTTTTTGTCCGCACATTGCAGACATTCAATATGCGGACTTTGGCAACCCTAAAGCAAGGTATTGATTCGAGAACTATTTTTTTTACCCCTGATATCTTGGAAGAAAATGGTTTGGTTTTACAATTAGAAACCTAACCAACAATTTTATTGGTGCAAATTACTTTATTACTGCTTACTTACACATAAATTTGTCACACATCTTGAGGAATGCTTTATCATCTAAATTTTTCGCTAAGAAGACAGAGTTTCCTTACCTGTAACAAAAAGAACGAGGAAAAAATTAGAACAAAAATTTACATCGAATATTTTATTTTTCATATAATCTCATCTTACACACTAGTTCGAGTCTTTTCTGCTCGCTGTTAAAAAAGGATAGATTAAGGGCAGTCACGTGATTTTTGCTCCCTCTTCTAACCTTTTCTAACACATGCGTTCTAATGAGGAGAGAGAGAGAGAGAGAGAGAGAGAGAGAGAGAGAGATGATGATGATGATGATGAACCGTTTTATTGAAAAAAGAACTAAAGCTAATAACATAAGTAAAACAAGAAAGCATACAGTTTTTAGGCAAAGTTTAGGCTCTTGGCCTATTCTGCCACTAAGAGAGAGAGAGAGAGAGAGAGAGAGAGAGAGAGAGAGAGAGAGAGGGAGAGAGAGAGAGAGTGAGAGGGAGAGAGAGGGAGAGAGAGGGAGAGAGAGAGAGAGGGAGAGAGAGAAAGAGAGAGAGAGAGAGAGAGAGAGAGAGGGAGAGGGAGGGAGAGAGAGAGAGAGAGAGAGAGAGAGAGAGAGAGAGAGAGAGAGAGTTTTTCTTGAATCCACTGGTGAAGTATAGGATTGGCTGAATCAAATCTGAACAAGCCTTTGCGATCGGAGAAAATTCTCTGATGTCATCACTTTTAAACTGTATTGATGATAAGGAGCTTTGAAATTATGTATATCACATATGAGACCACGAGAGAATGAGGTTATGGGGAGGGGGGAGGGATGACTTCGATTAGGTGCGGGAGTATGTTCTAACTTCCACTATACACAACTCTGTCTCTCTCCACTCCCACCCTCCCCCTCCCCACCATCACCACCGCGACGGTATATCCTTCGTTCGTTCCCGGTTGCAAGGCTAATTAAACCTTTGACAAGGTCTTTTCTTATTCTAAGTCGACTTTTGTTCGGGTGTTTGTTTGATGCTCGCAGAGATTCTCTCCCCCCCCCCCCCACTAACACCCGAACCCTACTTTTTTCGAGACCGGTGCACATTGACGCGCGCGGCGGGTTGCGTCACGACAGCGGCACGGCGCCGCGGCGGCGTATCGACAGTGAAAACTGCGGCATGGGATCGCGAGTCGCGAGGAGAGCAGTGTTGCCAGACGGAGGGTAAAAAGCCGTATCGTCCCCCATTTAAATCAATGTAAAACGTACCGCCTTTTCACCCCAATCTGGCAACACTGGAGGAGAGAGAGACGCGTCGGCGCAAGCTTTCACGCCTCTCATTAATGTCTTCTAATTGCATTCTTTTTCGCGAGGCTCACGCTCAACCCTTTTGTTCCCACTCTGTCACTCTTTCTCTCTCTCTCTCTCTCTCTCTCTCTCTCTCTCTCTCTCTCTCTCTCTCTCTCTCTCTCTCTCTCTCTCTTCTCTTCTCCTTCTCTCCAGTTCGGATTCTTACATCAACCCACCCTCTATCCTTTACTCCTCTCATGTCTCCCTCCCCCCTCCCCCCGATTTCCAGCTTTCATTCACTGCACTCATCCAGACACTTTTTCTTTTTGACGACCTAAGAATCCGCAGAAGTATATGGATTAATTATTTGAAACCCTCTGACTGAGTTGTCAAATTTGGCGTATTTTCATATATCAGTGGTGTTTCGATGAAATCTTGCATCGTTTTATTTTGTTCATTCAAATAATCTATGCAAAACGTTATAGTTCGAGGGTGTTCGCACGCTGCACGTTTGTGCGTTTTGCTCAATCTCATTTAAATTTTGAAATCAGTGGCGGTAGCGTGCAATTTGGCAACATTGTGGTCTGTCCATTTAAACCCATGAAAAAGATCGAACTATTGGGTGTTCGGTGAACACCCTCGCATTCAATATTTTACATGGATTTAAATGGACAAAATGCAACGTTGCCAAATTGCACGCTACGCCACTGTTTGAAATCGACAAAATTATTAGCACGGAAATATATAATAAAAATAAAGCATTTTGGTGATTCAAACTTTAACCCTAGCTATTCTGACCCGTTTATTTTGAGAAAAATATTAAGTTAAATTTAAAATTAAATAAATGAATGGCACGAAATTTGCGATATTTGGATAGGCCTTCAAATTTGTTTAATTTCCTTATCGAAAAATTGAAAAAAATTGTATTTTTTCGGTGCATAAAATAGAACCATTGTACGAATGAGACAGAATCGTTTGCTACGAAATTTTTGCTGCAATAAATTTAGAATGCCATGCAAATGCAATGGAATTTTAAAAAAAATTGTTAAAGTATTATTTGAGTATGCTTGCTTTCCGAAAAAAAAAATTAAAAATAAAAATTAATCGCTTTTCCTGCAAAACTCACTTTTTCTATCATTGCAGAATGTTATTTATGTGGTCTATCAATACAATTTTAAAACTCATAAGCAAGTAGATAAATAGATCGATACTTTAGAAAAACCCACTCGGAAAAAAAAATAATTTGAAAATAAATTCAAAGTCAACAACCTTTCAACCTAAACTGGCAACTACGCTTTCAGAAGCAAGGGGCAAAAAAGAGGAAGTCGATGAATAACCTAAACGGAAACACCGAGATTTTGAAAGTTGAGGAAGGGCGGAACCCTTTCCTACCTCGGGCACTTTCTTTTCTTCCTTTCATTTTTTTCACTTATACTCTCTTTTTTCGAGCCTCTTAGAAGTGGTGCCAAGAAAATCTACGCCTCCAACCAAGTTATTCTTTAATTACGACTTATACCATGACTTGATACAACTCCTCTTTTCATGTACCTCTCTAACTCTTGATCCTCCACCTCGTTTTATGCCAGTCTTTCGCTCCTATATCTCTCCCCCCCTCTCTCTCTCCCTTCTCTCTCTCTCTCTCCCTCTCCCTCTCTCTTTATTTCTAGAGCGTCTTCATCTGAGATTTAATGCTGGAGGATTGAATCATAAGCCTTGACTTTTTAACGTGGCTAACCCTTCCAACATATTCCCTTCTCGTTACCTTTTTCTGAGTTCAACATTTTAGGTTAGGTGAAAGAAAATTCACTTTTATTCTAGGTGGATGCTGACCAGTAGCGGCTGGTGTAATGTGGCGACAACTGATTTTCTTCATTTAAACCTCCATAAAATAATCGATCTTCAGAAGGCTCATCGAGCCCCTTAGAAATCGATTCTTTTGCATAGGTTTAAATAGCGAACAGCAGGGTTGCCAAATTGCACGAACCGCCACTGACCGTCGTCGTGCCCAACGACAAATCGTGAAATTTGACCTATCGATGTATATCTTTCATATGAGCCGATGGAGAAGAATCGATTCTCCGGAATTTCCATCAAACTGCAAATAAATCGACACGTTCTCGTTGGTTTACGTTAAAAGATATCGGGTCGTGAGTTTTTCAGGCATGCGGTATTAGGTACTGCAGATCGTCTCAGAAGTGGAGGCGCAACATACCGACAATCTTAGGCGAATTTTCAATTTCCATTCGTTCAAGTAAAGAAAAACTTGCCAACAAACTTTGATTTTTTAATTTAAACAGTTTCTTAATGTATAAAAGCCAACGATTAAATTAATTTCCATTTATTTCATCATGTATAGTAAGAGAAAGAACATCGGAAAATTCCGAAGAGTATCGGTGTAGGTTCACCCAACCTTCTTAAACTACTTCTATTCTAATACGCAACGCACGCAATAACCTTTGTACTGTGGATAACAGGTGTTTTGACTTTTTAATTTAAACCGTTTCTTAATGAATAAAAGCCAACGTTTAAAATCATTTTCATTTATTTTTATTATTTAATACGAGAAATACCATGCGGGGAAATTCCAAAAGATTATCGGTCTAAGTTCTTCTAGACACATCTCAACTGGCCCCTAATACGCAACGCGCTCAATAATCTTTGTGCGGTGGGTAACAGGTGTGTTGCGTGTTGCGTGTTGCATACCCTTCAAAAATACCACTTATTGTCGCTGTATAAAACTTCATTCCCGGTAGATATAAATATACAGAAGTTAAGGCAGTTTCAATCGTCATCCAAACGCGAGATGCTGGACAAAAAGGAGCAGAATAGTGACGCCGGTGTTGAGTATTGAGTGCGGATACATCAAGAGCAAATCTGGAACGGAAGAGGGAAGGCATGTCGGAAACAAAAGGGCGGAAAAAAACCAGGAAAAATTGGATTTTCTCCGCTGCAAGCTCGGCACAGTGCACACCATGGATAATACACAGAGACGAGAGAGAGAGAGAGAGAGAGAGAGAGAGAGAGAGATCACAGATCAAGTCTTTCAATCACTCCTGGTCGGCTATTAACAATTTCCCGTGCGAGCGCGGTATGGACTTTCCAGTATCGTGTTTTTTATCGCAGTTCAATCAAATAAACATTAGACCGAGAGAAAAAGGAGAAAGAGAGAGAGAGAGAGAGAGAGAGAGAGAGAGAGAGAGAGAGAGAGAGAGAGAGAGAGAGAGAGAGAGAGAGAGAGAGAGAGAGAGAGAGAGAGAGAGAGATAGGGAGAGAGAGAGAGTGTGAGAGAGAGGAGGTTTTAGGAAGAAGAAGAGGAACTAATTTCGGATGCTAATGAGTTGATTGGCAGAACGAAAACGAGAGGCTATAGACTTGCAGCTCGTTTCCTATAGTCCGCGGGAAGCAGTGGCTATTAGCGTGCGCCTGTGTGCGTGCAAGCAAGGGCGTATGTGGTACGTGTATTTATTCGTGTGTGAGTGTGAGGGAGTGTTTGCAGGAAGTAGGAATAAATTCTTGACTGATACTTCTTTCCAATGACCTGTATGAGAGTGGTATATATGTATATAGGAGTGAGGAAAGTGTGTGGGGGAGTAGGCAGGCGGGGGGGAGGGGGTGGATTGGGGGGGGGGCTGAAACAGTAGCGCACTGCATGCCATCGCTGTGGCGTACCTACACTATCAGAGCGAGAATTGTTCCACATCCTGAGTAAAGCATCTCTCAGCTTTCGAACACACAACAATAAGGTTTCCGGAAGCCGGATCTGAACCGGAAACAGGTCCGGAGGAGTCGGAACTAAGGCCCAGTGGTCACCTACGAGAGCAGGTTCTACGCCTCTGCAAATCTCGACAGTCGCTACTAGTTTTTTTTTCCTCCTCCTTTTTTTTTTTTTTTTTTTTTTTTTTTTTTTTTTAATTTGACTCACTAAGTTGTGGTCGGTCACAATTGGCTACGCCCATTTCGTTCAGGACGCGGTCCGGCCGGGGCCGACGCCGACGGTGGTACGCGACGCGGTCTAAGTCCGGCCATTCGACGTCTCTCCGCGCTCGGCCATCCGCGGCCACCCGCGGCCCCGCGGCCGTGGCCTCGCGAATCGCGCAACAAGTCGCCTCACGAGACGAGAACTGATTGGCTGCCCGGGATTTACTCGCTGGTTCACTGTCCACGAGACCACGACACCCACCAGAAACCGGTCGAGCTCTTTTCCGCGGCCCGGATGTGAGTGATGTGATTCGCCAGGCCGTGGATTCGTGATTACCGCCATTCCCACACACAAGTCACATTCACCAGGAGAACATTTTTTTTTTCTTATTTTTTTATTCAACTTCTATTCCCTTTTTGTGAATTTTAGATTAAATTAAATTCTATGCATCTCTAACTGGTATCAGTGAAGTAGCGTGCAATTTGACAAACGTTGTGTGTGTCCATTTAAATCCATGTAAAAGGTCGAATTCGAAGGTGTTCGCCGAACATTCAATAGTTAGATCTTTTTCATGGGTTTGAATGGACACAGCACAACGTTGTCAAATTGCATGCTACGCCACTGACTGATATTCACTAACTGAAAGAATCGTTTCAGAATAAAAAAAAAACAACAAAAACAACAAAAAAACAAAACTAATGTATAAGGGGGACCATTTTAAACTTCACCAACATCTTGCCAACCTTGCAGGTATAACTGAAGTGGTAACTAAGAAAAAATTCATTGAAACATAGCCCATACTGTGGCGGCCGGCTCGTGCAATTTGTCAAACAAGTTGTTTTTCCTATACATTTGAATCTATGTGGAACAATCGATTTTTTTGAAGTACCGCTTCACTATCGAATCGATTGAATTACATAAAATCAAATGGTGGAATAACGTTGTTGTCAAATTGCATTAATCACCACTTGTATAGCGCAGACTCACAGTTTTGCTCTTCTTTCAGCCACAAACTTAATAAATGGATATCCGTAAATTTATTGCGAAATAATTGTTTTAAAGATTTTATGTTTATAAAATTTGAAGATATAATTTGATTCAAGAAGTAATCTTTCCACTAACGGTAGAATGTATAAATGTAAATCTGTTCGTGGGAGAGCACACTGACACTTTTTCGATTACTCAGCATCTTTTAGAGAGGATTGGGATTTTTGACGCGCATCAGCTTAGAAAAAAAAAAAAAAAAAAAAAAAAAAAAAAAAGAATATGCAGTCAATTTAGCGCTGAACAATTAACTTATTTCACGCATTCATTTTGACAGTTATATATTCACTAATACAGTTTGACGTCATAGAGCTGTATTTTGCTTCGAATAAAATAACTCGATTGCTCTTAAGCCAGTAGCGTCGCGTGCCATCTGGCAACAATGCAACTCTTCCATTTAAACTCATTAAATATATCGAATTTTCATTATGCACTGTGCACCCCCTGAATTAGACCTTTTATATGAGTTTAAATGGATAGAATGCATTGTTGCCAAATTGCACGCGACGCCACTGTCTTAAGCAGAATACTAATTTCAGCTGATCACCCAACTTCGGGTAGATTAGACACTACCATCCACTCATAATTGACAATTGTTTATGTTCATTTTGTTTGCCATTCATCCAGTAATCTGGCAACTGCGCACTCTTTCCATTTGAATGTACGATTAATAATCGATATTTAAAGAGGCCACAGCCCCGTGAGTAATCGATTATTTCTCATGCAATCAAATGGGAAGAATACACCGTTACCAGATTTATGGATCCGCCGATATTTATGTTTGAAAATCTTTTAAGATCCTCTTGATTAAAACCCCTCCCCCCTTCCCAAGCAGAATCCACATGCGAAAAAAAAAAAAAAAAAAAATGAGACCTGAATTCAGTGTCCCCGCCGTAAAGAAGCCAAAAGTTCCGTTCGAAAACCAAATCGATGCTTTGCAAAATCCCTGTGGGACGTCACCATGCAGTGAATAGTACTTTTCTGTTCTGGAAAGGCTTGTATTATGCTTCGTATTTTCTAAGTACATACAAACCAGAAATCAACTACAAGTCACAAGAAGAAATCGGGCCGTCCATCCACCAAGCATCCATCCCCTCGCGAATAGCGCCACGGCAAAAGGTACAAGATTATCGAAGGGTATTTATAAGAAGAACAAGAAACCAACCTCCGCGCCAAGATGTTGAGAATAAAAATGATGTAACGGTTTTTCCCGTCTCCCGCGTTCCCCCGTCATTGCCTCACGGCAAATATACAATCACAGGTAAGAAAGAAGATGTGTGCGTAAGTTAGGGTGACGTTGGTGTGCGTGTAGAAAAAAAAAGAAATCAAAAGAGCAGAATGTGCTCGGTGCACTATACCCTCTTTATTTCTTGTATTCTTGAGTCCGCGTTTTTATATTCTCCTTCAAGAAAGTCACCCTCCGTTTAAGTCCTTTCGGAAGAGAGGATCTTAAGTCATTCCGCGGAAGCACAAGAAAGGACGAAAAGGAGTCACCGATAGGAGGGGGGTGAATGGAGGGGAAGTGGAAGTGGTAATCCTAACAAAAGATGTCCTCCTCTTCTCCTTGCGATGGGATCTAAGGAACAAGCGAAGTGAACCGTTACGGACCTCTAAGAAGTTTCCAACGGTTTTTTTTTTCGATTTCTCAATAGCGTCTTATTGGTTTCTTTCGCGAGTCAAAAGAAATTCGATGCTGGGACTATAACTGGTGACTGTATGGTGCTGTGTTTGTGAATATGAGTGTGAGTGTGTGTGTGTGCGTGTGTATGGTGATTGCGGTGACGCGCGCGTCTTCGCGGGGCTGGTTCCGCTCGCGCTCAGGAAACGGAAACGAGCTAGCAGCCGCTATCTTCTTGCGCGACGATTTTTGTCGGCTTTACTTCCCTTCGTGCTAGTTTCAATACTCTGTTGGTTATACTTTTTCGTTCGACATCAGTCATGAGAAATCAGATACTCCTGTGAGGTTGAGCAGAGTTATCGGAGTCAGTGGCATTGCGTGCAATTTGGCAACGTTGTACTGTTTCATTTAAATCCATTGAAAATATCGTACTATTGGAATCTCCGCGAACACATTATCATTCGACTTTTTACAAGGGTTTAAAGGGACACATTACAACGTTGCCAAATTGCACGCTACGCTACTGATCGGAATCTGAAAAGAGTGCATATAGGGACGTATAAACAGTGGTATCGTGTGTAATTTGTCAACGTAGAAATCTGTCTTTTATAACCTTTGAAAAAGGTCAGTCCGAAGCGTATACGCCGCACACCCGATAATTCGATGTTTTTCATGCGTTTAAATAGACAAACTGCAACGTTGTCTGATTGCAAGATTTACCTTGCAGTTAAAAGTTTGATTTGAGCTCTATAATATCGAATGTTTGTCTGTAGATAATCTGATAATCTGTTTAAATTTGTTGTAAATAATGTTTTTTCGCGTTCACAGTACCAAGGAAACATGTTGAAATTGTTGATCCTTAGAGCAGTAAGGACCGATTTTATTTTTTTGAGGACAATTACTATATAAGACTGCATCAAAATGCGTTTTTTTTTTTTTTTTTTTTTTTTCTTTCTTCTAAATACCAGCCGCCATTCTGAACAATTTGGGCATTACTAAGCACAGTATCAAACTGATAAAACTGCCGAATGTTTCAGAAAAAACTAATTATTTGTTTAAAAAAGTATATACTTTTCGCAAGAGTTTGAGACGTGCTGATCAAATTGAGAGGATGCCTCGAAAAACATTAGCCTCACCCCGATTTATAACATAACAGCCAATAAGTACATTCTAACCGTTTTCAAGCCTACAGAGTGCCATGCACACAATTTCATAACCGACTTTTCATTTTTTCCACGAGCAAGAGATACAGAAAGGGCGTGAGGAAAAGAGAAAGAAGAAGAAGCAAACACACTGATCTGTAACGACGAACACCTGATTCGCGGTGAGGCAGCCAAACGCCGAAGTTGCATGACTGAGGAGAACGTACAGCGTGCTCATACAAGGTGCGTCAAAAATATCGCCCACTCCCTAGAACATTTTTCCTATTCGGCGGGATAAATTATCACTTGCGCTTTTTCTCCCCGTAGACCTTAGTGTAAGGCCATAAATAAAGGGACCAAATGATCGCACTGGGGTGAAAATCACAGCATATAATAACCAAAAACCCTCATTTGCTCACCAAACGGCATCGAAGTCTATCACGTCTAACTCTAGTGTGGATCGAGCTAAAGGTTATAGGTTAAAGAGGTATACTCATCTGACTTCGCGCCACAAATTCAGTGGCGCGCAGTTCAAAATCACTGCAGCCAAGATGGCCGACAAAAGCAGAAAACATTCGGCAATACGCGGAGTCACCCGAGCAAGTCGGCGAGTTTATACCCGAAGTCGCCCGATTGAGTCTGCGTGTTTTCTGCTTTTGTTGGCCATCTTGACAACAGTGGTTTTGAACTGCGCGCCTCTGAATTTGCGGCGCGAAGTCAGATGAGCTTACCTTTTTAATCAAAAACCTTGCTCATCGGTTGAACTTACATAGATCGAATCCCAACTTGATTGGGTCTCTGAGCTATACAGATAAAGGTAGCGTTCTAGAATTCATCGGCTTACTGCATCCGTGCAAAAAATATTTCACTATCCCGTAATGCAGTATAATAATATGTAAGTAATCTTTGAAAAGTGCTGCTATTCATAATCTTTTCGGCATCGAGACAATATAAAGGAGTGAATTCTAGAACGCTACCAATCACTGGCGCAACCAGGATCTCTTCCATCTCTCTCATTTCCCATTTGAATGTATAAGTAGGAAAATGACAGAAAGAGAGGGTTTTATCCCCTTGTCCATCCTTGTCTAACATACGTTTCTTAACCCGTAACTGCAGATGAGCCCAGATCTGGAACAATTACTTTGAAGCCTTATCTAAAAGTAGGGGACTTCCGACTTGAGTTGTACTGTCACTGCATGGTGGGACACTTGTGGAACAGATACTAAACGAGTAAGAATTGTCGATTTTGTCCTAGAGCGTGCAGCACAGGATAGAGAACGTGCAGAGTGGTTGAAAATAGCTTACTGAAAATCTGATCGAGATTTTCCGATTTTCATTGTTATGTTTGGGAGTAACGCAGGGGTACCATATACAAAAAAAACAACTATTGAAACTTACTAACTTATTGTTTACTACTTTAATTTTTTTTTTTTTTTTTAGCCTGAAAACTTTATTTTCAGTTGCATGGATACCTAAATGCGGGTAAGGCCATATTTGGAACAATTAATATTCAGGCTCTTCACCATTCAAATATAATGGAAAGAATTTTTTCACTATTTTTCCCTGTCTCAAGGATCAAAATTTTACTGAAAAAAAATCATTTTATTGAAAAAAAAAAAAAAAAAAAATCATGCAGTAAAGGGTTAATGGAGAAAAGAGAGAGATGAAGAAACTCTCGTTGCACTATACTGCTACCAAGGGTCTACTGGTAAACCATACTTGTTGTTTTCGATCCACCCTGTAAATAGTGAGGGCTCGCAAAGGGGAGGCGGGGGCGAGATGCAGCTACTTTGCGATGTCGAGAGATGGTGATGAGACCTGGGACTTTGGACCGGAGAGGAAGGATTAACCAAATGTTAGATCGAGAAAACGGTTAGAATCACCGACCGTAGCAACGCAACGCAACGCAACGGCGGCAGCGCGACGCAAGAGAGCATTAGTAGAGTTAGATCCGGAGTAAAGAAAGTCTTTTGGCGGATCCGCATATCGACCATATGTCTTTTCTCTGGTCGCCATAGGTCACTAGAGCTTGTGCTCCATCATTCTATAGGTTTGCGAGGCACCTCCGTGCAGGCAGTCGCGCTCTCAGTGCATGCACCGTTACGGCGTTACCTACAGAAAAATTAAACGAGTAAACAGTATGAGCTGTTAATTGCTTCTTCACTTCTTCGTCACGTCCACGACCGCCGCACAAAAAAAAAAAAAAAAAAAAAAAAAAAACCTACCCACGACCGCGACGCGCGAGGCACAAGGAACCTGCCTCGTCAGTGTTGCCATATCTTTCATTTTATTTTTTATTTTCATTGTTTTTGCAAATTGAGGCTATCCAAGGATAGAGTCGATACAACTCTTGTAAAACAGCAATGGGCTCTTGCAAACTTTAGCAACAGGTAATTGGAGAATTGATTCTTACAAAAAAAAAAAAAAAAAAAAAAAAAAAAAAAAAAAAAAAAAAAACTGTAAAAATTTATCATTGACAGAAAAAACGGTACCGAATAATCGACACTGGCAAAATAATGTATGATTATGAGCGCCTTCAATTTCCAGTACAGGCAAAACCAACGCTTCAAAGTAGGAATATTTAACTACCAATTCAATTTACGCGAGCGAGCGTTTGATTCTATCTCGGTAACCTGCGGTAGTTGAGAGGAAAAATCTTCTGACTTCGTTGATTTTTAATGAAAAGCGAACCTATATAATATTTTACTTTAGCTCTTTTCGCAAACAAATGCTTTAATTTGAACAAGTTATTTTTATTTTATTTACTTGTTTGGGTGAGGAGTGTTAAAGTAGACGAATGACGCCAAATCTAGTGTCAGCGCGTTTTGATGTAAGATCAACATGCTTTGATAGTCCCCCCTCCCCCTAATCAAATTAGAAGGATATAAATACCAAGTAGGACTTTTGTTTACTACTTTGATTTTAAAAGTATTGACTCAAACGATAACATATGCTACCAAGGCCAGGGATAACTGACGTGATGGGTAAGGAGTTGAACAGCTCATAATGCAACAAACTCAAATAATAAAAAACATAATTAGTGATCATAAAAAAGTAACAAAAACAAACAAGAATTAAATTGGTTTAAAATGTAATTTAAATTCACATGAAATAAAAACCATAAAATAAATAAATAGATATATTCAGAAATAAGGAAACAAATAAATAATTCAAACGTGTAAATGAAAATAAGGAAAAAAGCTTGCACGAATGCTTTAGATCAGATGCCCTCTTTTCCTCTTAGTTGAGATTTATGTAACTAGATTATGCTTTATTCACTCATTAAATCCATTATCATTTAGATTATTTTGCGTAGATTGCATTCCATTATGTTTATTCCTTTATTGCAGTCCTTAAATATTTTTATAATCTTGTCTTTATACTCGTCTTTCTTTCAGCTGGATGAATGCATTCGATCATTAATCCATTACTACTTAGATTATTTTGCGAAAATTGCATTCAATTTTATTTATTGTTGTAATGCAGTCCATACATATTTTTATAATTTTATCTATTAACTCCTCTTTTTTTCGGGGATGATTGCATTCTCTCATTAATCCATTATTACCTACACTTAAAAAAAAAAAAAAAAAAAAAAAAAAAAAAAAAAAAAAAAAAAAGTGCTGAATTTAACTCTTTATTGGTTAAAAATATGGGCACCACTTAAAAACTGTTAATTTGACTGTTTAAATTAGTTAAATAAACACGGCACGGAGGTAATTTAACTATTTTAAACAGTAAAACTATAACAGTTTTAAGTGGTGTCCATCCAGTAGCGTCGCGTGCTATCTGGCAACATTGCAAATGCTCCATTTAAACTCATTAAATATATCGAATTTTCCCTGTGCACCCCCTGAATTCGATCTTTTACATGAGTTTAAATGGATAGAATACATTGTTGCCAAATTGCACGCGACGCCACTGTGTCCATCATACTTTTAACTAAAAAAAGAGATAAATTCAGCACTTTTTTTTTCAGTGTACATTATTTTTCGAAAATTGCTTTTTATTTTATTTATTTTTTCATTGTAGTTCATAAATATTTTTATAATTTTATCTATTTGCTCATCTTTCTTGAGATGGGATGAACTATAAGCAGCTCCTCGAAAAGGAAGAAAGAGCTGACAACGCCGGTTTTGATCTCTCTATGCACTAACCACTAGAAGGTGTATTTCTCCAACCCAGCGTCGCGTCACGCGCTTGCTTCTACCCCATCGCGGCTTTAACGGGTCATTCCAGTCGGTACAATATGGTTTGCGACTTAACCCAACAACCCCCCCCGCGGGAATACCGCGCACGTTTGACTAATTGTTTTTTTTCGTCAGTTTGCATTGTTTTCCACCTCAGGCTTTGAAAAAATTGTTTCCAACTGGATTCCATCGCACCGCGAGGGATGCTAAAAGTAATGGATTTGACGAACTAAACGATCCTTATTTCTCCCCTCCTCAGAGCGATTGGGCGAACGATTGATTTATTATAACTCCACTATAGTTACCGAAAAAGATAAGCTGATGCGAACTTGATCAGCAATTTATAGGATATCACCCATGGATGATTGGGGAAATATGATGTATATATGCGTTCTCCTATAACTTCGCCCATTTGTAGTCATCTCAAGGAGGAAATGTATACATATAGGTATGAGCTGAGGATATAGCAACAAATAACATCCAACCGACTCGATATATATGAGCTTACTGAGTAACTATACTCAGTACTGGCCTGCTATACGTATTTTTACTGATATTATTGTTGATACCCCCGGGCCCCCATTACTCTATTCACTGGCGCAACCAGGATATCTTCCATCTCTCTCATTTTCCATTTGAATGCATGAGTAGGAAAAGGACAGAAGGAGGGGGTTTTATCCCCTTGTCCATCCTTGTCTAACATACGTTTCTTAATGGAGAAAAGAGAGAGAGAGAGAAACAAGTTCCTGGTTACGGCTATGGACTCTTGCACTGGCGCAACCAGGATATCTTCCATCTCTCTCATTTCCCATTTGAATGTATGAGTAGGAAAAGGACAGAAGGAGGGGGTTTTATCCCCTTGTCCATCCTTGTCTAACATACGTTTCTTAATGGAGAAAAGAGAGAGAGAGAGAAACAAGTTCCTGGTTACGGCTATGGACTGTTGCACTGGCGCAACCAGGATATCTTCCATCTCTCTCATTTTCCATTTGAATGCATGAGTAGGAAAAGGACAGAAGGAGGGGGTTTTATCCCCTTGTCCACCCTTGTCTAACATACGTTTCTTAATGGAGAAAAGAGAGAGATGAAGAAACTCTCGGTGCGCTACTGACCCTATTCAATGGTAAAGAATGTGATGAAAGAAAGCCAAAAAAATTAAAATTAGTTATTGGTGAGGAATACTATACAGTATCTATTGCAAGAGCGCACCCGTTGTAGTATGGCCCATTTTTCCGGTTGTGGCTTCAATGGGGCAGTTGAAAAGGTCTGAAATTGTGTATTTTTTTATAAAGAAAATTACAAAATTTGATGAGCTGAGAACAATGGTGAATTTGGTTCTTTCCCAAGTGTCCTGGTTTTGGAAGTTACACAATTGTAAAAAATTTTAAAAAAAATCGTCTGCATAGTGACATCGCTACGCGGAATTTCCCTTTAAAACAATGTAATTTGGGTCAAAATCTCATCTCCGGTACAATGGAACTTCATTAGAAACCAAATTCATCTTTGTTTTCAGCTCATCGCAAGTACTTTTATTTACTTTATATAAAACACCAAATTTTAGGACCCTTGCAAGTTCCAACTGTCCCATTCACTGGCGCAACCAGGATATCTTCCATCTCTCTCATTTCTCATTTGAATGTATGAGTAGGAAAAGGACAGAAGGAGGGGGTTTTATCCCCTTGTCCATCCTTGTCTAACATACGTTTCTTAATGGAGAAAAGAGAGAGATGAAGAAACTCTCGGTGCGCTACTGGTCCCATTGCATTACGATAACTCTCTCAATTAGTGCAGTTTCATGTAAACACACTTGAAATTCGTATACGTGCGGCCCAAATCGATCCGATCCGTCATGTGGCGGTGTTAAAATGTTCAATTAAAATGATTATTTTATACGGGCGCATAGCGTTTTAAAGATATTGCAATTTTTGTTCTTTTTTTTGTTTTATACTTTCATTTTCAAAAGAAAGAGTGGGAAGAATCGAAAAGAAGACGCGAGGCAAAGAGAAGAAGGAAAATTGCAAGAGAGAAAGAGAAAGATAGAGAGAGGGAGAGAGAGAGAGAGAGAGAGGGAGAGAGAGAAAGAGAAAAAAAGTTGAGGACAAAATTAAGAAACATGAGAGAGGCGCACAATTAATACCAGCGACTATAATTAAGGAAATGCTCGTCGATTCTGCAGATGCAGACGCAAATTATACCCGACGTTGCCGAACGTCCGGAATGTATCGCGTAACAAAAACGTAAAAAAAAGAAGAAACAATCTGTTTTGCTTTGATGAGAGAATCATTCGAAGGGAAGGTGAGAGCAGAGTCTTGAATATTTTTCAACCCTTTAGGCGTAGGTATCTGGGGTTTAAGAAAATAAATAATAATTTTGTGATACATTGTTAAACTACCGCTCAAGACCTCATGATGAAATCTTCCATACTCTTCACTATAATTTAATCAAACTATCAATTGATAAGGGTTCCGCAAGTTTTTACTGAAAGAAAAAAAAGAAATATGTTGAAAACGCATTTTGATCAGGCGATGGTCGCCCGTTCAAAAGTCACTCTCCTAAACCTTAAATTAAATCTGTTGGATGACGTTTTCATTATTTCTGTATAAACTGGTACAAGCAAAAAAAAAGACTGGTAAAATTTACCATCTGCACAGCTGATTTTTGCGTCTGCTAGCAATTATGGTAAATTTCACCTTAATGTGGTAAATGCAACGTACCTTGTAGTAGTAAATTAAGGTAACATGATTGTGCAGTATACCAAATCACGGTGAAATTTACCATACTTGATAGCAGACTCCAAAATCAGCTTTGCTTTAATTTTACCAGTCTTTTTTTTCCGTGTAAACACACGGAAAATTACGAACCGCAGCTCCTTTTGCAGCAGAAGAAATGTGAAGCTTAGATATCGCAACATGTAATTTTTTTTTCAGCATGTCTAAGTTGGCAACAATGGCGACTGCCATGAAAAGCTTCGCGATTCATTTTCACATTCTCGGTGCTAAGAAAACACAGAGGACTCCCCTCAGACGCCCAAGTACACCCTTCTCAGAATCTACCTAGAATTTTTACCCCTTTCCTTTTTTTTTTCCTCTCCTTAGTGGTGCACTTATGTAGCTCTGCTACCCCTTTTCTCAACGGCACTAGACACTTCTTAACTGCTTTAGCTCTGGCGAGGGAAGTTAGTCCCTCAAGATGTTATGGAAATCAATACTATGTAAGCAATTTATATTCTTCACTCTGCCATTGCATATATCTCTCTCCCTCCCCACTCTCCCTCCCCTCTCTCCCTCCCCTCTCTCTTCGCCTCTTTTTTCTTCCTCTCCTCTACACTTGTTAACTCTTTCTAGTGTAATCCAAAAGCAGTTATTCTGCCTTACAACTCTCACAAAAGAAAAGAAAAAGGAAAAATAAAAAAGGAAGAAAGAAAAAAAAATGAAATTGTCACGATAAAATGAAAATGATTGCTGATAGTGCTTGCTTTAATTTTTTTCCAGAGTTTTGAAACTCCCCCTTCTCTCATTTTCCAATTCTCTTTCGCCCTCAACCCTTCCTCTCAGATTTGTCTCCCTCCTCCTCATACGTTCTCCTTTTTCACAACCTTCCGATCCAACTTCTCTGACTGGATATGACTTTTTAATGTTTCATGTAAGCATTATTCGACTTGGAGGCTCTTTGTGTTTTGGTGAAGGTATACCTTTTTAGGACCTTGTTTCTTACGAGGTCTTAGCAAAGTTCTTGTTCTGATGACTGATTTTTGTACAATTTTACAATACATACATAATACTATGGAAATACTTTATACAAAAGAAAGGACCCTGATAAAAATGTTCATTATTTCATTTCTCGATCAATTGGAACAATTTTACGGTTTTTTAGGTATTGCAGAATCCCGCATATTATGACTCAATTTAGAACGATAGAAAATAAAAGATAAGTTCATCTCGAACAATTTCAATGAGAGGACTTTCTTTTGCGTTCATAGTACATAATTTTATTGCGATTATTGCAGGCTTCTGCATTCTGCTGCAAAGGTCATCATTGTGAAGTACTATGATTGAAAATATTAAAGGAGTAGCTGGAACAAAGTTCATTCAATTATTATCAGAAGTGGGCTCATTACTATCGAACCATGAGCGGATACGGAATTTGTCTTCCTCTCTCTCTTTCCATTTGAACGCATGTGTTAGAAAAGGATAACAAAGGGGGCCATCACACGACTTTGGCCCCTTTATTCGTTCTTTTTTTTACACATGCATGCAAATGGGAAGGGAGAGAGAGACAGACAAATTCCTGTATCCACCCATGACTATAGAACTTATTATGAGGATTCAGTTAACGATTTTGAAAAACTCTGATCTCATTCTCTTGTTGTATTTTAACTTGTCACGTTTTTAAAAGTTCCGATTTTATCCCAACAATTGATATGTTTTGATGTCGGTATCTTGTAACGCAGTATCGATTTTCTGAGGTAGGGACTAATAAATTTTATAAATTATAACATTTTTTGAATGTGCAAGCGTTTATCCTCGTCATTCAACATTATTCGTTGCTATAGTTTGACGACGATCAGTGGCAAGGAGTGCAATTTGGCAACGTTTATTTGTTTCCCTTTGAACTTATCAGAAAGGTCGAAACGTCTAGTCATGCATCGCCGATGACCGAAGCATTCGATTTTTTCAGTAAGATTAAATAGAGAAAGTACATCGTTGATAAATGTCACGCCTCGCTACAAACGACGATCTCTTTTATGGTCTCCAAGTTCAAATGCCATGTTTATTAATTCAAACTCCTACATCGTCCCAAAATGTCATAGTGAACAATCTTTTCTCAGCAGCTTGTATTTTTGCCTACTCGAAGAATCGAAGGCGTCGGTCAATGGGGCTATTGCACACTTTTTCTACAAGCGATTTAACAGTCGATTATGGCGTAAAAACCTCACAAAATAACGATGGCGGCACTAAAAACTTCCAAAATCCACTCCTAAACTCAATAAACGCAGTTATTTGCGGGAGCGTAATGGTGGCCGAAGGCAATAACAATGGGAGATTCCCATCTAACAATTCTGAAACTCCATCAAGAAGTGACCAATAAGACACTACTTTCATTTGACACCGGTGTCACTAGGTGTTGCGGCACCATTCATCGGATGTGGATCATCACTCTGATGACTAATTACTCTGTGAATCATCCTTGTCAACATAGAAAGAGTGACGAAATTAAGATAGGAATCTCCCATTGTTAGTGGCTTCGGCCACCATTACGCTCGCGCAAATAACTGCGTTTATTGAGTTTAGGAGTGGATTTTGGAAGTTTTTAGTGCCGCCATCGTTATTTTTTGAGGTTTTTACGCCTCAATCGACTATTAAATTGCTTATAGCAAAAGTGTGCAATAGCCCCATTCCTCTGCTTTGTACAATACCATGTGACAGAAGACATTATTGTCTTGGAAAAACGGCAACGTCTTCTTTAAAGCTTGATTGTGAAACCGAGAAATTTATCAGAATGAGAAGTAATATCTGTAGATATGAGGTCACATTGGAAGCGGTTTATAGACGCGTTTGAGACAGTTTTGTGGAATCAAAACCAACGATACTTCAGGTGAGCTCTTCTTTAAAAAATCAACGAGAGTATAGTATCGGGATCTCTAAGTGAAAAGCAAACCTATTGTTCTTTGGAATTTTATCTCTGGTGACACTTTGTTTCCATTCAAAGTAAGAGTTATTTCAGATCCGAACACTCAACAGAAAGAGAGCTCTGGGGAAATTGATAGGAGTAAGACTCCGGCGCTCATTAGACTTCACTGCGAGGCATACGCGGCCCAGAGCTGCACCATCTTCCGATCTCGTGGGCGAAACAACAAAACAAAAACAAACAAGCGAACAAAAAATCTTTTTATCCGAGGGTCTGGCGAGGTTTTTTCCCGAAAACTCTGGCAACGGAGCAGAAATGCCAGAGAAAAAGTGGCACAGGGCGCACCTAAGGAGAGAGAGAAAACTGTGTAATTGAAAAGAAGTAGCGACATTTATGCAGATGGCATAGACAATAATGGAGCATTGTTGCCAAATTATATGACTCCTCGAGAAAAAATGTTTAACTGCGGTGACATTTAATTTAAAAAAAAAAAAAAAAAAAAAAAAAAAAAAAAAAAAAAAAATGGAATCTAAGTAGGGTTTCTTTTTTTTGCGTTTTGGAATCCAAGTAGATTTTGTTTTTTGGAATCTCAGAATATGTTGAAAATTAAGTGATTTTTTTTTTTATTTATTTTTTTTCATTTTTTTATGTTTCTTAAGTTTCTGAGAACTTGTACGTAAGTTCAGACCGGCATACGTTCACGTCCACCCCTGATACGTTCTAGTTCTATTTAAAAACTCAAGGAAAAACTACAAAAATTAAATAAATGCGTTAGGAGATTCATATTATGATTTTTTTAAATTATGAGGATGAGAGTTGCGAGTTGCGATGACGTTTCCAATTCAAGCAGGTGGATGATCTTTCATCTATGAAGTAAATGTGATATCTCTGGAATCCATGCTCCATTGAGGCAAAAATATGCTTAATTTTCGTCTCCTTATAACTACCGCTATGATAAGACAAAATCACTCTTATACGAGTAAAAAAATGTCTTTTCACCCTTTTCACTCCATTATTGAACATATTAAAAAAATAATACTTGCTTTCCACTCTGATGTCGGATATATTTTTAACAAAAATCAGCGTAAGATAAAATTTAAAAAATTAAAATTAAAAATTAAAAAAATCAAAAAGAAAAAGTCTCGGGAGTGGAAAAGGTTCATTGTTTCAAGAGAAAATGAGGCTGCAAAACTTCCATTTCTGAAATTCTTGGAATTCAATTTTAAAGCTCTTTTGACCTGGGGGGGGACGAGGTCTCAGCATAATTATTTATGGGTTTTCCTTTCTTACGTTTTCATTTCTCGACATTTTTAAAGGCAGTTGTGGCAACAGTGCATGAATATGGATGCCGTAACAAAGGCCTCCGACACTTTTCTCCGGTGACTCCCCCACGCGCCACGGTCTGACTTCGCTTACTTCATCGAGCATTATCATTCTTTCATTACTTTCTCGGTAATGACTTATGACTTCTTAGGTTCGATGACTTCTTTCAAAATAAGTTTCCACGGACTCTTTGTTGCATGGCTCCTTTTTAATCTTTTGTAGTGAGATCGTCTTGAGAGGCTATTGTGGAGGTACCTTTGAAAACCTATGTCGATTGAAGGCTTACGTTATCATATGTATGCGCCTTTACCGGCATAATGAATATCTCGTTGAAATTGATACTACATGTTTACTGTTTAGTAAGCCTTAAATTCTTCACTGGAAAAAATAATTCCTAAATTTTAGTAATATTACCAGAAGTACGACGATATGTGAACCACAGAAAGTCTAGTACTTTGACCAAAAATTCTGGTGTTACTTAATACCAAAATATGGTTATAGAACTAGAATTTCCTCAAAATTTTGAAGGACGATGGAACAAACAATAGAATTCTGGCAATTGTACCAACCTTTACATCGGTTCATACATATCGTCATGCTTCTGGTATTTTCAGTGTTGATGCAGAAATATAGAACACCGTGTTTCAAATCACAGTAAATGACGCGTAATTCGATCACAAAATGTATCTATTTTTGTAAGAGTCTTTCTCTCTCTACTCTGTACAATTTTCTTTTTCCATTATTTTCACAGTTTCTTTAAGGAAATTATGAAAGTAAATAAGCTTCCAGCAGTTATCAGACACGCAAGGTTCGCAAGGCGCGATTAATGATTTCGGCAAAAACACACACCCTCACGTAGTATAATTGTTATCCTCCTATTGTAGAGAAAAATAACCCAGTAATAATATTAACTCAAATTCACGGAGAAAAATGTCTATTAGGGGCCACCAGAATTACTTCTACGGAATAGTTAAATGTAAATTCTGGTATCTGTGAAGATAGTGCTGGTTTCAACGAAAAATGTAGTTTGAATATTACCAGAAATCTAGTTCGGGATACGCGAATGAACATTTAACTATTACGTAGAAGTAATTCTGGTAGCCCCAAATATAAATTTTTCTCAGTCTTTAAAAAAAAAAAGAAAATAATAATAAAATAATAATAATATTAATAAAAAAAAAATCTGTTACATAGGATTCAATTATTATTTTGATTTAGAGGCTCTAGATGTAATCAGTATGACTCAGAAAAAGAGGGTGGGAGTAGCAGTGCTGCCAAATATGGCGGGAAATTCATAAACTTTACATTGAGTTAAATGGGACTATGAGTATTACTTCATGCAAAGCGGCAGCCCTGGGAGTAGGCCGTAACCGTAAGCCGAGGCACCGCATCAATCAGTCACCTGTGAGTACAGAGAGAAATTTGCTCTGCGATGAGAATGCATCCCGCCGAATGCAACGGTAAAAGAGCACGTTAGCCTGCAAATGCTGAAGGAAGGAAAAAAAAAAGGAAAAAAAAATCTGCCTATTTGACATTACCATAGACCATACACTTATAATGAGAAGTATAGGATATAAGTTTCTCTTGTTGTTCTCTAGGTTGAGAGAGCCCAAGGAGTAAGCGTCACTGGCGCAACCAGGATCTCTTCCATCTCTCTCATTTCCTATTTGAATGCATGAGTAGGAAAAGGACAGAAGGAGGGGGTTTTATCCCTTTGTCCATCCTTGTCTAACATACGTTTCTTAATGGAGAAAAGAGAGAGACGAAGAAACTCTCGGTGCGCTACTGGTAAGCGTCTAGGTGCACCAAGAACATATATGTATAATCATAGGCTCATAGCATTACTGCCTATGTATTTTTATCGATCCCATATTTTATATATACATATATACGGTGCAATGATGGGCGGAACAATTAAATTTGCCGATGCTCGCATATACTCGCGGATATACACGGGCACACGGCACAGCTAGAAGTCTTCCTCATAGTTTGCTTTTGTTTTGCTTCGTCTTAATTGTATCTCTACCCCACCTTGCCATCCCCCCCTCTCTACAGGGAAAGGGAACTTTCTACTCATCACAGCAACTCCCTCCCATAGCCATCAGGAATTTATCTTTCTCTCTCTTTCCCCCATGTAAACGCATGTGTTAGAAAAGGACAGAAACAGGGGCTGAAGTCACGTGACAGCCTCTGTCTCCGTCCTTTTCTAACACACGCAGTCAAATGGACATAGAGAGAGAAAGACAAATTCCTGGCTACGCTCCCTTCACGTCCACTGTTTTTCAATATACGCTCTAGCTCTATAGCGATGTGTTTTCCTGCCCATTCCTTATACCCCGATTGCTCGAAGGGATAAAAGAAGTGAATATAAATATATGATTGACAAAAGATGGGAAAGTAATTTAAGCTGGGTAATGACCGTAGCTTTAACCCTTTCAGTACAGCGTCCGAGGATATTCGTTTTTGAGGACTGCATGGTGATTATAAAAGCTACCTCAAATTGTTGACTTGTGCAAAATAGTGTTTCGTCAAGCGCCTTCAATCGAATGGATAGGCGAAATAAACACAGTGGAGCTGACCGGCACTACTCACAAAATCGGCTAGCGTTGATTTCTTCAAGTACCTAACCTATCAGTAAAATTTAAAGTGTAAATAATGCCAATTCCTAACTTCAAATGCGACATGCATCTCAAAAAAGGGTTATTTTTTTTTATTTTTATTATTATTTTTTTTTTATAATTATTTCTTGAGCGAATCCAAAAAAAAAAAAAAAAAAAAAACAATTGACGCGTCAGAAGCTTTTCAATCCTGCCTTTCGACTTTAATTAAAATCGAGACCAAAAATGCGGGTAACGATTTTTCCTTGACCACCTCACCTCAATTGTCTCGTGCCCAAAATTTAACGCCACCAAAGAACATGGGCGTTTCAAAAGTACGAATCATGATTGTTTTTTTTAAGAAGTAATGACGCTAAAGCAAATATAGAAACAAGTTTTCAATTTTTCATGCATTATTTAAAGCCTTTTTTTTAAAAATTTTTAATTTTATTTTAATTGAATTTAAAACAAAGAAGTTGTGGTGATTTTTTTAGGACCTAGGTTATTTTGTAACTAATAAGAGAAAACAAGTAAATGTTTTTCAGGTCACTTTAATGCGTAACAAGTATAATGAACTTTTCTTAAGTTCTCTAAAAATTTTCATGTTAAGGGAGGTGGTCCAAAGAATACTTTCAACGAACTTCATGTTAGGAGCTTGAGGGGATTTTAGGATTTTAGGCAGTATACCTAAATTACGATTTTTTTTTTTTTTTTTTTTTTTTTTTTTTTTTTTTTTTTTTTAAACGGGGAGACATATATATATGTAGTTTGAAAAAAAAAAGGAAGAAACAAAAACTAGTTTGAAGCTCTTTCGTATTGGCGCATTTGCGGAAGTCAGAGCTGCTCAGATCATTTTAAAATTAAGAGCCGAGGTTTATCCCCCCCTTTTTTCCCCTCTTTTTTAATTTTTTTGAAAGTCAGGGCTGGAAGTTAGTAATGAGCTGCAAGAGGCTCGAGAAAAGTTTGAAAAAAGTTGGGTTCGATCTCAGGACCAAAAGGCGAGGATGAGAAGGGAAGGTGCGGATGAGGTTTGAGGGCTGGGATGAAAGGGTGAGGGAGGGGGAGGGGGAGGGGGAGAGGTTGAAGGCCTGCAGGCTGCAGCGATGTCGGCAGAGCATCGTACAATGATAAAATACCCGCCAATTTTGAAAGTCGGACCAGCAAATGAGGGTATTACAAGAGTTAAGACAGTACTAAATTATAGAAGAAAGAAAAAGGAAAAAATAAGGGTTTGGGATGCAAAAATGTACCAGCGTAAAAAATCAATCCGTATACAAACATTTAACCCTTTCAATACCAATCCCGGATTATTAGTTTTGTGATCTCTTATTGACATTAAAACAGAGCTACGTCGTTTTGCGTATAAATAATTGATGACATATTTTAATTCGCCGATGAGTCCACTGGTTAAGAAAAGATTACACAGTTCAGCTCAGTGTTTGACTGTACTGCACGGACATCTAATCTGTAATGTTTTCTCAACCGGTGGAGTCGTCGATGACTATAAAAAAATTTGCGGGTATTTTAATAATTCAACGGCGATTTGCACCGATTGAGGAAATATTACAGATTAGAGTATTTTTGTGCAGTATAGATTTACATTGAACTGAACTGTGTAATATTTTCGCAACCGGTGGAGTCATCGGTGAATTGAAAAATACCATTAATTATACGCAAAACGGCAGCCCTGAACCACGCCCAAGTTATTAGTTTTTGTGATCTCTCATTGACATTAAAATCTGGTTCAAAAATCTCCTCGTTTGCAAAATCATTTCATCGAGCGCCTTCAATCACCAATATAGGCAATATGAACACGGCGAAGTAGGAATAGTTAACTACCCACTAACCTTGAGCGATTTATGTAGTTTTGCTTACTTCTGGCAGTAGCGGGAGCGTCGCGTGAGCTGCGATATATCTATTAATTATCCTCCATTTAAACACATGAAAACAATAGATTTTCTGGAGGTTCACTGTGCACGTGCACCCCCTCATAATTGATTGTTTTTGTGGATTCAAATGGAAAAAGAATTGGTAGATCGCAGTTTACGCGACGCTACCGACTTCTGGCAACTTTAACCTGGTAGTTAAAGAGCTAATCATGAAAACGAGTATAATCTTTGAACGTTTGGTGATAAAAAAAGAGAACAAAATCAGACCCTTTCAACTGAAGCCATAACAAGAAAGAAAAATGCCTTCAAACAATTTGACTCACGATTTCCTGGATATAATCATTGACTGCAGAGAATATGCATTTGTAAATAGTGGCAGCTAGTGCAATTTGGAAAGAGGAGTAATTTTACCACTGAAGCTTATGTAAAACAATCGATTCTTGAAGAGGTTGATACAGAGCTTCCGTGAGAATCGATTGTTTAACATGAATTTAAGTGCCGGAAAAAATCGTTACCAAAAAGCTACCGCTTTAATTGAAAGCGCATTGGGAGTTTTATAGGTCATTATATGCTTTAAATGGCTCCTACACATCCATTAAAAAAAATTAGAGAAAAAATATACACTATTAATATTGTCAATTTAATTATTCATTTTCAATCCGAACGAGCTTAGAGCCATAAAACAATAATTGGAAAGTGAAATTAAATCAAGTTTCTCAGATATGCGAACATATACATGTATACCGATGACGTTTAGACTTTTGATACGTGTTCGTCATTTGCTTTTTATGTCTCTCGAAAAATAGGGGACTTCAGTTTTCGATATTTCAGTTCAGTCGAAGATTTCTACGAAATGAATTTGCGAAAAGCAAACGACGAAATGATGATCGGTGACAACTTTGACTTCACCATAGAGATTTTAATCCAAATTCTATGAAAAAAAAAATATTTAAAACATGCACATTTATGTACAGGCAAAGATTTTAAGATTCTGAGTGCGTACATTTTCCCGGAAAAATTAAATCACGATTTCCAAGAATCCGCAGCAATAATTCCAAGCCTCGAACATAGGATTCCATGAAAAAAATTGCAAGAAGCTCCGCGTGAAAGTTTCCATTCGTTTTCAAGCGAGTTTTTTGGAGTTCCACGAAATCTCAGCATTCTTGCGTCGACTACACGGACCACCTTTTCACGAGCTACATTTTTTAATCGCAGCCGAAAATAATTGCTTTTTTGAGAGACCATTTTTAATGCCTTATTTCCGAGAATCTATTCCTTTTCGATGCGTAGTTGGGAGGGAATGGTGCAACCAGTACCTTTTTCATCTTTCTCATTCTCCCTTTGAAGGCATAAGTAGAGAAAGGATAGGAATATAGGGTTCTATAACCTTGCCTATCCTTGTCTAACATACGTGTTTCAATGAAGAAACGAGAGAGATAGAGGCATTTCAAGGTACGTTACTGATTTTTGCAATGGTGCAACCAGTATCTTTTCCACCTTTCTCATTTTTCCTTCGTATGCATAAGTAGAGGAAATGGTAGAGATTGAGAGTTCTATCCCCTTGCCTCTCTTTGTCTAACATACGTGTTTCAAGGGAGCAAAGAGAGAGAGAACGATGAATTTCTAGTTTCGCTACTGAAATCTGCAATGGAGCAAACAGTATATCTTTTCCATCTTTCTCATCCTCCCTTTGAATGCATAAGTAAAGAGAGGATAGAAATAGAGGGCTCTATCGCCTTGCCTATCCTTGTCTAATATACGTGTTTCAATGAGAAAAGAGAGAGAGATAGAAGCCTTTCTAGTTATACGTGATTTCTGCAATGGTGCAACCAGAATCGTTTCCATCTTTCTCGTCCTCTCTATGAATGAATGAGTAGAGAAAAGATAGAAATAGAGGGGTTCTATGCCCTTATTGCCTCTCTTTGTCTAACATACGTGTTGCACTCGAAAAAAGAGAGAGATAAAGGACTTTCTAGTTGCGTGGTTTCTGCAGAAGCGAAACCAGGAGAAGGGAATACATAAGACGCAACCATATATAGAAAAAAGATAGGAATAGACTTGCCTATCCTTGTCTAACATACGTTTTTCAATGGAGACAAAAGAGAGAAAGATACATGGATTTCTAGTTGCGCTACTGATTTCTGTCTACTGAGCGACCAGCCGCCGAGACTTGACGTACTCTGCTCTTCCCTGACCATTTGAAAGTGAGTCCAGAATATGCGAGGAATCGGGAGTTATGATGGGCAGGGTGGGGTGGGGAGAGCAGGAACCGAGAGCCGGGAGCCAGGAGCGCCCTTTCCTCTAGGAACTCTTTCCTGTTTTGCGAAATAAATATCCCTCTAATTAACAACAATGCTCTGTATTTATACCTTTTTCAATTCCTTTACCTGCTCTGATCTGTTTTGATCTTCCTTCCTTCCTTCCCGCTGCAACGGTTCCCTTCTACCCTTTCGTCTACATTTTTGCTCTTTTTACGACCGACATTTTTTTTTAATTTTTGAAAATTTGTTCGTCGGTCTGGTTCTTTGTTTTATATATGAATTTCAAAACATTGTCATTATGAGGTATATATATTTTCTCGGTATGTAATATTTTTCTATGAGTAACATGTCTCGACGCGTAATGCATCTCTGAATGTAGGTATAAGTAATATTTCAAAAGAAGGCTTGCATTACTTTTTCTGTTTCGTTTCATTTTATCTTGTGCACTGATACATGGCTTAATATTTGTATTTAGAGTTACAAGTTTAATCCGTCAACTCACAGCAAACTCATTCAAATCAAGCGAGTAGATTCCAACTTTGCTGTACTTGTTTTGGCCTACTTCATCCATTGAAGGCATACTGATGGAATATGCAAAATTCAACGTTCTTCTATTGTTGTTATGATGAATTAAAGACCATGTGAAACAGATTAGGATAAATGAGTGTATGATTTGGCTTGATACATAAAGGGTTAATATATTTGATCCATATTACGTATTCTGTTTCCAGTTGTATTCACTAGAATGCTTTACAACTGTTCCTTTTCAGTTTCATTTTTTAGTACTTCTTGGCAAAAAAAACAGGTCTGCTCGTTAGTTGTAGGTTGGCAGCATCGTCTATTGATTTACATTAAAAATTTAGTGAGCCCGCAAGCTCACGAGCAGATCGGAGAAAAAAGAAAAAAAGTCGCGGAGTTTCGATTGAGGTCTAACTGCGCGGCTTTGAGCTACACCGAACTAGAATTTGCGTTGGACGCCAATATACGATATAAGGATATATATCTATTTTTTTCTTAAGCAATCTATGACTTGAAGCTTGAAGCCGTTCCTTAGCGCGTTTTGGACTATGACATCGCTGTATATGAGTATTTTATTTTCCATTATAACTTTCAAGAGCAAAAATAGAATTATGGGCTGTTTTCTCAAAAAGACCACAAAAATAACGATACTTGTCATGTTCCGTGAGATTTCTCGTTAATGAACAGAAAGTGTCTGCTAACGTCATTAGAAAAAAATCTGGTGCGCGACTTGAAGAGCGTGATTCGACGTAAATTCAAAATTGATCGTCGTTCACAAGGGGGGGGGGGGGCAGTCTAAAAACTACAGATTTTCCTCCTCGCCCCCCCCCCCCCCCCGTCGCTTTACTGTTCTGCTCCCTTCTCGCTATAAGCCGTCAATCAAAAGGCGTTGGAAAAGGATTTCACGAAGTTTTGGCGTAGGATCGGGAAAAATAGCGACGTCGTTGTTTCCCCCCACCCTTTTCTTTCGCAAGGCAAAAATTTACAAAAAACAAAAATAGGATTCCCAGCTTTAGGCCTCGACAGACCCCGGCGGAGGACGCAACAAAAAATTAGTTTTCCCCGCAACCGTAAATGATGTTTGGTTGCGTTCGTAGGTGAGCACCGAGAGTTTGACGCCCCCACCTACTCCCTTCAACTAACCTCCCCCCCCCCTCCCCCTACTCTAACATTTCTCTCTTCAACTCTTTCTCTCCCTCTCTCCTCTCCCTTATTTCTAGATTTTCATGCGTTTGAATACATATGTTCCACGACCGGGTATGGTTTCTGTTCCGGGGGGCGCTAACTATTCAAATGACCATCAGATGGATGAAAATGTTGAAGAAGAGGTCGACCGGGGGAGGGGGAGGGGGGTCGAGAAAGTGAGGAAGGGGTTAAAGACTAGAGAGGAGTCTGGTTGAATAGAAGAAGCGCTAATGAATAGCTTGACCATCCAAGGGGTGAGAGGGGTGAGAGGCAGGGGGGGTTCCTAGATGCTCCAATGTGTGCCAATTCGCCCCTGATATTTATACTTTGCGCTTTGCTCCTCCTCGCATGGGGGGTGGGGGTTGCGCGTGTCGAGGGAGGGGGGGGGGGTTGCCTCAACAAGCCTTTACATGCCGCTCTGCTCTCGAACAACTGTATGTACGCGCCATTGAGATTGCTGCAAAAATGCCTCATTTTTTCCTTTTTCCTTTTCTCCTTTCTCCGGCTGATGCTGCATGTAAGCCCAAGCCCATACCCGATTCATCTCAACTCCACAATATTCGCCAGTAGTTTTATATTAGATACACTTATTGACTTCAATGCCTCTGCCTCGCCTCCGAATGCATCTCTCATTCTTCTTTCGGTAATGTTACCGGAAGGAAGGTGGGGATGGGGGAGCGGGAGGGGGGAGGATGTTGCACCCGCGCTCCGATCCCGTGGATAGTCTGCATCGCGAGAGAGGGGCGGGGAGGGGGAGGGCGTCTTTCTTGTTTACTTTCTCTACTTTCCCTTGCTCATCGCGCTGTATTCGTCGAGTTCTGCATGAAATCCCTGCTTGTGCACGCATCTCAATGGCCTCTGCGCCCTTTTTTGATACCTTTTTAATGACGAGTATTGAACGCTCTTGGCAGATTTGCGCAATGTGGGTAGTTATTTCAATCATTTTTCTCTCAACTTTCTGGTTCCTAATCCCCCCTCTCTCTCTCCCCCTCTCTCTCTCTCTCTCTCGCGATCCGTCTATCTCCCTCCCCCCTTTCTCTATTTCTCTTCCGCTCTATCCTACTCTATCCCTCCCAACAAACAGCAGTCCAATAAACGCTGCTTTCGATAGAGCGTTTTTGGGTCTACATAGTTTTCGCGTATTAACGTTATTCCAGAGGTGGGTCCATAAGTGTTCCTTTCTCTCTCTTTGTCCATTTAAGCTGGTGTGTTACAGAAGGACAAATGAGGCCAAAGTGAAGAGGCAGTCCATCTCACTCTATATCCTTTTCTAACTCTATATGAGTGTTCAAAAGAGCAGAGAGCGACAGAGAAAAGAACACATTCCATGGATTTTTTTTGCGTTATTCGCTTACAAAAGTGGATTATCCTCTGAATGTTTGAGTTTTTAACCAAATTTTCTGGCGGTAAATGCATTTTTATGGCACACAATTTAATTTTAATGGACACGTTTTTTTTTTTTTTTTAGGAAGGGAAGAAGAGTGGAGACCTATATAGTTCTCTCTTGATCTCAAATGCCGCTTTTTTTGAATCCGCTCAGATGATGGCATTGGTCAATGCAGTCAATGGTTGATTCACCTGCTGATGCGCAGAGAGTGTTTGAAAACGCAAGTTTGCGGATTTGAAATGTCGAAAGTGGGCCCTTCAACGAATTTCTAAAGCAATTTGACCGGAATAATTGAAAGAGCAAACGTTCTTGAAGTGGTAACGAGTGTTTAACCGAGGCAAACTATAAAACCAAACTGAAAGTCGTTGCCGCGGAGTGTAAAATTTTCCATCCACGATATTTTCCCCATTTTTTTATATACAATATTTATAGATCTTTTGTACTTAGAGTATTCCAGTTGCGATATATAAGTACATCTGTGAAAAGATGTTTTAATCACATTTCCTTTGGATTGCGGGTCTGTACAACCTGCATGGCAACCGTAATTTTTCCTTATCTATTGAAAATCGACTAAAACGCGGCTTCGTGTCTATAATTTGCTCCTATAAACAAGTTGAGACGGGGCTTTGAAACACAAGTGTCGACAAATCTGAAGGGTGTAGCTCCAGCTTTATCTGCACAAGCGTCACGAGTCACGACACACCCACCAGAAGAGCCATAGAAAAGTGTCCTTCTCTCTCTTTTCCCTTTAGAACTTTCGTGTTGGAAAAGGATAGAAGAGGAGTGAAAATCACGTGACTGTCCCTTATTATACTTTTCTAACACATGCGTTCTAAAGGGAAAAGACAGAGATGGGTAGATTTCTGGATCCACTAATGCGCAGTGCGCACACCGGTCATAGAGAAATTCAGCGGGCGGGCGTGCGGACGATACTAAAAGCGCAACGAAGGGATGAAAAAAAAGATAGGAGAGAGAGAGAGAGAGAGAAGAGAGAGAGAGAGAGAGAGAGAGAGAGAGAGAGAAAGAGAGAGAGAGAGAGAGAGAAAGAGAGAGAGAGAGAGAAAGAGAGAGAGAGAGAAAGAGAGAGAGAGAGAAAGAGAGAAAGAGAAAGAGAGAGAGAGAGAGAGAGAGAGAGAGAGAGAGAGAGAGAGAGAGAGAGAGAGGGGGGGGGGAGCAAAAGAGAGAAGCGAAGACGATCTGATATGGTGTTAATCTAAGATTAGGATTAATTTGCGAAGCAAATTTCGCGAGGGTGAAGAAGGAGGACGAAGATGAACTGGAGGGGGGGAGAGTGTGCAACTGTTCGATGCGGCACAACGCACCGCTGGACAAACGTCAAACGTTGACGGATGCCGCGGAAAAATCCGTCTACTTTGCGTCGCGGTACTTAGAGAGTCGGCGAATTACCGCGCACAAATGACAACCCTGCATATGATGTATACGCGCGCGCCCCGGAGAGAGAAAACGATTGAATAGAGATTGATAGAGTAGAGGGGAGAGCTTAAAAAAAAAGAGAGATGCGACTTAAGGGTAGAGAATAAAGGAGGAAACTGGTTCGTAGATTTTCGGTGCTTTAGATAAAGCTCAAAAAAACAAGAAAAGGAGAGGGGGAAAGAAAAGAGGGAGATGGGGCGAGAGCGAGGGTTTAAAAGAGAGAGAGAGAGAATACATATAATAATAATAGTAAAAAAAAAAAGTTCTATTCTTTACCGAATTTGTTTCCGATGAGACGCCAGGAGTCGCGGCAGGGGGGGGGGGATTGAGGGAGGGAAACCAGCGTCAAATCATGTCTGTCTATGCTTACACGTAGTAAAAGACGCGATGATGTCACGTGCCACGATGTTAGGGCGTGGGGGGAGGGAGAAGAGTAGAAGAGCGAACCCGCAGCGCGACTCTTATGCCTATCAGTGGCGGATCCAGCCCTCGCGAACGGGGGGGGCGAATTTTGAATTTTCGCCCCTAAATGACCCCTTTTTCTTGTTTCCGCTGTTGCTATACCCCTTCCTCTCCCCTCTTTTCCCACTTTTTGGGCCGAACGGGGGGGGGGCGATCGCCCCCTTCGCCCCCCCCCCCTGTATCCGCCAATGATGCCTATGATCCAAGACCTAACCTCTCCTTAATTCCCTCCCCGAGCCCTCACAACCAACGAATCATTTAGTCGATTATTTATATGATATGTTCATGCATATCATTGCATGGATTATTGTTTGTGTTATTTGGTAGTGATTCGTGAGTGTTCGATACTGCATGAAAAGTGGTAGTCATATGAGTGCCTTATTTGATAAACTTAGATGAATAAACAATGAGTTATGATAATTTTAACGTACATCCTTGTACATCCTTGTTCATTTATGGGGTGGTACCAGGGGCGTCTAGAGGATTTTTGGGGCGCGGGGCAAACTCAGCATTGGGGCCCTATTTTCCGTATTCCCTCCACTGAGGGTCTGAGGGACACCCCCCCCCCCCCCCCCACAGGTTAAGGGTGGTCCGGAAGTCCTTCCCCGAAAATTTTTTAAAATCTACCTTATAATTGACGAAATTTTAAGCTATCTTCACTGAAAAATTTCAAATAATCGCAGCAATAGAATGTATGATTTTTACGTTAATTTTGCTATGATATGACTGATTTGAAGATTTTCGACACAAACGAAGAATGTATGGTATCTACGATACATCCATTCTTCATTTTCATGTTTCATAGCAGATTTTTTTTTTTTTTTTTTTTTTTTTTTTTTTTTTTTTTTAAACAAATCAAGGATTTTCAAGGACATTTCATTGGATTTCAAGAACTTCCAAGACTTTTCAAGGCACCATAAAACCGATAAAATACCAACAGTTGCGAAGATTAAACCCGAAAGAAAAATCAGGAGTGCACATCTACCAGACACGGAGCTGTCGTCGGTATAAGGTTCCATAAGACGCAGGATATACTCTTCCATAGAAATCCTAATTCAACCGTTATGTCGATTTCTTGTAAGGATCACATTTCAGATTTTACTTTTTCTGTCGAAAATGATATCGCTTTTTTTTTTTTTTTTTTTCACCACCAATCCCTTCAACTAGTCTCTGAACACGTAGAAAGACGTCAAAGGTAAACAATTAAAGATTACACATCTTGATTCGCACCGTTATAATGGAAAAGCGAAGCGTAATGGTGAATTTATCCTTCTCTGTCTTTTCCTATTAGAACACTTGTGTCAGAAAAGGCAGATGAGGGGCAGTCACGTGATTTTTGCTCCCTCTTCTATCCTTTTCTAACACATGCGATCTAATTAGAAAAAGAGAGAGAGAGAAGAACAATTTCTTGGATCCGCTGGCGAGAAGCCTCGTGATAGGAGCTATAAACACAGAATAATACCTACAATCAGAACGGAAACTCTGTCGGGTTTTGAAGCAAATTCATTTCGCGTCCGCCATGTTGGGATATAGGATGTTTACATCTGGATTCGCGCTTAAAAAAAGCAACATAGGACATGATCCGCAAAATTTTCATTCTGAAATGCCATTAGAATAAAAGTGAGGCCGGAAACTTTTAAGATTCTTTTCCAGAATTTATAGAAATAAATAAGTTTCAACACAAATTGCACTCGTCCGCCATGTTGGGATATAGGACCACAGCGTTGCCTATTGGTGCCGTTAAATGGGGCTATTGCACACTTTTGCTGTAAGCAATTTAATAGTCGATTATGGCGTAAAAACCTCAAAAAATAACGATGGCGGCACTAAAAACTTCCAAAATCCACTCCTAAACTCAATAAACGCAGTTATTTGCGGGAGCGTAATGGTGGCCGAAGGCACTAACAATGGGAGATTCCCATCTAACAATTCTGAAACTCCATCAAGAAGTGACCAATAAGAGACTACTTTCATTTGACACCGGTGTCACTTGGTGTTGCGGTACCATTCATCGGATGTGGATCATCACTCTGCTGACTAATTACTCTGTGAATCATCCTTGTCAACATAGAGAGAGTGACGAAATTAAGATAGGAATCTCCCATTGTTAGTGCCTTCGGCCACCATTACGCTTGCGCAAATAACTGCGTTTAATGAGTTTAGGAGTGGATTTTGGAAGTTTTTAGTGCCGCCATCGTTATTTTTTGAGGTTTTTACGCCATAATCGACTATTAAATCGCTTATAGCAAAAGTGTGCAATAGCCGCATTCCAAACTTGCTTCCATTGGCTCTTATGGGAGTTTCCGTTCTGATTGTATTATTCTGTGCTATCAATTTGCCGTATCCGCAGAGATTAGTAAGTTCAGGTTCACGATAAAGGACAAACCAAAAACACCGTGTTGTGTCGCCGATTTGCCGATTCCGGTCTCCGCTAAGAAATAGCGGGTTAATATTGGTTACAATTTAACAGCTGTCCCGTTTTACAACGGAGAAGGCAGAAGGCGCGGGCCTTTCCTTCTATGGAGCATGAGCCACGCTGCCACGGGTCCGCGAAGAGTCGAGGACACAGGGCTGCCTCTGCTGGGGGCCCACCTCGATAGACGCGACGGCGACCCCAGGACTCTTTCGGTTCCGCACTGCGCCGCGCGATACCTCTTACAATCCTGGAGGGGATGAGAGAAGGAACAAACAGCGAATCAACGACTCCAAGTTAGCAGTATCCCATCTTTACGCGCTCATTCACTCACACACACATGCGTTTTTACTTACAAACACACTTTCAACCCCACTCACATTCACTCACCCCCTCCTGAAACTTAACATTATACACTATTATACAGGATCCGTCGTACAGTGTGGTTATTTAAGTGTCATTAGAATTTCTAGCTACATCCCGAACAAAAAGGATCCATTCAGGTCCATAACCAATTCCCCATACACTATGGATAAAGTGTGGATATGTAAGGATCCATATGAATATGTGTGGATATAGAATGGAGATATGTATGGATCCTTATTACGAATATGTGCGGATATAATATGGATATGTATGGATCCTAATGTGTATGTGTGGATATAACATGGATATGTATGATTGATTGATAAATTCGTTTATTTTTTGAAAGAGGTGCCTTAACATCAACGGCCATTTACACCTCTGATCCTAACGAATATGTGTGGATATAGTATGGATATATATGGATCCTTATGAATATACGTGGATATAGTATGGATATACGTGTTTAACGTGGTGATATCCATATGGATCCATGCATATCCATGTATGTATATACTGTAAGGGGAATTGGTTATGGACAGTGGCGGATCCACGGGGGGGGGCACGGGGGCCCCCTCCGAAGCCTCCCTATTTATTAAAATTTGTGAAAAACTTATAAAACATAGCTTTTATTTCTCACTATCATTGAAAAGATTACACATTTCTCTATTGGTAGGTAATATAATCTTTTTCACAATAATATTTGGATTTTGAGCAGCTGATAAAATAAAAAAGAAAAATTCAGCGAAAATTATAACCTATATTTAACTTTGTGAAAAACAGATTTGACCAAGCATGGAATCTACTTCGTCTTACCAGCCTGCCGGGAGGCATTTTTTCTATAGAAAATATCCCGAAATTGCTTCCACCAACGCTTCAAATTTCAAAATTTCACAGGCGTGCCCCCCCAGAAAAATTTTCTGGATCCGCCACTGGTTATGGACCTCTATAGGGACCATTTTTGCCTGGGGTTTGCCATTCTTTCGTCGACATTTTGAATGTCTCAACATTTTTAAACACACTTTACGAACACTTTTTGAAAAATTTTGAACGAGAATCTACACAATGATAGGAACAATAATGCAGGGATTACCAATCGATAATTTGGAACCTAAATTTTAGTCTATTTTAAAATGAAAAGGACAATTTAATTGCTGTGACTTTGATCCTATTCCCCCCTTCCCAAACGCCGATCATTTTATGCATATGGCGCTTGAGAGAACAGACATTTTCATAATCACTGTCAGTGGCGGATCCAGGAATTTATCCTTCTCTCTCGCTCTTTTTTCATTAGAATGCATGTTTTAGAGAAGGATATAGATCAGGGACAGTCACGTGATTTCAGCCCTCTCCTCCATCCTTGTTCGACACATGCGTTCAAATAGGAAAAGAGAGAGAAGGACAATATATCTTTGATCCACTACTGATCACTGTGTACGCTTTGTTTACTGTCTATCGTAGATCGGGTAAGTCACAGTGTTGCCATTCTCGATAGAAATGATTTAAATTTCCAATTTATATCAAAGTATAATATTTGGTATGATTTCTGTTACACATGGCAACACTGGGTATGACCCTCGCCCGTTAACTTTATACCTCCGCCGAATCACTCTTTCTCCCCTCCCCTCTCTTTCTCGCCCTTCCTCTTATAAATAATATTGATTGACGGATGATAAAGAAAAGCGCAAAAGAATATGGTAAGCCCCTAAAATCACGTTTGCCAAGGGTGACGTCAAGGGATCCCCTTAGCCCCTAGCCTATAACTTTGCGATCGCGGCCCTCCGCCGCGGACGGAGTGGCCTGGCCTACTAACCTCCTCCCTTTTCTTTGGCCACCTTTATAGCATCTGCCCAATCTTCATCTCCCTCTCTCTCTCTCTCTCTCTCTCTCTCTCTCTCTCTCTCTCTCTCTCTCTCTCTCTCTCCTCATTTATATCCTTCTCCCGCATTTGCACTTACACTAACTTAAATATACGCACACACGCACGCATTTTGATTTCTCTTTCTCTTTCTCTTTGGCAACAAATCTTTTCGGATAAACATATAGCATTAACGCGCGAACGCTCATTAAATGCCTCTCTTTGTCTTTTTCTTACTCATTCTCCCTCTCCCTCTCTCTGTCTCACCCCTAGACCTGCTCGATCACTGATTTGATGTGCCCGCAAACGGTGTTTAAAGGTGGTACACGTGCCCAGCGCCTTTACACCCCCCTCCCCGCCACGCTCTATACAACCTACTCTTAGTACCGTAGTACCCCCTTCTCCTCGCGTGCCACGGTGGCATTGCTACCACGCGTATAGACGAAATAATTCAAGCACTTAGTTACACCCCCCCCCCACCCCCTCTGGTTAGGTTTTTTAGGAATTTGAAAGGTTAGGACAACTCGAAGGTATCGGGTTCGAGTCCCGGTGAAGAGAACGACTTCCGAAAGGATGGAAGGGCGAGGGAAGTCATAATACCACGTATCCAATATTTTCATACATATTACAGGTCTGCTCGTTAAGTCGCTGTCATCGAAATTGCTCTTGTGTATCAATTGACGATTCTAGATAAGACCGCAGCTGCGTATATGGATACCGCAGGTACTTGCGATGTCAGTAACTTTAAGCCATTGATATATTTTCCATGGCGTAATCTGCGCAAGCAATGGCTTTGCATATAAAATCTGACAACATTGCATTCCGCCCATTCGAACCGATGCAAAAGATCGAATCCAAGGGTGTTTGCTGTTCGATAATTCAGATAAGTTTAATATAAGTGTTAAAAGAAAAACAAAAACATTGTAACGATGCCTGATTGCACGCAACCCGCACTGAGTTTAGTCACAGTCACAGTATACTTATAACTATAAACAGTAGTGAAACTCAATGTTAGAAAGTCGGCAAATGCCCCTCTGATGGTCGAAAGGTTGACTTTTTTAACATCTTCCTTTTGATTTGCATTAGATGCGACGGTGGCGCCCCCGAGTAGTCGGAAGGTTACAACTCAATTTTCCCATTTGATTACATTAAAAAACGACATTCGCCAACTGTTCCCTATAGAGTTTTGCTATACCGAGTAGATGAGAGTATACTGTGAGTTTACTGGATTATAGAGACGTTCCGAAAAAATGAGCTCTATATTAACCTTTTTTGCGTGATAAACATAATCTGGGTTTCAAGAATCCATTTAAATAATAATTCCGGCGAAATAAATTGTGTATAAGAACCGTCATGCGTGCGAAACGCCGTTAAATTAAAGGGATGGTTTTATGAGGTAAGACAAAGAATCCATTAAGAGGTAGACGTACGTAGGAAAAGAGAGACAAGGCACTTCATTGCGTCGGAAAACAGTATTGCCAGATGCATGGGCGGTTACAGTAATTTGTCCTTCTCTCTCTCTTCCCATTTGAACGCATGCGTTAGAAAAGGACGGACATATGGGCTAAAGTCATGCGATGCCCCCCCCCCCTTTGCTATCCCTTTCTAACACAGACGTTCAAATGGATCAAGAGAGAGAAAGATAAATTCATTTTTCTGCTAATGGCCAGATGTATGGCTTTTGGCTGTATATTCCCCCATAAGATTCAGTGGAAAATAAACGGCATTTATAATCTCAAATCCGGCAACACAGGTCGGAAAAAGATTCGTTCAAGAGCGTAAACAAACTTTTAATCGGTAATTGTTAAATATTTGAGCGGAGTGGAAAAGGGCAAATGGTTTCGACCCTCTCCTAATTTCCGCCTTCTTTTTTTTTGTTTTTGTTTTTGTTTTTGTTTTTTTTATTAAATTATTTTTTGAACACTTCACGCGAAGCAGTGCAAAGTTAACCGAACTTATCAAAGTCAAGATGATAATTGGGGTGAAGAAGAAAAGGCTCCGAAATTAAAGTTGATCACGTAATCTTCGTGGGCGTTGGATTGGGCAAACCTTGTTTTTTTCAATTACATTCACTTTGAGTTTTCACGCACTGCACTTTTTGCATGTCCTCACCATGCAGGCATTATCTACAATAACGAACCTGTTTTTTTTAACTGATTAATTTATTATCTCCTTTTACTTTTTTCTTCTAAGGAGAGTATCTTTAGACTCTATTCCGTTCCGACTGTCTCTAAGCTCATTATTATAAATTCACTCGTTCACTAATACATATTATGTATATTTATATTTTTAAATCTTTTTAATTTTTTTATGAATTTCGATCATCCCCCTTCAAAAATACAGAGATTATAACAACAAAGCGTGTTTTTTTGAGGGGAAAGTTTTACCTCATATCTACATTTTACTTTGAGAACTTTAGTATGTTTTTTTTTTTTTTAAAACCACAATTTTTTAAAACATTGGAACAAATGAAATCACCTAATAATTCAAAGTTGGCCTCTTTCCAAGTTGTTAACTTAACTAAAATTCCAAAAGAATAATACGCCCAAAAAAAAAAAAAAAAAAAAAAAAGAAAAGTCTAAAAACACCCATTTGCTCGCCGCCCTCCTTAGAAAATCAAGTAGCTATTGAATTCTTTAGAGCTGTTCCAGCTCTGTTTTGATCAATCAGACCGCAAAACCAAAACAGACTTCACTTTTAAAAAAGGCAACTGCTTTTTTTTTTTTTTAAAAAAAAAAAAAAAATTCAAGAATAATACTTTGAAAATTTTAGAGAGAGAAATAATTACTGCTGAATCACGACGTGTTTCAACACGTCGTTCCAAGTTACTGTGTAAATCTAAAATTATTTCTAGGAAGGAAATTCAAAGTTAACAAGGTACTAACCTATGGCTATTGAGGGCAATGGGGGAAATTTTGCACCTTATTTGCACCTCCATCCCAGGATACCTTCATCGGATAGTAAGTAAATTAAAATAGCTGTTATCCATCCCTGGAGACCTTAATTGGGTGTTTCAACACGTCGTTCCAAGTTACTCTTTAAATTTAAAATTATTTCTAGGAAGGAAATTCAAAGTTAAGAAGGTACTAACCTATGGCTATTGAGGGCAATGGGGGAAATTTTGCACCTTATTTGCACCTCCGTCCCAGGAGACCTTCATCGGATAGTAAGTAAATTAAAATAGCTGTTATCCATCCCTGGAGACCTTAATTGGATAGTAAGTAAATTAAAATAGCTGTTATCTTTGACCAAAGTACCTCATATAAAACTTGGATAGAAAAATTACTTTTTTCCATTCAACAGGCTCATAGTAAATAATTAGCCTCAATGTATATTCGATTAATTCAAGAGTAAACAGTCGAATATTTTAATAGGCACAACTAAATCAATTATGGTCCCGAATTAACCCTGCACAACTTTCAACAGTTAGAGGTTTACATTATCGACAGTGATAACCCATTAAACTCTCGTCGTACCATTGAAAACAATATCACTCCCTCACCCTCACACCCCTTTGCCTACTCTCCCGGCCACAGTACACCCCACCAGTAGCGTACGCAGGAATATGTCTCTCTTTCTCTTCTCCCGTTTGAATGTATGTGCTGGAAAAGGAAAGAAATAGGGGCTGTTGTCCTTTTCTAACACACGTGATCTAATGGGGCAAAAGAGAGAAAGACAAATTCCTGCGTAAGCTACTGCACCCCACCCATCACCCAGCCACCCCTCGGGAGTTAAGGCGGGCGCGCGCGGGACCGCAAATCTGTGAAATTTGCCTCGGTCGCTTAATTACTTTGGTCTCTGAAACTAATGTTCAAATATCCTTTCTATTTTTTCATTGCCCAAGTGGAAAAGTCAAACAATGGAGAATGCGGCCAGGAAAGATTAGTGTTTAGTGTTAAACACGAGTGTTATAAAATACCAAAGGGCGTCCGAATTCTGGTATTGTGTCACCCGAAACTGATTTTTCGAGGTCGCGGTGTGAAATTATAACCCTCTATTTGATTTCCCTTTAATTCCTTTTAATAGTCGCCTATTGTTATCGTATAAGTTTTAAGCTGTTGAAACTGAAAGCGCTCGTAAATATGATCTATGCGTGTTGACCTTCGTTTTACTCATTTTTTTTCGAGGGTTAAGTGACTTTTCGTTGTCGTGTCCGTCAGCTGTTATTCAACTATATTGACCGCTAAAACGCTGAGCTGCGCTGAGCTGATCTTCCTTATTCGCTGTGTTTGTCTCCGAAGTTCTTTGAAAACAAAGTTTTCGTGTTTTTTTCTCCCCCCCCCCCCCAGAAATTGATACAGCATCAAAGGCATTGAATTCATCTGAACCCCATTTTTTTTGTAGGTTGTAGATTAGCTTGATGAGTTTGATGCTATCGATGACTGGAAAACATCCAATAATAAGTTGCAGTTTTGCGTTTGAAAGCAGGGCTGCCGTTTTGCGTATGATTAAGTGCATTTTTCGATTCCACCGATTGAGAAAAGATTACACAGTTCCGTTCACTGTATATCTGACTGTAACGCAACAAAATCCTCTAATCTGCAGTCTTTTCTCAACCGGTGGAGTCGCCGATGATGACTTTAAAAAACTTGCGGATATTTTAATTAATTAACGGTATGTTTCCACCGATTGATAAAAGATTACAGATCAGAGTATTTTCGTGCATTTCAGTTATACATTGAATTGGAACTGTGTAATCTTTTCTCAACCGGTGGAATCATTGGTGAATTGAAAAATGCGATTAATTATACGTCAAACGGCAGCTCTGTTTGAAAGTTCCTCCGGATTATCACAAATCACCAGAAATTCACCATTTGTATAAAAATACGCTTAACGAGGCAGGAAGAGACGACGGTTTACAGTTTGAGATTGTCAAAAAGTGACAACAAATCAGAAAGCAAAGTCCTCAGCCATTTCTCGTTTACAAACTTGCAAGACCAATTATAATCACAGAGGTCACTTTTAACAAGTCATTTTAAGCTTTAATGTCACTGGAAAGTTTTAAAATTGAGCTTACACCGAAAAAAAGACCGATAGAATTTACCATCTGTATTGCTGATTTTTGAGTCTGCCAGAAAAAATTGTGAATTTCACTACATTATGGTAAGACGTCCCATGCAACAGGTTAACTTAACCTTACACTGCATAGTGTATTACTGGTGATACATGATGTAAAAAGCCCTATATCAGACATTGTAATGTATATTTTGACTTATTCCAAATTGTATCACCAGTGTCACATTATAAGAAAACATAAAAAGGGGCGCAAACATTTTTCAAAAGACCACCGGCACTCATTATAATGCATTTAATAAAAGAAATCATGGTTGGGGGAAAATTTGTTCCCGTATCCAATTCAACCCCAATTTCATTATTTTTACTAAGCTTCTGGCATTTGCTCTTTGAAAAATCCAATTAAAGAAAAAAATTCTTATTTTTTTGAAAATTTTGAAAAAAAATTGTTTTTTTTTCTCGCCATTTCTTCTGGTGTTATAGCACTTGTAAAAAACAAGACAAAAATGGAAAAATGAGAATTTTCACCGAAAAATTGTCTAATTATTTTTTTTTTTTGCTATTTTTCCCATATATGTGACCACTTAATGAATCGAAAAATCCAGTTTTGGTTGAAAAAAAAAAATCCCATGCAGTGAAGGGTTTATACCACTAGGCACGTTGCATATCCCTTTTTCGGGTGAAATTTACCACACTTTCTAGTAGACGCCAATATTAGCTATGCATTTGGTAAATTCTACCACTCTTTTTTTCCGAGTATATAAAAGGTCGAAAAAGATGATTTTTAATTATTTTTTTTTTTTCACTGATTTTTGGCCCATTTTTGGTTTTTTGCTTGCTTGTTTGTTGTTTGTTTTGTTTTTTTATATGTTTGTTTATTTTCTGTTTGTTTTGTTTGTTTTTTTTTGCTTTGTTTGTTTGTTTGCGTTTTATTTGTTTTTAATTTGTTATGCTTGTATGTTTTTTATTTAGTTTGTTTGTTTGTTTTGTGTGTTTATGCTTTTTAGTTTTTTGGGTTTTTTTGTTTTTTTATTCCATCTCAGACCCAGTTGCGGCGGCTCTGAAGTTGGGCACTAGCTCCGCGCTACTTTCTGCAGCGACCATGCAATTTATCGCGCAAACCGTCAGTGGATTGAGGAAAATAACGGGCAGATCACACGTATATTCATTCTTTTACACACTCGCTCAAAAATTCAATAAATCTTTCTACCCGTCATTCGATCATAGTTGAATGTATCGTGAAATAACATTTATTATATGCATTTTAACGAATGTATCAAAATATTTAACATCTGTATTTTCGCGAGAGGATTTCAGGCTGACAGCGTTCAAGTTGGAAGGCGACGATCTAATTGAAAGTGGATGTGTCTAACGCAAACTTGCGCTATATACAGAAGTTTAAAAAAAAAAAAAAAATAATAATCTAATTTTAGAGTAATATTGATTAATTAACCTTGGGAGTATCGAAAAGTTCCAAAATGGTCGCACAAAGTCGCAAACTCCATAAATACGTTCAAACAAAATTCCAATTGATGGCTGTATCAGTGTATGATAGTATAACAAGTCACAAATGTGAGTTCAATCTAAATATTATTTGTGTGTTCCTCTTCGGTGAATCATTGTTCCCAGCATGGAGAAAGCTGCAATGGGTCTGTTGCTAACTTTTGCTTCAGCGTTTTGGAAGGTCAATTCATCTATAAAGTCTCGTGAAGATCACGTATTAAAATCATCGGAAAGTCTCAAAAATACACTCATGCACAAACTCAATAAATGCGTTTCACAAAATTCAAAGATAGCGGTCGAATGGAGCAGGCCACAACGAGAAAGGAAAGCCCCATCTATAATCACAACTTTCTATGCTGAGAAAAAGTGATGCATTATTTATAAACACTTTCCGAAAGTGTGGCAAGATGATGAGTTATAGCTTATTCCATTTTCCTCTTCATCCGGTGCAACACTGTCGTTGTGTCAGTCTTTGCTTTTGAGTTTTTCCGGCCATTTCAGCGAACACATTAACCCTTGTGAGCCTAAGGGGGGTACATTTGTACCCCAGGCCAGTTTTTTGACGCCATTTTGTCAAAACTGCTCAAAATTTTTTGGGACTTCATGACATTTTAAGTTAGGATACTTAGAACATGTCCACCAAATTTCATTAATTTTTATGAATTTTTGTCGATATTATAGAAATTTAAAGTGTTGGGGAACAAATATTCCCCCCCTTCGTCCTGCCAGTTTTAAGTTTGGAACCATCTATTACAGTGAATTTTACGGAAATTTTATGTAGATTAAGAATATTAAGTCAGATCATTGAAAAAAAATTGGAAATTTATCAAAAATGGAAAAATAAGATGGTACCTCATTTCATTTTTTCCATTTTTTTTATTTTGACATTTTTTTTAAAAGTAGGTGTAAATTTAGCAACATAGCAAAAATTTACTCAAATTTCACATAAATTACTCTCTTAGGGTACTAAGTACATAATCCATCCATTAAAGTTTTAAAATTATTGATACTGACTGTGCTGCATGAAAATATCCTTGGGGTACAAAAATACCCCCCCTTAGTCCTTTGTGTTACCGAAATACCTTAGGCTCACAAGGGTTAAACAATAACGCCTATAGAAAATGTTAAAAAACACTTTATTTAAAAGCAGACGATGATGATTTTATTCGCGTCGAAATTTTTGAAAAGTCTTTCAGATTGTACCGGTAGTACGTCGATCAATTATAATACTGATGAATATATAATACAGACATTTCAATCGAATTTTATAAATAAAAAGTACAAGGAAATTACAAGTGTTACCCTTTATTTTAAAAAAAAACAAATCCCGTTGAAAGAAGACCATAATCCACACATTATAATCACCGTTTTTATTTACATTTTTAAGAAACCCAGAAATCTCAAGGTGAAATATACCCTTTTTCGATAAGTGGGTAGTTTTTAGGAAGAGTCTATTCTAGACTTAAATAATAGCTCAAAAGAATGTCTTGACCAGCAATGGCAGCAGATTTGTTCATTAGAACACTACCACAAGTTCGCAGGTTGAAATAAGGTTTTCGGAAACCTCTTTTTCGCCTCTCCAATAAAACTTCTGAAATCGGTGCTCCATCCTTAATTCTCACCTACGCAGCGTTGACGGCTATAAAATTGTCTACTTGAACTTTACGTAGAGAGCAATGCAGAAATACCTGTTGATTTTCCTGGTATCCTTAGATCGTCATCAGTGTCATCACGCCGCAAAGATCTAACACGTCATCCCCCTGACGGAAAATTTCGTCGACTCCAAAATTGGCACAGGATAAACCGAAGGAAGAAAACGATAAAAATCAAAATATGGACACCATTTTTCCAGCTTATGTGCGTAAAACACGTAATGGAATGGAGGGCTATGCAGAGCTTTGGATATAAATATTTTGATTCGAGGCGTAGACAGTTTTGATTTAATGACGTCACACATGTCTCTCGGTGAATCAAAGCCCGATTTGATTCGAATAGGACCAATCAGAGTTGGTCATGATGATTCCCGTGACGTCACCACTAAAATCGACCATTGAGTTAATGCAAGATGTTTCAACCAATGACGTTCTTCTGTTCATACTTCGCATTGGGAGGCAAACAGAAAAGAACGAAGAAGTAAAAGTAATCTGATCCTGTTCATGGACTAATTTAGTTTTAATTGTAAGCCGTCCGCGACGTTTGTATGATCCTTGAATAAATTACGAACCCCGTCAACTCAACCGGGCGAGACCAAATACAGTTGAGCCAATGTTTAAGTTTGCTCCCTAAGAGGAGCCAAAAAAAGCTTGTGGTAATTTTCCACTCTATTTAGAATGAACTCCGCCCACTCCTAGGAGACCTAGACAGCAGAGAAAAACACAAACTTTCACTTGTGACGCTGGGGCAAATGCAATTGGCAACCTCACCGGTTTGTTTTTCCTTTCGTCGCACATTGGTCAAAAATGACCGTTTTTTGGTCAACAATCGTTCGCTGTTTAAATCACCAAAAATCGCCGTTTAAAATCTTCCAGGAAAAAATGTTGCTATACTCGAATCACGGAGAAAAATTAAAATTTGGGGCTACACGGAAAAAAAAAAAAGATTAGTGAAAATAACCATACGGATACCTGATTTTGGCACTTGCTAGATATTATGGCAAACTTGACCAGAAGTATGGTACAGTTACCGATACTTTGAGTAAATTCGACATGCAATCAGGTACCATCACCTAGTACCTAGTCAAAACATAGTATACTTCTGGTTAACATTACCATAACATCTGGCAGGTGCCAAAATCAGGTATCCGTATGGTTATTTTCACCGTAGTTTTTTTTCCGTGTAATTCATGTATCCTTAAATATAGATTTCTGATAATATTCAAAATACATTATTCCGCTGAAACCAGAAATATCTTTACAAATACCAGGAATAATATTTAATTAATATTTATAAATAAATGTAATTCTGGTATAGCCTCAAAATATAAGTTTTTCTCCGAGATCATACATATATAAAAAAGTGCTAAATTTATTTAACTATTTGCTTAATGAATGTATGGATAACACTTACAAGGTAGTTTTACCATTTAAAATATTTAAATTATATCCTTCCTGTGTTAATTTAACCATTTCAAATAGAAAACTATTATAGCGTTGAAGTGTTATCCATTTACTTTTCACCAAGAAAATATTTAAAATTAGCACTCTTTTTTTTTTCAGTGCAGGTTTCATTCGTTAAAAATGGTTGAGGTCCAGTAAAATTCAGGGCTTCTTGAAGTAATTCAGAGAGTTTTAATTTATTGATTTTTGGCCCCCAAAATAGGGGATTCTGACTAACTGTACAGCTGTCAAAATCGTTTCAGTTAAGCGGTTTCATTTGGTTTAATCATCGCTGCTCCACCTAGCTCGATCTTTTTAACAGCGAGTCCGCTATAGGTAATTAATACATTTTTATTTTCATTCGTGTCATTATTTGGCCTGAGACGGTTATAGTTTTTTCATTCATTGTTATAATTTTCTCATTCGGGTGTTATAGTAAAAAAAAGCTATGCAGATAACTCACAAATCAGTTAGTCGTGTACTTTATACTTCACCCAATTTTGGCTTTGATTTTTTTCAAAAACAGGTGCAGGAACAGCCTCAAAACGTTCAAAAAGGTAAGTGTCTCTCTATATTGATCGCATGTATCGATTCGAGTTTTTTACTCATCTAATTTTGGAAAAGAAAGAAGAAAAGGAAAATTCCGGTTGCCTCTTGTAAAGAAAGCGTGTAAGATTTCGGATGAACATAAAAGGCTCTTTGATGAGTAACGCTGTCTGTGTTGTAAAAAAAAAAAGAAAAAGAAAAAAGAGATAGTATCCTTTATCATCTTGAAAATATACTGAGGCCAAAATGTTTGCCATTTCAAAATAACAAGAGCTCATTGTGACTTGTGAGATCCGATTCAAGCCTCTTTCAAGAGCGAAAATAAGGATATAGGGAAAAGAGAGAGAAAGAGAGAGAGAGAGAGAGAGAATGCGAAACTCTACAAGTTTCAGTTTCAGAATTGCGTTCGGGGGGCCCATTCATTCCAATCTTTCACATTCAATTAATTTAAGAGGCAATCGTGCCATATGTTACGTAGGTGTGTTAATAATGGCGGGTTAGCACGTGTCTAGTCCGCAAAATCCACAGGTATCTATTTTTTATCTTTTTTCGTTCCTTTTCCTTTTTTATATTTTTGAGGAAGACCTCTTCCACCGATTCCTCTTTCACCGTTTGCAGAAAAGGAAGTGGGCCGACAACGCATGCGCGCTTGTTGCTAAATAGTCTGAAAAAAGGCCTCTCATTCATCATTTGAAGTGTCCTCTCTAGAGTTGTTTCATTGATCGGTGCAATCTGCGCGCCTCTGAAGATCAGATTATGATTGAGTGGTTTAGGTTGCAATTTGAGGAACACTTGACCTGACCGCCGAAGTCGGAAAAAAATAAAATAAAAAAATACTTTCTCTGAGTGACGAGTATTGAGGGTTGGATATTTCACCGCGGTCAGATCTGAGAGGATAGGCAACTTATCATGTTCATGCATCTGTCCCGGTTATCGATTTGGAATTTAAAAAAAAAAAATCGACTCTTGGCTCAAGAAACCGCCCTTCGATTTACAAAGATGAATAATAAATATGCGGCTGTGTATGTATCTAAAGGGTTATATGAACAGTATATCTCGTTAACCCTTTTACGACTAGTTTTTTTTTTACAACAAATGAATGTTCACTCGTTCAAATTAAGTGGATAGTTAAGTATTCCTACACCGTCGTGCTGATTCTGCATACACAATTAATTGAAGGCGTCCGAGGAAACATAATTTTTCAAATATATAGAATTAGGAAAAACAAATGTTTTGTTGAAAAACAAATGTTGCACGGCTATGCTGCAGCCGTGAAAGTAGTCGTAAGTAGTGCTGTTACGTGCCGAAAAAAATTCCTCTTACCGAAATTGCTCTCGATAATTTTTTTTTTTTTTTTATTTTCCAGAGATTTTTAGATTTTTCAAGGTATGATTTCGAGTGGCAAATTCTATTGAACTCTGGTGTACCCTTAACCCCTTATGGACCAAGCCCAAACATACTCGGTTTTCTCTTCCAGTCTATTTCATATTGTTCCAGTATCAGGAATCCGAATAAACACGATTCTCGATGTAGTATAAAAATATATATGAGCCTTCAGTCCGTCGTATATGCAATTCCAACTCCCTCAAGTACGAACAGTTAACTACCTTCCTTATACAAACGGAAAAGTGACGTTCATGAGAACTAACTTGGTTTTAAAGGGTTAAACCGCAAAATTCTTCAAAATTAGCCTAAACTGAAAGAATGCAAATTTTTACAAAGATACTTTGTCGCGAGACCAAGACACTGGGACTCGGTATGCGATACTCAAAACTCAACGCATAATAAGCAATAATTTCATACGCATTTATCAGTTGCGTTGAGTATTTCAAACCGAGTCCTATATCTTTGTTCTTTTTATTACATTGCAATCTACAACAGTCCTATCACAGAAAAAACAGGGGAAAAAAAAAAAAAAAAAAAAAAAAACACTTTGGCAGCGCTGATAAAACCTTTGGCAAAAAAATAACCCAGCAAAAGATTTAAGTTGAGCCAACCCTATCATTGGTTTTGGTTCACTAGCATAAAGCAAAACATCTTTAGTTAGGCCAACAAAACCTTGCTTTAGCTCTACTAAAGGTTTTGCTCTATCATTTTTCAACCAAAAGTTTTGTCAGCATAACCAAAGCCACTTCTCTGTTTTTTGTTTGCGTTTTCGTGTTTAAATCTCAAAAAGTATACGGCAGATACCGCTAATAATAGGAGGCCATCCACTCATACAAGTTTGATAGCGAACCGCAGATCTTTTTTGTTCTCATTATACATTCACACTATGTCATTCCGAATAAATTCTTGAAACAAATCTATCTCTTCTCAGAATTTTTTCCCTCTCGGCGGTGTCTATACCGAAAAGGGCTTCTTCGGATATCATCGCAAAGCGACAAAAAAGCTTCCGGTTTGGTGATACGGTCGCCGCGCCGCGCCGGTCGATCGGTCCGTCAGCGTTGCCTGATCGAGGGTAAAAAGCCGTATCGTCCCCATTTAAATCAATGTAAAACACACGGCTTTTTCACCCCAATCTGGCAACACTGCAGTCCGTACATCGACAATTAAAACAGCGGACGAAACGACATCTACACGACGACGCGGGAGGAGCATCAGTGTGAACAGTAGCGATGTTTGGTGAGGTGGTTGTGGCATCCTGCTGTACTCTACTCCAAGGTAAACAAAGAAAAACACTGATAGAGAAGTTACGTTACGCTTTACAATGGTGCGTGTCAACATAGGACAGCACACAGTGCGAGGCTATAGGGATAGGGGTGGGGGGGATATAAACGAACCTATTATACTTTGACCATTCAGTAATTGAGATCGAAAGTAAATTTCAGGAGTGGCTGTAAATACGAGAAAAACGAATCGACAACAACAATGACTCTTTAATCACCTACTTATACATACCCTCCTGCTTCTTCCTTTCCTTCTTCTCCTTTTTCACTCTTCTTCTTCTTCGTCCTTCATTCACAAAGAAAAGAAAGAAGAAAGGTGAAAGGAAAAAGAGTGCACAAGTCACAACTAATACGACAAATTTCTTCTGTCGATTCTGACTCTAGCTCGGTGGTTCATTAAACGAATCGTTCAGTTCACTGGCGCAACCAGGATATCTTCCATCCCTCTCATTTCCCATTTGAATGTATGAGTAGGAAAAGGACAGAAGGAGGGGGTTTTATCCCCTTGTCCATCCTTGTCTAACATACGTTTCTTAATGGAGAAAAGAGAGAGATGAAGAAACTCTCGGTGCGCTACTGGTTCAGTTGATCGAGACCGTGCCACTGCATGGTGAATCCAAGGGATTTTTCTCATCTCTGTCTTTCTCCCTCATCATTTAAATGCATGTGTTAGAGAAGGATGGGAGAGGGGATGTAAGTCACGTGACTGCTCCTGCTCTGTCCTTTCCTAACAAATTCGTTTTTTTAGGGAAAGAGAGAGAAAGACTAATTCTTGGATCCGCCGGTGGATCGTATATTGAGACGGCTCTAATGCAGGACGAGCGATTTAAATGAATGAAAGATCGAATATTTGATCAACAAGCGAGAAACCTGACCCCAATCGGATGTCGGCTGAGCGTCTCAGTGTGGGATATTTGGATTGACCATCTTGATGGGTGTTTCAGTGTTTGCACTCTGGTCTGAGATCGAAAAAAAGAGGCCAAAACTCAGAGCAAACTAAACCATCAAAAATTATTGTTTTCGACTTTTTAAGCTTATATTTTAAACATTCTTACATGCTGGCATGTCTAGGTTTAAAGTACGTGCTTGTACAAGTAGTTTTCTTTAAGAGGTTTTGGTAGTTAATAAAATGATAATGTGATGAGAAAACTGGACTGATTTTTGGCCACACTTGCTGACAATCTCAGACCATAGTGTGTTGGTCTCAGTGGTAACTTGTGAACTTTCAAAAATCGGTGCTCCCTCTATATAAACCCACGGAAAAGAATCGTTCTTCAAGGGGTGCAATTGAGTCGCGTGAAAATCGATACTTTTGCATGGATTCAAATGGTAGAAAAACTGTAATGAATCCACTGGTGCTGGCTTATGGGTCCAGTGATCTAGCCCCTAAAGCAATCCTTTGGACGAACGAGTTTCAAGAGCGGATTTACACACCATTTGTGGGAAAAATGTCTGGTTACTGTTACACGAATTTTGTTATAATAATTTCCTCATTGAAATTCCGGTTACTGTAACTAAAATTCCTGTAAATGTAACCGAAATTACTGTAAATTTAAAAGAGATGCTGGACTCAGTTACTGAAATACTCGCATCATCCAATTTAAACAAATTAAAGAAAACTTGAAGTCTTTTGGGTGGTTTTTTTGTCTATCGATTCTTATGCTCAAAGAAATCAAAAGAACGAAACAAATAGAGCAATACAGTCTTTCCAGTGGACTAAATAGAATCCAATCAATGAATCGATTTTAGTTCCCGATCTCAGTTCCGGCGACCGAAAGGCAAGTCGCTCTCATTCCGTGGATGTAGAAAAAAAAGGAAATATCCTGTTATCCAATTCTTCTTGCGTTTGTTTAGGGCAATCTTTTTGGGCTGGAGCGGATCGCGTCAATGGGGTCCACGCGTTGAACGTATATTAACAGCGCGCGCGTGCTGGGCTGGCTGGCTCTCTCGTTCAAAATGCGCCCATTGAGACACAACACAATAATCACAATAAGAGGTACGTGTTCACGCAACTTCTGCGTCACTTTTTTTTCCCTACCTCCGCGACGATATCGTATCGATGTCTTCTGCATGCGCAAATGTTTACCTTCCGTCTGTTTCGCTTGATTTATAGTTTATCCTCACCCATTCACCAGCCTTGGGCTCTTTCTCTTGTGCTGTTGCCTCCTACTCCTTAATAAGGTCACAAAAATAACAGTTTACCGCCGTTTTTGACCTGATTTACATCCCTTTGATGTCCTCACTCTCTGAGCATGTAAAAACGTTTTTGTTTGAAGAATCGCTTGCTGCTTCACCTTTGAATTATGTCTTGGCCCTCGGGCGACAGAAGTCACGTAACGCACATTGACCGGAAACGGTGCCGCAAGAAAATTGGTGGTCGTTTTCGTCCGAGGAATTTTTAGGTTTATTTCCTCCTCTTTCTTTTGACCTTTCTACAGAGGTAGTTTTCTTTGAGAGGCCACAGCGAGACCTCTTTTTTCCAGAAAGTGCCCTTGGTCGATTATGCATTTTTTAAGAGATTCCTGCTTCTATTAGGCAGATTAACCAAAGAGCAGGACCTTGTAAAAACTAGGACACTATGGATTTAGAAAGATTTATGGAGCATAGTAAAACCATCGGAAAGTCCTTTTTAATGTCTTCATTTGCAAGAATTTCAAGGAAGTTTTGTTTAATACATTTTAGAACGTTTAGAGCTTGAGGAATTCTTTTAAGCATTTCAGTCCTTTTATTTTCTAAGACGATGATAATATTCCCTGCTTGCAAATCGCTGAGTTTTTGTGGAGATAGGGATTCATTTCTTTGTTGAATTTCCTTAGACTTCGACGATTTCGGGTGGGTGGATACTATTTCAATCGTTCTGAAGGGACTGAGGGGAAAAGAGTACCTTTGAATCGGACATTGATGAGTAAATATTTCAAAGATAACTTCTTCTATTGATAACCAGTCGTGCCAAAATTCGGCAGGGGTATTGATGCACCCATGCGCTCGCAGTCAAAGAAAGTATTCGCCAAATAGCAGCTGATCAGTATAAAAGAAACACTAGTTACCATGATCCGAGGAAGATTTTATTGCGTCATTTTAATGATGGATTAGCCTTAGTTGAAAAAATATTAAAAAAAAAAAAAAAAAAAAAAAAAAAAAAAAAAAAAAAACTTTTTATAAACTTGAAAATGTCAAAACACCTTATGATATAATAATGCTCGTCTTCTTCTGTCAAACGACTCTCAAAAGGGCAATAAACTATGACACTATCTATAGCGCCGTCCCATTCAAAAGTCTGTCGCAATGATGCAAATCGTAAAAAGGGGGAAAAAATCGCGACACGAGGCAAAAAAAAATCACAATAACCTGTTGACTCTTTTCATTGGTGCGAGAAAGCATAGTCTAAGGCATCGGATGATAGATCGCTTGATAATAATCTTGGGTTGAGTGGAAAAGGACAACGACCAAAAAAAAGGGGAGACACCAAGACAGAGTGAGAGAGAAATAATGTAAGAAAGAATAGTGGGAGTGAGAAAGCAACATCAAGGGCAATGACAGAGAGCAAAAGAGAGTGACACAATGAATGAAGTGATACCTTCAAGAGGAAGAAGGAGAATATGAAACGCCAATTATGTGGGAAGGGAAGCGAGAAAGGCGATTCAAGAGACCAGAAAGAAAACACAATCTCTTCCTCGGGATCGCGATCGGCGAGAAGAGAGAGAGTGAGAGAGATAGAGAGAGAGGGATAAAAATGGGAAGAAGGTGTAGGTAACCACAGACTGCTCAAGGCTCAACTGCAGCTACGGCCCCACACGGTTGCCACGTGCTGAAGAAAAGAATCCGACGATTGGTCGTTTTTAAACTTGCCTCGATGAATTGATATTTTTTCAATTAAAATGTCAGAATTTCCTCAAAAAAATCAATGCAATATATTCTGATAGAAATTTTATCGATTCCATAAATGTTGAAAAATATCTATCGCATACATGAATGTAGGTACTTTAAGATCGATAGGAGCTATTCAAAAATGGGAAAAAGTAATGCGTTTCCGATGTATTACCAAGGGAAGCAGTCATTTATGGTTACAGTAATCCTGATTTCAATCGAGGATATTTGCCAGAGGCGTGCGCAGGTTTTTTTTTTTTTTTGAAAGGGGCTTGCACTGATGAGCGTTTGACTGAACATTATTCCCCCCTTCCCCCCACCCCTAAAAATCGTAGGTCTGGAGGGACTTTAGCCCCCTTAGCCCCCCCCCCCCCGCGTACGCCGCTGATATCCCCAGTAAATAAATCAAGATTTTTCTTAAAGATGCAAAATAAAACCAAAAAAGCAACTATTATAAGAAGACTTTTAATTCTGAACTATAAGAACAGCAGATTATAAACACACGACTCTAACAAGTTACTGGAAAATTGGTCCTTCATTCCTCTTGGGCTGTCTAGTGTATTATGTAATGAGGAAGCGATTTTTACCGAAAGACCGCGGTAGCTTTCGCGATGACATTTAAAATGCGGTTCATTGAAAATCCTCTAAATTGAGACATTTACGCATCAAAGCAGCGCTTACCACTCAATAATAAAATTTACATCAACTCATAGTTTTGACGAAATTAGAGCCCAACATATAGATGCCCCTATATAAAACAAGGAACGCGCTCTTCCGAAAGAAAGTCTACATCAAAGAAAATGCTGACCTCTATGCAAAATCGCACCTCATGTTTTAAAACACTTTTTTCTTTTTTCCCCCAGACCTTCGCAATGGGTCTATTGCAAACTTTTGCTACAACGATTAAGAGTATTTCATCTTATGTAAAATCCCCGGAAAAGTCCATTGGTGGCATCAGAAAGTTATAAAATGCTATAATAAAGTCACAAGAAGTGTTTAATGAAATCCAAGATGGCGGATAAATATCGAGCAATCTGTATTCATGCACCGTGAACATCCAAGGATGGCCAACTTTGACAACCTCACTGGAGGTAGAGGTTATGTGTTTGTATACATTGTGATTGGTTGTGATCGATATTCTGAGGTTGGCTATCCTTAGATGTTCTTGGTGCATGCATACAAATTGCTCGATATTTATCTGCCATCTTGTATTTCATTAAACACCTCTTGTGAGTTTATTATTGCATTTTATAACTTTCTGATGCCACCAAGGGACTTTTTAGGCGATTTTACATTGGATTAAACACTCTTAATCGTTGTAGCAAAAGTTTGCAACAGACCCATTTTCTCTATTTTTTTGGCAAACTCAAAAAAAAAAAATCCGATTTTTCAAAGGAAAAATTGGCAACGTCGCGTGGAACGCGGAAGACCGGCGAGTCTTTACCCCCGACGTCACACCTTCCAAGGAGGAAGCGTCCCGACCTTGAGAGCTGAGACCTGAGGTGAATCCAGAGTATCCAGAGTATCCAGAGACTGAATGGTCGATCCTCCTCCTTCCTCCTCCAAACCTCTCCTCCAAAGCGAGGGTTAAAGACATTTCTTCCCCTCCTTAGCCTTACGAATACCAATACAAATCAGCTGGTGTGTGAGTGTGAGTGTAGCGAGACCGGCCCGTGGAGCCGTGGACCCTTTTTTACTATCTTACTACACACTTGGCTCCTTCCGACCTTTCTTAACAATACAACAGCTGATCCCATTTTCTCAGTCCCTGCTCCTTCTCCTCTCCCCGTCACTTACACCAGCTCCTTAGAAAGTGACGTAATTCGTCTGTGACGTATTCGCTCCTGTGTATTACCTTCCTTATTTTTTTGTACTAGCCGTTCTCAAAATGTTGGACCTCTTCTTTTCTTTTCGCTGATTCTTCCCCGCGACTGTTCCTTGGAGGGGTCGTTTCAAGCTTGAATGAAGGCGGATTACGTAGTCTTTTGTGATGGCTCAACCTGTGTTTCTTTTTAATATTCTGCATCAAGTGTATTTGATTCTTTTGTGAGCGACGCAAGGTGAAAATGAACTTGTTTTTCTCAAACTCGCGTAGTTATAGCAGAAGACGTCAAATGATCTTACCGCACGGTTTGATGGATGGTTGTCAACTTACGCGAAAGGTCGACATGCTCACTCGTATCGGTAGCTCGTGGTCTTACGGTGTGAAAGATTATGACGTCTCGAAGATTAGAAACCGTTTCCTCAAATCTATAAAATCCCAGGTATGAAATTCCACGGAAAAAAATACTGGTAAAATCTACCATCTTGGAGTCAGCTATCAAGCAGGAGGTAAATGCAACGTAAACTATGGTAAATTAAGTAAGTTTGACATTTTACCATAATTTAGTAAAATTTACCATACTTATTGGCTGACTCCAAAATCAGCTATGCATCAGATGGTAAATTCTACCAGTTATTTTTCCGTGTGGCGTGACGATACGGCACAGTGGCTTCAATCGGAATAGATCGATTCACTGAAGTAACGAATGAATAATGGACTTCATTATGGTGAGGTTGTAAGGTAAAGCAATCATAAACATTTCCTCTCAAGATTTTTATTTCAGAATTTCTGGGATTATACATATTTTTTTTTCTTTAAATCTTAACTTTTGTTGATATAAACAACAAAAAGGGAAATTAGTCATTGATAGAGGGAGGGGGACCTTGAAAGTTTCTCTGGGAGTTTTTTCACACTTAGAATTTGACTTTTAACAGAAATGAAGAAGAAGAACAAATTAAAGAAGTTTGAGAGGAGTCTGGAAAAGACATCAGGCCTTGTAAATGTAAATGGCAACAGTTGTTTTTCGATAACCGTGATTAATTTACGAGCAAAAAGAGGGGTCAAAAACCAAAAGAGGCAGGTTTGGATCAAATCGGTCAAGAAAATTAAATTTATCTTGGGGGGGGGGGGGGGGGAGGGAATAAAGTGTTGGTAATTAGAGATGCGGCGATGAAAACAGCCGGGAGAGGTAAGAAGGCAGAAAACGCAAAAGAGTTATAAATAACTCCCAAAAAAACCGATAAACGAAATGGACAGAGGGCACGATTTCAGGCCGGCAGTATAAGACAAGAGAAGATTGATAATTAAGAGCCGAGAAAAATGGGAAGCAAACCACGGGCCGAAAAATAACAGAGAAGTGTGAGGAGCCTCCTGTCCGTGCTCGTGGAGGGCCAAGAGATGATGGGCGCCACCACCACCTCCACCATCCATTACCACCACCGCGGGCACGGGTTTGGAGCCGCGGGGTCGCATCTATAGGTACAGCTGACTTGGGCTTGGCGCGCGAGAGCTCTAAAGAGGGAGAACAATTTAATAGATTAAGTTCTAGTAGTAAGAGGGAGAGTCACCGAAAAGAATAGAGGTACCTGGAGCAGAGAGAGAGAGAGAGAGAGAGAGAGAGAGAGAGAGAGAAGAGAGAGAGAGAGAGGGGGGGGGGGGGGTCGGTGATCGGTGCGCGGTGGTGCAGCGAGAGACGCGCGGGCCGCGACTTCCAAGAGCAAACGGTCGCTTCGATTCCCCTTTCTTTGTTATCCTCCCCAAGAGCAAGAGTAAGAGAGAGAGAGAGAGAGATAGGCAAAGCAAGCAGAAAAAAGGGGGAGGGGGGATCGCAACGGCAAGCAAGAGGAACCGAAAAACGCAGGAGCCACAGAAGCGTAGAGAGCAGATGGTGGTAGTAAGAAAGCGAGCCGGGGTCGATGTTTGGTGAACGACTATTAGAACAGCTTCCTCCCCCCTCGCCCCACACTTCTAGTTACCTCCTCCTCCTTCTCCTCGTCTCCGGCATCGTAACCCCCCTCCCCGAAAAAAAAAAAAAAAAAAAACTACCCGTAAATGAAGTTGCGGAGAGAGCGCGATTCTCTTCAATTTCAATAACAAAGAGCTTGCCTTATCAAACTGGATTTTTTTGCTCTCTCTCTCTCTCTCGCTCTCTCACTCTCTTCAATACTTTTGTATTTTATCGAAGATACTTTTTTTTTTTTTTTTTGGATGCTCTTTGGCGAGGATTGATCAATGGAGTACGCACGCGCTGATCTCCTTTTTGGCACCGCGCGCGCTCTGACGGAGTTGCGCTTTACGGCGGGTGTTGATGACGGAGGCGCAAAAGAGGACGGAGGAAGGTCGGAGCCCCTTCAGCTTTCAGCGACCGAATTTCGGCGCGAGTACCGCGAGTAAGTGTATCGCGGATGAGAGCGGATGAGTGACAGCTTAAGAATAGAGGTTCGCGCGTTAATCCCCCGCGCGTACTTGAAACCCTCGTGCATATAATTTGTAAATGCCGACTGATAAAAATGGACACCTCTCGAACGAGGAGATAGCTGATCCAAGCCCGAGCGACAAGATAACTTTGAAAAATCACGGATTTGTTCGTTTGTTTGTGCCATCGATATCCTCTTCTCCGTATAAGACATATGGGAAATAATCGATTTTTAAGGGGTTCGCAATCGAATCGAAAAATTATCTGTACAACTGCGTAGACTCAAATGAAAAACAAAAAAGAATCAGGTCACGGTCATAGTCGGAGTCAGAAATTTGTCTTTCTCTCTCTTTGTCCATTTGAACGCGGGTGTTAGAAAAAGACGGAGGGAGGGGTTGTCACGTGACTTCAGCCCCTGTTTCTGTCCTTTTCAAACACAGGCAGCCAAATGGCCAGAGAAAGAGAGAGGAAAACAAATTTCTGGCTACGATACCCCGCCGAGGGTATCAAACAAATTTAATCTATCGTTATTTCTGATTTTCGTTAAATCAAGATCTTACTCTCCGGGTATCAAAGATAATAATAATTGGAGAACAAGAAAAGTTTTTAAACTTAAAAATAATAAAATCTATGCGAGAAAACCGTTTAAATGAATTGCTTGAAGTATTAGAAGTCTCAACTTTCTCGAATACGTACCGATATGCGCCTTCAATTTCTCGTTTATGCAAAAACGGTACCGCTAAGTAGGAATAGTTAACTAACTCACATTTTGTTTTGGACATATGCGCGTGACGAAATGATTCTTAAATAATAACTGACAATGAGTAGATAGTGAAAGGCAGTTTTAAGAATGATAGCATAGCTGCAATGTTTAGTGGTTTCTGATTTGACCTAATTGTAAGTTTAACCCCGTCAATCAAGAAACATCATACTTTTACAGAAAATCTGTAAACGTTATTGTTTTCATAGAAGTATTCCAAGCAATTTTTCCATAGCCAATGAGCTTGCGTATCGGGCGAGGCTGTTTGACTCAGAGATCAATCAATAATATGAACTACTCGAATACCCTGTAAAAATTGACTTCCTATTAAGTTCAAATACTATTAAAAAGATAAGCGTTATCCATCGTGTTCATTGAACACAATTTTAAGCACGAAACGTCTAAAAAATAAACATCATATAGTCCTTCGATATTCCATTCCTTGAAATCGTCACCCAAAAAATGTTCAAAGACGATACAATTTATTTAAACTACACGTTCGATTCCTATTTCCTATTGTGGTCTTCTAGTACTCCTCAAACATCGATCAAAATAAAATAGTATCAGTATTAATGTAATTAATGGCACTCGATTCCAATGGAAGAATCGACTATTTTTTTTTTTTAGATTTATCAACCTAGGTTGCTCATCTTTCCCAAAGAAACCAACAGAAAAAAATAAACAAATTTAGTTGCGCTGACAAAACCTTTGGTAGAGAAATGACCCAGCCAAAGAATTTAGAGGATCCAACCAAAGCTTTGGTTCACCTAGCAAAACCTCTTTAGTTACGCGTACAGAACATTTGTTTGGCTCAACTAAAGCCTTTTGCTGGGTTCATTTTTCTACCAAAGGTTTTGTCAGCGCTACCAAAGTGTTTTTCTAGATGGTTTCAAAGTGAACGGTGCAAATGATTACGATAGTTGCAAGATCAGAATCAGAGGGAGTAATTTAATTGACCTTCATTGACGACGATTAAAAAGTAATGTTGACAAACATGTTAAGATTACATTATAAAGGGTGGGGTGTTACGCGCTCGGCTCGTGCGTCGGGGAATATGAATTAGGGGTTTCAAGACAAACGTCGGCACTAATTATTTCTCGGCTGATCAGTAATTATGGGTAAGGAAAAGAAAATAATGAATCGGAGAAATAGAGATGGGGTCAGAAACCGAGGGGAAGCAGCGTATGACGCGGCCGGTCTCCTAGGTGAGGGTTAGAAACTGGAAGTGGGTTTCTGCACAAGCATTAGCGTCCTAAAGTTTGGCATAGAGACGCGACCCTAGTCGCATATAGTCACATATATATGTAGTTTAAAAATTACAAGTTTTTCATTGAGGTCTGAACAGTGTTGCCAGGATTTCAGTTGCACCGGGCGCATATACATTATACATTGATGATATTGAATCGACAAACGGTGCCATGTTTAAGATGGGTCGGTTTGAGGGTGTTTTCTCTAAGTAGAATGGAAATTTCTTGAGAATACAGATTTCAAGATATTTTATTTGTTGAATTTGACGTTATAAAGTCAAGTTCGATTACTTATTAACCTACTAGTTTTTATGGATACTTTTTTACAGATTTTAAAAGGACGCTGAAAATTGTAAGGGATTTTGAGCCCCATGCATTTGGAAAAAAAAAATGGCTGATAGTATTTCTTGTGGGATTGACGATTTCGAGACATTTTAGTTGCTCGACTCGACTGTCATAGCTCAAAGTGTAATGGATTTCAATTTTATAAAGCTGTTCGTAGATTAAATAGATTATTCTACGGATTCTTATGCAACTAGATCATTTTGGGGAATTTTGGATTATAAGAACGAGAGTACAGAGAATCATCTATACATCGTAGATTAAAAATAGATTATTCTATAATAGATTCTTATGGACCTAAACAATTTTGGGGAATTTTGGTATGTAAGAACGAGAGTGCAGAGAATTACCTACATCGTAGATTAAATATATTGTTCTGTTATAGATTCTTATGGACGTAAAATATTTTGAGGGAGTTTGGACTAAAGGAACGAGAGTGCAGAGAATCATCTGTTAATTGTAGATTAAATAGATCGTTCTATTATAGATTCTTATGGACCAGGGGCGCCATTTGGGGGGGCAGGGGGGCAATTGCCCCCCAAGGATTTTCAATGTGGCCGAAAAATCAAGTCAGAGAGCGGCAGAGGAATAAGCCGGGAAAAAGAAGAAAAAAAAAGGTAATTTAAATAGCCGAAAATGGCCAAAAATCAATTTTCAACGAACAACTATCCCTATATGAGGATTAATTTTTTTTTTTTAAAGGTGCATGGCCAAAAAAAAAAAAAAGGTCATCAAAATTTTTGGTGAGCTTTCCCCCCCCCCCCCCCAAGGAAAATCTGAAATGGCGCCCCTGTTATGGACCTATAACATTTTGAGGAATTTTGGACTATAAGAACGAGAATACAGATAATTTTTCAGCCTGCTAAACTGACAACACTGTTGCAAAACCTGGTGATTTTTAATTACAACTTGGCAACCATTCAGCCGAGATCGCGAGATTAAGGCAAAGGGGAGGAGAGAGGCCCGGCCTCATTCAAAACTTGACAATAATAAAAAGAATTGAGACTGTGCTTTCTATCAAAAGGAACTATTTTCTAGGGGTGAGCCCTTCACTACTCCTTACATTCGATGTCCTGCGCGTGCTACACACACGTTCGGGGGTTCGCGCTCGCCTATCAACCCCTTTGGCCCTTCGGCACGGCAAGGCTCGGCAGGCTCCCTTCAGGACCCTTTTGCCTCCCTCAAAACTCAGACTGGCACCTTGTCTTGCTCTTGGATGAAGCATAGCGAATGAATTCGCATTTGCATATTCAACCTCCTTGTTGAAGGTTTTTTTTTTTTTTTTTTTTTTTTTTTTTTTTTTTTTTTTTTTTTCTAATTTTAGATCCAGTTGGTTTGAATTGTTCTGCAAGTCTCGGTGCAAGTAAGCGAAGTAGGCAAGTAGGCACCATTCGATCGGGCAGATGTTTGCCTTTAAGCCTTTTTGCCATAACCTTTACGGAAGGTGTTCAGGTCCCCTTCGCTGCCAATTTTATCAGTATGTAAGATAAGTAGCATCTACGTCGAGATATTGGCTTCACGGAAACCGGAAATGATTTCTACTTCAACGATTGTCAATTTTTTTTTTTTTTTATTTTTAAACAGCGAACTTTGAGACTGGGGAGTAAAAATGGTAAAATTTTCTGAAAGAATAGAAGGAAGAGCTGTCGCTTTGTGTATATTTGAAAAAACGATTACTAGGTTCAATTCATAGTGTATGATTGTAATTTGTAATGCGCGAAAATACTCTGATCTGTAATCTTTTCTCAATCGTTTGAGTCTTCACTGACTGTGAAAAATGTGAGGCTATACTTTGATAATTTAATGGTGATGCCAGTGACATTGCCTTCAAGATTGACATCATTATGTAACGGTGGCATCATACCAACCGTTCGAGAAAAGATTACAGATGCGAGTATTTTCTTGCATATTACAGTCATAAACTGAACTGAATTTTGTAATCTTTTCGTCAACCGGAATTCTCTAATAGGAATTTCGGTCAGAAAAGTATTGAAAAGCATTTTCGTTACGATAACCAACAATTTTCCTTATTGAAATCTTTGTAAACATCCGATGTTGATCTAAAAGTTCCCTCAGAAGTAGATAAATAGTGACCTTGGTCAAATATCACGTATCTCAGTCCAGCGGCAACTCGTGCGATTTGACAACAATTTTTCCACTCAATTTGATTCAATGCAAAACAATCAATTTGAATTGTTCACCTGGAATCAATTGTTTTACATAAATTTAAAAATGGCGGGAAAACATGTTTGCCAAAATGCACGAGCTGCCACTGTCTCAGTCCCCTAAAAAAGTGTCTGATCTTCTGTCAATTGTCACCAGAAATGCCAATTAGTTAATTAACGTAGCTATCTTAAGATTCACTATATTAACTTCGTTTCAATTTTCGACAATCCAAGAAAATTGTAATTTTTACGTTTTTCATGGTTTCAGTTAAGACGTATTAATTAAATGTGAACCATCTAATGATTAAATTTTAACCAAGACACCTTGAACTCAAAACATGGAAAACGTAAGATTTTCCATTTTCTTGCACTGTCGAAAATTTAAACCAAGTTATGGTAAATCTTACGATAGCAGTTTTTTTTCTGTGTAGTAATTTATGCGGAAATAAGGCATCATATATCTGTTTTTTTTTTTTTTTCGACTGAAATCATCAATATGTGAACTAATCAATGTGCGCGGCTTATTTTTTTTTTTTTTTGCGTAATTTTACAATTAATTTTTTTTTACAAATAATTTTTAATTAATTAATTTTTTTTTTTTTTTTTTTTTCTATTTTCTACAAAGTTGGATTCAAAATATTCGAAAAGAATAGGCACAATTTGTAAACACGACTATTTGCTGTTATACATTACTGCAACTGCACTTGCATGCGTTGAGTATAAAGAGAGAGAGGCGTGATCACGTGACGTGGTAGAGGCACCCCTTTATCCGTGACGAGATTTTTTTCCTATTCTTCCTTGAAGAACTATACTAGCTATATTACGTAGGCACTTTCCGCCCTACTTCTTAATCCACCTTGAAAATAGCAACTATCGACCCGCTTCTGCTCCTTGAGAAAAGGCGATAAGATCGACAAACAAAGACCTAAGAGTAAGGCGACCAAGGCGAGACAAGAGTGAGGGTAATTCACGATTAAATAGGTCCTCAGACCTCCTTAAGCTCTCCTATGAAGATCGGACGAGGACGTCATGGTGCGAGAAAAGGTGAGAGCCCCCAGCTTCGGGTCTTTATCGCGGGCAATTTCCATTCAGTTTTCAGATCTATTAGTTTTATGAGTGCATAAGGGCTTATTTTTGTGTCGTCCATATACTCCATGCTCCATGCGCGATACTTGCGGTTATGAATTATTAACTTGGGTCCAAGTTCGTGGTCTACTTCCGTATACAGTATGTTTCACAAGTTTTTGACTTGAGGTCCTGAGGATAATTTTTCCACGGAGTAATTAATTACCAATATGGCGGCTTTTTTTTTTCGGAAATCCCAAAATATGAAGAGTGCTCTTCGAAAAATATTAAGTACAGTATGTTCCACAAGTTCTTGACCTGGAGATAATTTTTCCACGGAGTAATTAATTACCAATATGGAGGCTTTTTTCGGAAATCCAAAAATATGAAGTGTGCTCTTCAGAAAATATTAAGTACTGTATGTTCCACAAGTTCTTGACCTGAAGGTAATTTTTCTACGGAGTAATTATAACCAATGGACGCTTTTTCCGGAAATACCAAAATATGAAATGTGCTCTTCGAAAAATATCAAGTCTTGCGGTTACACAAAAAGCTCGCCAGAAAAGCACTCCTGACCATGCGGGACAAAATATATTTGCACTGGTTATCGATAAGTTCGGAGACATTTACTTATTGTTGTGATATTTTATCGATAGTATCCAGATAACTAAACTTCTCGATCTTGAGGAGTGAAAACTATCATACGATACTTATTTCGGTCTTACAGGATTTCCATCGCCAGGTATTAAATAACAGTGGCGGTTCGTGGGGGGGAGGGGGCTTAAGAATAAATTGGAAAGAAAGAAAAAAGGAAACCGATAAAAATAGAAATAGAAAAAAGAAAGAAAAGGAAAGGAAGTAAAAAGAAATTGAAGATAAATGGAAGAAACAATAAAAAAGAAACCGTGTAAGTTCCCAGTTCCCTCCTCCTAAAGATTTCTGAACAACTCTTTTAAACAGTTAAAAAAAAAAAAAAAAAAAAAAAAAAAAAAAAAAAAAAGAAGAAAAAAAATCAATTTTCGACTTTTCAAGCCCCCCAATTTTTGACCCACAGACCGCCACTGTAAGTAAATACTCTCGTGGTATGACTGGTGTGATCTGAAGGGAATCTGACATGCGGTGTTTAACCAGGAGAATGTGTTTTCTTTCAACATAAAATGACATCACATAGGCCGAAATGATCATTATTGTATACTCATGTTAAACCATCGAAATCGGGAGGTATAAAGTTATCTAATATCATTCTTCAACTTCTGTGTCATCCTGTAGATATCCATGATATGTTTCGTACTTTCGAAGAAGTAGCCCTGTCGCAGAGCTTTAAAAGCGGGCGGACGAACGTTATAGTTTTTCCCAGTACAAAGGCAAGCGTTCGGTGTGCGTATATCTCTGCGTGAGGCAAATAAAACGGGGAGTCCATACAGAGCCGGCAACCACCTAACTACCTAAGATAGAAGCTCTTGCTCGGTCTTTTATTTAAGAACGATTCCCCCCCCCTCTCTTACGGTTTATTGGTATTACAAATACTTCCTGCTTGTCGACAATACTATAAACGATAATAACCCGCACGAGGTCACAAAAGACCCTATTGTTTCCCATTTATCGATTGGATCTGGGAACATTATGTATCAAGAAGGAACGAGCTAAAATCAAGAAGTATACACAGCAGAGTGACCGTGCATTCGAATTCAATAATCCAGAGAGTTCATTTATTTATCGATTAACTATAGTTTTCTGATTCAAAATTCTTAACGAACCTACCTCAATGAATTTTTCGCTCGTTTATTTCTTAATAGCAGTAAATTACCTTCATTACCCCCTTCGTTACCTGAAAAGGTTCTATGAACCCTTTCAGGTGCACTGAAAAAAAAATTGCTGATTTAAAATTTAGAATATTGCTCATTTAACTACGTCCATGGCTGAGTCGCAGCATTGTCATAATGTAAACTCAGCATTTAGAACTTGTTGGACATTTTTTTTTAACATTTTAAATATTAAATCAGCTTCTTTTTTTTCAGTGTGCGCATTTAGGGATTTAAGTTTTTTAGAGATGTGATTAAACCATTCAAAAGAGGACAGTTAATTTACTAAGAACTTTGATGGGTCACTCAACTTTTTGCAAAATGTCCATTTACATTCCATATTGAATCACATGTTAAATTAAGAGGCACCACATGTGTATCACGTTGACTGAAAAGGTTAATGAGATAAGGAGATAAGGGGATCTGTATAATTTGTAAGTCATAGTTTTCAAAGAGTTTGCGACTAACAGTTTCTGATTTGCTCCGAAGTATCAACTTTCTCGAAAGAAAGTTTCCTCAGTGATTTGCTCAATCTTCATATTATGGCAGGGTCATGGATCCAGCGCGAGCAAACGAAATTGGATTCGATGATTGTAGGGTGTCCTGTGATAATACTTATACAACCCAAGCAGTTGGTCCTCTTAAAACACGGCTTGCAAATTTGTGCAGCTTTAAAATCGAAACACAAGCAATGTCTCGTTCGGTTGAAATCGGGAAAAAAGGGGTAGGTATCTTAGAAATGAAATATCGAGATCCCGGTCAATCTAAGGGAGAATCCGAGTTTTTGTGAGTCACTCTTTGTTTATTCTTCTGACGAGACCTTCTTTCACCTCTTTCTCAAGACTCCGGGTGTTGGGCCTTTTGACAAACGCATGTTTCTCGAGACCGGGCGCGCGGACCTCAAAAACCCCTTCAAAAACTCTCGCGTCCGCTCAGGAAATCGAAATTGCATCCGATCTAAAAGGATGAGGTATAAAAGGGTTTGATATCTGATGATGACGCAGGCGAAAAACATCGGATTTTGATCGAGAGAAATCTTCGATCTTTGAGACGCGACGCGACGCGGACGATCGAGTATTTTGAGGGAGGGTTCAGATGGATGGAGATTTTGCACATGTCACGCTTGGATCATGCATCAAAACCCCTTTGGCCGCGCACCTTTTATTTTTTGGCGACAAGAAGAGCCGAGAGCTCAACCCTATTGCCATTCGAAAGGGGTGCGCTGTGCACTGCAGAAAGAGAGAGAGAGAGAGAGAGAAAGAGAGAGAGAGAGAGAGAGAGAGAGAGAGAGAGAGAGAGAGAGAGAGAGAGAGAGAGAGAGAGAGAAAGGGTCAGAACTCAGAAGCACGCGGCCGAGGTTGAGGCGAGATAATTGAAGGGTTGTGTCCAGCTGTTTATCATGAGGTTGTTTTGCTTGAAGACACTTCTGATCCCTGGTACACCTTCCAAAGTCGAGGCGATCGACGCACGATGGACTTGAGATCGGGAAAAAGTGGCCAAAAATCGCAAATGAAAAAAAAAAAAAAAAAAAAAAAAAAAAAAAAAAAAACTCATCTTAAATTGTCGTTTCTGACCTTATATAAACGGAATTTAAAATTTCCCAGTGACATTTTTAGGTTTTAAATGGCTTGATAAAAGTGTTTTCACTCATTAAAATTGGGCTTGAAGGTCTGTAAATAAAAAATTGGAAAGCATTTTTGTTTTTTGATTTTTGGCCAATTTTTGACGATTTTGGACTTGAGTGCGACGCTACCACGACGAACGAAGAGCACCAATGCAGCTGCACTTTCGGATAGGTGCAGCGCCCTGGAGTTCGTGGGCCCGGTCGCGGTCTATCTACAAGAACGTACACTTTACCCCCCACCCCCACCCCTAACATAAACTGACTTCCCCCTCCTTCCTCGTTGTAAGCACGAGTCGCCGATCATCACGGGTAAACACTCCTTTATATGATTGGGTTTACTTCAGCCCTCAAATCAGGCGTTTAACTCGCTATGGGGTTGTGCTATGCTGGGTCGATGAACTATATAGGCATCGGCGGAGACGCTTGTAGGTTCCTTCGACACAGAACGGCCACTCGTCAAATCCGATGATTATTATGATTATAATCGTTTGGATTGGAGAGAGAGAGGGGAGAGAGAGAGAGAGAGAGAGAGAGAGAGAGAGAGAGAGAGAGAGAGAGAGAGAGAGAGAAAAAAAAATTGAAATAAAATTAAAAGAAAAATTGGGAGACCACAAAATGCGTTGAAACAACGCTTCGTCTCAACCTGAAGACTAAAAGGGCATTTAATGGGTCATCGTTTATACGCGTAAACAAGTGATTACGATTCATTTTGGTAAGTGTAGCAGCGAGTACACACTTGTTATAACAAATTATCCTTTCGATAACAAGGCCTTAAGGAAGATTATTTGAATAAAGAGTGATGTGCACCCGATCCAGAATCCACCAGGGCTAATTGTGTTTTCATAGAGTAATATTTACCTTTATTAAAACTCCCCCCCCCCCCCAATTAAATTAATTTATTATTTTCACAGTGATGTTATTTTCTCGTTTATGTACTCTTTTATAAGTTGCTCAAGGTGCAAGCGTGGCCCAAATTAAACCGTTTTAGTAAGCACTTTGAATTTGATACACACATGCAACATGCTGGACTATGGGCAGTGATGGTCATAATAGAAACCATAGTCTACTTCTACATATTTGATGATGGATTACTTTTTTTGGTCAGGGCAGCAGCACATCCAAAAAATCTTTCTGGGGAAGGGAGGGATGCGGTGAACAATTTTCGCTCCAAAGAAGGGGGGGGGTAGAGCGAAAATCTCCAGAAATTGATACTTTTCGCGCGGAAAAATTGGAAAATTAATCCGAAGATAAATCAAAGTGAGCTGAGTTCCACTTTATTGCCCGCGCGGCCATATTTTGAGCTATTTATTCAGTTTTGCATTTATCTGATACTTAGATGTCTGTTCATTATGTAGCATAATCTGGGATATTTTCCATTGAAATTGAGATGTTTGTGAGCCTAACTAGTGGAAGCGGGTTCTGTTGTCTCCTAGAAACCAAGTATATTCTTACGGAAGACACCTATAATATCAGACACAAAGATACATAGTTAAAATCGGTGCATGTAAATAAGATCATAAAAGGGTGGGGATTTTAAGATCTTCCTAGCGAAATTAGTGGAATCAAATAATCTCAGACAGAGGAGAAAATAAGAAATGGAGGGAGGTAGAAGTTTAGCAAAAAATAAAAAAAAAAAAGTCGGCTAATTTTATCTTATTAGCAAGTCTCTTAGAGGCTGAAATAAGCACTTCGTACTTGCTGCTTGCGCCACCTAATCAAGCAAATAGACGGATCGGAAGAAAATAAGAGGGATGGTAAAATGGAAGGGGAAGGGAAGAATTAAAGAAGGCGCGAGAAACAACAAGACGATTGACGGAAAATTAAGTGTGGGGGGAGGGGGGTGACTTAAGATAGTTTGAACGCCGCGCGCCGTGCCATCCCGCCTCCCTCGCGGGTGCCTAGTTCGTCACGTCGCGGTAATCAACATTTAATAACCACATCAGATTAAATGCAATCTGACTTTGATGCGGCGGGAATTTTCAAAGTTAATTAATTGCACAAGAAATACTCGGTGGGATGGCGAGCCGTTCAACCTCTCCCCCCCCCCACACCCGCACCTCATCCGACAGTCGCAGTCGGCTTTTCCCCTCTCGCATCCCGCGCCTCCCTGAGTTCAAACGCAAGACTTTCATTGTGTGCGTATCGGTAATACTGTAACAGCCACCTTAACCCCTCCGTGATGTTCCGTCGGTCGGTCGCCGCACGTTCACACAGTGTTGCCAAAATTGGCGGGAAATTCAAATATGTCACGTTGAGTTAAATGCGGGAAAACGCTTTTAATTGTTCGCAAGACGGCAGCCCTGCGTTCAGAGGTCCCGAGCTTTGTATACATGCAATCGTGTTAAAGCTGATGCCCGCGCCGGCCGCAGCCGAGAGCTCCAAAAGTGTTGTTATGTTAAAACGCTGAGTGCTAAACCCCGTTGTTTAACCCGAGTTGCACGGTCTTCGGGCGGAACTTGACGCGTTCGAAAAGACTCGCCGGTGCAACGCGACGCTCAATCGAAACACGCGGGTTTTTTCGGAAGTTAAAATTTTAGAGCTCGTCTCAGGAGTGCAGGATGTATAGGCGCAGCCCAACGATAATCTTTGCTATGGCGAATCTTCGATTTTTATTGCTCCACATACAAAACAAAACTTGCGTGCGACTTAAATCTTATGATTTATGTAAAGCACCGTTTTGATTGATTTTTATCGTGTGATATGAGCGAAATAAGGTTGGGATATTCCAAAGATTATCGGTCGAGGTGTGTCTTTAATTATAGGAGACGACCTCTACTTTTCTGTCTTACGATACGATCAAAAAACATCGGTGAGGTATTAAATCTGGCAACATTGATGTTTGCCTATTTAAACTTTTACGATTCATGAGACAAAAATCACCGCAATGTGTAGGCTTTCGTGCAGATTCCAGTTTCGTTCGAAAATTTGGCAATCAGCACTGTGCGTTTGGTCCCATTGGTTTGAAAATGAATTTAGACGCAATTCTGCAAGTTTCTTCCAAAAAAAAACGGGGATTTTAAGCGGAGATTCTCAGAAACTGTGCTTCTCGTTACAGAATGTAGTGGTTCATGGTCAAATGCTTGCTTATTATTTTTGAGCCTCGAGCTGATGATGTGCGGAATTTTTCAAAACTTGAGAAAATATTTTTGTTTGTTTTGTCCGCACAAAGCAGAATTTCGATATGTGGACCAGGCAACTACAAAACATGGTTGATTCGATAACTATTTTATATTTATTCCTGATATCTTTGAAAAAGGTGTTTAGTTTTACATTTATAAACCTATAACCAACAATTTTATAGTTTTAAATTACTTCATTACTGCTTACTTACGCATACATTTGTCACAAATCTTGAGGAATGTTTATCATCTAAGAAGACAGAGTTTTCTTACCTGTAACAAAAATAATAAGGAAAAAATTAGAACATCAATTTTACACCAACTATTTTATTTGACATAATTTCAACTTACACTATCGTGAGTCTTTTCTGCACACTTCTTACGATCAATATGCAAAAAATTATGAATTTCACGCAATGGAGCTCTTGCAAACTTTTGCTACATAGGATTGAAGAGTTGATTCTTACATAAAAACCTGTAAAAATGACAATGAGTACACTAAAAAATCACGAAATTCACTCTCAGAATCGGGCTTAGTGGCGGAGAGACGCAGGTATCATGAGAGATTTCTATCTAAATTGAGACATATCTCCGTGTTTCCGTATAGAGAAAGTGACATATTAGACAGGAATCTCCCATGATACCTGCGTCGAACCGCCATTACAAACTTGCTGTCCTAGCACCTATGTGAGTTTAATACTGAATTTTAGACTTTCTTAGTGTGATTTTCGTGATTTTTGCTGGTTTTTACGTCAGATTGGACTATCGGTTGCTCACAGCAAAAGTTTGCGAGAGCCCCATTAAAGCTATTGGTTTGCTGCATAGTCGTGACCAGAAAGTCTTTCTCTCTCTTTGCCCGTTTAAACACATGTGTTTGAAAGGGATGGATGGAGGGGCAGACGCGTAACTCCGGCCCCTGTTTCGGTCCTTTTCTAACACATGCATTCAAATAGGGAAAGAGAGAGAAAGACAAATTCGCGGCTCGACTATCAGGTGTAAAGTCTGGTGTTTTCGACACAGTATACTAATTACGAATATTCCGATGAAAGGTTGCGTCGGCCGAAAATGAAGGCGCACATGACAAACAAGTTTTCCACGTCATTAATCTAAAAAAAAAAAAAAAAAACCAAATTTAATTTATGGTATCACTTTTCTCTGTCCTTGATTACAAAAAAGGGTTCATCAAACTTATTTTTTTTAGATGGTTGGAACTATTATACGGATTACTTATACGATGGTTTTTGAATTTTTTCCCCCTATACCTTTTGATTATATGGCATCATCTGAGATGAAACATTGCCATAAATTTCAGATCAACAACCAATAGTTGAAGTTACAGAATGCCTCTCATATCGCAGTCACACGTCTTTCTCTATAATAGAACTGAAAATTGTATACACCTTGTTTTCATGACGCACAGGTGTGCTGCAGTCTCCTTTTTTTCCTGCGAGTGGTTACGGGAAAAAGGAGGCAATAAACTTTAATCCGCGATCCTACTGAATTTTGTACAATCCGTCTGCTTCAAATTACTTTCAATTAAAGCTTCATACGGGATTTTTCATTTTATTTGAGTTACATTTCAGTATGTTGTTTACCCGCCGGGTTCTATAAGTAAGACCTTGAACGTTGACTTCAACCCAACAATCCAACATCCCAAGCCATACGCAAGCTATGTGCTGTCATCGCTAATCAACCATTAAGAGCTAAATCAAAACATTAATTTTTCCCTGTGATTCGACTTTAAAAGTTTTTTGGTCCTTCCTGAGGATGACATTAATGAGATGATTATTATTCATTTAGACTCAATCGAGTTTTTATGAATGGCAAATTGCCCTTAAGTAGATTTATTACAGGTAGATGCCTATTTGGAGCGTCGTACAATAGTTTAAGATCAAAAAAAGGTGGCAAAAATAAGTGAAAAAAAAGCAATAAAAAATAATATTTTTTTACCTTTCGAGCTTAATTTAAAAGTTTTGTGCCATTGCTAGCTTTAAATTACTTAATAAAAGTATTCTCCGTGCTTACAATAGAGCTCTTACAAGGTTTTGTCGTAGAGTAGACAAATGGCCTATCAATTCTGATGTAAAATGGTGCGAAAATAACGATGAGAGTGATGAGACCATTAAAAAAGTATAAAACTCACTCCTCGCAGATAAAACTTAACTTGAAATTTCGGGTGACCACCCTTGCATGTATGCACCAACCTTGGATTCGGACCCCAAACAAAAGAACAGGACTTAAAATTAAGAGCCAAGACGGCGCGTAGAACTTTTCTGTAGTTATCACTGTAATCCTAGTGACAACATGTGTATAAATGGACCTTTTATACCTTCAAATTTACTTTTTGAAAGCAAACTCATTAATCTCATTGTTCAAATTCGTAGGTTATGTTCTTTTGTTTTGGGTCCGAATCCGAGGTTGGTGCCTACATGCAAGGGTGGTCACCCGAAATTTCAAGTTAAGTTTTCTCTGCGAGGATGGTCTCATCGTTATTTTCGCAGCATTTGTTCAACTTATTCAAAAAACTTATTCAACTTATTCAACTTTAAAGTTTTGTGAAATTCCTTTCATTACATTTAAGTCAATCGATCATATTTTTGACAGCCCTCTCCTTAATAGCTACCAAATTTCCAGGCCTTGAAAATGTACAAAGGCAGGCTCGAAGGATGGAACTTTTCATGACAAAACTCACTCGTTATAAGTCAGCGGAGAGCCAAGCTGGCAGAAACTTGCCGCTAAGCTCAGACTAGAGCAAGTTGAAGTTCCTCTTTTATCTGCGGGGAGAATTAAAATGATTATTCCTTAAACGTGCACGGAAGGGTTGAGGGGGTGGGGGCGGACGGGGGATTTGAAGAACAACAAGATGAAAACTACCCATTATTGGAAAACGGGAGCTGGAGAAGGAAGCGGGAAGAAGGAGAGGGGAGGGTGGAGGGAGGGAGAGAGAGAGTCATGCAAACTACTGCATACTTGAACACTAGATATTAAGATAGAAGGAACTTGGGGTAAAGATAGTTGAAAGGGAGCAGGCATATAGGCAGTAGCTGTTTTAATATACCTGTATCAATAATTACAAAAAGCACGGGGGAGGAAAGGAAAAGAAAAAAAAGAGAGAGAGAGAGGGAGAGAGAGAGAGAGAGAGAGAGAGAGAGAGAGAGAGAGAGAGAGAGAGAGAAAATCGCGAAAAGTTGGAGGAGAAAGGGGGTAAAAAAAGTGGAGAGAGCCGCATTAAATTCTTATTCTGCTGAAAGTAAAGGGGATAAGACTTGTTAAGGAAAGGGGCTTGTCGGGAGAGTGCGGTTTAAAAAAAATGGCGGGAAGAGGGAGAGAGGAGAGGAGAGGAGCGGGAGGAGGAGGAAAGAGCGAGAGAGAAAATGGCAAAGAGCGAGGAAAAGAGATCAAAGACTTTGGATGATCATAGGGAGGTAAGCGCTGATGCATCTTAGCTTGCATTTGATGCACTTCAATATATATTACTCGACACATACCACCACATATATATACACGTTCACTCACACAAGCTCATCGCGACTCACATGCTAAAATACATACCACCCCATTTTTCCGCCTCCAAGGAGAGCGGGGATGGATTCGAGGAAGCCCACCAGTGCAGTTTTTTAACGAAACTCCTACGTAATTCTCCCCCTTGCCTCGGTTTTCTAAAAGATTTCAACTTTGAGAGAAGATGTTCTCGACCTCCCCTCAAAAAAACTCAACGAGGGAATAAGAATTAAGAGAAGAGGAAAAAGTCAGGACGGATGAAAGTCGCAGGAAGAAGGATAAGACAACCATCGTCGCGAATTTGAAAAGAATGGAGTATACAAAAATGTCCAATAATAATTATGAAACACTGAATCATTTTCTTTTGGAACAGGTCTTCGGTATCGGGCGATAATTAAAAAAAAAAAGATGAGAGCAACGATGCCGGATTGCCAGTGGCGTCGCGTGCAATTGGGCGACAATGTATTCTATCCATTAAACTCATGTAAAAGATCGAATTCAGGGGGTGCACAGTACACAAGGAAAATTCGATATATTTAATGAGTTTAAATGGAGCAGTTGCATTGTTGCCAGATGGCACGCGACGCCACTGCGGATTGCCCACGGTTTCTATAGGAAAAACTTACTCGCGATTCATCAAATGGAATGAAAATCAGGCGATTGTTATCCAATCGTGTTATGGTTTTATGTAACGGCTCAATTACCACATGCTAAGGAGATATCTTTCATACTGATTTTGAAACAAACAAAAGTTGAACTAGAATTAATTTGGTTTAATGGGAAATAGGATAAATTCCGTCTGTATAATCCAGTAAGCTTGATCTGTCACAAATTACCTTGAACGAAAATAAATGATGGAAAATAGAACCTAAAAATTCCAAAAAAATTAATGTATATATATTTTTTGTTTTATCTATTTTTTCGTTGTATAAACTGAATAATTTGGAAAAAGGGGGAATTCCACCTTCCAATCTGACAACCTTGCGTGAAAATTCCCCATTGTACTATGACATACAAAAGAAAGTACCATCATCGAAATTTTTACTCATTTAAATCTTGGCAATCTGTAAACACTTTTGCAGCTTTCAAGTGTGTAAGGACTAATCGGTTACTAAGGACTAACCCTTCTAAAGTACGTCATGAAAAATTGAATATTTCATTGCAAATAACGGAAAAAGTGAACAGAAAGGATTTCGACCGGGGTACTTTCTTTTGAAAGTCATTGTACTATCGACGAATGAAAGACTGTCGCGAAATTTCGCCTTCAAGGTTCTGGTTCGGCCACTCTTTATACTCATCACACCTTGCAGGTGAGAGGCCAGTTCGGGTGGGGCGGAAAAGCTGTTGCAGATCAGTCCCACGCACTCACACCCTTAACTGAAAATGTGTGAAAATCTCGCGACAGTATTTAATTCGTCGATAGTACATTAAACAAGGTAAATTGGAAACAAGCAAAATCTCAAGCTTCATTGTTTAACAATCCTGATATGGAATCAATTTCTTTGACTTGAAGTTAACTGATATCTCAAACAGGTTTTTTTTTTTTTTTTTTTTTTTTTTTTTTCCACGAAAAGTACAACAACATTGAAAAAAAAATGTTCACGTTGAGTAATCCGCTTTCTACATTTTGAGCTAAATATATGAACATATTTTTGAAAAAAATTTCCCCCCGAAATTTCTCCCTCATAATCTGGCAACCTATAGTCTAAAATGGGGGTTGAGCCATGCTTTCTGCGGTCTAATGAGGAGGATCTAAAGACAAAGAACTTATCAAACGAAGAATTCTTGCATGAATTCACAAGGGTGACGAGGAGGAATCCGCCCGAGAAAATAATCTTAGGATTGAACGAATGAATGGGGTGTGATTTTCAAGTCGCGTTCTATAAACTTAGAAGCTTCAAGGATTCTTTTCACCCCGTGTTCATTCATTCTTTTAACCTTTAATTTGAACTTTGAGACACGCGAGAGAGAGAGAGAGGAGAAGAGAGAGAGAGAGAGAGAGAGGGAGAGAGAGAGAGAGAGAGAGAGAGGAAAAGGATCGGAACTTTGATCAATATTTTTTCTCTCGTCCCCTCGTCTTCAATTCTCACGCTCCGCTTGTATATTGACGTAAAATCAAACTCGCGTCACATCTTTTGCTATTAATTTTCTACGAGTAATTTTTGAAAATCCTTGTTGTCTTAAAAAACGGACATTAACCACATTAACCCGCTAACTGCCAGGTTACGAAGACAAATCAATGATAACTAGCTCAAATTGAGATGGTAGTTAAATATTCCTACACCCCGGAGCTGAATTTGTATACACAATTAATTGAGGGCGCTTGACGAGCCACATTATTTTTCAAATTGGAATAGTACTAAATGCGAATAAATAACTGACATTCTGCGAGGCAAATCTAGTCACGAAAAACGGTATTGAAAGGGTTGAAACCATTGCATATTAATGATCACAGTCAAAAGTTAGCTTGATGAATTCTCTAGTTAAGTAACTAATATCCAGAGAAAATTCAAATTTTTGAAGCAACGGAATTCTAGTCAATTTTCTGAAAAATAAGAGGAAAGATAACATGGAGAAAACAAAAGCCGTCGGGCATCTCTAGAGGAATCCGACCTGTAAAATTTTGCGATTTCTTTAACGTCTTCAGTGCCAAGTAAATGAATCAACGTAGATACCGAGGCTAGCACTCATTCAAAACAAGCAAGGAACTAGTAGATAAATATTCCTACTCCGCGGTACTTGTTTTTGCATACCCGATCAATTGAAGGCGCTAAACGATATATTACTTTGATTTTTTTGTTTATTCTTCGTTCTTTCATTTTCAAAATAATGAATTGAGACCGCGTATATTACCAGTATAGTAAACGATTTGTGAACGGATTGTTTTCGATCATTTTGAGACACCTCTAAAATTTTTACTCTTTAAAAACCAAAAAAAAAAAAAAAAAAAAAAAAAAATTGTGTATTCTGACTATGATGAAATTCTTGGACAGAGATTCGAACCCACGACCTGCAGAACCAGTCACGCTGGGCAATGACACGAATATACGGAGCTCACCCGCAAGGTAATTTACTACCGTATTTATATTCTAAGCCCCTTAAAGGTGTTTGTTTTCAACCCACCCTCTCGGATTGGCCGGACCTGATAAAAAAGGTCCGATAAGGTCCGAGTATGCGGTGTTTCTCCGTGATGTCATACTGGAAATTATCGGATGCGCCATCTCTTCCAGCTGCGTTGATGAGGGAACATCTTTATTGTGATACCGATTCCCAGATAATTATCCTCCACGATGCGAGGGATGACGCTCACCTCCCCCCCCCTCCATTTTAACTCCTGTTCCACCCTTTCAACCCTCTCAGCCCTTGCTTATTCACTCCTGCATTCCCGCAGCTAGAGTGTAACGGACTCTCTTAGAAACCGCGTGGAACACGCATCAACGTCAAAAAAATTGTTTTCTCCCCACAATTTTTAATTTCAAGCAATCTATACACAAGCGGCGCAGCGTGCAAGTTGGCAACGTCGCAGTTAGTCCATTTAAACCCACGAAAAAAGGTCGAACTATTGAGTGCTCGGTGAGCACCTTCGCATTCGACCTATTACGTGTGTTTTAATGATCAAAATACAACGTTGCCGAATTGCACGCTACGCCACTGATCTACACGTACCTACTGCTCAAGCTAACTTCCAGTAGCGCGGCTCGTGGCAATGTGGCAACGACAGCTTCTCTCCATTTAAACTTATGTAAAATAATCGATCTTCAGGAGATTCAATGACAATGAGCCCCTGTGAGAAATCGATACTTTTGCATAGATTCAAAAGGGAAAAAACAAGGTTGTCAGATACCACGAGCCGCCACTGTTAACCTTCCAAATCCTCAATTTAAATGAGAATAGAGTGGTTATAATAATCAAAGATGTTTAGACGTTTTTATAATTTAAAACTCGTTTTTGATACATACCTATTTCTTTTGCAGCTTTAACACTCACTAAGTCTACCGTTTTTCGTCCTCTTTTTACAGTTATTTTAGTTTTAAAAATAATTACCAAAAGGGGGGGAAAAGAATAAAAAATCCCTTTAGGACGTTAAAATTATTGATTTTAGATGCACTATATTTCGGGCTCAGTCATTTATTTATTTACTTATTTATTTAGTTTGCTCTTTTGCAGAAATATTATTTGAAATGGAAGCCTCGACGATTTTAACTAAACTCAAAATCTAGAAGCGTCAACAATAACTGGAACTGCTTAGACGACGACAATTTTTTTATATTCAATAACGCTAACTGTGCTCACTGTTTTAAATCACTGAATAAAATCGGCGTACAAAAAAAAATTACGTCAGACCCTGTCGAAAACCCATTAGCCGTATTCAACGCTCGACGGGAAAGACCACGAAAAGTAAAATTCATAAATCCGAGAAAACATAATGCAAAGGCTCGAATTTGTTTTTTATCGTCGTTAATTGCACACACACATTCTCGATTCTCCACACCAAATTTTAGATTCCCTCACAGGATGCTTTAGAGTTGCTTCCACTTCAAGGACACACAGAAAAAGCCATTTATATAGGATCTCTTGAATACTTATACAAATTAACTTTGAATAAAAAAGAACGCAAGAAACAGCATTGGCGGATACAGGAATTCGTCCTTCTCTCTCTCCTCCCATTAGAACGCATGTGTTAGAAAAAGACAGATTAGGGGTATAGTCACATGATTTTCACCCTCTCTTCTCTCCTTTTCTAACCCACGCGTTCTTGTGGAAAAAAAGAGAGAAGCACAATTTCCAGTCTTAAAGAAGAGAGAGCAAACAATACCCATTGAATAGCTCAAAGGAACAGGTGTGGATGGCACCTTCCCTCCGAAAAGATCCTCAATTTTATGAATGGAATACCTGAGTAGCATCGTCGTTGTAGCGTAAGGTGCGTATAAATAGTAGAAGGAGGAATAATTAAAAAAAACCAGCGACTGTCTTCTTAACTTCAATTGATAAAAACAGAAGAGGGGGAAAGATCGCCCCAAACTAGTCTTACTTGCTCGCGGTAAGAAAATACAATGTGAGTCAAAAGTAACGCATACCATCTAACCGATTTGCGAGTGGATTTAATCTGATTCCATCGCGGTTTCAAAGACAGGGGGATCAAAAAGGTAAATCTCTTCGATTCTGTACTGTATTTTCAGAAGTTGGAAAGTAAACAAAGGTATGTCCAGAGTTTGGCATGGAAGGATTAAGAGCGCGTGCAATACTTTTGACGCGTCTTGTGCTATACTACATCCAGGAGGTCGGAAAAGGCGCCACCGGAAGATGATACCGCACCACCGGAAACTGGGCTACATGCATAGTGGAGCATCACTCGGCAATTGTTCCTGTATGTCCGGTTCATCCGCGTGGCGGCCCCGAGTCTTCCCCGAGGAAGAGGAGGGCCCTTCGCGTTAAACGACAGTGGTAAAGGTGGTGGTATCGCGGGGGGGAAGGGGGGAGGGGGGTTGTAAACTTCCTTGCACTCCTTTCGCTCGACCGAGGCGTGACGTAACTTACACTCCACTTAACCTGCGCGCGGTGGATTGAAGTTGAGACATTTTGGGACATCATCGATGGGTCGTAAATCAAGTGTTCAGAACAGAAATTAAGCAAAAATTACATAATCATTTCAAAATAGGATTGCACTTTAAAGCCATAAGATTATGCCAGAAATGTATGATAAAATGTACGATCTTTCAAGGGTCAAAATCATAATCGTCGCAACCGTAGAGATGAATGATGAAATTGTGGTTTTGGTGACATACACGGAAAAAAAACTACGGTTAAAATAACCATACGGATACCTGATTTTGGCACCTGCTAGATGTTATGGTAATGTTAACCAGAAGTATACTATGTTTTGACTAGATACTAGGTGATGTTACCTGATTGCATGTCGAATTTACTCAAAGTATCGGTAAATGTACCATACTTCTGGTCAAGTTTACCATAACATGTAGCAGGTGCCAAAATCAGGTATCCTTATGGTTATTTTCACTAATCTTTTTTTTCCCGTGTACCTGTCCAAGCAACATAAGGGCGTCAGCAAAAAAAAAAATCTATGAAACAAGGGCGGGTCCAGCAATTTATCAACCATCTTATCAACCATCATGAATTCATCCTATTTGAACTTATGCGAAACAATCGATTCTTGAGGGGGCCATGGCCCTTTCACTAATAGATGGTTTCTCATGCATTCAAATTGGAATATGATACACAGAACTGGCGCAACCAGGATCTCTTCCATCTCTCTCATTTCCCATTTGAATGTATAAGTAGGAAAAGGACAGAAAGAGGGGGTTTTATCCTGTTGCCCATCCTTGTCTAACATACGTTTTTTAATGGAGAAAAGAGAGAGAGAGATGAAGAAACTCTCGGTGCGCTACTGATACACAGTTTCTAGATTGCTGGATCCGCCTTTGCTATGAAAGGGGGGGGGGGTCAAAACCAAAGTCCGAGGAAGGAACTCCCGATTATTGTGAATTTTTGCTAGAATTTTGCTCATAGCTAAGAAAATTAGCGTGAAAATCAGTATATTTACCGAATTCCAGGCCCTATGTTTGGACGCTGCTGCAGGTGCCCCTTTGTGAAGGTTGATGTTTTGCTTTCTAATGTATCACACGGTTCATAAATTAATGTGGGTTTGGTACGAGGTATAGCACACTGAGCTCTCTTACTACAATCTATCGATGTACTCTTCATAAATACTTATGAAATAGAATCGATTCTTAAAACGGATCTTTCAATCTCTGAAGAAATCGATACTTTTGAGTGCGTGTTAATTGCAGTTAGAGGAAAACGCGCGATAATTGATTGTTCGTGACCCTCGCCGCTGGCTGCAGCTTTGACTCTTTCTTGCTTGTCTGAGTGAACCAGATGTAAAATTTTCCGTTCTGTTTCTTGACGTAAGTTTAAAAAAGGTTTTTTTTTTTTTTTCTCGTGATCCTGGATTCGTGCGAGAAAATGTCGATCGGCAAATTTAAAAAAAAAAAAAAAAAGAAACGAGGGAGAAAAGAATTTCACTCCATCGAACACTTTTTTTTTTGACGAGAAAACGATGATACAAATTGATGACCTCGTTCTAATTGCACGGTATCAAGAAAAAAAAAAAAAAACCTCGACTTCTCCGCTGAGAGTAGGAGAGCAAAAAAGCAAAAGTAATTTAAAACGATCGTTAAAACATTTGAGAGCAATGATCCATTTTTTCCTCCGATGGATCTCATTATCGATGACCTGTATACTGTATAGCTTTTCAAAAATCATGAAAATTTGCTTGTCCTCGTCAGTACTGAAAAATGAACACTGAATCAAAATTGGGCAAGGAACGTAATTTGTGATGCATATAGATTTATCTCATCCGCATATCCGTCAACAAACGCGAAAAAAGAATCAAGCCATAAAGAACTTTCGAATGAAAGTTGATTTGACAATTTTTGCGTTTGTTCAAATGGGTTGAAAGACCTCAAGAATAGATTCTCATATAGAAGTTAATTTTGTCAATCAGATAATTATAGAACTTGAGCATAGCTGTAGCCAGAAATTTGTCTTCCTCTCTGGTTCTTCATTCTAACGCATGTATTAGAGAAGGTTGGATATAGAGCAGGTCACGTGACTTCAGCCCCAGCTGTTTCTGTCCTTTTCTAACACATTATAGTCAAATGGATACAGAGTGAGAAGAACATACTCTTGACTACGGCAATGAACTTGAGTGAGTATAAGAATGCGTTTATTGATGCAAACTTTTGATGGAACAGTAAAGTCGTTACTACTTATGGAATCATGTGAATAAAAAAAAAAAAGTACATAAAAAAAAAAACAAATCAAAAAACAAAACAAAAAACAACCATAGGCCATAGGGATATTTTAAACGACTTTCGTTCTTTCCTCTATCTCTTTCAAACACACTCATTCACATAGTCAAAGAGAGACAGAAGAAAACAATGTAGAATCATGCGTCGTCAATATCTTGTCCAAGCAAGAATCACAGTACGCTTTTCCCTCCCTCCTTTCCACGTTTCCTTCCTGTCTCGATTTGTCGCTTGAGGTCTCCTTCTTCCTGGTCCGGCCTTTTGGCTCGTGCTGGTCACGGGGCGTTCAACGGGGTGGTCACCCGTGAAACGACTTTTTGAGACTCATTTTCAAAACCGTGAAATTATATCCCCCACATCAGAGCACATCTTCCGCGTCCAGAATTGATGCGTTTGACAAGTAAAGTCAGTCAGCACATAGCCGGAGCTATGTCGAATCTCTCTTCTCTCTCTCTCTCTCTCTCTCTCTCTCTCTCTCTTTACCCATTTAACTGCATGTGTTAGAAAAGAACAGAAACAGGGGCTGAAATCACATGACAAGACCCTCTCTCCATCCTGTTTTAACGCATGCGTTCAAATGAGCAAAGAGAGAGAGAGAGAGAGAGAGAGAGAGAGAGAGAGAGAGAGAGAGAGAGAGAGAGAGAGAGAGAGAGACTGATTCCTGGCCACGGCTATATGAGTTTACAATCAGGCTAATTTGAGCCATGCGTCCGCCCGTGCGCTCTGATGGTCTTTGAAGCATGCGTATTATTATGTCCTGGAACTAGAGGTGGGGTAGTATCTGTCTCACCTTTCCTGAGGCTCATTAAGGACTCAAATTCCGGCTGCTTTATTTTTCTACAACCATTTTGCGTTATTAATTTTTTTATTATTATTATTATTTTTCATTAACATGTATTATTTTACATGGAAAAAAGACCGCTAAAATTTACCACACGCATAGCTGATTTTGGCGTTTGCCAGAAAGTATGGTAAATTTCACTGCAGCATGGTGATTGGTGAATGCAATGTAACTTGTGGTATATTAAGTTAACCTGTTGGTTCTATGGCTTTCAAAAGAAATACTAATAGAAATTTTCATTATGTCATTTCTCGACCAATTTGAGAAATTTCACGGTTTTAAGGTATTTCAGAGTCTCGCAGTATTCCCTCTTGTGAAATTATGCCTCAAAAAATACAAAACAATGGAAAATAAAAGAGAAATTCATCAAGAACAATTTCTACGAGAGGACTTTCTTTTGAAAGTCATAGTACACTTTACCGTAATATGGTGAAGTTTACCATACTTTCTGGCTGACGCCTAAATCAGCTATGCGTATGGTGAATCCGATCAGTTTTTTTTTTTTTGTTTTTTTTCACGCTAAAAAATACAAAGAACAACCAAAACCAACCAAAAACAAACAAAACCACAAAAAAAACCACACGGAAAAAAATTAGTGACGATGAGTACGTTCCTACCCTGCTCTTTGCGACTAAGCAGCCTTTCAAACATACTCAAAAGAGGATGCATTATTTGAAACAATCATAGTTAACAGAAACTTTTCTTACAACGTGGTTCCGTGAGGTTAAACCAAGTCGAAATAACTAATTTAAGTTTGCAGCTCTCGTGGTAGCTTTCGCGGGCGTTATCGTGGGGACTTCATCTGGGAGAAGGTAAGGTAGGTAATTGTGTGATAAACGGCAATCCGAAAACTTTCGAGTACACTTAGATGAGGTGCCGCGGCCGCTTGAAACGATCTTAGGCGGGCGGCAGGCGAGCACCACCGCACCGTGCCGGCAAGACGCGGAACGAGAACGAGAGAAAGGCAAAAGCCGCAAGCACGGACAAGTCGGGTCGGGGTCGGGTTGGAAAAGCTTTAAACGCGCGAAAGTTGTGCTTTTCTGATTGCGATCAAGTTGCCGAGATAAGGAGAGAAGGAGAGAGAGAGTGAGTCAAGACTTGAGAAGCCGCGCAGGGCGTCAGGGGGTGGGACATTTGAGGAGAAGGAGGGGGAGGGGGTGAGAGAGAAATAAGGAGTTGAAACGGAAAGTGAGAAAGCGCGAAAGCACGAAGAGGGGGCTGAAGGAAAGGGGCAGCGGGAGGAAGTCGACACTTCTTAAAGACGGTGAAAACTCGGCAAGAAATTAGAGGGAGCAACAGGTGGCTCGGATTTCTTCCCGATCTTCACCCCCCCCCCCCAACGGAGACTTTGCTTTTCGTCCCGCCCCCACTTCCACTCCCACCCCACCGTCCTCTTCCGAGCATTAAGAACCACCGCTTATATAAATTAAATAAGAAACCTCCCCGTCTTGTAAACTTATCCGTCTGACATTTTGAGGGTAGATTTTTATCTATAAGTAGATGCGGCTCAATTATTCTTTTCCTTCGTCTTTCTCTCTCTCTCTCTCTCTCTCTCTCTCTCTCTCTCTCTCTCTCTCTCTCTCTCTCTCTCTCTCTCTCTCCTTCTCTCTCCCTCTCCTTCTCTCACCCTCTCCTTATTTATTTCTTCTCAGCCTATCAAACGCGCTTCTTTGGCTCGTGCTTTTCCCCCGTCGCCTCGTTAAGGGTCTCTCCGGAAAGTGCGATTTTTATCGCTTTCTTAAAGGTTAATCTATTATTCACTAATCTGAATTTCCTCATATTGTTCTTCTGCGCTCTCTTTTAAAAGTATGTGGTTGGACGCATAATGTTTCCTTTCGCTTCTTTTGCTTGGTTATAGCTGGTAATTTTTGAGAGGGTGAAGATGTTTTGTATATCTCCCTCTTACCAAGCATTGTTGCCAGAAATTATCCAGTCTAGATTGAAAAAATGGGGGTCCGAGAATGGAGTTTTTTTTTTTTTAAGGGTGCGGGTTTTGCTCAAAGAAAGGATTTTCATGGATATCTACACACGAGCAAGGTCTTCAGCTATATTTAATTTACACTTTTTGCTAAATAAACGCACTACAACACAAACTTAAAAAGTTGATTCTCTAAAAGCTATAAGAATCAGCTTAATGAAACGTCGGAAAAATTTTGACGCGATACAAAAAACGCACCCGCCAAAAAGCACCACGTTTTTGGACCCGTCCTTTCAATTGAAGAAATTATCCAGGAATAGTCAGTCGGTAAAATATTGATAAAATGAGCAGTTTCTTTGACGAAAGAGACTTAATAAGTAATTGTTTCCATTAAAAAAAAAAATAAGGTTCATTTTCTCCATGGATCGAGAGAACTTTAAAGTCTTCTTTTGAAATAAAAAGTTCGACTAACAATTAGGGTAACCGGAAAATCAGCTAGCAATTTGATGAAAAACATCACAAAGTGAAGAGGTCAAATCCGAAATTTCCGAGAACGGATATCTTCTATTTGCCAGCATAATATGTCTAACAATAAATTAATAAGAATTAAAATGAAATAAAAAGTCCTGTTGAGAGAAGTTGGCCATGCACCGATTGCACCCCACCCATCTGTACGTGATAAAGAAGTTCCAATAATCGAAGACAATTAATACAATATTACACAGTCATCGATTGACAAAAACCATAATGTAATCGATTAAATTGGAGAAAGTTATTTTGGTGCAATTTTTAGTATAAAGATGAATCGATGAATCGATTAGTGAGTTGGTGGGACATCTCTACTCGGTATAGTGAGTGGAATTGGATCCAAGCTAAAGGATCCGAAATTGAATTGTTTCTCGAGACATCAACGCTTGAAAGGGGACAACCGTGAATAATGGGCAAGTCACAATGTTGAACTGTTGAATGTTGAAATGTCGTTTGACATAGATCACATCAATTACGGTCCAACGGAAGAGGATAGGAAACGGGGCCAGGTCCAGCAGTCAACAGTCAACAGTCAACAAATATACAACAAACACAAACAATGCCCACCAATTGACAGCTCGCACCTCCAGTCTGTCTGCTCTGTGTAGGTCCTCTTTTTTTATATCGACATCCCATCGGGGGGAGTACAAAAGACGCCACCCAATTACGTCATCTTGGATATTCTAATTTGTGAATGAGGGTTTAAAACGTTCAAATTCTTGCCTGAATTAAGTTCACAATTAGTGGTGCCTAATTCACGACAGACTCCGTTTGCCGCCTTTCTTATTCCTTTTGCTTTTACCTTTTACCTAAACCTTTTCTTCTTTCTTCTTCTTCGTTCGAACTCAGTTCCCTACGGATGCTGGTTCTTCTTCGCTCATTCAGCTTATCTACATGCTCATTTTGTGTTTGTATGTGTGTGAGTGTTTGTCAAAAGAATGATTCAGACCGCTACTTTTTTTCTTCCCTCCGAAGCGGGCTACTATCTTTACTATCGCTCTAACTCTACGGGAACCTTCTGTGGTCATAAAAAAAAATTTGAATAAGATCCTCTTTAAGGTTTCCATTTCGAAAGGTTTTGGGTTCGGTTCTCGGAAAGAGAAAGTGCCCATCAGGAGAAGCAAAAAATCAACCGCTCTCTTTAATTGCTACCGAATCGTCGTTTAGAAAGGCTCTGAAGAATTGGTGAGATGCAAACAAAACCGCGCACCGAATTGCCCAATATTCAAAAACATCCTGTGGTGTTCCGTATAACCTTTCTCTTATATGTAGAGTTAGAAGTTAAGAAAAAATCCAAGATAATGAAAAGAGGAAGGAAAAAAAAGGAAAGGAAAGGAAAACCAATAAAAACTGTAAACACCCAGAGTAAGATGTAATACGCGTGAAGAAAGGGAAGAATGTGAAACTGTTCTAAACGTAACATCCTGTTGCATAGGAGTTTTCACTCTTCAAGGAAATTCATGAATTCTTCTCCTGGTATAACGGAGCATAGAAGAGCAAGAAGGAAAACAAAGGAAGAAAGGAAGAAAGGAAGAAAGGAAGGAAGAAATAAAAGAATAGAACTATGAAATTAAGTAAATTTGAGTCTTAAAACTAAAAATCAAAACCGGAATCAGTTTTTTCTTTCTTTTCAGGGCCATATTTCACTTTGGCTTCTCAAGTTGGAGAGGCTTCATCACAGCCGTAGCCAGGAAATTTTCTCTCTCTCTCTCTTTCCCTATTTGAATGCATGTGTTAGTAAAGGGCATGAAACAGGGGCTGAAGCAGGGCTGCCGTTTTGCGTATAATCAATGCTATTTTTCTATTCACCGATGATTCCACCGGTTGAGAAAAGATTACACAGTTCAGTTCAGTGTATGACTGTAATGCACGAAAATACTCTGATCTGTAATCTTTCCTTAATCGGTGGAAACTCCGTTGATTAATTGAAATATCCGCAAGTTTTTTAAAGTCATCGACGACTCCACCGTCTGAGAAAAGATTACAGATGCGAGTATTTCAGTTTATTACAGTCATGCACTGAACTGAACTGTGTAATCTTTTCTCAACCGATGGAATCATCGGTGAATTGAAAAATAGCATTGATTATACGCAAAACGGCAGCCCTGGGCTGAAGTAATGTGATAGCCCTATTCTCCATCCTTTTCTAACTCATGCGTTTAAATGGGCAATGAGAGAGGAAGACAAATTCTTGGCTGCGACTATGGACTTCAAATAAAATGGGCAGGAATCAGTGACTGCCAGGAATAAGATCAAACTATTAGAAGAGTGCAGAAAACCCTATTTGAATTAGACCTTTTGTATAGCTTCAAATGGACTTAATGTAAAAAGGTGTCTAAATGTTGCAACAGACGAAAGTTGAGAAAAGTTCGAGGAAGTTTTGTCTGTAAAGCCGAGTAAACTTTATGAATTTAATGAAATTAAGATGTCACCTGAACAACCTTTAGACCTAGGCAAAACCTCAAGAAAATTTTTACTTGCACGTACAACTTAAAGGAAGTGGTATTTTCCTAGAGAGGGGATGGAAGAATAATTGCCTACGCTGAAGATAATTAATTCAAAACTCAACCCTTAAAGTTTTCATCTTGCAAATTAATGAGGGGTAAAAACAGCGAGGATTTTTTTTTTCTTCAAATCCATCCGGAAAACATGGGCTTTTTTAAGACACTTTCGCGGACTAATTGGGTTCTGAGATGCAGCTGGGAGTCAGCTGTATTCTGCTGTGCGTGCTTCAAGTACAGGGATCCATTATGAGTATTTAGGTAAAAAAAAAAAAAAAACACAAAAATAAAAATAAAATAAAAATAAAAAAAAATTACCGAGTCTTTACCGAACTTAAAATATACAAAACATCGGTGAGAAATATAAAGTGAGAGAAACGAGATTTCAACACAATCCGCACCGAACGTTATTGTTTCAGAAATGAAGCCTCAAGATTTAAAATGCTTTCCAGGTGTATCCAAATCCCTCCCTTCACCCGCCCATCGTCCGTCCTTAAAATGTAGGACAGGAAAATTTTCCTTCGATCCATCTCGAAAAGTTTTTTTTGTTTGTTTTTTTCTTTTCTGTGTTTTTCCCCCCCCCCCTCCACCCCCTCTCCCAAAGACAAAAAGTAAAATCTCGAGATTGCCTTACTCCCTCCCATTTCTTAGACACAAGGCAAAAAGCGTGCGAATGCAGAAAACGATCCTTAAAAAAAAAAAAAAAAATTCGAGTAGGTAAAATATATATAGCATATGCACGGTGTACTCCAGGCGCAGGCAACTGATACACTTAAGACTTAAGTACTGCTGTGTCTTGGCATTTTTCATCGCCTCCCCCCTGCCCCCCTTCGCGCCCATTTCCGTCTTCTCCTTCTCCCCTTCTCCCCTTCCAACCCCCCCTCTCACCACCCACCACCTACAAGCCAGTCCTCCCTCTTATTCTTTTTCACTTGCTTTCCTCTCTCATAAAATTATTGAGAAAGTCATCTCATTCAAAGGAGAGAGAATGAGAAGGAAGGGTGGGGGGTGGATGAGGGGAGAAGAGCGGTCGGGTGAGAGGAGGAGAGGGGGGGAGGGGGAGGAAGGAGCCTTATCTTTTCATAGAGATGTATTTAAAAAGCGCATTGAAGACGAAGGAGAAGGAGAGAGACTAAATGTAAATTTTAATAAGAGTTGGTCTACATTCCTTTGAGTAGTCGTCTTAAGGGTTCATTAATTTTGATCTTGTCAGGAGCTCAGGGGTGAAAGGTGAAAGGGTTGCCGTGATTATGTTTGAAGGAGTTCCTATGCCCCCCCTTACTTGAGTTTTTTATTTTTTACTTTTTTTTTTTAACGCTACGGGGTTGGTATCACTGTATCGCTCTCTCGCCCGCTAGTCGCGTCGCGTCGCGACGCGACGCAACGCGCCACAACGCTAAGACGAGATTCAAGTGCGTCGGATAACCAGTGTTGTCTTATCGTGCAGCCTTTTTTCTTAATTTGGTAGCTCGTGAACAATCGATGGACGCTCATCTCTCATTAAAACCAATACAAAACTATCAATTGTTTTAAGGTTAGGTCAATGAAATCCTAGTTTAGAGTCGATCTTTTTCTATTGATTTATATGAAAGGGACATCAATGTATCGCGATACACCTTTCACAAGTTATGAAAGATAAATCTAACAATCTGACAACACCGTAGATAACTTAAGAGCGTTCACGTTTGGCACCCCTTTCGGCCCACGCTTTCCCTTTTACACCAAGATCCGGTCCTAGCTCAAAACCCCTCTTGCCTTCGCTTTCTCGCTGTTTTTGATCCTTTCTGTGCTTTGGGCCGATTCTGGGCCCTAAAATATGCACTGAGGACTGAGAACCCTTAAGTATTACGTGAGGAGTACGCTGGTTGTTAAATCAGTCCCGTCATGTCATGTCAAAAAGCGAGCCTGTAAGATCTTTCGAGCTTTTAATGGAAACTCAACGAATAATTTTGCTATAGCGGTCGTTTGTAGCTGCATTAAAAATTAACAAAAAATAATTCGAGGGTTCTAAAGCTAAAACAGTTGCAATATTATTGAGACACCGAAATGTTTATCGGTATATTTATTGATCAAAAATAGAAAAACATTTTATTTAAGAAGATGCTATAAATCATTTCAAAAGCCTTAAAACAGCAAAAAATTCACCGTAATGAGCGACCCTCGCATATCCTCCGATAAATCTCAATCTACGTCACAGTGGCGGCTTGTGCGATTTGGCAACAGTGTTTTTATCCCATTTAAATACATGGAAAACAATCGAAACTCGAGGAGGCTGCCAGCCTCCGCTTGAATCGATTTTTTACCTAAGTTTAAGCGGGAAGAATGCATGGTTGCCAAATCTCACGGGCCGCTACTGCTAGGTCGTGGAAGCTCTAGGCGAAAAAAAAGTTTGTTGGTTAGCCGTAACACCGACAGAGAATATACCATACGAAATAAAATGGTTTGTTCAAATCAAAATTCGTGCTTCGTAATTATTTTAAAGGTTGTGCTATTTTTCAACGAAGCTGATACATTTTACGAAAAAAGAAAAGCGAAGAATTAAGCGCGCTTTCGATACGAAAAAAAAAAAAAATACAACCCCTCCCCACAGATCAGGGACTTAAGCATAGTTATTTGTCCGGAGAAATCGGCTTGGATTAAAAGAGGTCTGCATTATTTTGATAAAGTGTACTCTCGCATGTTTCAAAAAAAGTTATGTTTGAAAATTATTTTTATTTTCATCCTCAATCCATTCAACAATGATACACCCTGTATAGTGCTCGACACACGTGTCCCAGTAAATGAATTGTTACTCGTTCCATGACCTGAGACGTCCTCCCCTCCCCCTTTCCCTAGACCAGAAACTTGCGCATGGTTATATGTCCGGAGAAGACGACGTAAAGGGGTGTCTCCACCTGCGAATGTAAAAGCGCGAATAAACTGATTGAGCCAATGAGCTGCCTTGAAGTCGATAGGTCGAGTCCGATAGGTCGAGTCCGGGTTGCATCGACAACGAAGAAGCCCATTGGCTCAAGCAGTGTCAATGGGTCTGTTGCATACTTTTGCTACATCAATATAACTCATTGTTTCTAACGTAAAATTCGGCGAAAATAACGATGCTCACATTAAAAACTTTCAAAATCCACTCATTAACTCAGAAAATACCTTCCATTTCAAACAACCCGCAACACACTAGACACCATGTCACCGACTTATAACTACATAGATGGAACCATCTCGTTTATGTAAACATGAACAGAACTTACAAACATTGGAATGTTTCGTTTCGATGCGTACATTTCTTATATTATTTTGTAATCTTTGATAAACCGAAAAGACCAGACAGCAAATGCAGCTTATATTTCACGTATTAAAAAAAAAAGTCCATCATTTTGTTGTTACGATGTTGTTTACTTATGCACGGTGGTTCCGTCTATGTAGTAGTATACCGGTTCAAATAGTGTCTAGTGTAGCGCGGGCTGTTGGAAATTGAAGTGATTTCCTGAGTTAATGAGTGGATTTTGAATGTTTTTAATGTGCGCATCGTTATTTTCGCCGAAGTTTACATAAGAATCAATGCTCTATATTGTTGTAGCAAAAGTATGCAACAGACCCATTCGCGCGTTTTAATTCGCAGGTGGAGAGACCCCTCTAAAGTAAAAGGAGTTTGCATTATTTCGGCAAAATGTACTCTCGCATGTTTCAAAAAAGTTGTGTTCGAAAATTATTTTTGTTTTCATCCTCCCATTCAATTATGATACACCCTGTATAGTGCACGACGCACGTGTCCTAGTAAATAAACGTTTACTCGTTCCATGACCTAAGACGCACGAGAAGTAGTTTGTTGTAGCGGGTGTGGTGGGGGGGGGGAGGGAGAAGAGGAAGGGTAGCGTAGGCCAATCTTGAAAAGACGGAGACGCGACGGCAAAGATAAATTGATAAGACTCGCTTCAAGTTAAATCAAAATGATTGTGTTAAACGCTTGGCGGGGAAAGTTTTGTAATGGAGTGCTAAGTTAATCGAGTGAAACTTAGGGTCAAACTTAAAGGAATGACCTTTAAAAGTTCGGTGAAATCATGCGAGTGATACTATCCCGAATGGGGAGTTTACCCTTTCGCGACTTGCACTGCGCTGTACTGCTTTATATATAACTGCGCGCTTAAGAAAACGCCGTAGAGCCAATTAATATAAGTTTATCCCTCATTTCCGCCCCTGGATCATTCCCGACAATTAGCACGCCGCCGCCGCGCTCTGGCTTGGAAGTCTTGAAAAGGGAAAGGCTATAAGGTTTACACCACCGCGAGATTTCTTTCAATGGATCATTCTGCCCCCTCCCCACTTCACCTCTTAAAACCCTATATGACTCACCTCCCTATTCTATCTCTCTTACCCGCCCTGCGATGTCTTAGTGTTACTTACCTACCTTTCTCTTCGACCTCAAATTGGCGTCCACGCAACTTTCCGGAAACAATGTTGCTTGAGACACTTTCGAACCTGCATCCCTCGACTTGGGTTGTGGTTTTTGGAATGGGTGAGAAAATTAGATTGGACCGAGTGGCTCGAATTTCAAGGATGTTGGATCGAACAAATTTCGTGTGGTGATAGGACAACGCTATTCTGAGCAAGGGCAGAGGTAGTCTGTGGTTTGTTATGTATACACATCGGCTTAGTTGCGCTGAGTTGAGAATTAATTGAGGCGGAGTGTATAACTTTGACGATAATTATTATCGATGCTAAATTAACCCTTCGCAACGCACAACGGGAGAGTGAGTTGTCGTGATATCTGGCAACGTATATCATTTTGTCCATTTGAACCCATGAAAAAGGTCCAATTCGATTGTCGTCATCGATCTCTAAATATTTCGATTTTTTTTTCACGGGTTTAAATGGAACGAATGCAACGTTGCCAGACTGAATGTTTTACCGCTAAATGACGCGTAAACTCAATTAACATTGATTTTACTCTAAAAGCTTGTGCAAAGAAAACAAAAACTTAGACTATCGCGATCTATATATTTTGATTTTACTCTAAAAGCTTGTGCAAAGAAAACAAAAACTTAGACTATCGCGATCTATATATTCTATACACGGAAATAGTAGAATGTGTCGTTGGCACGAATTCGGGTTCACCGGCCACAATTTGGATCAGTTTTCTGCATGGGACACAATCAAATTTTATTGTGTCGTTGACTAAATCTGATTGTGTCCCATGCAAAAAAACTGATCCAAATTGTGGCCGTGGTGGACCCAAATTCGTGTCTAAGACACATTCTTCTTTTTTCTGTGTAATGTCAATATAACTTTAAAGCACATTAAAAATATGTTGCGTTTATTCGAAGTTTGCCTTTCTTATGCGTTTTTAACTATAAGTTTGATCCAAAAAGAAACTTTTTGCGTCCAAATCATTCATTTTTAGCATCATACATACAGTAATTCATCCTATTTGCTCAAATACGATGATAAGCATTCTTCGATACCACATCTGCATTCATTCGTTGGGGGAGGGGGGAGGGAAGGGAAAAATTCACGGACACTGACTCACAATGATCGTTGATCATGGGCGGATACAGGGAATCGTCTTTCTCTCTCTCCCTCCATTTGAACTTTATGTGTTAGAAAAGGACAGCATGCAGAGGGGGCCATCACGTGACTTTGTCCCCCCCTTTTGTCCTTTTCTAACGCACGTTTTCGAATGGGAGGAGAGAGAGAAAAACAATTCCCTGTATCCTCCCATGTCGTTGATGGAGGTGCGATGTCAGCTGTGGAGTGTGCGAGACTCCCGTTCGCTCAAACTCATCCCGATTCGCGACCACACTTTAAATTTTAATCAAAATATACCCCCCCTTCCCTCCAGAACCCCCTCCCTCCAACCCCCCCCCTTCCCCTTTAATCAGCCCTCATCGTAGACGAAAGAACAGAAAATGAAAGTCATCGGACACAGCATTCTATACCTATCCAGTACCTATCCAGTATACACTCTCGAGATCATCTTCATCAAAAAGATCTACAGAAAAAAAAAGTAAGAAGGAAACACGAAAAAAAAGAAGAAAAAAATCGAACCAAAAGAAGTTAGACTAATTGAAAAGGAAAGTGAAAAACACCCTTGCTAATTTACCATTCCTTCCCTTTTACAATAAAAATAAGGATCTCCACTGGAGCGATTGTTTTCGTGTGTGGCTGAAGCGGAGGGTTGCCATTTCTGCGTTTATTCACACACATTTTCCCATTTATCTCAATTCAAATTTTTTCGAATTTCCCGCCAAACCCGGCAACGCTTGTTGAGGGTAGCCACGACAAGATTACGGATTCGATTGGATTCGTACCTTACGTATCGGAGTTCTTAGGGGCCCCGTCAGTCAGCTGTTGCCTTCTCAGCTGCTACTAATGGTCATGCGGCTGGACCAGACCAGACCAGACCAGACCAGACCAGAGCAAAGACGGACAAGAGACCACAGACAAACACCGAGTACCGGTATCATAACCCCACGTGGTCAGTCCCGAAACTCACCGAATGAAATTAGATATTTTCGACTCTTAATTTTGTCCGAAGATGAAAGCTAGCCTCAGCTCAGACAAATGAGGATACGGCTTGATTTATATGCGGAAACGCAGTATCGTCAGCAGGTATGAGATAGGAAGAAAAGAAAAAGGAAAAAAAAAATGAATGAATGAAAAAAAAGGAAAAGTCCTGGGCTCTTTAACACAGAATTTCTGAGGGTTTTTAACGCGTGCTGCATGTTTTTATTTGTTCGTTTCATAATATCCAATATCGTAGGTATCGGTCAGGTACGTAAGCGGCGCGGGTTGTTGAATGTCGTTGTGTTGACTCAAACCCGAAATGCCCTCCTCTCGGGTTTTCGATAGAACCTGCGCGCTTTTTTTCTTCTTTTTTTTCGACAGATCTTTTTACCTCTCTCTTTTTTTCCTCTTTCTTTTATTTACAACTGGCACGCTCTAAATATTATTTTTTAAGGACCCGGGTTGGGTGTTGTGTACGATCAGACCCATTCTTCCGAAAGTCTGTATAAATGAAGGGGGCACTGAACAGGCGAACACCCACTCCTCCGTATTCATAGAAAGCGCGTTTTTGAATGCCACGAATCAAATATGTTTTCGTTTTCTATCTATTTTTTGAGCCCATCTTTATTTTATTACGATCGATTTCTTTGATTTATTTTGTGAGGAGAAATGAGAGAGAGAGAGAGAGAGAGAGAGAGAGAGAGAGAGAGAGAGAGAGAGAGAGAGAGAGAGAGAGAGAGAGAGAGAGAGAAAGAGAGAGAAAGAAAAAAGGTGAACATGATCCGATGACTCTTTCTATTATAAAGGTCCTGGCGAACAAACACACGAAATAAAGAATGAAAAAAAAAATAAATAAAATAACCTCATTTCTAACCTCGTCTATTGACTTGTCGCGTGGTTTCTGTCGATTTAAGATTCCCGTACCTGAGACTTGGGTATATCTTGATGTTAAGATATATGGGAGGGACACATTTTTGAGAAGTGTTTGCCGTCATTGCTCAAACATAACACGAAAGTCGCACAAAGGCTTATCAGATTTGTGACTTTATGTTAGTTTAATACTACCAATTAATTCATTTATTTGTTATAATGATTTTTTTGGTTTCCGGATTCATTTATTTACGTATATTATATTTTGAAAAATGGCGTATTTAACGTGATATAATCCTCACTCATTCTTGAACAGTCGATCAAAATTGATCGGGTAAAGGCTGGAACATGCAAGTTCAATCATTTCCATCAAACAATCAATTGAATCAGAGACGTCACGTGCAGTCTGACAATGATGTAGTTTATTATTTTAAACCCTTGCTTTGAAAACTGCCAATTTATGTGAGATGCACCTTCGAATCGATATTTTACAAGCGTTTAAATGGACGGAATACAGCTTTGTAGATTGCATGTGACACCATGAATTGAATGGTCGATCTCATAACAGTGGTTGAGAGCTCATACCTACATGTATTCAACCGTATTAAGGAAAATTCAAAAACTAACCTCAGAAAAGTAATCTTTGTCATACCGCTGATCAATTTAATTTATAATCATTGGTTGATTTCGGAGATATACTTCCGGCTTCAACTCAATTTTTTTTAACAATCCGCTCGATGGGGGGTTTTTTTTTTTAAACCGCGCAATAATATACTGCTGGTTCGATTTTTTTGTTTTAAGTCGCGACAAATTTCCATCCTTTATTATTACATCGATTAATTTGATCGCTGGAGGAGCGAACGCATGACAACTGGAATCACGCTATAATTTAGTCGTTAATGAGTAATATTAATTCCTTGGAGAGGTGGAATACTGTCTCTTATGTCATAATAGTTGTATCACCATTAAGTGATTTTTTAGCACTGACCTACCTGAAACTTTGATTTGCACATGTGATGTTGTAATGAATGGATATGACGAGACAGCTTCTATTTACATAGGTTGTATAAATCGGTTTATATAGTATCCGTGTGATGAAGAAGGAATGTTGCCAATTATTAATGAATCACTAACACGATGTAAAAAAAAAAAAAAAAAAAAAAAAAAAAAACACAGAATCAGTTTAAATTAAAGCGATTGATAATCGGTTGTATTGGTGTAAAAAAGTTGACAGATATCTGTTAAAAATTAGCAGTTCTTTCAATACAGTTAATTACCCCGAAATATCCATTATTGGTTTGAAGCAGTATCTGATTGTAACCGTAATGACGTAAGTCAATCGACATTGACAATCAATCCGTACTTGTGCAGCTTGATTGTCGATGGCTCGACGCGACGTAGATCGGTGATAACTAAAGTGCCTTCAAATTTTAGCATACTTCCAGCGCATCAAGAATTGCAAAAGATTGAACATCAGTGATTATTGGTAAAAAGACTAGGTATAGAGTTATAACACAATAGTAAGATGTAACTAAGGTTCACAGAAGTACTGATCCTTTTTAGCTCCTTGAGGGTTATGTATGGTCCAGAGTTCTAACTCAATGACGAACCATGATTGGTTGCCGATTTCCACGACTTTTGTTCCTAACATCATAAAATGAGATTCAGTAATCTTCAGCGGTAAATGTCCAAATGCGCAAATCCCAAAAGCGCAAATCCCCAAATGCGCAAAATACTCTTTTGCGCATATGGGTATGTTCTGGGAAAGGGAAATTAGCATAAATGGGTGCATTTTACTGAGGACACTTCAGTCACAATGCTATTAAAAAATAATGTTTGATTTGGCAACCATGCTAACTCTAGTGAGTAAATGTGGAATGCAAAATCGGAGAATTCTAGTGGAGAATTTTAGTTTCATGGACACTTTAGAAAAAATTTTGCTTCATCTCATCCAAACATTCACTCCTTCATCGCTGTTCTGCAAGCAGAAACAAACTTATATCAAGCTAAAGTCTGCTTTTAACCCCTATATGTCCAACTTTATTTGAACATGTTGGGTGTTTTCTGGTGTTTTTCTCAAAAAACACCATCTTATAGTTTAAAAAAAAAATAGTTTAAAAATTGTGAAATTTTCTGGTCCAGCTAAATTATAGGTGCTGAAAGATCACAACATTGAGTTTTGAGTAAAATTGGCCTAAATTTACTGTAATTTGGTCCATAAAAAAACCATTATATGTGGGTCGTTAACGACCCAATGGGCATAAATGGATCAAACCGCCAAAATCAAATTCCAAGGAAGAGAGCAAATTTAAGCAACTACTTTCTTCGCACTCTCAGCTGTTAAGCAATCAACTCACGCTCGAAAGTTATCTGAAAGAAGTGGGTTGCAAATATACAGCGTTGCCAGTGCATTAGGAAAGAATTAGCCATTTAATAATCTTTGCGGTTTTGGGTCACATCTTTTTACGTTAACATTTGCGCTTTTAGACATAATATTTCTGGAGATCCTTTTTGCGCTTTTGGAACATTGTTTTTGCGCTTTTGGGTTCTAGTTTTCGGATTTTTGCGCTTATGGGTGCTGTCCATCTTCAGCATGAACACTGAACAGTGCTATATATTATTTAGAGTCTGGGAAATCTTTGACTCATTATGATTCTGTGACGAACGATATACGATTGGTTGTTGATGGTAGCACGATTACTCCAATCTCATCTTTATTCGGAATGGCGACGAACAGCTCGGTAGTGGAAATGAGCATCCAGATTGGTACGCACTAGAGTCCCTATACATATACTATGAGAGTTGCGACAAGACTCTCAAAATGAAAAAGAAGAAGCGGATCACTGGAGCCCTCAAGAGGCAAATTGCAAATGGCGGATGGCCATTTGCCTCTGCGCAGTTGCCACTGTTCCGCTATCTCTTATGGGTTAGGTTCAGATTCTCGACAATAACGGTCGTTATTGAAAGAGATAATGTTCTCCATAATAACATTCAAGCAGAGGAAAAATTCACAAAAATTACCGCGGTCAATGTTACATCAAATGTATAACGAAAGCAAGTTCGCGAAAAGTAAACAAACCCTCTGCCATTTGCACTTGCCTCTTGGAGCTTTCTTGACAGCCTAAATCTGAGAGCCAATCAGAAATTGATTCAGCAATGGCGCAACTCTCATAGTATATAGGAACTCTAGTACACACCTCCTTTGGGTAGTGGACGGCGGGCATCGCGTTGAATACATAATTGCACGCGGAGAGAGAAAGAGAGAGAGAGAGAGAGAGAGAGAGGGAGAGAGAGAGTGAGAGAGAGAGAGAGAGAGAGAGAGAGAGAGAGAGAGAGAGAGAGAGAGAGAGAGAGACAGACAGAGGAGTGAGAGAGAGGAAGTGTCGTAAATAAACAAAGTATGACCAAAGCACCAAAGCCACGGTCCGTGAATCCTGAGGAATGTCTATCTATCTTTCTCTTGCTCTCTGTCTATCTCTCTCTTGCTCTCTGTCTATACCTCTCTCCCTCTCTCTCTCTCTCTCTCTCTCTCTCTCTCTCTCTCTCTCTCTCTCTCTCTGTCGCTTTTTTACCCCTTTCCCTCTTCCTTCTGTCCTCTTACTCTCTGTAGTTTCTCATTGTTTCGCCACTTCCTGTCCACTACTACCAGTTGACTTCCTCTCGACAGCTATCTATCCATCCCAGTCTATCCAACCGAATGCGGCTTCCATAAAAGAAAAGAATCGTAGATACATCCTCGCTGATTAACTCCCGAGTCGATCTCTCCCTACTTCTCCTCCTCCTTCTGTACATGCTCATTGTGTATTCTGCCTCGCAGAGATAGATTTTTTTTCCCACCTATTTTATCTATTAATTTATTTTTCAACTACCTGTCGGCGAGGAAGTTTGCAAGAATCATTTCCGCTCGGTGAGTTCGGCCTTGGATGAAAAGCATAGCGATCGGTGCTTTCTGAATGACATCTTCGCGTGATCTCGTTACATTTCAGTCAACCTCGGCACTGCTATTGCGACACCGATGGAAAACGGAGAGGAATAAAATCGGTTTGGTTTTAAGAGTACTTAAAAAAAAAAAAAAAAAATGTCGTGAGCGTAAAGAGGTTTCATTTGATTTTTTAGTCTTTAACTATCGATTTTTTTTTTTATTAAATATCATAACTTTTTTTTAATCTCGATTGATGTTTCAAGTTTTCCTTCGTTCTTAGAAGAAAGCCTATACGTTCTGTAAATCATTCGAATTTTCAGTCGGCCCACGAGCACTGATGGTTGCGACACTGATGAAAAACGTAGAAGAATAATATCGTTTCAGGATTTAGAGTAATAAGAACAAAAAAAAAATGAAATCGTGAGCGTGAAGAGATTTCATTTTATTTTTTAGCCCTTATCTACCGATTTATTTTTTATTAATATTTTTATTTTTTATAAACGTCGATTGATGGTTTCTAGTTTTCTTTCGTTCTTACAAGGAGACCCAAGTTCTGAAAATCATACGAAACTTAGACAGGGAGAGATCTTCTCTGAATGTCAATGTGAGAATTTTCCTCCTTAGAAAAGATAAACCGGAAAAAAAAACCCGTCAAAACTGATATGATATAAATGCAATATTTAATTTTTGATTTAAATTGAAGTTTCCACGATAGTAACAGGAAGATTTTCCGTGAGTGTTCTTCTTCATAGTTAAAAAAAAAAAAAAAAAAAAAAAAAAACCCTTAGACTGATGAACACTGGACAGTCTCCGTGTACGTACTTGATGTGAATTTTGTCGTCAAGGTCACTGCAAACTTGTGACCCGATAAAATAAATAGGAGGAAATTTCCTTTGAGATAAGAGATTGATTTGAGAGACGTGTAAAGGTTATGAAATTGGTGAGAAAATTCCAATTTTATAATAAATCGTTTTATGTAGAAATAAATATGTGCCTCTGAAGTATTATTTGCAGAAATATACCCCAAAAGTTTTATTTTTTGCTAACTTTGCGAGGCTCATTTCAGCTCAATACGTGAAGAGGCATTTCTGATGCACGCTGCAGGGCTCCTCCTAGGAATGAAAAAACCATATTTTGACAACTTATTTTGCGCACTTTGGAGAAGTCTAAGTGCAAACGTATTAAAAGTATAGAGAAAGATGTAAAAATATCAATTCCATGGGCGTGCTCTTCACGAAAAGAAATAAACATGTTTTTACATTTGTACACTAGCTATTTTACAATCAAATCATCAAGAACCGACGACTTTGAATTCGAAGAGTAATTTTCAGCTTCAGAGCTATTTCAGAATAAATTTAATTTTTGACGAGGAGAAAAGCATTCAAAAATATCAGAAAGAACAAAACTCATACTTGCAATTTGTCTCTGGGCAGATCTGCTCTAGGTATAGCCTATACCGTATAGGTATTACATGAGCCAAATACCTGGTATTTAGAAGGTTATCGGTTTTTCCAAAGCAAACACATAAACCTCAAGGCCTCGAGGTGGCTATAATTATTTTGCTGTCTAGGTATTTTTGAATATTTCAGTGTTGCCAGGTGGATAGCTTTAGGCCGCATTTTCCCCATAAGACTTAATGTGAAATACTAAAAATGTACGAATTTCGGTATGAAATTTGGCAACAATGGAATATTTTCAACTTTCGACGAAATGACGTAGACGTTTAACTGATTGTGAGTATTACATACGAACGTAATCGATTAAATCCATCGCGCAAACCTTTTGCCTAACCTGCAAATATAAATTGTATGGAATAATAACATTTCTTATTCCATCTTACATGATAAATTATAATTATAATTAAAGCAGGTCATCGGAATTATTACCAACTTAGAATTGTGGTATAGCGTGCAATTTGGCAACGATATACGTTCCCTATATAAACCCATAAGAAATATCGAACTGTTGGGTGTTCAGTGAAAATCCTCGAATTTGAGCTTTTACATGGGTTTAAATAGACAAGATGCATCGTTGCCAAATTGCACGCTACGCCTCTGACTTAGAACACACTCGATTTTTAGAGCAGGTTTTTATCATGACATTAAGTTAAGAGTAGAAAGAAAGACTTATCCTGACTGTTATATATCCCGCAATTCAATTTTAATGAAGGGTGAGGAATTCAATGTTTTGTGGAAGTCTATTGGCTGAAACATATATTTTGAGCTTAGGGTATTGAAGTTATGTTAAATTTTCTCTCTATAGCTGGGTAATTTTTTGTTAACTTTAGCATATCATCGAAAAACAATTCATCAGAAACCTTTCTTTTGTCCAAAAAAAAAAAAAAAAAAAAAAAAAAAAAAAAAAAAAAAAACCCGATTGAAACCACGAAGAAAACCTAACCTTCATCACTCATCAGTAGGCGGTTGATGGCTGTTGTTTTCATGAGCCCCGACCAAAATTGAGCTGGAAAATTGGACACTTGTCGCAAGCTTTGCGCTGAGTTTTTATTGGTCTTTGGCATATAGACAAACAGTATTAGCGTTCGGTTTAAAGATCAATTAAATGGTCCGCTCAATGATGCTCATAATTATTATTCCCAATATTTCCTCAAAATTTCCAAGAACTAGGGTTCAAAAACTAGACGGTAACAATAACAGTTTCCTCAGTTGACAAATCGTCATACATATTATGACTTACAGGCGTGAGTCGGAAATTTTACAAATTGACTTTTTCATCGATTCTTAAAAAAAAAAAAAAAAAAAAAAAAAAAAAAAAAAAAACTGGCGCTCTTTGTGCTTCTGGGTAATTTTTTTTCACATATCCATTACCTACTTAATCGATTGAAACTCGGGCAGCTATTGCTTTGGGTACATTATCACGTTGATAGTGATTTTTCCCGGTATAGTAATGCGATGCTACACCCAACACCTCTGTCGGGAAGTAAAGGGTGACGCAATGAACGAATCATCGAATGTTAATGGTTTCCCTTCTCGCCTCTTGCCTTTCGCCTTGGCGGAATGGCGCGGGCCTATCCTATCCTATCCTTCACTTCTCACTCTTTACAGTTTACACCATCTCGCGCGCCTTATCAATGACAATTGTCCCAGCGGTATATACATCATTATTGTCGCATCATAATTACTGCCACATGCATCGCCCTAACCCAGTGTTGCCAGATCGAGGGTAAAAAGCCATATCGTCCCCATTTAAATCAATGTAAAAACGTACGGCTTTTTCAACCCCAATCTGGCAACACTGCCCTACCAGTACCTACCATGTGCAAGAGAGTAGGATTGTACACTATATACACGACAGAGGACCACACTCCCTCTGCAATAAACGCGCATATGCATGCGAGGAATTGTCTTAACCAGGCGTATCATGCGATATGTCGTCGCGGTGCAAGTCCAACGAAGCAAGTCGTCGGCTTAATTTCACCACCCATTGTCTTAAAAAAAAGGATTGTCACCGTCTTTATTCCTCCCTTTTTTTTTAATTTGTCACCAATGCCACCTTTTTCTGAATAACGCCGTTACGAGTCTTCCATTCCCTTTCCACTTGCTTCTCTATAACCTAAATTATGTTTTTCTTCTTTCATCTATTTTATGTTTATTATAATACATAAATCTTCAGCGTCTTGTGCCGATTTCTGATACCAGAGCGCTACTGTTAGATAATGCCAAAATATACAGGGCAACTAACACTGAAAAAATAAAATTGTTGATTTAGCATTTAAAATGTAGAAAAAGTGTCGGACATGTATACTAAATGCTGATTTTACATTACGAAAATGCTAATTCAACATTACAAAATGTTAAATCAGCATTTTCAAATGTTAGATCAGCATTTTCATAATGTGAAATCAGCATTTAGTACAAGTCGGACACTTTTTCTAAGTCTTAAATGCTAAATCAGAATTTTTATTTTTTCAGTGAATTTAACCCTACTAAAAGTGTTTCATGAATTTTCACGATAAAAATTCTGTGGTTAATGAATTTACATGGAAAATCTTATGAAATCCCACGAACTGCTGCCTACGGAATTCCATGAAATTATTTGGAAAAATAATAATTATACCCACAAAATTTTGGTCATAGAAATTCATGGAGCGCTTTTACTAAGGAACCCTCTCACTGCCAGGTTATGAAGACAGTTCAATGTTCGCTCGCTTAAAGTAAGTGAAAAGTTAAACATTCCTACACTACCGTGCTAATTTTGCATACACCGTGGATTGAAGGCGCTCTGAGAAACGTTATTTTTCAAAAGTTAACAATTAGGAGTCTCTATTATTATAGAGACGGCCAGGCACACTAGATAATCAGCTGAAGAATGTCTCTGCAAAATGTATCGTCAATATGTACTTATATAACTTCAAAAATAAGGATGAAAGTACAAGAAATGGAGTATCGCATTTTGATCTTCTAGAATCGATGTTCGATATTCCGTTTTCTTACGAAGCGAGGCGTAACTCAATACAATGTTTCAAAATCTCTCATCCCAGTCTCTTTCTTCAATAGTGAATCTGCGCAGTCAGTCAATCTCCATGACAGTTTTTCGTGAGTTTTTTTGGGTCATGGGCAGAATTAGGGGACAAAATTAAGAATATTTACTCCTTCGTTTTTCCTTCAGCAAAGTGCAACCGTATTGCGAGATTTTGAAACTTTTTGAGAAATTCACTTTTGTAGAAACACCGACGAATTTCCACCTTGAATGCGGACAACATGGAAAACGACGTTAGACCGTTCACTACTTCACTATTCTTGGTGTCAGTATGTCAGTATAACTTTTGAGTACTATAATGCCTTTCAACGATAGCAATTTCTTTAACACCAGCCCCCCCCCCCCAAATAGTCAGGATTGTTAATGTTGGTAAAAAATTCATGTCGAATCCAGTTTTATATTCTTAAGATATGTATTTATTAAACACAACAAACGGAAAGGAGACCTGACTTGTTAAGATTCGGACTCAAACTGCAACAGCCAAAATGCAGTGACTGGTCTTGACGCCCTATCTCACGGTATTTCTCGAGAGGGTGAAAAGTCGTCAAAATTAATAAGACAGACACATTTTTGGAAGTATAGTTCTACACGAAGCGGTGTTGCGCAATTTGTCAAGTGTTGAACATTACCGTTGTTGCCATATTGTTCAACATGGATAACATGAACTTTGAATATTTTCTACAACAGTAGCTAAAAGTATAGATAAGAAGTAATCTTCGCAAGTAACTATCTACCATCCGTAAGTTCTGGATCCCTCCAAAACGTGCCGTATCGGAAAAGAGAGCGGAGTGCACGCCAACTTTAAAAGCGCGTAGGAGTGAGAGAGATGAGATAATATGAGAAAAAGCAGGAAGTGTGAAAGAGACAGACGAAGAGAAGAGAAGAGAAAGAGTCTGTTGAAGCAGATGTCTATTAATATCAGACGAGCGCCAGGCTAGGGAATCGTTCGAAGACGACACCTTCTCAGTACTCAGTCAGTACTCAGTACACTCACCGCTTCAAACTCTCTCACAACTGTTGCCTTGTTTGTTTCCCCAAGTTCTACTTTTTTTCTTCTTTTTTTTTGTCGTTATCAAGAGTATTTAAACAGATGTTCTTGCCGAGCAGAACTGCAACGGGAATATATCGGGGGGACCTTAGCGACCGAACGAGGGAGGCGTCGGATAAACTGCATGGAAAACACCGTAAAGATGCAATCCGTTCATGGTGTCTCCTGTTTCCCTCTTGCCCCCCTCACTCTATCAATCTCTCTCTCTCTCTCTCTTCTCTCTCTATCTCTCTCTCTCTCTCTCTTTTTCTCTCTCTATCTCACCCTCTCTCCCTCTCTCCCTCTCTCTCTCCCTCTCTCCCTCTCTCTCCCTCTCTTCTCCCTCTCTCTTCCCTCCCCCCTCTCTCTCTCCCTCCCCTCCCCTCTCCCTCTCTCCCTTCCTCCTCTTCTCTTTCTCTCCCCCTCTCTCTCTCTCTCTCTTCTCTCTCTCCTCTCTCTCTCTCTCTCCCTTTCTCTCTCTCTCTCTCTATCTCGCCCTCTCTCCCTCTCTCGCCCTCTCGCCCTCTCTCCCTCTCTCGGCCTCTCGCCCTCTCTCCCCCTCTCTCTCTCTCTCTCTCTCGCTCTCTCTCCCTCTCTCCCCCTTCTCTCTGTTCCTCTTTCTCTCTCTCTGAGTCCCGCTACACCACGCAACGATCGATTGAAAAATATCTCACTTGATCCACTATAGCTGAGAAAAAAGATCTGGCGAAAATGGCTGTGCGAATGATTGTCCTTCTCTCTCTTTCCAAATTAGAACGCATATGGGTTAGAAAAAGATAGAAGAGGAGGCGAAAATCATATGACTAACACACGCATTCTAATAGTAGAAGAGAGTGAAATTCCTGGATCTGCCAGTAAGTAAAAAGTCCCCGAAAAGAAATGTTGATAGTTTGATACTTCTGAACAGAAGGAAATTCTATAGTCCAAAAGATTAGACTTTTCTCATGTCTGAAATTCTCTTCGAAAAAACCAGACTGGCCGGTAGTTCTGATAGTCCCTGAACAGGATTTTTGGGTCGTTTCAAAAGTAATTGATGGGGATTTCAAAAAGAATTTCTGACATGGTAAAATTCTTGCTTTTTTGACAGAAATTTCTGTTCAGAAGTATTGTGATTTCTTTTTGGAGACTTTCAATGCTGTCTCTGTCTGAGCTTTCTTCGCAGAGCGACTCATTGGTAGCGTGAAAATATCAAAAGTAATTAGTGTTTTCGTGTGAAGTCCACCATTTCCAAAAACAAAACATCGACAAATTATAAAAAAAAGCAAAAAAACAAAAACAGAGAACGGGGGGAAAATAAGAATATTAACGAAAAAAAGAGTGAATCAGCGATTTTTTGAAGTGCAAAGGTCAAAAGTATAAAGAGATATCCAGAGCATTTCGACGTTTTCAATTTGATTTCCTCCTAAGTTTGTTATTTCATAAATGAAAGTGCGATCGTTTGTAAATTATCACCGTGAAAAATTTAGCGAGATGACAAAAAAAAAAATCTCATTAATCCATAAAAAAGAAAACGTTAAAGGAAATTAAATTGCATCGAGATGGAAATTTCCATATTTAACGATCCTTTATGTTTTTTATGTCATCTTTTTCTTCGGCGGTCTGGAGTGCGCGGTGATGTGATCGATACAACCTTTACGGCGTCTGTACCGTCACACTTATGATACGATTTCATGATTCTTATATTAATTTGATCTCCTTTTTTCTTTGTTTGTTTCAAGGGATGTTGAAAGGCATTGGCGAATACAGGGGGGGGGGAGGGCGAAGGGGGCGACCGCCCCCCGTTCGATCAAAAAAGGGGGGGAAGAGGGAGGAGGAAGGGGGAAAAGAGAGAGGAACAAAAAAGGGAGTTGCCCAAGGGCGAAAATCCCAAGTTCGCCCCCCCCCTCCGTGCAAGGGCTGGATCCGCCAATGTAGTGACATTTTTCTTGTTGGGGTCACTGAGATGCAATAAGGAAGACGATGACTGATTTGACAAAACGAAAAGTGTAATTCGAGGACTTTAATAGACCTGTTTAGTGATGACGTCACGATCAAAAATTGGTTCCAAACAAATGCTTTATCTCGCTCACTCTCGGGGATTTACCCATAAGAAATCAGATCCAAATTTTCGAACGCAAATTCATGCTAGTTCACCACCAGTTTTCTCAAATTTTATTGCACCATTAGATTCCACGTACCTTAAAGTATCTTTTCACTATAACACAATTCCTAAAATATCACAAACGAATTTACAATTACAGTTATACCGAAAGATGTTCTATGTTTCGTCCTTGTCTTACTCACGGTCTCTTATGAGAGTATCACCGCCATGACACTCAATCATCCTAACCTCTCTTCGTGTCGAAGCTTGTTCGAGGTATAACACGTGGTGTGATGGTGCCGATGAGCCTATATTCTAGAATTCTGTGTCCATAAGAAACTGCGAGTGGGACAAGGACGAAACATAGGACTTTCTTCGGTAGAACTGTGATTGTAAATTAATGCGTGATGTTTCGAAAATGTTAATGCAGCGAGTTTGTATTTTAGGGTAAGTGGAATCCGATGGTGAAATAAAATCTGAGAGAACATGTTGTTTACTAGCACAAATTTGCATTTGAAAATTTGAATCTTGTTTCTTACGGAAAAACCCACGAGAGCGAGTGAGATGGAGCATTTGTTTGGAACCAATTTTTTTCGTGACGTCACACTAAACAGGTCTATTCAAAGTATGAATTCCTATTTTTTCGTTGATTATTTTATATTTTTTATTATAAAAATTGTATTTACTATACTTGAATGCCAAACGAAATTTTACACCCGGTGAACGCACGAATGTCTCAGCTCCCAATTATTTATTTTCCTTATTTCCAACACGCTACCTATTGACAGTTTGAGCGCTCGTAACTATGATTGTGAAGAAACGAAGCCGTTATCTGGTACCGATACCGTAAGTATCGAAATTAGAAAAAAAAAAAAAAAAAAAAAAAAAAAAATTATTCAGGGAGAAAAAGGAAAAGAAAAATGACGAAACGTGAAAATATTTGCATGCTCGCGCGTTCTAAAAGCAAATATTTAAGTCATCTTCGGAGCAAGTGAGGGTATAAATTCGTCGACGCCAAAATTAATCGAAAAGCGAGAGAAGATGTTTCACGCGGTTTGTTTTTTCAGTTGGTAATGGCATGAAGATGATCTGAATTGCCGCAAGTCCCGAGCTCCGCAGTTCACGGGGAATGACTAATTGTGCGAAAAAAAGAGAGGAGAAGAATGGAAAGTGAATTATTAATCCTTTTTTTTTTCATGGGGGTATTTACATGGCTCGAAAAGTGAGCATGAAAACACTTGTACCTATTTTTAACGGGCCTACATAAATTATCTAGTCACTTTTTTTTTTTTTTTTTTTTCTTCTTTTCTTTCTATGTACCTAACTAGAGATACCTATCTTACGAGCTTTTTTGGCAGAAGCTGTGCCAGACTTTCCAAGAAAAAAATTCTCGCTTAAAATCTCTCTAGGGTTTCTGGGAAAGAAAAAAAAAGTTGCGAAAGTTTCTTAAGAATGATTAATCAAACAAAAATAAAAACTAACTCTATGTTGGAGGTTAAGACGTTAATGTGCCCTATTCAAGAATATGCAATCAATCCACAAACAATAAAAGCCAGTTATCCATCAATAATAAAACAAAGGTATTCAATCAATCCTCAAACAAAAAAAAACCCAGAGATATAATAAAAAGTAAAAAATAAACAAAGAAAGAAAAAAAGAATAGGAATATATTATACGTATTTCTTGACGTTGTGATGAGAGAACATCTTATATTATGCTATTTTACGAGAGTGAAAGCCCACTGGCTCAAATTGGCCGTGTATTATGTTCTGAGGTTTTGCCTTCTGCCTGACCGTGCAAGAAAATTCAATTTATCAAGAAGAAAATACGGTATTTGTTATGACAGATGTATAACTAAAAGGAAAGCACAAGTCTTTTAATCACTTCTTGAAAAGAAACGTTTCTAAATGATGTCTACAACAAACATGGGTTTTTTTGATTTTTTTAATTTTTTTTTATTGTCATTGCTCCATATGAAGTAATATAACTGTTATGATGCATTTCTCGTCAATTTCTTTCATAAGACTTTGTTTGAAAACATCTGAAAATATATACAGTTGCCTAAATGCCCGTTTTTTATTCTCTCTTTTTTCAGAAACATATAATAAAAAAAAAACAACAAAAACAACAAAAACCTGCTTGTTTATGCGCATTGAGGGCCCAGGTAAGAATTTTAGCACTTTCAGTAATGGTCAAAAATCTTATTAACATGAAAAATGTGTTGCCTTAAAAAAAAAAAAAAAAAAAAAAAAAAAAAAAAAAAAAAAAAAAAAATATATATATTAAGAGGTTTACAGTGTCTCAGACTGAAGATATTAGTAGAAAACGGAGAAGAAAAAGTTAAAAAACCAAGCAAAAAATGACTAGTGAGTCTGAACTGAATGTACATAAAATTTTCGCGACTGAACAGAGAACATTATTTTTAATGAGAATGTAACGCATATCATTTTCTTCTCATTATAAGATAGAGTAAATGATGGAGAGGGAGGAAGGAGATGATGTTTTTCAAGTGACAACAAAGAATCGTGTTTCCGTCCGATTTGAATAATGATCTCAAAATATTTAAGTTTGAGCTCTAGAATGATGAGCGGGTCATGAATATTATCGGTATCTAAGCGCTTAGACCTCTAGTTCTCTACGAAAATTGGATTCGTCAATCTTTTCAAAAATAAAGGTACATTGTGTGACAGTAGGTCCTTCTGATATTTTGAAGAAATATGAACGACTTTTGCGCACTCTCCAAGTTGACATGAAAAAAGAACAAGGAAAATTGAGAAAGAATACAATCAAATAGAGGGAAACATTTGAGAAACAATTGAGGTGTTTTACAGAAAAAGAAAGTATTCTTTGATTGAGGCATTGAATTGAGATCCCAATCTTTAAAACAAACATTGTGTTATCGATTTTGTCAAACTCTGAGCATCTAGTTTACCATAATTAAAGTTTCTGACAGAAATATAAGCTAACTTTTCCTTACAGAATTATGAAAGATCGAAACTTGAGGAAAAAAGAACCTAAAAAAAAACGATTGTATTTATCTCGGCAACTGCTGTGCATCTTTATGCGTGAGTTTTTGCGCTATTTTCAGTCTAATATATAGATGATTTTCCCCCAAAATTTTCCCCCTATTTTAAAAAAATTAACAAAAAACGCAACTTTGCTAACAAGCTATAAATGCATGTATGCTCCAGATTTTTGAAAATAATAAAGGTATTTTCCCCCAAATAACAGGTCTGCTCGCTAATGGTTGTTGGTTGACACTCTTTCTTATCATTGATTAACATGAGAAATTTTGTTGATCACGAGCTAATATGCACTTAAAGCAGACCTATTTTTTTTTAAAGGACCTGTATCTGTATAGTCATCGATTATCAAAAAGCTGCCGTTTTCAGAATATCAATCGATAATAAATCGGACAAAGGGATGGGGGGGCTATCTAAGTATTTTATAAAGGTAGAGGCAGTATCCATAAAGAGAGTAAGCTCAAGGAAGGCCCGTGCGTGGGGTGGGAGGTAGAGAGGGATAAAAATAAACAATAGAATTAAATGAATTAAGTTGACAACCGCCGAAAAAATCGAAAATAAAGCAGGAAGTATGTATTAAGAAGATTGGTCAACGCAGCCTACCACATTAAGGAATGACAATTACTTTGAATCTTCATTCGCCACAGATTTGGAACGGAAAAAAATAGAAGAAGACTTGAGTGCATGTCCCCCATAACTGCTCTCGAAGTCGAAACAAGTCGAAACAAACCGGTCAATTTGAAAAGAGTCATTAGCACTTCAACTACCAGGTTACGAAGATACATCAATTTTCGCTCGGTCCAATTGATTTAGATAGTTAAATATTCCTACATTGCCGTGCTGATTTTGCATACACAATGGATTAAAGGCGCTCTGGAAATCATTATTTTTCAAATGTTAACAATTCGGAGTCGCATAATTATTTAGAATACAAAATTGAAATTGTGTGAGGAAAATCCAGTCTGAGAAACGAGTATACTCGGCAGTGGCATAGCGTGCAATTTGGCAACGTTGCAGTTGGTCTATTGAAAATCATGAAAAAGATCGAACTGTTGGGTGTTCGGTGAACACCTTTGCATTCGACCTATTGTATGGGTTTAAATGGGAAATTTACAACGTTGCCAAATTGCACGCTACGCCACTGATACTCGGGCGTGGCATTGAAAGGACCAAACATAACCCTAACATGAAGTCCTGAGTGCAAAAAGCAACAACTAAAATTCTTCATTTCAGAGAAGTTTCAGCAATGATAATAATCTTTGACACAAACTATTTATTTTCTCTTCTCTACGTGTAATATGAATTTGGTTTGTTCCTTGAGTTTTATTCAACGATGACCAAGAAGCCACCAACCAACGTTCCACGGTGCGGCGATGCTCGCGTCGCGTCGCGTAGGAGTCCGGCCCGTTCACGACCAGTGCCGAGATCGAGCGTCTCCTATTGGCTGGCCACTCTTTCTTACGAGCTTCTTTCAGTGCCGCCTCCTTAACTCTTATTGCCTCCTTCCGAGCGCTATTTATGTACTTATGTATTCGTCTACACGAGCGGACGGGAGACGCAGACAAAGGGGCGAGCCGCGATGCGCTGCTCATCTATGCGTGATTTTATGCTCGTAGACGACGGATTCTGTTTTAGTATTTTTCCTCATAGAGCTGCCGGCTTGTGTATATTTAAACCAGTGGCGTAGCGTACCATTTGGCAACGTTGTATCATATTCATTTAAACCCATGTAATAGGTCGATTGCGAAAGTTTCCACCGAACACTCAGCAGTTCGATCTTTTTCGTGGGTTTAAATGGAAGAAAACTGCAACTTAGCCAAATTACACGCTACGCTACTGATTTAAATGGCACTTTTCATTCACAGAAGATACGGATCAGTTTGGTGCATGACTGTAAGGCTTGGAAATATTTTTGGTGGAGCATATTTAATGACATTTTTCAACCGAGCTAGGTTGCATTATTTTGCAACAGACAATTTAACCCTTTCATGCCTGATGTACATTTCAATGTACTTCTGAATATCATAGAATCTTACGGAGAAAATGAAAATATGATATGCATATCGCCTTACCTATACAAAGAAAAAAAAGACTGTAGAATTTACCATCTGTATAGCTGAGTTTGGAATCTGCTATTAAGTATGGTAAATTTTACCATCACATGGTAAATGCAACGTACGCCTTGTGGTAAATTAAGATAAACTGTTAGTTGGTACATTTCATCACAAAGTACGTTGCATTTACCATTTGATAGTAAAATTTACCATACTTGATAGATAAGTCCAAAATCAGCTATGCAGATAGTAAATTTTACCAGTGTATTTTTTCCGTGTATGAGAAAATTGGGTCCAGATCAGCTACGATGGCCAAACATCCGTTCCTGAGTAAAAATTATTTTCAGGTTTGAAAGGGTTAAGAGTTCATTCAGGGGTGCGAGAACCTCCAAAAGTAACAATGGTTGCACTAAAAACTTACGGAATCCGCACTCCTAACTTCATAAAATGCTTATTTAAACGCATCACGACCGTAATGGCTTTATTGGGCACTTATTTAATGGAAGATTCCCATCTTAATTTCGTCAATTCTGAGAAGGAAGATTCACAGAGTATACCCAGTCATTAGATGAGTGATTAACATTCGATTAATGGGGCTGTGACACCTGTGCCTAAGGAAATTCGTCACTTATTGTCCAATGTCCACCTCGCCTCTGGGTGGAGTGACAGTATTATTAGATGGGAATCTCCCATTATTATAGTGCGCCCAACTCCTACATTATGATCGCGTGCTTAGGAGCATTTTATGAGTTTAGGAGTGGATTTTGTAAGTTTTTAGAGCTTCCATGGTTATTTTTGGAGGTTTTCACAGCTGAGTCGATCAGTTTCTTATGTAATCTACTCCTCAGCTTGTAAAATGCTTATTTAAACGCACGACCGTATGGCTGTGTTCGGCACTAATCGCCTAAAATCGGCACCTAAAATCGCCTATGTAGTAAAATACCGCAACAGCCCCATTCACGGATAATTCTATGCCTGTTGACCACATAAAGGTTAAACAGATAAGTTCCTGTTCAATGTATGACTTCTTATGTATGACTTCTTATGCATGAACATTTTTTTTTTTTTTTTTTTTTTGGGGGAACATTCAATTTAATTCATTACTTCGTGCTTGCCGATGATTCTGACGATTGAGTAAAAGATTACGCAGTTCAGTTTGGTGCAGTATGAATGTAAATGAATTTTTCCAAAAATGTTTTTTGTAGGGTCCGATTCAAGATAGTAGACAAAAAACAGCAGAAAAATGCTCTTTACGATAGTAAATTAAAACCAGTGGTGGCTCGTGCAATTTGGCAACCTTGCTTGTTTGCCATTTAAATGTATGCAAAAGTATCGATATCTTGGGGGTGCATTGCACCTCCTGAAGATCGATTGTTTTACTTATCTTTAAATGGAGAGAATACGTTGTTGCCAGATTGCACGAGCCGCCACTGATTAAAACCGTCTTGCAGTACTTCTTGGAGGCCAACGAACGAGGAACAAAAGAGAAGCGGCAACATATTTAACTGCGAAGTAAATTTGAATAATTAATCATTTATTCACTTTTTCAGAGAACAATTAAATAACGAATAAAATTCTTGCCTTTATCTGGGACGACCTATATATTTATCTGTTAGGTTTGATACTGTTATACCTATATATTACCTATATTTGGGACGACCCACGCAGAATATTTTACATTAAAATCATTTTCGTTCATAGCATGTAAAAAGTTTGATAAGCTTTTACACGAAGGGGGTGGGGTATTGATTTAAAAGTAATTCAGTAAAGATGTACTAACAAGTCTCAAAACCGATTTTAGTCGCAAAGTAAAAGTATGGATTCATATAGAACACCGCGGTTGTTTGTTCGAATTGTATTGAACCTTTGTAGATTACAATTTTGCTTTTAGATAGGTATAATGAGTATTAAAAAGCAACTGTCTGATGAAAAGAGAAAGAGAGACAGAGGGAGAGAGTGAGAGAGGGAGAAAGAGAGATAGAGGGAGAGACAGAGAGAGAGAGATAGAGAGAAAAAAATGTGTACAGTATATGGTATATAATTGGTATAATTATAAACTTGTTTTGGTATTTGGGTGAGTTTCTCTCTCTATTAACCCATCTCTCTCTCTCTCTCTCTCTCTCTCTCTCTCTCTCTCTCTCTCTCTCTCTCCCTGACTCTCTCCAATAATTAAAAAGGCCTATTGATTTATTACGTCATGCCAACCGCCACTTACATACAACGTCACGACGTCATGATGCGACGCTCAAAAAGTGCCGATGACGTTTTGTCAAGCTCGAAACAAAGTGACGGAGCGGCTGGAGTCACGTAAGTGCGTCGGGCTCGAAAGTTCCTCGTGACGCCAAAAAGGAATTCGAAAGCGTCACATTATTGAGTCTCAATGAAATTGCAAGTGTTTAGAGTCTCATTTATAAAACGATTCGATGACGATCAATTGCACATTCGTTTTGAAGAACAATGAAACGTAGTAGACTCAATTTTTTTTTTCCTCCTTATATCTCATTGTCTCCTATTTCCAAATTCATCTAATATCTGAAAATAGATCCACGCTACAAAGGGTAGAAATTAAAAGTGCAAGAAAGTTTGACGCAAGGCGTATCGACATGACGTAGATAGGAAAGTTATGAGAACAGGAAGTTTTCCAAAATTTTGTGTGGCCAGAAAGGAAAGAATCAACGAACTTTGTTGTTAGACTTAAAGAGTCCAAAGAAAGGACGCTTTATGGACGTCACTAAAACCCATTTGAGTTTTTAAGCAGAAGGAAATGGGGAAATGACGCGTGAAGGTGTTTGTTCCCAAAATAGACCGAACAAATTTTCCAGTTAATTCAACTGGACGTCTGTTTAATACTTGCTTAACCGGAATTCCTGTTGAAAGAACAGGAATTTCTTGTGGAAATAACAGAAATTTCTTATGAAAATGACACGAACTCCGGTTAAGTAAGTATTAACAAGACGTCCGGTTGCGGCGACAGGAAAATTTCTTAGTGCAATCAATGTATTTCCATCAACCGAAATTCGTTGTCCATGCGCTTCGGTAGATTTCTATTCAATTTATACTTTTGGATATCCCTTTGACCATCAAAACTTTAATTTTGACTTTTGTATCACTCATCGTTTCCCCCCTGGACTCTTCGCACTTGATTTTGACTTTGAAGATTGAAAGTTTGACAAATATAACGATTTACCGGTACAGTAAACGATCAATCGATATCGTTAAATTTAGATCGATACACTCGATAGATCGATAATAAATTTTTAGTTAAAATGGGTGAGCCCTTAGTTCTTAGGAACTATCAATAGTTTTTAAATATAATCAATTGATTAAAGAACTTATGCATTATTTAATTCACCTTTCATGCCATTAAATTTTTTAATTTCTTACAATTTTACAAAAAATTTTATTCTGATTTTGTATTGGTTCGTTTGGCGTATTGGTTGGTTGCAATGAGTTATTCTTTTAATATTAGGTCTGGTCCAATTATTTTTGTTTTTCTGGCATTTTTTTTTTTTTTTTTTTTTTTTTTTTTTTTTTTAAACACCCACTTAAAAGTCCATAACTCGCTGAGTCGTTGAAAAATCCAGTTATTGATTTAAAGATTTGAGGATAAAAGAATAATTGAAAGAGTGGCGTATTGCTTACAATTTTGGCCAAAAAAACGTCGCATACGCGTAAATACCTACTTTTTGGCTTGGTTCACGATTATTATGTATTTTTGCATTCCGACTCTCATATTCAATCATTTAATTTTTGATCAAAAGTAAAAAGGCATGGACATTGACAAGCGACAGATTAAACCCAATAAAAATTATTAAAGAAAGGAAAAGAGGGAAGAGAAGAAAGATAAGAAGGAAAGGAAGGAAAAGAAAGGTGGCTGTTATTAGGACTGCAAGACGCATTCCACAAGGACTGTTACAGTCGGGGTTGCCCAAGCCGAGACAAAGTATTATACTATTATTGCTGTTCAGGGCAAAACACGCCTGATAGCTTATGCAATTCCAGACGCATTATCATCCGAGCAGTTGCACGAAAGCCACCGTTACCCTATAAAGCGCCTGGTAGGTTATGCAATTTTATACGCATTATCATCCGAGCAGTTGCACTGCTCGACTGCCAACGAAGCACGAAAAAGCGCCTGGTAGGTTATGCAATTTCATACGCATAAACATCCAAGCAGCTGCTCGGCTCGCGCTCGGTTTGGTACTCCCGGATGCCGACGGAACCCGCTATGAAACGCCTGGTTGCTTATGCAATTTCATACGCATAAACATCCGAATGACTGCTCACTGCTCAGCGCACAACCGATGCCAATGAAACCTAAAGAGTTAGGGGAGAAAAAAGCGCCTGCAAGATAGATGACATATCGTACACGCAAGAATGTCCAACTGCTCATGTGAGGGATCTGCTTCTTGAAGGATCTTTGATGATTTTTATGTGTAAAAATATTTAGGTTCGGTTTTGTTTTACCTTCCTTTTGACAAATTTATTCTCGTTGCAATATTTTCTCTTTTACCACCGATACTTTTTAGTCTGTCTCTTTTTCATAACATCATCCTCTGTGCACAGTTATTTATTTAGAGAGGTTCCGTTTCATTGCTTTATCAAATTAAAAATACCAGTGAAAAATGGTTGTTCTCTGAGATTTTTTTTTTTTTTTAATCCAAGATGCATTTTCGTTTGTGTTAAAGAAAAACTGCTCACAATCAGTGAAATATTGACTAAGTGGGAATTCCTTTAACCCAGGGAAAATGTCTGCTCTCTGTGTTGTCATCTGACGAAATTTTATTGTGATCAGTTCTATAGTTTATAAAATGTGATGCTATTTCTTCCCGGTTCTGGTCTAACGGATATTTTTTCTGGTTCTTTCTATTGACATTTTGACGCTTTAAAAATGATCTATGGTGTTTAGGATATTTTTCTTGGAATTCAAACTAGCTAACGATGACAATTTTGCTATATAATCAATTAAACAATTCAAGGAAAGACAGTCATACTTTTTTTTCAAGAATTCTCTCTCTGCGTAAGAAAGAAAATACATTTATATACTGAAAAAACAACTATCTCAAGATTTACCATAACTTGGTTTAAATTTTTGACAATCCAATAAAATTGTAAATTTTACGTTTTCCATGGTTTAAGTTCAAGATGTCTTGGTTACAATTTAACCATTACGTCTTGTACTCAAACCATGGAAAACGTAAAATTTACAATTTTCTTGGATTGTCGAAAATTTAAACTAAGTTATGGTAATTCTTACGATAGCTGTTTTTTCAGTGTACGAAAGAAAAAAAAATCTCTAAATACGAGCCCCCTATTCATCACAGATAGTAAAGTTTTATCATTCAACTGTATTCTACGCTTCGCGGTCACTACAACGCAATACTACGCATTCCTTCGGGAAGATCCACAGATCCAGGAAATGGAGGTTAACGTATCCAACTTATCTTTATTTCGCTATCCATCCCGCTTCCAGACCTTTTTGATTCTATACATGAAAGCCGTCCAGGACGGGAAAAAGATAAGAAGAGCAAAAAGAACAGAAAAAAACAGACCGCCGCTAATAAGTTGATAAGACTGACATACATACATACATAAATACATACATATGATTAATTTGTACATATCTTACAATAGATATTTGTATGTATCATGTTACACACAATATGACGGAGTTTTCATCAGTTTTTGATGATAAAATATTCTAAGGATGCATGCCGTATTGCTGTCCGCTCGCTTCCTGTCGGGATATGAAACAGACTTGATTCGTCTTCCCTCATCCTCCATAAAATCTCCCCGAAACAGTGTTGCCGTGTTGCCGATGTGGCGGGAAATTCAAATATTTTACATTGAGTTAAAAGGGAAAATGCCAACAGAACGGCAATCCTACTCCGCAACTGTGCGATAAGCGCATATCATCACCCTTTATACGCTTTCCCAAGATTTGAACTGAAATAGAGGACGAGGAGGCGCGAAAGGGTTATAAGGCGTCGCAGTGTTGCCAAATGTACATAAAAAAAAAAAAAAATGATTGTTAAATTTGCAAAAAAAAGCTGTGAAACCGGAGGTACAATTTACATTTGATAAATTGCAGTTTATGAAATTCTAACTGAGCTAGGAAAAATGAATTACGCATTAAGTATTGCTAATTTAGCTATCATTTTTCTAGCGAAGCAAACAGCAGTATTGCAGTATTGCAGTAAATAGCAGTATTGACATATTTACAGTAATAAACAGCTGTATTGTAAGCTAAACTAGCGCATTACACATAAATTGCAATTTGAACTTTGTTCCCAGTTTTTAGCAATCGCATATTGCTGCTTTAAATACAATTTTTGTGTGAAACAATTTATATAGTCTTGAAAATTTAGTAATGAAGAAACTGATGAGAAAACTTTCTGATTTTTGGCCATTTTCGGAAGATTTTAGCCATAGTGTGTGCGGGCGGTTTTAAGCAGTGAACGTGTATTTACCATACAAATTAATGTAAAAATACACAGTTTTTAACCTTTAATTTCGGCAACACTGTAAGGTGTTAATTAATGATGCGCAGTCGGCAATCATCGGGGCTCATGCTATCTGCAACTGCGGTGAGCAATCCTTTCCGTTCATTAAAGATTATATGGAGCTGTCATTTTATCTGCCTAACCGCAAAAAAAAAAAAAATAAATAAAAAAAAATAAAAAAAAATAAATAAATAAATAAATAAATAAATGAAAATGAAATAAATAAAAAAAAAATAATAATAATAATAATAAAGAAAAACTCAAAATTAAACTAAAGTAGGGTCTAGTGGCCTGCATGCATGCACCACGAGCAGCGGAGATGGCAGACGACGGCATTCGGCTAAGTTACAACTTGCCCGGCGCTTCCATCTCAGAATGGGTCTGTTGCAAACTTTTGCTACAACAATAAAGAGTGTTTAATAATATGTAAAATCACCTGAAAAGTCCATTGGTGGCATCAGAAAGTCATGAAATGCAATAATAAACTCACAAGAGGCGTTTAATGAAATCCAAGATGGCGGTAAAATATTGAGAAATTTGTATGCATGTGTTACGCCCCGATCGCGCAGTTGACCATTCCGCGGAATGGTCAGAAAATTGACCATTCCGCGGAATGGTCAACATTAACATTTACGTATTTCTTTTTTCATATCGTGATTTCATCGTGGTTTCGTGTCGTCATAAGTGTGTTTTTTTAAAGTCATTAATATTTAAGTATTTAAGTGATCTCTCTTTTTTTCACATCGTGATTTCATCGTTTTATTTATTTATTTTTTTTTTTTTGTTATTTTATTTATTTATTTTTCTTCGTTATTTTGGTTTTATCTTCCTTTTTTCTTTTTTTTTATCTCTAATTTATCGCTCGTCTCACTCAAAATTGATTGAATGTATCAAATGCCACAGTGGAGATTATATATCATTTTGTCAACTAAAATAGCCCTACCCCATTTCACGGAATGGCCAGTTTTCACATGCCCCATTTCACGGAATGGTCAATTTTGCATCCATTCCGCGATTGGGTCAACGGCTCTGACCATTCCGCGGAATGGTCAACTGCGCGATCGGGGTTAACACATGCACCACGAACATCCAAGTATAGCCAACCTCACAATATTGATCACACCCAATCACAACGTAAATAAACACATAACCTCTGAAGCTGTGAGGTTGTCAACGTTGGCAATCCTTGGATGTTAAAGTTGCATGCATACAGATTGCTCGATATTTTACCGCCATCTTGGATTTCATTAAACGTCTCTAGTGAGTTTATTATTGCATTTCATGACTTTCTGATGCCACCGATGGACTTTTCGGGCGATTTTACATACGATGAAATACTCTTTATCATTGTAGCAAAAGTTTGCAACAGACCCATTCAGGCAAATCGATACAATTAAGATTTACCGGAAAAACCTACAGAATGACACAAAATGTAGGTACAAAGAGGAAATGAGTCGTTTGTTTACATTCTAACCAACAATATAAATTGTAGACGTCGCCCATCTTTTGGTGCTCCTGTGGTGCATGATGCATGATGCATGCTGCATGCAGGGTTAATCCGTCCATTCGACCGCCATCTTGGAATTTCATTCAAACGCGTTTTGTGAGTTTATGAGTGGAAATTAAGACTGTTAGAAGCTCTCATAATGTAATTTTCACGCTACTTTACACCAGAATTAATCCCTATAATGCTGTACATGGACAAAAAAAAAGACTGGTATAATTTATCATCTGCATCTATAGCTGATTTTGGAGTCTACTTTCAAGTATGGTAAATTTTACTATCATACGGTAAATTTTACCATCATATGGTAAATGCAACGTACCTTGTAGTGAAATGTAAGCAATAGGTTATCTTAATCTATTAAAAGATACGTTGCATTTACCATACTTGGAAGCAGACTCCAAAATCAGCTATGCAGATGGTAAATTCTACCATAGTCTCTCTCTCTCCCCCCCCCCCCGGTATATTAAAAGTATGCAAAAGACCTATTTATAGGAAGAAGATTTTCGAAGTTCACTACACACATATTTAACGTGACTAGTATCAGTAGTACATCTCTGCTGCGAGCCATCTTCATGGAGTCATCTTCATGGAGTCATCTTCCTCCAATTTATCCTCTACCCTCTCCCCCTACCCTTGCCTATCCCCCCCCCATGTATTTGTATTATGAAAGCTAGGTTGACGGCGATGATGATTTTTTGCAAGCGGGGCGCGATTTGACAAATTAGGAATGACACGCCTTTTATGCACATTTCCACGCTTTACACGAGAGTAAAACGACTGAATGAAACGTGCGAGTACGTGCGCACTGCGTACAGACGAACCTTGCGTGTGTGTGCGTGTGTGTGCGTGCGTGCACTGCTCGTCACACACGTTGTTAACTTTTAAAACAATGGACGCAAAATAAATCTAGCCTTAAAACAAAGAAATCTTTCACTTAAAATTTCTTTCACTCATTTTTTTCCCCCCGCGACAATATATATTTCGTCAGGGATGACTCTTCCTTGTGTATGGTATAGTTGTATCCCTCTCTTATCCACAAGCCTCTCTCTCTCGCTTCCGTCAGCCAGCGACAAGTAAGGAAAGGGTTGAAGTAAATTCGCGTTTTTTTTTTTTTTTTTTTTTTTTTTCCATACTTCTTTACTTCTTCCCTGCTTCAGGGCATTATTCCCTCCTTTGTGCGATTTCTTCCAGTGAAGGGGGAGAAGCTGAGGCTATTGTCTTAGAGACATATTCAAGATTTCATCAACTCTCTGCAAATTTGTCTCCCCCTCCCCCTCCCCACCCCTCCACACTCTTGGTCCTCTCTCCCTTTTCGATCGAATCCCTCTTCTACACATCCATCTTCATCTATATATAACCCCTCTTCTTTCTCACGAGTGCGTTTTAGTGCAAACTTGAAAACAAAAGGTGATTCTTTTCGGACTATTATATGTTTAATCTATCGGTAAGAACTTTACCCGGAAGCAATATGAGTTTAGCGTTCATTTATTTTGCTTGATTCAGTTTTCAAGAGTCGGTGGGACGTTTGAATGTTCATGTGGTCAAAGTGAGCATCAGAATTGCGTCGAAGTGTCTGGGGCTCCAGCAAATCAAAAGTGTTTGCATCCGCAAGTTATTGTGTCAAGAGTCGAGGTTCTCAATTCTTGCATACATACTGTCAGCAGAGTTGGGCAAATAATTATTCGGAAATTATTCGGTGTGTCCGGCAACGCCGAGTCAATCGAATTATTCGACGAATAATTCTAAAATTGACCTATACCTTCCGTGTGTTTCCCTTTCCTCAACTCAGGTAGCAAACCCAGTTTTTAGTGTTGCCGGAGTCATTTCATTATTTCTGATTATTCGGTTGCCCAACTATGACTGTCAGTACGGTGAGTGTATACTGATCTGTCATATTATCTAGTCAAAGTTCAGTCACATTTATAAACCTTATTTAATTAAGGTGATCGGCGGAATATGGATTCAAAATAGTGATGGCTTGACGTTCAAGTTAGCAACGTTACCGTTGGTCCAAATAAACCCATGAAATAGATCGAACTATTGGGTATGTTTGGTGAACACCTTCGTATTTGACCTTTAACATGGATTTAAATGGACACAATACAACATTGCCAAATTGCACGCTACACTACAATGATTGAAAACCATTAGGTATGGTTTTTTTGTTTGTTTTTTTTTTTAATTTGCAATTCAACACAAATGATAATATTACGAAGCGAGCTCACTATAAGATGTATCATGCGCTCAGGTATACCACCTCGATCACATTTTTTAATACTTTCAAGAAAAATGTTCATTACATACCATTGATGAGGTGAGATTTCAGGGTCGTGAAACATGTCAGGATGTTTGGAATCTGCAAATCAATTTCGGGAGGGTCAAGATTGCACGTTTTGAGTACATTCAAATTAAAAAATTCAATTTTTCCACCCCAAATATAAGTCATTTTAAAATTATTAACTGATTTTTGCGAGCGCATAGTCCGAAGTCACTAGGATAAATGAGTATTTAATTGAAGCAGGGATTTAGAGGGTGAAAGATAAAATAAGCCTGAAGAAGGTATGAATACAATAGCCATGACAAAATGCTAAATAGATTTCTATGGACAACTCGTATTTAAATAAAACTCCTTCAAAAACGAAAGATGCAACACCAATTCTTGTAAGTCAACAAAATTACTCTCAATGCAGGCTTTCGCCTGCATTTCGACTCGGAGTCAAATTTAGGTCTCGCTCGTTTGCTTTTTACACTGACTTTGCAGTTCAGCTTAGAGCTCTCTACTCCCCTACATTGATACATCACCTCTTATCTATTTATACGTACGGACCCGTCTGTATTTACGTATTTGCATGACTGGAGCAGCATGTTTGATGACAGTTAAAAAAAAAAAAAAAAAAAAAAAAAAAAAATGCACGAAACTGCTGAAACATCTGAGAATTTTTCCTTGTGCAAAAAAAAAAAAAAAAAAAAAAAAGTACAAACAATCCTTTCAAAATTGAATTGTTTTTGATGCGTTTTTCACCATCCTTTTGACTGCAGTTGCATAAATAACTTAATTAATATCTTATATAATATTTAATAAGACTTGCTTACCCAGGGGGGAAGGTGAAGGCGCTCCGTTCTGAATTTTGAATTGTTGTTGCCGTGCTTCCTTGAATATCACAGACTGGCCTGGGGGGACAAATAAAATCAAAGAAATAAATAAATTAATTAATTAAATTAAAACAAATTATGAAATGAGACATTATTGTATGCCATGCAATTGAAAATATGAACCAAGTAAAGGATGGATTAATGAACTAGTGAAATAATTTCAAATAATCTGTAAAACACACTAAAATATACACGTCATGGTCAGTAAGAATAATCATAGGATAAAGATTATGTTGAAACAGCTGATGCGATTTGACATATTACTCTTGATCAAACCTAATTAGTCAATGATTTATATGATAGCGTTCTGAGATGATTGAGCGAATTCTTCATTAGTAGAGTTCGTTTCAGAAGTGTATAGGCACATCTGGACAGATAATCGGTGAAATTTCAATGTTCGTTCAAATCAAAACAAAACTTGCCAATGATTCAGAGTTTTTGATTTTAATGCATACCTCAACGACAAGTTAACACTTTAATTAATTTCCATTCATTTTTACCATGTAATCAGTGGCGTATAGCGTGCAACGTTGCAGTTCGCCCATTTAAAGTCATGTAAAAGGTCGAATGCGAAGGTGCATGTTCACCGAACACCCTACGGTTTGATCTTTTTCATGGCTTTAAATGGATGAACTGCAAAATTGCCAAATTGCACGCTACGCCACTGCATGTAATATGAGAAATAACGCCGAAATATATCAACGATTATTTATCGGTGTATGGGTGCGCCTACAATGGGGCTATTGCACACTTTTGCTATAAGCGATTTAATAGTCGATTATGGCGTAAAATCCTCAAGAAATAACGATGGCGGCACTAAAAACTTCCAAAATCCACTCCTAAACTCAATAAACGCAGTTATTTGCGCGAGTGTAATGGTGGCCGAAGGCACTAACAATGGGAGATTCCTATCTTAATTTCGTCACTCTTTCTATGTTGACAAGGATGATTCACAGAGTAATTAGTCATCAGAGTGATGATCCACATCCGATGAATGGTGCCGCAACACCTAGTGACACCGGTGTCAAATGAAAGTAGTCTCTTATTGGTCACTTCTTCATGGAGTTTCAGAATTGTTAGATGGGAATCTCCCATTGTTAGTGCCTTCGGCCACCATTACATTCGCGCAAATAACTGCGTTTATTGAGTTTAGGAGTGGATTTTGGAATTTTTGAGTGCCACCATCGTTATTTTTTGAGGTTTTTACGCCATAATCGACTATTAAATAGCTTATAGAAAAAGTGTGCAATAGCCCCATTCTGAAACGACCTCCATCGTTGCTCCATTGGTCGTTTTCTAGATCTTTATAAGATACTTTTGTGCAAAATTCTCGCCGAATTGGCCTATCACACAAATTGTCTCTTTGTAAGCTTGGCCTCCACTTGTGAGATAAGATTTACTTAGAACCTAGTCTATAGAACAAAAGAGCCTTAGCTAATAAAATCAAAGCAGCAACAAAAAATTAATACGAAATAACTTCTGTTTTACGAGGAAAATTTAGCCACGAGTTTCCTATTTCACATCCGCAATTCCTTCGCCTTCTACCACAATTTGGCACTGAAGTCGGCCGTAATTCTCTCGGAAAAATGGCCCTCTGCTTTCCTTTCCCGGGCGTCATCCAAACAGTGTTGCCAGATCTTGCGGCTTTTCCCATAAGAACACATAGAAAAAGCCGCAAGATCTGGCAACACTGCATCCAAAGCCGCAGCCAGGAATTTGTCTTTCTTTTTTCTTTACCCGTTTCAAACACATGGGTTAGAAAAGGATGGGAAGAGGACTTTTAAGTGACTGTCTCTGTCCTTTTCTAACACATGTGATCAAATGGGTAAAGATAGAGAAAGACAAATTCCTGGCTACCGCAAGGTTGCCAGATTGGGGTGAAAAAGCCGTACATTTTACATTGATATAAATGGGGGACGATACGGCTTTTTACCCTCAATCTGGCGACACTGTGTGCCGTCCTCGGTCTCATTCCTCGTAGAAAAGTCATTTTCCAACGCTATAGTATCATATTCTTCAACTTCGCTATTTAGGAGGATTACTGAGGGATCTTTTGCCGAAAAAAATTGGAAAGTATCCAAGGATTCTCCCTTAATCCTGTAATGGGTGGATGCTCATATGTATTTTAATGTATTTTTATTTGAAGCTAACTTCTATCGTAACATCTTTAAGAATGCATATAGTACGCCTTCTATGCGATGTGGCTTTCCATTTTTTTTTTTTTTCACATGGGAACTTTTGGAATGATGCCGGGAGAATTCAACGGCATGTGCTTCAAGCATCATTCCGAATCTCTTGTTTCTCTATAGACCATAATTTCACTCACCTTAATCATAAAATCATAAAGAACAAACTTGAATGGAATGGATTTATGGATACTTACTATCCAGAAACTTGAAGAAAAATAAAACAATAAAATCGCAATTTAATTACACTTCTATAATGATGCCTAATTGCCAACCCTCGCACTTAATATACATTTTTCGTTGAAACTAGCAATATCTTCACAGATACCAGAATTTACATTTAACTATTCCGTAGAACTAATTCTGGTAGCCCATAATATAAATTTTTCTCCGTGATATTGTGCGATACTCATTCAAAGGATCTTCAAACAGTACGCAACTCTAAACATCAACAAAAAGTGATGTAGGGCGTATTAGCCATTTTGAGAATAATATGACAGAATTAATGATTAACACCTATCACAAACAGCTTTGTTACCTGTTGTATGATCAAATAAAATGTTCCTTTAAAGGTGAGATGCACTTATGCTTCTAAACTCTGCGATTGCATTTTTTAGTCAAAACTGTTTGAAAGTAGAGACATATATGAAAGATAATCAATTTAATCCAATGTTTCACTAAAATTCTTATTTTTTCGAATGAAATTAATAGATGAGAATGATAGACATCACTTTTTAACGATGATTAACTGCACTGAAAAAAAAATCAGCTAAATTTCAACTTAAAAGTATGGACACCACTTTAAACTGTTAGTTTGAATATTTAAATTAGTAAAATTAACTCCGTGCCGTGTTAATTAACAAAGTCACGGAGTTAATTTTACTGATTCAAATAGTCAAACTAACAGTTTTAAGTGGTGTCCATACTTTTAAGTTGAAATTAGTTAAATTTAGCCGATTTTTTTTTTTTTCAGTGTGCGTCACATAATCACGTGATCAGTAATTAATCGTTTCGAATCGGCGGGGTGGTTACGTTAATTACGGTGCACGAAAATCCCGAATTCAAGAACTTCGCAGGAACTTTATGAACCATCATCGAACAATTCATGACTAGCAAGAACAATCGCGCTGAAAAATATAATGTTAGAGGGGATTTCTTGCGTTTAATGAACGATGCTCCTTCTCAGACACGCGAAATCTTGATGGAAGCAATTAAGGCTCGGTGCAGGTACTGTAATACGATGTACGGTACTAATTTGGAGGATGGCGAACAATTTGACTCTCCTCCACGGGTAAGGATATCTTAAGAACCACTCACACTCGAGGCCTCCTCTACGGCTTTGGTCATGCGGAGGGGAGAAGTGAAGTGAGATCTCGCTCTCAACAACGCATACTTGCAGTCCTCTTCCCGTTTTCAGATGCAAAATGCAGTGAGAGGGTGTTTTTTTTTTTTTTTTTTTTTTTTTTTTTTTTTAGAATCTATCGCGTGAAATTCTCGACAAACTCCAACAAAAATGTACCAGTAAAATATGTTTAAACACCGCATAGAAAACCGTATATGATGAGACGTTGCGTATTATTATAGCCTATACAAAACTCATTCGAACCTTCCATGGTATCCTTTTAATTTTTTTTTTTTTATTGAAAAGAAAACTCTAACTGTCAGATTTTTTCACTAATGAGGAAGACTTCGAGGAACTCACAACTATAACGAAGAAGAATCTATAACGTGGTGGCTGGTGAGAATATGGTAACCTCGGGGGTGGTGAGCTTTAACCCCTATATCCGAAGAGCATTGGCGTTTCGTCCAAAAAAAAAAAAAAAATATCTGGACGTCTCCCCGATGGATACCACCCAGTGGCGTCGCGTGCCATCTGGCAACAATGCAACTCCTCCATTTAAAATCATTAAATATATCGAATTTTCCTTGTGCACTGTGCACCCCCGGATTCGATCTTTTACATGAGTTTAGATGGAAAGAAAACATTGTTGCCAAACTGCACGCGACGCCACTGGATACACCTTCCCTTCTAAAACTCTCTAATCACACCAGTACTAAACGGAATAGATCTAAAAAAAATAAAAGTTTATTTAACATTGTTAGAACCTTCAGAATAAGGAGCCACAAATAAACAAATTGATTTTGAAGTGATGTATTCATGAACCAAATAGAAAAAAAAAGCGGCTCGGTGCATTTATAGGTGCGCATTTATACGTCATATTTTATAATGGTTAGTTTTTAGCAGACAGACATGTGTTTAAAAGTGCATATAAGATTTCTGATATGGAATTAGTTTTAAAAGCAAAGCGGTATAGAGCCCAGTAGAGAGGAGGGGAAAGGGGGGGCACGAGGGGTCTTTACTACGAATTCGTAACTGCCAAGCAATTTTATTATTTCGCGCAATCAAAGTAAAGCAAAATAATCCTCCTTGGAGTAAAGCTTTTGCATCTGAACTGAGTAATTAGGAGGAAGCGAGGGGGGGAGGGTAGGGGAGGGGAGGGGAGGGGGTGGAGGGTTGAGACTGGAACTCGCATGTGGAATAACTTTAAAGTCGCGGAATCTCGCAAACTTCCTGGGGTTGTACACACACACACACACACTCACACTCACATACAATCACCCACGTGCTCACACGGATATCGTCACGGAACACTCACACACACATACGCGCGCAACTCTTTTATCCCTTTATTACATTACCTGCCTAATCACGACCGCTATTCCTGTATATTTCTACTAATGAGGTTTTTTTTTTCTTTCTTTTTCTTTCGTACACATTTTCCCTCCACGGTTGTTTTTTTTTTTTTTTTTTGTTTTTTTTTTTTTATCCGAGAAACACAAAGTCGGACGGATGTTTCTTTCCGAACTCTACGAACGTCGCCCCCTTGCGCCTTGCACCCACCGCCGTAGGAAAAAAAAAAAAAAAAAAAAAAAAAAAAATCACGACGAAACAAACAACAATAACAACTGACAGGGTTATAGCGACGACGACGTTGAAAGTTTTACTCTACATTAGCTCAACTCAAATAGACTATTATGTCTCCAGAGCATCTTCCATAGACAAACGTTCGACGTCTATGGTAGATGTATAGTGTGTGTGTGGGTTCAGGGGGCTGTTTTACTTTTCTATTGTGAGCCCCTCGCGGCAGCTCTCGAGCGCGTGCGACAGATACGCGCGCGTTAATTTAAATCGGAGTAAGTTTCCAGGAACTATCGTGGCTCTCTCTTGTGCTGACTCGACTCGGAATTTGTCGATGGAATTAGCTGCCTTTTCTCCGATTCATTGTATCTTACACGATATAGGTAGGAAACGGTTGGATATTGTGACTCTCCCCCATCACACAGTAGGAGCGAAACATTGACTTTCCGGACATGGTTTTACCAACGAGCAATGCACTTATCTATAGTGGCAATGGATAACCTGCGTAATCACCATGGAGGATTTTTAGGTTATAGATTTAAGCGAGCTTGTAACTATGTCCATTTCGACCAAAACGCACGAAACGAACGGGACACCTGACTCCTAAAAACTGAAAAAAGCTGGTAAAAATGTTGAAAAAACAAGTCATAAAACAGGCTTAAGTTGTGCCAAACGGTGCCTACTAACACCTCAGAAAATTTTGTTTTTTCTGGCTTTCATTTAAGAAATATTTTGACTTTTAGGTTGTAACGATCGGGACATTTGAGTTCCTCCCATTTGTCCGTTCGTTACGCCCTATTTATTAAACGTAAAAACAGACAAAAACGAAATTTTCTGAGGTGTTAGTAGGCACTGTTTGGCACAACTTAAGCCTGTTTTTGACTTGTTTTTTCAACATTTTCACCAGCTTTTTCCAGTTTTTAGGAGTCGGGTGTCCCGTTCGTTAAGCGCGTTTGGCCCATTTATTCCTAAGTTCCCATATTTGCGGGGCACTAAATCGAAACATGTTCCAGCCTCTGTTTGTTGCATCAAAGGTAACCGGTTGCGTACACAGGAATTTGTCTTTCTTACTCTTTCGTGTGTAGGGAAAGGATAGAAACGGAGGCTCGAACGTGACATCAGCCCCTATCTCTTTCCTTTCCTAGTACTAACTATCGACAAATTAAAGATTGAAGCGAGATTTAAACGAGATAAGTTTCGCCTTCAAGGTTCTGGTTCGGCCACTCTTCATACTTCTCACACCTTGCAGGTGAGAGACCAGTGCGGGACAGCTCATTGGATTGTACGAATAAAAATCAAGATTATGAATAGTATAAATAACAAAATATCTTGAGAGAGAGAAAGAGAGAAAGAGAGAGAGAGAGAGAAAGAGAGAGAGAGTGTGTGAGAGAGAGAGAGAGAGAGAGAGAGGGGGGGGAGAGAGAGAGGGGGGACAGATTTCTGGATCCGCCGATGCCATTGTGCGTCCTCATCAGCGCTCTTACCTATAGCTTTTCGCGTCTCATTGCAAAACCGAGTTTTACATCATCCATCGCTCAAAATAGATCTGTGTTCTGATGCTCATCTACTTTACCATAGTGTATTGCAAACGGAGAGGAATTCTCTGTCATTTTCTTCTCTCTATTAAAACTCTTCATATGTTAGACAAGGATAAACAAGGGGATAAAGCCCTCTCTTTCTATCTCTTTTCTACGAATAAATTCAGAGGGGAGATGGGAGAGAAATGGAAGAGATCTGCATGGTTGTGCTACTGACTTTACTGTTTTAAAACGGGCTGGTAAAATGCAATGAGCTCATAACAGCTTTTATTCCTGTTCTTTCCCTTGTTCCTGTTGTTTTCTCCTTGTTTCCTGTCTTGATTCTTCTGTCTTTTTTCTTCTCTAACCTCTGGGTATTTCTTACCATAAAGGTCTTATGAGTAAACAAAGTGACTGTCGAGAATTTGTTAGAGGGAAATACTGGCGCATGACAATAATGATACTATCTGGTTTTTTTGAGACCATTTGGTAGTTATAGCTATGACATTGTTTCGCAATAGTTTTTCTTTGTCTGGCGCTTCTTCGTGATTATAGTTGAAGTTCCAACGACAACTTTAACCCTTAACTGCAGATGAGCCCAGATCTGGAACAATTACTTTGAAGCCTTATCTAAAAGTAGGGGACTTGAGTTGTACTGTCGCTGCATGGTGGGTCACATGTGGAACAGATACTAAACGAGTAAGAATTGTCGATTTTGTCCTAGAGCGCGCAGCACAGGATAGAGAACGTGCAGAGTGGTTGAAAATAGTTACTGAAAATCTGATAGAGATTTTCCGATTTTCATTGTTATGTTTGAGAGTAACGCAGGGGTACCATATACAAAAAAACAACTATTGAAACTTACTAACTTATTTTTTACTACTTAAGTTTTTTGTTTTTAGCCTGAAAACTTTATTTTCAGTTGCATGGATACCTAAATGCGGGTAAGGCCATATTTGGAACAATTAATATTCAAGCTCTTTACCATTGAAATATAATGGAAAGAATTTTTTCACTATTTTTCCCTGTCTCAAGGATCAAAATTGTACTGAAAAAAAAAATTATTTCATTGAAAAAAAAAAAATCATGCAGTAAAGGGTTAATCCTGTATGGGCCAAGCCCAAGTTTACTTGTTTTTCTCCTCTAGTCTACTTCACATTGTTACCGTCTTCATTCCGGATAAACGCGATCAGCGATAAAAACACTTAGAAGACAAGGTTTTGGTCGCGCGCCTTCAATATGTCATATAGGCAATTCCAACATTTGCCGAGTACGAACAGTTAACTACCTTCCCTTTATAAACGAAGGAGTGGCGTTTTTTTCAAAATAACTTGGCCCTTATAGAGGGTTAATGTGTTGGGGAGGTGCCCTGCCCTCTTCGTCAAGATAAGAGAGATGCGTTGTGGTACCTGGTTTTAAAATGGCACGCAATTCATGTGCGACAGTGTGGTCTAACCGTGAAAGTTCTTCCATGACAATTTATCCTTGGCAGATTAAGGATAGGTATACGGTAAAACTGAAGCTTTTTTACTCTTTAGTGAGTGGCGGCGCGTGCTATCTGGCAACGTTGAATTTTGTCGATTGAAATCCATGTAAAATATTGATTCGAGAGAGTGCACCCCCTATGTTTCGACTTTTTTAATAACTTTAAATGAACAAGATACATTGTTACCAGATTTCACGCGCCGTCATCGTCTTTAACGCACGAAAGTATCGCAAAGAAAATGTGCGGTGACCGTCAGAAGAAAGATAAATTTCTGTTCCTGTCCAATGTCCATTCAAGTTTGCGAATACACAGTGATATTTGTCGTTTTGAAATTTGCTCAGGGTGTAATTTAGGACTGAGTTAACTTGAACAAGTCCACGATACAGAGCTTTCTCACGACTTTACGGCATTTTTAAATTTAAAGATTCGAGTTGAGATAATCTTGCACGGTTCTTGTTGTGTTAATGACTGCGCGGTCATCATCTATAGATTTCATATTCGAAATAGACTTATATCAATATTCGATATCTTAAAAAAAAAAAATGAAAAGTATTTATTGCTAAGTTTATTACACTTGATAAATTTGTTATTTTCTTCGGGGGAAAAAACAAACAAACAAAAACTCATGAATTTTATTTTGTTTTTCTGGCGCGTGTCAATAGTAAATTTAGAGAGGGTAAAAGAAAAAAGAAGAAAAAGTGGAGGAGCAGGGGAATGGAAAATAGAAGAAGAAAAAAAGCGAGAATCAAGGCTCCTCATATTATTAGCATGATGAGCCAGGAGTTGGCATAACCGACTTCCGGCCTCATTCCTCCTCCCCTTCCATCGGGCGACTGAACTTGCAAACAACTTTCAACCTTTGCCACTCTGACGGCGGCCGCGCCACCAGTCAGCAATCACAGGAAAGGTTGCTACGAGCGCGCGTTTGCGCAAAAGCCAGAAGCCTTTACTTGGCCGTGCCTCCGCAAGTCCGCGAGTCGGAAATATAAAGAGAAAAAAAAAAAATCCCTTCACTTCTCCGCGTATTTTTTTCCCCTCTCACATTTGTCTCCCCTCCCTTCACCATGTTTTACAAATATATATTTCATTAAAATTCCTTTTAATTATTGTTATTAGTAGGCAGTTTCTCTTACTTCTTTCCTCTCGACAAAAAGGTCCGCCGAGTTCGGTGAATTGCATTTTACGCAGACTCTCGAGCTCTTGTGAATATACTTTTCCTAGACGCGTTTTCACGGCAAAGTTTTCATTTCAAAATACTCCTGATAACTAACAAAATGATAAGATTTTTCGCCGAACAATTTGGATGCTTGAAAATGTGTGTTTATTTATTTGAGGTGAAAAATAAACAACTAATAAATATACCAAAGCAGTAAAACGATAGTTTTCCACGTTACAATTTCTAATGTGGTTACCTTTATCGATGCATTTACTTATTCCGTTTTGACTGTCGTTTTGGCTGTCGATTAGTAACGTGGTTGTCAAAGTCTAGTTTAAATGTTAAAAAATTGGTAGATAAAATATGCACGAAATAAGTGAAAAATAAAAACGAAAATAAACAAAAAACTAAAAGAACAGAACAAAAACAAAAAAAAAACAAAAAATAGAGCAGCATTTACTGTTGGCGTCTTAACCTTTTTAAAGCCATGGCATTGAGAGTGATTCATTTTTGATGCTGTTTTGCAAAACCAAGCAACTCAAAGTGCTATTATTTTTCTGCAACATTTTTATTTGATTTAATTTAGCATTTCTTTTTACACAAATAATTTTCCAAGCTTACATTTTCGTTACATTGGCAGCAAAAATTAATGTCATGATCAATGTTTAATTAAGTATGACTGTAATTATCCACTCAAATTGATGAAAAATATTGAACTAAGGGGTGGGACCCACCCCTTAGTTACCACCCACCCAGTGGGTGGCAAACAGTAAATTTCTTCGAACGTACAGCAGAACTTTTACGTGGATTTAACTGCCCAAACAGTACATTATTAAATCACTAGTTTGTTTTAGTTAAAAAGCAAAAAACAAAAAATAAAAAACGATCTGAATATGTTTTAAGAATTTTTTTTTTTAATATCTTAAACTCGTCTCTCTAAAGCATACTCTTAAAAGCTGTCCATGAAAATTTTTCTCGGTTATTTCCAAAATAAATTTCGCCTTTACCCACCATAAACACCACTTGGCACGTTGGCTCGTAAGAGTAAACTTAAGGAATAGTAGAAATTTAACCCCGAAATCAAAGTGAGCAAGATTTCAGTATGCCTTTAGATTTTGATGAAGCACTGACGGATGGAAATGAGCTGCTCAAGCCCTGAATGATTTAAAACGTTGCGGTTTCAGTGCGGCGTAATTAACTAATAAAGCTCTGTTTTAAAATCTGGATGGTTGAATCGAAGTTAGGTCAGTTTGCAACCAGTTGAGAGGCATTTTTGACGTTTCATCTGAAATTACCCATGGCCATGAAACATTAGCGAAGCGTGCAACCTGTCCATGCTGCATTTCATCCATTTTAATTCATGGAAAAGGTCGAATTCGAGACCGCTCAGTGAACACTCAGAAGTTCGATATTTTTCATGGCTGTAAATGCACAAAATGCAACAATGCCAGATTGCGCGCTCGACCACTGCTATGGCAGTAGATTTAATGAGTTTTCCCTGTGAGAGTGCCGATTGCAAATCTGGCACAACAAAACGCACAGCTTTTCTCAAAAAGCGCTCATTCATATCAATGAGAATGTTTTAGACATCGTTTATTCATTGATTACAAACTTAGTTAAAACCTGGAATGCTTATAGCCTGAAACAAATGACTGAAACATGGATGCGAACTCAGTTTCAAACATCGTGACTTAGGCGAATTTTTGGGTCCCTAGAGTAACTTACGCAAGGTCACGTGACGTGCGTAGGCTCTTTGATTGGTCAAAACCGCACGCAGTTTAACTAGCGCACACTGCCGGGGCTATACGTTTCTTTGGTCCCAGGTCAATGACGGCTAGTTTGCACGATATCGTTTTCTTGTCCATAGAAACCAATGGAAAATAATCGATTCTTTGGAGACTCAAATGAACCCTCGAATAATCGATACTTTTGCAGCAGATTAAACGGGAGAAAACGACCATCGACTGTCTTCAAGCCGTGACTGTCACAGACAAATCAATCTTGGTCTTTCGAGACACCAGTTACATAGTTTAAAGAGCAATAAGATATGGTTCAATCTTTAAAGGATATTCATTGCATAGTTATTTTTAGAAGACGTGAACATTTCAACGCTGTCTCCAATTCAATGACTTTTCGTGTATCAATTATGACATTCAATCCGTTTTACAGTTTTGAAGAGAACTGTACTCCAAATATCGTTAATTGGAGAGCCCGTTGCACATTTATGCCAGTGGCGTACAGTGCAGTTCGTCCATTTAAACCCATGAAAAAGATCGAAGTGTTGCATTCGACCCTTTACATGGGGTTAAATGGAAAAGGTACAACGTTGCCAAATGGCACGTTACGCCACTGATTTATGCCTGTGCCGCACTGAGTCACGAACTACGGAGTTTACACTCTCTGATATATTACAAAGCTCATGAGCTCATTATATGAGTTAAGATTATACTGAAAGAAGTGAATATCTTTGTAGATTTGATCTTCAAAATGAATCCAAAATCAAAATACTTTTGCATCACATTTTAGGAAGTGTGTAATGTTTCTTCGAAACGTCCTTTTTAGATGGAACCACTCAGTAACGCTTTAAAATATCTTCGTGTTGTAAAATAGTTTATAAAAATGATTGCAGGCGTATACTAAAAACACCGCTCGACCCGAGTATTACATTAAAAAACCACAAAATAATTTCGATACTACCCTAAAATACTCGTAGAATGAACTTATAAATCCCAGAGAGAAGAAATGAGCAGTTTTACAAGTAAATTTGGCAACAAGGGTGTTTGTTGGCTCAACTCAAGACTTGCGAAACGGGTTTTTTTTTCTATCCCCTTTCTAAATTCATCTTTGGTGAAAGAGAGAACCTGATTGCGGGACAAAAGGTTGAACAGTAAGTTTTCTGTCTTGGACCGAAAAACCGCGTGAACGCGCGCAAGGACGTTCATATAACTATACATATATAGTAAGATGAGATTGATGAAGGATGCAATAGAGGAGATTCATCATCACGCAGGCACAGACTCCGCCAGTCCTGTTTATGCTCGGGGTCAAAGGAGCAAAAAGGACCATCTACGCACCCTTGCGTTTTTGGCTCTGAATCTGGACTCCGCAGACCAGTCTAGTCTGTCTCTGGAAGCTTGTTTTGCAAGTGAGAGCACCGACCGGCACCCCCCCTCCACCCTCTGCCCCCTCCCTCTATCACCCCGTTACCCATCTATTTCATGAATAGGATTCTCTCTTTTAGAACCGAAGTTTCAGACGCTCCTGATTCAACTTACTCTCCATGTATAACTTCTCAATATTTAGAGCAGTCTACACATTGAGAGAAATCACTTCTTTAAAAACAAGGAAACACGTTTACTTATGACAGTATTTTCCTTGCGCGAAGTAAGTTCTGATTGCATGAAGAAGAATCACTGTCACAACAAGAAATCTTTTACTTGAAGAAGCAGACATTTCACGGAAAAAAAAAGTAGAATGTGTCGTAGGCACGAATTTGGGTTCACCGGCCACAATTTGGATCAGTTTTTTGCATGGGACACAATCAAAGTTTGTCGTTGAAACAATCTGATTGTGTTCTATGCAAAAAGCTGATCCAAATTGTGGCCGGTGAACCCAAATTCGTGCCTACGACACATTCTACTTTTTGCAGTGTTTCTTTAGATTAAAGGTATTTCCCCTCAGTCAATATATCACTGTGCAGTTTCTTTAACACAAACGAAATACACCTTGGATTAAAAAAATAATTCCCTCAGAGTGCACTGAAGAAAGTAATTCCTGAATTTTAAGAATATTAACAGAATCCCACCCATGTGTCAACCAAAGAATTTCTTGCACTTTTATGCTAGACAATTTTGGTGCTTCTGTGAGGATCTGGTTATAGTATAATAGACTTTCTTCCCAATTTTTAATAACTATATGGTACCAATGGTTATAGTAATTTGAATCTATTTCATCCTGTTTACTTATAAGAAGGTCACACATATGTTGATAAATGGCAGAAGAGTATCCGATTCAGCCTGTAAATTATTTGAATAACGGTGGTATAAATTATAGACGCGCCGCAAAATTTGCTACAGTTTCGTAAATCAGGGTGAATGCAAATAAATCGTTTTACTATAGTAATAATTTCTTGCATAATTTAATTTATTATTCGAGTGGCTGATGGAACTTTCTAATCGTGAGTATCCCCCTATGAAACATGATAGAAAGTACTTTAAAGTAAATCTAAGGCAACGATAATTTCAACACTACGACGTAGAGGAACAACAACGCGCTCTAGATGAAATTTGGCACATCACTCTTTTCTACTACCTACTAAACAACGTATACTAAAAGTCTCTGTTAAATGAATCTTTGGAATATACAAAAAAAAAAAAAAAAAAAAAAAAAAAAAAAAAAAAAAAAAAAAAACATTTTTAAAGTTTGATTAAGTTGTAGTTTTAAATGTACGAAACAGTATTTGCTGTTAATTATTCTTTTCAGGTGCTTCTTTCACTGTCGCTTTGAGACATTCAGACGAAGAAAATAAAAATGACCGTTCACTGTATTACAGAAGCCGTTTTCATAATTATTCTGAAACCTAGATACTCATTCTTTGCATGAGGGTTTGGTCAGAGTATAATATTGACGTCACTCTCAGATGCACATTGCAAGAGAAGGAAAGGATAAGAAAATGAAAAAAAAAAAAAAAAAAAAAAAGAAGATTATTAGAAGAAGTAATAAAGAGAACGTATGATTAATCAATTAATTTTGATTAATTAATTTATTAATTAATTTATAAGAAGAAATCTGAGCCTCAAAGAGAAGCAATTTCAATGAGTCAATAAAACTGACGCTGGATTAACTTTTTGTTGGTCTCACGTTTTTTAATTTTTTGATGAATTATATTAAATTTAATTATATTAAATTAGATTGATATTAAAAAGAGGCTTCTATCAAAAATTTATTTTAGTGCAAATTTAAAATGACGTAATTAGTTAAGAATGATCCAAGGTAACATATAACTGGCTGCTTTAGTTATATTTCTGAATGTGAGCCAACCAATCTCTGATTGGTTTATACAAATTATCTGCCCGTTCACCCGTTGATTCATCATCCTATTGAATAATTAAATAATGGAAGTCACCCGAACTTTTCACTAAAACTGTTTATAAAACACACCCCGAAAAGCATCACTAAAACTAAACCGTAGTTGACAAAGAGTTGAAGAAATGTCTCGATTATTCTTGAATGTCGTTCTCTGAAATTGTGATGATATCGTGAAAAACGAATTCTGCGAAATCAACCAGAGGTCACGAGAAAAAAAAGAGAAAAAAAAACCCCCGGCGTCATACTGTGTAGTATCGTCATTTGTTATCGTCGAAAGTGGCTTTGTTTTTAGAGCGAGAGAAATTCACAGATTTGAGTGTTCCCCTGCCTGACGTGTTCCATGTGAAACTCGCAGATTGTGATACTCATTGTTTTACGTCTGAAATGATCCATCAACAAATTCATACATTGGGTTTTTTATGGTCTATATTGTTTTTTGTTTTTTTATTAATAAATTTATTCGAATTGAAAAAGCATCAATTTGATGAACAGTTTTCTGTTTATTTGATTTGATTCAGTTTAAAGCTGCATACTTTCATTCTTATTTCAATAGATAAAAAAGTTGTTTTTAAATTTTCAAAAAATTTTAATTTAAATTTTTGGTCAATAGATGATTTTGTTATATCTTTCGAGCTTGTTTTTTGAGACTTGTCAGATGGCATGCATGTTTACAAACTGAGATTATCTCCGGGAGAATGATCAATTAAACCATGAGATGTGTTTATTTCACGAGTTCCAGATTAGAGCTGAACTAAAATTTTGGTGGAAGAGAACATTTAATGTTTTGTGGAACTTTTTATCGGAGACTGTCTACATTTATCAATAATCACATTTCCGTTGGTTTAGCGTAGCTTGAAGTATAAGAAAAACATTAAATGGATGACTATAAATCCTCAATAAAAATTGAAAAACAATGGATGAGCTGAAGGATGAGATTGCGCAAATGAAGCTATCAGTCATCCGCTGAGTATCACATGAAAACACCATTCAAATCCGGTTTCTTGTAACAAGGCGTCTCATTCAGACATAACGCGCAGAAACTTCATGATTCTTCGATTGTAAATAAACTTTTTAAGTTCGAAAATATTGGTTTTCAATCTCAAAACAACCGGCACAAAGTTAACAGGTATTATCGAATGTAAGAAGAAATATTTATCTATTACGGAATATATAATGTATATAATGTTAAGTTCTTCCTACTTTTGCTTTCATCAATGGTCATTTGATTCATTCACCAATCATGTCAGCACATACTCCGAAAACCAGAGCGGTTTCTACTATAACGTGTAATATAGAAATTATTGATAGAGGGGGGAAACCACAAATTATTCAAGACCAATTTGAAATGTAAATCCAGCGGTTGATTGGCACGAAATAGGGGTTGGGGGATAAACAACACGAACAATCGTTCAGTATTTTTCATACAATCAATTTGAAAAAAAAAAAAAAAAAATCTGAAAAAACACCATCACGAAAACACGGTAGAAAATTATTTTCTTGAAATCACACTGTCGTCGAAGAAATATCCAAATCGAAGAGAGCCAAAAAGCTTTTAAAAACACTGCCACTTTTGAAGAAAAAAAATGTAAACAAACCATCTAAAATAAAATCATTTCAAAACGAGACACAGTACGGGACGATAATCGAACAAATGAATTCCTTTGATGGACTATTATTCTTTTACCTTCGTTTGCGATCCGTGATAGTGTTAAATGCTAAGTCCTTTTATGAGCACCATTTATACAAAGTCACTACGTAAAGATATTAAAAGCGCGGTCCAAGCTCGCAAGCTCGTGGTATTGAAAAGATGTTTGGTGAATTAGGGACATGCTTCGATAAATACTCTTAATCATCACGCGACGGAATAGCGACTGCATTGGGAGTAGACTTCGGAGCCAGAGCCAGAGATTTTCGCGGATCCTGGAAAGGTAGGAAAAATAATAAAAAATAAAAAGAGTGAAAAACCCCTTCGAAGAGAAAGCGGAAAAAGAGAGCCTCAAAAAGAGACTTGCGCCATGGCCACGGCGCTGCTCTCTCAAAAGTTCCCCTCTTTCCTTTTCCGCAGCTTTCTCCTTCTGTAGTTTTTTTTTTTTTACTCCCTCTTTATCATTCTTCCCCTTTTCGCGCAACTCCGCCTTTCATCCCCTTCTCGATAGTGGGGGGATGCATGCCGCCGCGAGAGGGAAACTACGGCGAGCTCGAAGGGGGATGAATCTCGCTTCTCTTCCTTATTCGGGAAGGAGCAGAGGGATCTTTCTTATCATCGTCCTTTTTGAGCTTTTTCCTCGTCGGGTCTCAGCTTTCGCTGTTGCTTTTCAGTCGGTTTTCCGTTTCACTCAAACAACCCACTCTCTCTCTGAAAGTCCTCCTCCTCTCCCTCTCTCACCTCTCTTTCTCTCCTCTCTCGCCCCTGCAGCGTAAAGAGTGGTTGCTCCTTAACATCTTATATCTACGATCTTGGGTTTTTTTTTCATTTTTTTTCATTTTTTTTTTTTTTCAAGTTGTCCCACCTCACTCTTTTTCGAACTCACTCAAGTCTCCCTTGCCAAGAGGCGAGATGCTCTCATTTTTGCATTCCAAGATAACACCCCTAGAAATTAATACTTGCGACCATCTTTCGGTTAACCCATCAAATTTATTAAAAACAAGGGAAGGCTCTCAGACTGTCAACCCTTACATTTTATAAATATATATGTTCATAAAAAAAAGAAGAAAAAAAAAGGTCTTTGAAACTTAAGTGACCCTGTGCATACCGAGCATTTGACTAAACCTCGCCAATATTCCTTTCCTGTTTCTATGAAGGAAAAGGAAGAACAGAAAATCCACTCAAGTGTTTTGCAAACACAGAGTTATTTTCTGAGAGCCCATTTTGATCAACGCTCACAAGAGACTTTTCTTATCGACACGCGGTTCTTCAAAAAACCCTTTTCTTTCCTTTTTCCCTCCCGGTAAAATGAAAGGTGCACAAAAATGAGATGCTCAAGCAATATGATATCGCGAGATAAATTTTGTGAGATAAACATTAGCACTATGCGGTACATCGCATTGTATCGATAGATAGAGCATGACCTTATCAGATTGATCCTGCCTTGAAGCCTGTCATAGAATTCTTACCTCGCAGAACCAATTGTTTGTCTGAAAACGACGGCATTGTGTTCAAGTGAAGATTTAGGAAATCTCTTTGACTTTAATACACGCCTCATAGGCACTAAGCACAACATTTGAAGCCTATGAACTATGAAGACATACATAGTTCAAAATAAAATTTAAAAAAACCAAAAACAAGAAACGTAATGTGGGTGGGCTTATCTAGAAATAGATTCAATTAATGTTTAGTATCAGTTTTAAATATGTTTAAAAGTTATTTACAAATAAATTATAAAATTATTTTAAAAATTATTCCAGAATGCATTTTAAGATTATATTTTATTATTGGTTTGAAATAATATGAAATATTTTTGAACATCATTCTCAAGTATTCTTCTTAAGTATTAAGTTATTATAATTGCAGTTGACTTATTCGGTTCGTTGTCCCTCTTACTATGAGGATTGAGAGAGGATCATTTGAAAAAGTAAAAGAAAAATATGATTAACATTTTAATGGCTAACGAAGATACATGATAAATTCATTCCTCAACACAAGTTTGTATTATCATCCGTTGTTTTATGATAAACATATTATTATAGTCGTACAATTATCATGGATATTTAGACTCCTAAAATTATGAGTTGCTAATTTTTTTAACTTTTCCGCAGTTCAACACTGTTGATAATTTAAATGTGACATTAGCTAGATACTAAAAATATGATGACACCGTCACTCATGAATCAATTGCTTAATCTGAACAAATAGGCAAATGTTTTTATACAAATTATATTGCTAAAATAATATTGGGTAATTATGTTTTGTTCCACTGTTATATTCTTAAATTGAATTTTGTGCGTGAATATTTTACAAATTACGAGAAAAAAGAAAAATTCAGCCAACCAACAGATTAATTTAAAGTTGTATTTCGCCTAGAAAGTTTCGTCAGCCTCTGAGTCAATGATATATCTCTATTTACTTTAGACTTGCTGATTTTAAATCCATTTCCAATAAGTAACACAAATGTCAATTTCAATCAAAGAAATGAAGTAGGTAAAACCAAGATGCGGAATACTTATGCATTTTGGAGTTTGTCTCCCCCCCCCCCCCCATGGCGGACTTCTCAGAAGTGTTAAAAATCATTTTCTGCTTTGTAAAAATGGCAATCCTTTTAAAACGCGAAAGAAGCTCCTCTACAATGTGTGTAAATTAATTCTTCGATTTCTGGTTTTAAGTCAGTTCTGTGAATAAAATGACACTCACTATAAACATCAAGATTTTGTAAGAGTGCGTTTCTGCACAGTTCTGAACGTTCCCAGCTATAAAAAAAAAAAAAAAAAAAAAAAAAAAAAAAAAAAAAAAAAAAAAAAAAACAATAACTATTCATTTACTTCCTTAAGAGATAAATATTTTTTTACTTAATTTGAACATTCACTTACATTTATTCAAATGCGTGTTTTGTTTCTGAAAACAATTATTTACTTGCCCCAAAAATGTTTAGAGAGGAAGTAATACTTTCTCTTCGAGGATGAATTTTGACTAACTAATTTCAACTAAAGAAATGCCTCATATCCCGACTTTGTGAAGGGGGGGGGGTGTACTTGCGATGATGATAATCCTGTAGTTTTACGTACGCTAAGTTGCTGGCTGGGTTGAAAAATCTGAACTAGCTTTTAAAAAAGTTGAACTAAAGTAGGCAACTAACATTACTATGATTCGTAAATGAACATCGAAATTAAATTCAACACCATTCTATAAGGGTATCATTTATCGAATTTAAAATATTAATATTGTTTTGACAACAGCAGAACCAAGGCTCCAAATTATCCCTAGAAATAATAATGCAATAATCCTTATGATCAGCAACGATACACATAAATAAATAAATAAATAATGATGAATTGATGATGATTTTAGGAAATGATTGAAAATAAAGTTGGCACAAAAGAAAGAATAAATGAAAATCGGGAAACGTTATCAAGGCAAATAACTGCTTCCCTCAATCATAGGTTTAGGGGTTTTAATTGATAGTATGATGCAAATAAAAATCCGGTTCGAGTTACATAATTTACCAATTTTATTCACAGCTATTATTTAGAACTTCTTAAGTACTTTACTTTGATTTTACTTATTAATATCATAATTTGAAGCAAAAACAATAGAATTTAATTATTGTTGAATGCGCGATTCAAAGTCAGGAGACTTTCATAGGTTATTTCGTTTCCTCTCGTTGATGATTCGTGAACAGAAAAATTACTGCCCAAGAAGAGTATATTTACTGACGGAACGTTATGACAAAAATAAAAAAAATAAAAATTTAAATAAATTTAAATAAAAATTACATTTTTGAGACTGCTCCCCCCCCCCCCCAAAATCAACATCCCCTACCAAACATCAGAAAATTTCAGACCGAAAATTGCGTGAGGTTCGATGACACAAAATAAAAACAAAATTAAAATTCACAGGTAAACGAAAAACGAGCTTTTCAAAATTTTTATTGGATCCAAAAAATTATTTTGAAGTAAGTTGAAATGTTTACTGTTATATTCAGAAGGGATTAAAACAGACTGAGGGTAGCGGTGAATCTCAGCAGCTGGATGGACCAAATTCGGCTCGACGCGAAACTGGTTTACACGGATTGCTTTTATTGCCACGGGAGGAGGTGTGCTTTGCTCTCAGAGGGAGAGGAGACGGAAAAAAAACAAGATGAATAAAAAAAAGAGAAAAAAAAAACCAGTTGGTCATTTGAGTCGGAGAGTAGGTTTCCGTTACACCTGGCTGCTTCATCGAGATGAGCAATTCTAGTATCGCGTTGGTCAACATTAATTCTAACCTCACACTAACCACCTCTATTACATCAGGGGTGACGTAAATATGAATGGGCTCGAAGAATCGAGTCACGCGTGAAAAACATTTATTCGGAGAGATTTTATAAATGATACGCGTTATCCTATTATGTACGTTCAACCTGCGGAGGTTGATATTTCACTGAAAATTTCGGTATTTGGTCACAAGTTTCCTTTAAAGAAAATAATGATATTTAAAATACTCGAAATAGTAATCACACCTTTAACAAAATCAATTTTATGAAAAGTGAAGGGTAAAGGTTTTAGACTCAATATATATTTTATTTTATTAATTTACCTACCTGTCAGTTCACAATTCCAAGACGAAAGTCCGTCGGGTCCTGAAAATAATTTCGGAGACACATGAAACACGACGTAACGTCACTGCGTAATTTTTGTATTCCTCAGAAAAAATTACGGAGCAGGATAAGAAAACAAACTTTGAAACAACGTTGATCAGATTGAAAAATCAATCGAAGAAACAGGTGTCACTGTGATTAAGTATAAACGTAAAATAAAATCAAAAACCGCGGAAACATCCAAGAGAGGGAGGAAAAGTCACTAAGTTAATTTTTATTTTTTTTAATTTATTTATTCCATGAGTCAAAAATTTGTTGTTTGATTATTTCAATCACACTTGCCTAATCAAAAACGAATCGGAAAAAGATTTATTTTTTATAAATTTATATTTATTTACATTTAAAACGGGGGAGGGAAAACGCGGCACACTAACTACTATCAACAGTCGAACGAAGAAACGAGGGTCGAAAAAAAAAGAAAAAAAAAATTATTTATTTATTGTTATTTTTGTTGTTGTTTATTTTTTACTGTTTTTTTTTTTTTTTTTTTCGGAAAGCGTCCAAAAGACAGCGACGCGGTCTCAACGGGAAAAAAAGACCGAACTGTACCGCGACGAAAACTCAACTAAGTCCTCGATGCATATTGCAAGTGCGAAAAAAGCCACCCCATAAGACGCGAGAGGAAAATCGCCGTCACTCGCCGCTCGCGTCGCGGCGACCGTAAGACGCACACCGGGAAAGATTACGCGTCGCGGCGCTGCGTCCTTCGCGCATGTGTAAAACGCGGGACGCACGTTAAGGACCCGCGAGGGGCGAGGAATGAAGGGACGAGGAGGACGAAGGAAGAAACGCCCCTGTTCCTATCCTTTCCATGTATACACAGTTCTGAGTTCTCCACCGAAAAAGCGGCGCTTTCGCTCGCACCGAAGAGTCCGAGCTTTAATACACTCCAGCTGTTCGCGTTTTGAGAGCGCGCCCGCCAACTAACGGTATCTTTGGGAGCTTTGGCGAAGCTTCAGCAACCAAAGCGCGGCACCAAAGTGTATTCTGTAAAAGGAGTTCTCTTTTAAATTTCTAATTACGAATGGGGCCTTTGTTTTCCGCGCACGGGCCGTCTCGTGGCGCTATCTGGTGACTACGCTCGGCGTTCAACCGTACTTGCATTTTACCCCCGCGAGCCGTCGCGACGCGTCGCGGAAAACTCTCATTCACCTTTTTTTTTTTCGCTCTCTCCGCTCTCATTCATGACCAACTTTTATTTATTTATTTATTTTTTTTCTCCCTCGGCTGACTTCGCGGCGAGTCTCCAATTGGCAAAGGGCTTCACGCGATGCGTTTGTTTTAATATTTTGTAAATACTCATTTTTTTCCCCGTCTTTTTTTCCTCTCTCTCCTACCTGAGAGTTTTCCCGCTTCTGTTTTCCATTCACACCTCACGCCTCACACGAGCGCTTGGTGTTTCGATGTAACACATAATTTTTGCACCTTGAATTTATCTTACTAGTCGTCCTTTTTTGTCCACAATCGTTCGCTGTGGACAGCTGGCTGTGGTCCAGGGTCGCTGTTTTTACTTTATTTTGTGGCTGATGACCGCGAATGAGAGGAGCTTCTCAAGCTAGAACCCTCCGATATTTTCTGTTTCCCAGGTTGTTATATAGCACTACTGCAAACAATTACCTATATAATACCACAATCGCCCACGTGCTCTGCTGAATCTTGTGGACAGAGGTGGTGAGTGATCAAGGTACTTATATTTAACAGGTATGCTCGACTCGCTTCCCGCGTCATCTTCAGAGGCGCGCAGTTTAAAAAGCATTCCAAGATGGCCGACAAAAGAAGAAAACATTGTATACTCTTTCCAGAAAACATTGGGCTTCCCTCTCCAGAAAAGAAGAAAATAGCCCAATGTTTTCTGAAAAGAGTAGACAATGTTTTCTTCTTTTGTCGGCCATCTTGGAATGGTTTTTGAACTGCGCGCCGTTGAAGATGACGCGGGAAGCAATTCGAGCATACCTGTTAAATATAAGTACCTTGGTGAGTGATATACAAAGAGCTTAACCTTTTCACTACTAGCCTGAGAAGACAAATCTCCGTTTTTGTTCACTCTCAAATTAAATGAGATGGTTAATGGGGCTGTTGCACGCTTTTTCCATACACGTTTTTTTAAATCGATTCTGGTGTAAAAACCTATAAAAAATAACGACGGCAGCACTAAAAACTTCCGAAATCTACTCTTAAACTCAATAAACGCTTTTATTTGCTCGAGCGGAATGGTGGCGTAGGGCAGTAGGTAATAATGGGAGATTCTTATATATTAATTTCGTCACTCGCTCTATGCTGACAAGGATGATTCACACACAGAGTAATTAAAGCAAATTTTAGCGATCGAATATCATTCACTTCAAGAATTGATGATTGCTAACTGATGCTGCTGATCGGTGTAAAAGCTAGCCAATGAGAGTCGAGAATGAACTCCTGAATGATATTCTCGTGAAAATGAAAACTGCGATAGTAATATTCAATAACATAACCTCTAAATCAGCTCTGAATGACAAGGCCATTTTTAACAAAAAAACTAGCGTTTTCGAAGCTAAAATTATGTTTGTCTCATAGGAAAATGACTTCTACGCATGGTTTGTACAGTAAACTTTATTCGAAAAGTTCGTCATTTCCGAAATTATCGTGGCGAAAGGAGTTAAAAAGGATAGAAGATGAGATTTCTGACAACGGTTGCAACAATTCGAAAATCGAATCTACCTCCGGAGGTGAATTCAAAATTTCCAATTGTTGGAATTCAACGGTCTCCGGTGAGACCAACGAAACAATCGAATATCATCAAAATAAAATGCAAATCCATCGAATATCATACGACGGTGAATGATATTCGATCGCTAAAATTTGCTTATATAGTCACCAGAGTAGTGATCCACACCTGATGGTGACACTGGTGTCAAAGGAAATTCGGTCAATTCTTGATGGAGTTACAGTCTTATTAGATGGGGATCTCCCATTATTACTGGGATTCTCATTCCTCATAACATCTGAAATTCTCTCTGAATGCGTCAGCTTCAAGTACCTAAAACTAAAGTTTTCACTATCGCGGATGATAGAACTTTTGCAACTGCCCTCTTTCACAAACAAAACACACACGCTTTGTACTATAGCATGAATCGATTACAACAAATTTAACTCTGTAACCACCTGGGGGGTGATCACGGAGGATCGGATCGGATCGTTTCGGTATCGTTATCGTTATCGTTTGCGTGTAACCTTATGGATGGCTCAACTGATCGAATCGTTTTGAGCCCCTCGTAACGATTGAAACGGTCGAAAGGAAGCGATGAGTCGGGAGCTGTCGTTGTGTCAATCGTTTGAAGTAGGAAGAGGTGAGGAGGGGATCACCTGCGCGATCGAGTTGCGCAGAAGCAAGCCCATTTGATTTAATGCAAACGATAACGATAACGAAACGATCCGATCCTCCGTGATCACCCCCCAGTTTACGATGACAAATCAATGCTCATTCGCTCAAATTAAGTGGGTGGGTAAATATTCCTACACCATGGTGCTGGTTTTGCATACACAATGAATTGAAGGCGCTCAAAACATTATTTTTCAAATACTAACATTTTCGAGTCGCGCTAAATGTAAATAAAAAACTGACATTGCGTGAGGAAGATCCAGCCACAGAAACAAATATCCTCGGGCGTGTTATTGAAAGGGTTAAGCCCAAAAGTTAACAAAACTACACACATGCCTTTAAAACGTCAAACTGGCGTCACAGAACAAGGATACGTTTGGTTGTTTCCGACAGGACTGACGAAAACAACTCTTTGATGCTCTCAACACTTGGGATCTTCCAGGATCCTGATTTCCTATGACTGATGATATCGTGACACACCAGACTGATAACTACTAGACCCTCTCCATGACATACAAGGAATATAACCCCTTATTGCTGCAAACATATCTTCTGATAAGGCTCTTTTCAAAGAAGCATCACGTCATGTTGACTATGATTGATGAGTAATATTGCGAGAAGTTTAGAAAAAGATTCCAACTATATCTAATTTCATGATCCCTCGAGAGTCGAGACACACAATGTGGTAAAATAACAGCACATTAGCTGTAACCTTCATCTCAGAGTCTATCAGGAAAACATGAAGATGAACCACAATACTACCATTTGTCAGTAGTTTCATTTGGGGGAGGGGGATTTTCCTCGCTGTGGTTCGGCACATCTCGAAATTTCGGCTCACACGGAGAATTCAAGAGGCCAAAAAAAGGGGGTTGTTTTCAGCGAGAAAGTTTTACATTTTCGGAAAGAATGTGGACAGATTTGTTTTTTCCGAAAATTTGCAGGTAAGTAAAAATGTTTCGGGCCATCAAGGACCTCGATGTTCAAAATTTTTAGGGGTCAAAATAATGCATGAGATAAAACAACAACAAAAATGATTATTTGAAAGCTTCTATGCGAACGACATTTTTCACAGAGGCACACTGTACAGTGTCACTATGGCTCCAGCTTTATAATCACATTCACTAAAATTATGATTTTTGTCCACGCTTGTTTCTCGAGTTACTTATATAAATATTTAGACAAAGTGGCACACAAGGAAAAGGGAAACAAGACTAAAAATTGTAGGTACCTAACTACAATTGTAGATCCCGGGTTTCTTATCTATCAATTAATCTATCTAACATTACTTCATTGTTTGAACATTTTTCGGAAAGAGAGAACGTTAGTGCACAACCAGTTTCACTTTAAAAGCTCATTTTAAAACTTTACAGTGCCAGTTTGGTTGGAATTACTTGATAAAAGAGTTCACTGCGATTATAACTGGTCTTGGAAGTTTATAAGTGATGAATTGACGAGAAGTTTGCTTTTTGATTTTTGGCCACTATTTACGATCTCAGACTAAAGTGCGTTGGTTGCCTATCGTTTTAAATGTTCACAGCACTCCACTCTCATCGCGTGCTTCTGTTTTAACGCTTCATTTTTAACCCGTCTCATTTTTGAGAGGTGGTTTTTTTTTTTTTTTTTTTTGGTTTATATATCGGGCATATTTATACCCATAAATATCAATAGACTTATAGAGACCGCTCTTATTTCTTTTCTTTATCAGTCTTTTGTTCGGTTTAAAAAAAAAAAAAAAAAAGTTTTTAATCAAAGTCGTGAGAGATGGCAAAACTCCATTCACTCATCATGCATCATCTTGACGAGTCCAAGACTATAATAATAAGTAGGGCTTTTCAAAAAGATAGGTCAGCAGCTATCCGATACTTATAATATACTTACGTTTATCAAAAGATGCCACACGGTGCTAATTGGCACGAATGACAGTAACGGCCAAGAGAAGGGAGACTAAGTAATTGTTTTAAGTGACTAAGAAGAGTCCCTTTGAACGATCGACAATGTTCAGAGGTGTCCTCTTAAAGTCCCTTTCCTCCCCGCGCTGACCGCCGCGCCGCGCCGCGCCGCGCCCTGTCCCTGTCCCTGCGACGCGACAGCTTGCACTCGAGTCGAAGTATAACGGGGATGCGATTCACGCGGAGGCTTCGAGACTCGACAGAGTCTGAAAGGAGGAAGCTTTGAATTGATGGGCCAAGGAGGTATCTTGGTGGAGTGTAAGGAGCTGGGAATTGGTTTTATGGTCCGACCCATGCATTGACCGAACATCGATATTTTATACGTTACAGGGCCACTTGCGAGCGTATTGTCTTTGTCTTTGTCTTTGTCGGTACCGTGCGATACGAAAGTTCTAACTCGCGCAACGAGGGGAGGATCCTATAATGGGTTATTGGCGGATCCTATACAATCTGACAACATCGTATTCTTCCCATGATATCGCATGCGAAACTGTCGATCAGTAACGGGGCGCTATAGCCCCTTCAAGAATCGATTGTTAATTATTATAGAAACCCTAAATATTGAGAGTTAAGAAAAGTGAAACTATGGGCGCCGGGCAGTGGCGGCTCGTGCAATCAGGCAACCGTGCACTTTTTGCCATTTAAACGTATACAAAAAGATCGATACTTGGTGAGGCGCTGCGCCTCACCAAGTAATCGATTATTTTACACAGTTTTAAATGAAGGAAATCCATTGTTGCCATATTGCACGAGCCGCCGCTGGCGCCGGGCCGCCATCGGATTCGTTTTTGCTCATTTGTTTACATTAGTCATTGTTGCGTTTTGGACTTTGGTCCAATGCATAAATTACAGTGCCGTAAAGTTTTTAACGGTGTAATCTTTTCACTCGCTTCTGTTGAGCGACATCTATTTACGCCTTTAAAGATTCTTTTGGGAACTATCGACATTCTTGAGGTGTATTGTGATTTAAATTAACAAGTTCATTGACGATTAACTCTTTGATTTGTAAAATACCGTTGAACTCGTTGTTGGTAAACAACTGTTCGTAAACAAATATGCAAAAGTGTTCAAAACTTGATGTAAATCTTCAAGGTATACCTACCGCAAGAGGAGTAAAGGTCAAAAGGTCTCAAGAGGTAATGGGACTCCACGGTCCGAGAGCGTCATAAAGTCAGCAAAAATTGAAGTTTTTGTCATGAATTTTTCAGTCAGTGGCGCCATTTGGGGTAGGGCAATTGCCCCCCCCCCCCCAAGGATTTTCAATGTGCCCGAAAAATCAAGTCAGAGAGATTTTTTTGAAGATGAACGGCAAAAAAAAAAAAAAAAAAAAAAAAAAAAAAAAAAAAAAAAAAAAAAAAACAGCCATCCAAATTTTTAGAGGGCCTTCCCCCCCCCCCAATCAAGTAGGAGATATAGAGAGATTTTTTTAAGATGCACGGCCCAGAAAAAAAGGGTCATCCAAATTTTTTTAGGGCCTCCTCCCCCCCCCCCCCAACAAGGAAAATCTGAAATGGCGCCCCTGTTTTTCAGTTATAAATATTTATGACCAATTTTAATCACAAAGAACACTTTCAACAAGTAATTTAAACCTAAATATGTCACTGGAAAGTTTTAAATTAAGCTTACAAGGTCGAAGACGATGCTTTTCGATGATTTCTCTTCACTGATTTTTGGCCACTTTTAATCGATCTCAGACCCAGTGGCGCGGCTCGTGCACTTTGGCAACCATGCTTACTTGCCCATTTGAACCTGTGCAAAAGTATCGATCTTCAAGAGGTGCAATTGCACCTCTTGAAGATCGATTGTTTTACATAGGTGTATATGGAGAGAATACATTGTTGCCACAATGCACGAGCGACCACTGCTCATCAGATCATATTGCGGTGGGGGGAGCACCTCCCCCCCCCCCCCTTCGAAAAAAAACAACAACAAAAACCCCGTAACTAAGATCTAAGAAACCGTGCTAAGGATAGAGTGTATCGAACTTATGAAGCACACTGTGTGGAATATTTGCACGGAGAGGTTGAGTTGAAAGTATCACCACAGTAGCCTTAGAGTTGGCGGGGTCCAGCCAGCGACGAGCGCAGCTCATCGATAGCGCAACGTGTAACAGAGTGAGTTCATTATAAGGGTTGAGGAATAGCCCTCGCCACCGCACCGGGCCCCCTCAGGTCATCTGGCAACAATCCAAGCATCTTACGACCCGACAACCAACTACCGCGGCACGGCGCAATGAACGCAACCCGCAGCGCACGCCGGACAGGGCAGGGCAAGGTCGCTTGGGGGCTTCGAGCATCTGCCAACTTAATTTAGTCTTAAGTTTCGTTACGTTTATATCGACTCAAAGTTACCAGGAATCAGGATCCCGACTCCTCGGAATATAGCAGTGGTCAGTAATTACGTTTCGGTCCACTATAGTGTTTCTTAGAGAAGGGATTGTCCGTGGAGGGGTGGGGGGGGGGGTCTGGACATAGCTCCGAACGCTCCTTAGCATAAATGGTCATAAACGTCCTGTCCTCCGCAACCTCCCTCAATCTTCCCTGTTGAAAGGGGGGGTGGGGGTGGAAGGGCTCGAAGATCCGGGGGGGGGGTAAATTAATTACTTGAGTGACTGCATCTTTTATCCTTCAGCGGCTCAGTTGTCGTTTTCTTCAAATTAACCCCCCGCCTGAAATTAAGGGTGCATGCGGTGGTCATGTTTGTTAGCCAAAACAAGACGTTTGCTCGTTAATAGACATCTTTAGGCGTTACAAATATTGATTTTTTGGGAAGAGCTGACCTGAGGTTTGATGGGCGTTGAGTCAAGATACCGGCTCATTTGCGAAACTCGAGGAAAGATAGTATTTATAACTTGGGGTTGCATAATGCGTTTGTTTACTTAAGTTGTAAAATAAGAGAGGTGAGCTTTGCGTCTCGTTTTACGATGTAATTTGTAGAAAGTGCACTAATCTACAAATTTTGTACAGAGACACATTTTCCTCAAGCTCTCTGACTACACCGAGAAATACTTTTTTAAGCTTTTTGAAGACGGAAATTTAGTCTGCAGCCTGCAGCCATGACATATGGAATCGAACTTCAAACATGGCTCTAGATTAGCCTATGATACACAATAATTTTTTTCGCGAATAGAAAAGGGTACCAAATTTGTTTGAAAAGGACCTGACAAAGTTTTCTCTGGCTATTAATTCGATTTTAATTAATTTCTCATTATAAAAGCTTAAAATTTCCTCCAATATCAAAATTTCAATAATGAACGTCTTTCATTCTAATTTGTTTCGATTGTAAAAACCCTTTACTACCCAAGTTTCCGAATTCATGTTATTATATAAAAAGAGAAACAGCGTAGGTACGCATTATAGTCCGACCTGTAGATCTATCAATTAAATCCATAAAAAATCAGATTCAGCGTATAAGCGGCATAATCCAGTTATAACTTTGGAAGTTAAGAATCCGTGGATCCCTCTAAACTTAGAAAGCGTTTTTTTTTGTTTGTTTTTTGTTGTTGTTCTTTTTTGTTGTTCTTTTTTGTTGTTGTTTGTTTTCTGGATTACGGACGATGTCAAAGTTTTTTGTCACATTTGAAACATTCTCATAATTCGTGTGGAGTATTTATCCAAAGATTATTAAAAAAAAAAACAAAAATAAAAACAAAAAAACAAAAAACTTCAAGGTTTTAGTCCAAAGGTTATATCGACCAAAACTATTTGTCTTCCAAAGATAATGTTGCTTAGATACGCTTTTTTATTGAAATAAAATAAAATCTATTCACTAATGCTCAAGAAGCGCGGCCTAGGGCGCTCTGTGCTAAAAATGATCCAAGCGGTTTCGAGCCAAAATTCCTAAGGAGCACGGATTTCCAATTTTCAAAGAATTCCATAAAAATATTATGGGTCTCCATGGTGATTTTCATAAAAATCTTATCATATTCCAATGATGATTTTCATGAAAATCCACAAGCTTTTTATGAAGATTTCAAGGAGATTGGGTACGAAACCGCATGAACAATTTTAACCCATAACATCTTGAATTATTTCATTTTTTTCAACCATTTTCAAAACAACCCTTAATAAAGCAACCCCCAAATCTTTGATTTTTTTTTTTTTAATAATTTTAGAATGCCCAAAAAAAGGCTGATGCCAAATGACATTTAATCTTTAACATCTGTTTGCGAATCTATTACCCCCTAATTTAAAAACCCCCCAAAAAATGAAAACTACCCTCTAGCTGTAGCCGTATATGGCTACGCTAGGATGTTATGGGTTTTAAGCAAGGTTGTGGTTGAAACTCACATATTTCATTCAAAAACACGGTCGAGATTTTACAATCGTTTTAAATTCTCACGAGCTCTAACCATTGAGACATTTAGGTACCTCGATTTTTTGATGAGGTAGGTCACGTCAAGGAGAGGAGATTCTTCCCGCGCGACTGATTAGAGTATAGACTGAAAGGACAAGTTTATCAATGAGGGTGAAGGGGTGCTGCAGTCTCCTAATGAAAGGACGGACACCACACCACCGCGTTCGCCTCAAGGCTCGAGATAAACCATCCCATTCCTTCGTCCATAAAAAAGAGGGTCGAAAAGTTTTTCAATACTTTGAAAAGTGTCTGGCACATAGACTATAGACCCTTTAAAGCTGAAGAAAAGAATACAATCCTCGATTCCCTGCCTTGATGCTTGCAAACATCGGAGTTTTTTTTTTTTTTTTTTTTTTTTTTTTTTTGACGATCCCGATTGATTTATTTCTTTAACAGTGGCGAGGCGTGAAATTTGGCAACAATGTATGTTATCCATTTAAATTCACCGAAAAAGTCGAACGCTCCAGTCATCGGCGATGACCAGGCACTTCGACCTTTCTAATGTGTTTAAATGGGGAAAATGGAAGTTGCCAAATCGCACTCTTCGCCACAGTTCTTTTATTGAATAGGTTACCAATAAATCGGTATCATTATCAGGTGTTTACCTATACATCTTCCTCAATAATTTAATTATTCAGAATTTTTAGAGATATTATAAACTTCGTTGTTTATTTTCTGTATAATGTTTGAAATTATTTCAATGAGACGATTCTAGTAGCGAGTGGGCAAATTAGTTTTTTAATTTAACAAGAAAGTTTGAGGCACGGGTCTACCTCCTTCCTTAATGAGCGGCTCATGGGTCCAAAAGATGAAAGGGGAGTTAAAAAAATCAAAAATTGGCGATATTTTTTTTTATTTTGATCATAAAATTCTCACAGTTGATTGCATATCAATTTCAGCATGGCGTCAATTTTCTGCCTTTTTATCCAATGTTCCTTTTTTCGATTAAACCATCTTAGCCCCCCCCCCCCCCCCCCCCAGCTCTTATAACGTGCCGCCTATGACTTCTTTGTTAAATCTCACCAACGTCAGGGAGACGCTCTTTATCAAAACAACCCCCGACCAATAATTCCCTTTAAATTGCCCCTTTCTTTAGAAAACGCGAACCTTTTTATTCCATACATTTTTCATTCAGCTTATCTCGTAACAAGCATAGAGTTCAAGAGTTGGGCGAAAAGAAGTGTAATCAATCACACGATTACCAAGTAATCGGTAATCGTCAAACCTTTGGATGGTAATTAAAGGTAATCTTCACAGATTTAAATTAAAATATTATTGGGTTATTTCGTTTAGATCCAATTCGTCTGCAACTAATATTATGGATGACTTGTAAATTAATGTTCTAATGACCGTCAAATCACCCCCCGAAAAAACGACGATTACGATTACTTGGTAATCCTGCAATCGATTACCACTCATATTTGCTCACCTATAGTAGCACGTAACCTATTACATGAGCGCTCCTCCCCCGCTACCACCCTTCCACTATTCCACCCTTTCTCCCTCCCCTGAAAGGATTTTTAGTTATGGTACTACATATTGTGAACCGGGTAAGCTAAAAACATGTAGGACATGTGAAAGTGGAGTGTAAAATTAATCAAATCAGGGTCACACTAACATAATGGGTCTGTTGCATACTTTTGCTACAACAATATAGAACCTTGATTCTTATGTAAAATCCGGCGAAAATAACGATGCGCACATTATAAACGTTCAAAATCCACTCATTAACTCAGGAAATCACTTCAATTTCAAACAACCCGCGCTACACTAGACACTATTTGCACCGGTATACTACTACATAGACGGAACCACCGTGCATAAGTAAACAACATCGTAACAACAAAATGATGGAATTTCTTTTTTAATACGTGAAATATAAGCTGCATTTTCTGTCTGGTCTTTTCGGTTTATCAAAGATTACAAAATAATATAAGAAATGCACGCATCTGAACGAAACATTCCAATGTTTGTAAGTTCTGTTCATGTTTACAAAAACGAGATGGCTCCATCTATGTAGTTACAAGTCGGTGATATTGTGTCTAGTGTAGCGCGGGTTGTTTGAAATGGGAGGTATTTTCTGAGTTAATGAGTGGGTTTTGAAAGTTTTTAATATGCGCATCGTTATTTTTGCCGAATTTTACGTTAGAAACAATGAGTTATATTGATGTAGCAAAAGTACGCAACAGACCCATTGACGTAAACTAGTTGATACGAACTGTATACTTTAAAAACGAAAAGCAAAATTGAAGACTATCTTACCTTCGAAACAAATCCAAATATTGCCACACAATCACTTCAACAAAATGAATTTAACAAATATATCACTGAAAATATAAAAAAAAATTAACCAAAAATAACTATTTGAGGGGGAGGAGTAAGAGGGGGGGAATTGGAAATAATCTAATAAAATATAACTGAACAAAAAAATTGCTCTACTAAAGAGCTAAAACCACAAAATTGATTTTTTTTTTTTTTTTTTTAACAACTTAAAGCTTCAATAAAGGAGAGAAAACATTTATTTCTACTATTGCCATAAAAATTGCACTCTGAACTAGGAGTCCTTAAATAAACTAATTTCAAATGGAGAGGGTGGCTGTAGAGTGGGGGTTAACAACGAGGGCTATCAACTCAAAATCATAAATTTAACGAATTCAAATTATAATTATTATAAAAAATAGGAGGGGGGAGGGCATGAAATAAGGGTTAAAAAAAGGATCGATAGAAATCGCAGGAGATAGAACAAATGCAATGATAAAAATGAGCCCTTGTTGACACTGTTGCACAGATTCACAATTTAGCACTGGTGGAGAAAAAAAAACCCGGAACAGAACATAGGACCGGGCGGTTGGATGTCAAGATCTGGATTGACTTAAGATGCTTGGAAACAAAACCGTCTTAAGAAAAAAAATCGGGAGATCTTCATGGTTCGTGGGTCGCGACCAGTGCGTCGGAGGGGTTGATGCATGCCCGGGGGGAGGGTATAGGGGGGTTTATTATAACGACTCGCGTCGGTCCGGTGGGGGCCTTCTTGGAGTAAGCAGATCACCCCCCGAGAGTTCATCTGGAGCTGGTAATTATCAGCCGTTCCCGAGACAAACGAGTCAAGACGAAGGTATCTTACGCTCTCTCTCTCTCTTTCTCTCTTTCTCTCTCTCTCTCTCTCTCTCTCTCTCTCTCTCACTCATTCTCTTTCTCACTCCTTCTCACTATCTTCTTCTCGCTCACTCGTCAAGCTTGCGTGCCTTTTTTTGACGGTTGCCTTGATAAGTGGTGGCTCACTCCAAGCGTGTGCGCAAACAAGGGAACGGTTTCTGACTCCGATGACTCCTTAGACTTGAAGCACTAGCGGATCCAAGTTATTGTCCTTCTCTCTCTTTCTCCCATTAGAATGCATGTGTTAGCAAAGGATAGAAGAGGGGGTCGAAAATCACGTGACTGCCCCTAATCTGTCCTTTTCTATCATACGCGTTCTAATGGGAAAAAGAGAGAGAAGGATAGATTCCTAGCGGATACAAGTTATTGTTCTTTTCTCTCTTCTCCCATTAGAATGCATGTGTTAGCAAAGGATAGAAGAGGGGACGAAAATCACGTGACTGCCCCTAATCTGTCCTTTTCTATCATACGCGTTCTAATGGGAAAGGAGAGAGAAGGATAGATTCCTGGATCCGCCAGTGACTTGAAGAAACGCGAGACGTCACAAGTCACAACTGCTCTGGCTTTTTAATTTTGCTGATTTTTATGAGCGGTTTTTTTGGAACTGATTCTTTAAAATTTCGTTGACTCAGATCTACGATTCGGGTCATTATACATCATCCAAAGGAAGATCAAACAATCTGGCAACAGTGATATTGCTTCCCATTTGAATGTGTGAGAAACAGTCGATTAATTAAAAGGGCCATGGCCTCATGGCCACCTCAAGAATCGATTTTTTCTCATACGTGTTTAAATGGGAAAAATGCATTTTGCCAAATTGCTGACTCCGCACAAATCATCAGCGTGGGGGTGAGAAATGGTTTGTTTCTTGCAAGGGCGCGCCATGAAAGTCATGGGGTCAAGGGGGGGAGGGGGGGGGGTTGGAGCGGGAGGGGGGAGATGGAGGGGGAGGGAACGTTTCTAAGACAATTCAACAATTTGCTGAGTGAGGTTGGTATTCTCCTTTACCCAGTATTCATACACGGAATAAAACTTGCTCTAGTAAAATCGAAATCTATAATCTACAATGCTCAAATAAGGGATTGTCTGGAAGAGGAGACTAACTTGATCTAATCACTTTATTCAAATAGTTTCTGATGATTAAAAATACAGTCCTAATAAGTCTTGAAACGTTCTGAAAACGTTTCAAATAAAATGAGAAACAAACAAACATGTGTAAAAGAAAATCAATATTAATAAACTTTAAGTTTTAACCCGCCATCACTCGCGCGGGGTCGAAAACGACCCCAGGTGTCAGAAAAATGCAATTTTGTCCATGAAAATTTTAAAGTTTTAGCTCGTCCGTTTCAGTACCTTCCTTCAAGGGTTTGGACTACCCACTCTGTTAGTATGAACTTAATTCAATCATTCGTTTTGAAGCACGGACGCGTCAAAGTTGCTTGGGGTCGTTTTCGACCCCGCGCGACTACTCACGTTCATAAAATGTGACCGAGTGAACATAACGTAAACGTGGATTCTGTGCCTTGTTTACACTTGCGGGATGTGATTGCCGTTGGTTTTTTACTTTTCTATACTTACTACAATACTTTCAGCAAATCTAATGTTTGCTCTCACTGTTTTTTTTTCTAAATTACTCGTTTATCCCAATTTCTTACGTATCCATTTTTACCTGAATCAGTGCGGTGCCGCTTGCGATCTGGCAGCACTGCGTTTTGTCCATTCAAACCCGTGCAAAGTGTCGATTCGAGGGAATGCACTGCGCACCTCCATTAGTTTGACTTTTTTCATGCATTTGAATCCACGAAATGCGGCGTTGCCAGATTACACGCGACGCCACTTATCATAAATGTTTTTGTTTTTTTTTTGCGAAAGTTTGATTATATCACATGGGGCGGGGAGTGGGGAGGGAAAAAAGGGAATGAGAGGGGAAATGAAGGTGGATGGTAGGGGAAAAGCGGAAGGGAGGTGAAAAAGGGTATCTGGAATCATGTACGAAAAGCAAAAAGATCACAGCAAAAAAAAAATTCAAGGATCTCCACTTTGCTAACCCCCCAACCCCCTTTTCCCCTCCAGCCCTCCCCTGAATCCTCAATTTCGATTCCGTTTGTCGGTTGATAGAATCTTGCTTACCTTAATTGGCGTTTATTCCATCGCATTCGGTAAAAAATAAAGTTTTTCAGATGGTTAGTTGTTTCATCTCCAAAATTTTAGGACTAAATATAGGAGAGTTATTGAGGGGGGTATATCTCGAAAACTTGCCCCCATAACCCCATACTTTTTTTTCATGAAATTATCTTCAGTAGTGCCTAGAAGTAAAAAAACCTCGGTTTAGGAGTTTCAAAACTAGTTAAAGGCAGCTGACCGATAAAAATCTGGAAAATATCACATTTTTAGGGTTTTTCCGACACAGATTACAATATAGCAATTACTGAACGTAAAATTCTTTTTTCAAACCCAGTTTTCACGTGAAAAGCTTTTCAAAGACATACTTATTACTATTCTGCATGGTTGAAATCAAAATTTTGAATGACAATGGTAAAATGGGACGAAAGAACTTTGGGGTCGAAAACGACCCCGCGCGACTACTCGCGGAAGTTTTTAGGGCGCGAGTGACGGCGGGTTAAATGCGCTATATACAATGTTTTCAAAATGTGCCTTAGAAACAAAACGAGAGACAAACGAAAGATTTCGGAAACAAAAAAGGGACATAAGAATGTTTCCAAAATATTTTATAGACATACGATTGTTGTTTTCATTTTGTTTTATTTGAAACGTTTTAACAAAAAAATATACATATTTCACGTCCAAAGGGTCTAGACCCCCTCCCCCCCTGACACCAAAATTTGCTCTCAAGAAAAGGTAAATTTTTGCGATTTCAGAGTTGTTATCAGAGTTGTTACCAAATTGTTATCTTTTGACCCCCTCCCCATAGAGATTTTTTGGACCGCGGACCCCCCCCTCCCTTCGAAAAATTCATAGCTATAGGTAGTTTCAGAAGTGTAGGCGGACCTAGAGCGATAATCTTTGGAATTTGTCAACATTATTTCTGATATTACCCGATGAAAATGAATGAAAATGAAATTGAGTGTTCACTTTTCATCGAGGAACACTTTAAACGGAAAAGAACAAAGTCAGGGGCAAGTTTGGTTTTATTTTAAAGGAATTAAATTTGAAAATTCGCCAAAGATTATGATTTAGGTTCGTCTACACTTCTGAAACGAGCTCTACGCTACAGTGCGTGTCAAAAAAAACCTTGCATTATTACTTCAATTTCTTTCTCACTTACTCTACTTCCTTATATGTTTTAATTTTTTTATTTTTTTTTTCGTTTTTTTTTTTATTTGTATTTCTTTTTACAGTTTTTACTGGTAACCTCTCTGACAGTCTGAAATCATAAAAGCCGAAAGGCCCCATTCTTCATAATCACGCGATTTGGAGCCCGAAACGCATTATTCTGTCAACGATCCTCATAATATTTCTTGGACGAGTTCCAATATACGATTATGACGGACTAATTACAATGTAAAGGCACAGAATTGCAAAGAGAAGAAGGAAGAGGCAGTCAGGATTGGAGACGCAGGAAGCGCGGAACTGTCTCTAAACTGGTTTAAGTTTCTGGAGTTCCGGAAATGGACTCGCGAGTTAAGACGCCGCACCCCTCAATCCTATAGGACTTCTTGGAATCGAAGCGCGGTCGAAAAAAGAAGGGTCCGAGAAAACATCAGGTTTGCTCTTCCAAAGAAATCATAATCTAGAAGCAAAATACTGATTTCTACTAAAGAGCGTACCTGGTGTTTAATGACCTTTCTTCCGGGGGTGGACTGACGGTCGTTTGAAATGAAGTAAAGCAAAAGGTAAGATTATGTGGAAGCGGTGTTCGTAAGAAGTTATGAGCAATTTAAACATTTTGGACTCAACTTTTTTAACGTTGAGTCTTGTATGTCATATTAATGACTAGGTTTGTTAGTGTCTCCGTTAATAGTTTAACCACCTTCTCGTCTGATTGATTCCTCTAGCTGCTGCTTGTTTGTTTGTTTGTTTTTTTTTTTTTTTTTTTTTTTTTTTTTTTTTTTTTTTTTTTTTTTATTAGTTCCGTGACTATGATTGCTGAAGGATGCATTTTTATTTTCATGGATTTTCCATTACCAATAAGCAACTCTATTACGTTTCCCGTTCTCTCCTCGTTAATGGAAACTAAAGTATGAGGAATGAGGAGAATAAAATAAAGCTAAAAGTAAGAAGCTAATGGGTCTGTTGCAAACTTTTGCTACAGCGCTATAGAGTGTTCAATCTCATGTAAAATCGCGTGAAAAGTCTATTGGTGGCATCAGAAAGTCATAAAGTGCAGTATTAAACTCACAATAGACGTTTAATGAAATCCAAGATGGCGGTAAAATATCGAGCAACCTTTATGCATGCACCACGAAGATCCAAGGATAGCCAACCTCATACAATATCGATCACAACCTATCACAACGTCAATAAACACATAACCTATGAAACTGTGAGGTTGTCAACGTTGGCAAACCTTGGATGTTAAAGGTGTATGCATACAGATTGCTCGATATTTTACCGCCATCTTGGATTTAATTAAACGTCTCTTGTGAGTTTATTATTTAATTTCATGACTTTCTGATGCCACCTATGAACTTTTCGGGCGATTTTACATACGATGATACACTCTTTATTGTTGTAGCAAAAGCTTGTAACAGACCCATTATATTATTCACTTCGGGTGAAGACTTTCACCTATAAACAGTGGCGAGGCGTGCGATTTGGCAACGTTCCTTTCCCCCCATTTAAACCCATAAAGAAGCTCGAAATGCCTGGTCATCACTGATGACTGGAGAATTCGAATTTTTTGGTGAATTTAAATGGAGAAAATGCATTGTTGCCAAATTTCACGCTTCGTCACTGACTCCAATTAACTGTTTTTTCAGCAACGTGATGCAGCGATTTTGATGACACCGATGCAGTCCCCGAACCTTGGAATTTGTGTACCCGCTCCATGAGGTGGGACAAAAAGAGTGAGTCAACGGTGAGAGACAACAATAAACAACGATAAAAAACCAGTAAAAAAGCCAATGATAAATAGAATAATAATTTTTCAATTTTTTTCTAGTTTCAATGGAGGCATTGCCGTATCTAAGAACTTTCCTTTCTCGCGCTCGTAACTGGAGACATTTCCGGAAGAAAGTCTCATAAATGAACGAGTGAGCTCCTCACTTAAAAACCTCAATTTGCTCACAATGTACAATTATCAGGAAGAGCACACCTATTGTTTCATGGACCCTCTTTCCAGAAATGTCCTGTCAGAATTAAACCATAAGAATGAATGCGTGCTAGAATAAGAGGCCATCACGTGACTATAGCCACTACCTCCATCCTCTTCAACAAGCTTTCAAATGGACAAAGTCGAAGAGAGAGAGACAGAGCTGCCGTTTTGGATATACTACTTAGAGATATATTTAAATTCACCGATGATTCCACCGGTTGAGAAAGGATTACACAGTCCAGTTCAATTTTTCTGTAATGCAGGAAAATACTCGCATCTGTAATCTTTTGTCAACTGAAGGAGTAACCGATGACTTTTAAAAAAAACTTGCGTATATTTTAATTAATTGATGGCGTTTCCACCGATTGAGGAAAGATTACATAGATCAGAGTATTTTCAAGCAGTACAGTTGTTCTCTGAATTGATCTGTGTAATCTTTCCTCAACTGGTGGAATCATCGGTGCGAATTGAAAAATGTCATTAATTATACGCGAAACGGCTGCTCTGGGGGGGGGGGAGAGAGAGAGAGAGAGAGAGAGAGAGAGAGAGAGAGAGAGAGAGAGAGAGAGAGAGAGAGAGAGAGAGAGAGAGAGAGAGAGAGAGAGAGAGAGAGATGTAGAGAGAGGGAGAGGAAGAAGACGAGAGGGGAGGGGAGAGAGAGAGAGAGAGAGAGAGAGAGAGAGAGAGAGAGAGAGAGAGAGAGATAAACACCACTATACGCACGCAGAAGAATCATCTCTGGCACTGATTGGACAAAATTTCTGAAGTTATACAAAAAAAGAAAGAAAAAAACCCAACTGCAATCAATTCTTTTCTTCAGCTCGCCGAAAAACTCATTTGAACCAATGCAGCAAAATATGAAGCTGATCTCGAAGTGTGGTTTTGTTAACAATACGACGATAACGTCTATACATGTAAGCATATTATTGTATTATTAGCTGTACGATTAATTATTTTAAGACGATTAATCAGGCAGACGTATTCATCGACTTGACTCCCGGGATGCTCTGTCACGCTCGTGCACGTCTGTTGCGGTGCGAGTGTACTTGCTGTACTTACGTCCATCCGTTCAGCAGGTGTGAGGGAATGCATCGGTCTGTGACGGCCGGCGTGTGCTCACTGCTCAGGCCCCGGCCGGCCGGTCACGCGTTGTTGCATCGTGGGCGTGCGTGGCGCTGGCGTCGCGTCGCGTCGCATGGTCATTCGCGTCCTACCTACGGTCCTACCAGTCCTACCTTGCACTCAGCGCCCCCAGCAGTGAAGGAGTCAACGAAATCCCTTGCGCTGCGTCATCCCTCACCCCTTTCAAGCGAACCAGTAATCGTAGAACACTTCCGTGCGGCTTGTGATGGTTACAAAAATGATTTCAAGTATTAAATGCAAGACAAGGGAAGATCACTTAAAGTGCGGACTATCGACTATCTTGCTTTAACCCTTTCATGCACGCATTAGAATTTTTTCGAGATTATTTTTGACCGTTCAGAAGAGGATAGTTTTCTAGGAATTTGGATGGGTCACACACTTGTTTGCAAAATGTCCATTTAAATTCTATTGAGTCCCATGTTACATAAATTGCATTGGCGTTGCGTGCTATCTGGCAACGCTGCATTCTGTCCATTCAGAAGCATATAAAAATCGAACAAATGGAGGTGTACAGTGCACTGCCTTGAATCGATATTTTGCATGGGTTTAAATGGGAAAATTGCAACATTGTCAGATTGCAAGCGACGCCACTGAAAAATGGTACACATGAGTACCACTTCCAACGAAAGCGTTAGTGTGATTCCTCACATGTCTGTAGTGAGTCCAGTTCAAAAGACGAAGCCACTTGTCACTTTTGAGAATTTAAATTTGAAGGCTTACAATTTTTTTCTGAAAGCAGTAATGGATAGGAGCGCGGTGTCGCAATAATTTTGGCAACGCTTGCGAAATAACGGCAGTTCCGAAAATTAGAGAGCATTTCGATCTGTTTAGATTCCGTTCGATTGCAGAAAATAGCTTCATTTATTTTCGTAGTCTCATCATATTCATTTCAGTATTCATATCAATAATATCATGGAAAAATCAAAATGCATACCTGTGATTATCCCCTGCTAATGAAACAATGAACTTGCAGAAGCAGATTACAACAATAAAAGCACATTAGTACACTATGATCAGTTCGCCAGATTTTTAAATTTCGGCTTCACAGGACTTGCGAAACTCAATTTCGATTGACAAAGAACGATTGGAACCAGGAAAGCAGCGATTGAAAAAGTGAACTTACAAAATACACGAATGATAGCACCAAATGCACCATGTTTTTAAGAAATTTCGGTTTCACGGGACCTGCGAAAAAAAAAAATTACTCATCATACGAAGTGAATCGCACGTAAATTTCGGAAGGAGGAAAGCATCTAATGAAACAATGAACTTACAAAATACATGAATAATAGCACAAAGTTAACCAGGTAAGTACGAGTAAATAAGAAATGTCGGTTTCACGGGACTTGCGACTAAACGCACAAACGCGCTTGGGGTTTGCTCGAACGATCAGACCAAGGGAGGTAGCTATTCCACGAGCCAAGCCCAGAGTAAGACTGAGGAGTAAAGAGCATATTTTTTGAGGCGCTGAAAATTTGAAGCGTGCTAATCTTGGATAGATTAAAAAGTGTCATGGTCAGACCTTTTCTCAGATCAAACGAGCAAGCGCGAGCGCAAGCGAGGGTCTAACTTTCCTGGGAATAAGTTGTACTGTGGACGCAAAACAAAATAAGGAACCGAAACGCTGATAACAACCTCGAACATCCGGCAAAAATCATGGAGACAAATTCTAATGCCCAGCTATGGACGAAGATATACCAGCGCAGCGGCAAAAACCTCAATCGTAATTTCAGTCACCGTAGCACCGATTTTATCTATAAACTCGACCTCCCTTTTGCAAGACTGCAGGAAATGACCATTCGATTTTTAGTTGTAAGGAGTAGCGGATCCAAGTGGCTCCGTGCCCCCCCAGTGGCGTAGCCGGGGGGGGGGGGGTTCTACCCCCGTTGACATCAAAATTCGTCCTAAGAAAATGTCATTTTTTGCGTTTTCAGACAAATTTTACCAAATCAGTATCTTTCGGCCCCCCTTGACAATGTTTGGACCCCGGACCCCCCCTCCCTTAGAAAAGTTTTTACTACGCCACCCCCCCCCCCCCCCCCCCGCAGACTCCAAAATTGCTCCCTGCGCAGCTGTGACGCCTCGAATCCATCGGCGGATCCAACAATCTGGCAACTGCACATCATTCCCATTTGAATGTATGATAAATAATCGTTTTGAAGAGGCTACAACCCAGCGACTAATCGATTATTTATCATGCAATCGAATGGGGGAGAATATACACTGTTGCCATGCTGGATCCACGAATGCTTAAATCACAGAATACTCTAATCAGAACGGAAACTCCCATAAGAGCCAATGGAAACAAGATTTGGAATCTACTGGCACAAACTGGCAACTGTGCCTACTCACTTCTCAAAATGGCGGACATGCTTTTTCAGGCTATTCAACCAATCACAACTCGGCCAGTTGCCGAAGATCTGCCGAAGATTGCCGAAGATGCTCACTTTCGAACATGGCGGCCCGAAGTAAAGAATGTTTCAAAATGAATTAGAGTTTCCGTTCTGATTAGAGTATTCTGTGCTTAAATTACACATTTCAAAAGTATATGCGCCTTCCAGAAAAATTGTCTTGATCCGCCACTGTTCGTAAGATTCATTCGAAGGTAAAGGCAGTTCGACTTCCGCAGCAGTTTCGCCCCGTCCATCTTCACATGTTCAAATACTAACCCTTTCCACTCGGGTGAAAAATTGCCTGTCATTAAATGACATGCAGTGCAGCCAAAAATGCTGCCAACCTAATATTTAGTTCCTCTAAGATGTCCGTAGAGCGCGCCACCAGCTGGAGAGGGTCGGATCACGCCCGACATACGAGCTACGCGTCGCGAAGTTTTTTGTCGAACGAGGTCCGACATTCGACTGGAACGGCAAATTCAAAATGTCGGACGAGATCCGACATACGAGTGGAAAGGGCTAAGTATATATTTTGGTTTTTTCGGGCAATGGCAAAGCTTTCTAAAAACGCATGCAAAAGGTCTAATGCGACTGTTTGCCGCACACCCAAGATAGTTCAACGTATGGCATTAAATCTGGTTCTGGCAATTCCAGCTCCCTCCATCTAATGACAATTCTAAGTATTAACCTAGCCACGAATTTTGCTGGTGCTGACTCACATGGGACAACAATGTTGCCACATTCCCCTTGAAAACTCTACGAAAGTTCGGTGAACACCTTCGCATTCGACCTTTTACACAGGCTGAAATGGACATATTACAACGTTCCCGAATTGCACGCAACGCCACTGGTAAGAGGAACGCATGCCGGCAGATCCGTCTGTCCACCATTGGTCCACTGGCGAACTTCATCTTCGAATTCGTTCTGGCGGTCGACTCCTTTCAAATGTATAAAGCGTCGTGCGTCTCGATCAGTAGCCGTAGCGTGCTATTTGGCAAAGTTGTAATGGGCCCATTTAATCCCACGTAAAAGGTCGAATGCGAAGGTGTTCACCGAACACCCAATAGTTCGGTCTTTTTCATGAGTTTAAATGGACACAGTACAATGTTGTCATATTGCACGCTCGCCACTGCATGGTGTCGGTGCTCTCCATACAATATTTCCACCAAGGGACTCTAACCTAACCCAATATCTAAAAATCAACGAACATTCTTTAATTAATAATAGCTAAGATTCAAAGCTACAAATGGATGTTTAGAAATCTTGTTCGATGTGTAAATACTAAAACCTGTCTTACTTTATACCATGCCCAGATTATTTCCCAAATCAGATATGGATTAATATTATGTGGCTATAAACACTGCTCAGGCTCACTTTTCATAGAGCAGAAAAAAATCCTCAGAATAATGTTCAATAAGCCTTATAACCATCCCTGTGAAGATTTGTTTATTAAAAATGCATTACTTACTTTACCATCATTATTCATCTGGGAAACTCTGAAATTTGCAATAGAATTTAATTTACTAATGCCTTCAGGTCTTGCCAATTCAGGCACATCCACTTTAAACCAGGGACAATTAGACTATGTGTCACAGATCAGAACATCGAATTCGCATCCATAAAAGTATTTAATTCTCTTCCACCATCCATAAAAATATTGTTTAAAAATGCTGATTTAAATTCCTTTTTCGTAAATCTTAAAAATTTTCTCTTGGCTAAAGCCTTTTATTGTCTCCTTGAATTTTTTAATAGCACTATGTAGTTTAGTCTAGTCTTGTCCATCCTTTATTCCTTGTACATCTACTTTATTCCCTGTATCATAGTTTATTATCTCTTTGACCTGTACCATAGCTCCCTTAAGGGTGGCTCCTGTATTAATTTAATTAATTAAATAAATAAATAAATAAATTCGCCGACTGTACCAAATCGATGTGTCACGGAGAAGGTAGTTGCGGTAATAATAAAAAAAAAAGAGATGAAAACAAACAAAAAAATCGTTCTTCTCTTTCTCTCGCTCGGTCCGTAAGTTTCACCAGATTTCATCGATTCTACAGGAAATCTCTTCAAACCAACTCTACGAGTCCCTGTTTTATTAAGTGACGCGTGTCTCCGTTCTGCTGATGAACAGTTCAAAAGACCAGGGCGCGTGAGCTGCGGGTTGCCGCTTCAGTGGCTTCTCGTCAACATTTTTTAAACTAATACGATTTCCGCCGTCCACGCGATGATCCAGAGTTGACCGGCAAGTAACATGCGTCATGCGTGACTATTTTACTTTTTTTCAATCAGTATATGAGATTTTTAATTTTTATAATTTTGTATTTTACAGACGTCTTAGGGTGCAATTTACAGACTTTCACTTGAAAGTTACGAGTACTTGACTCGAAGGATATACGCAGTAGAGGTAGTTTCAGAAGTGCAGGCGGACCAAAACCATAATCTTTGGCCAATTTTCAACTTTTATTCCTTCTAATCAATACTGAATTTGCCCCTGACTTTATTCTTTTGTGTTTAAAGTTTTCCTCATTGAAAAGTGAACACTCAATTTCATTTTTATTCATTTTTATCGAGTAACATCAGAAATAATGTTGACAAATTCCAAAGATTATCGGTCTAGGTCCGCCTACACTTCTGAAACTACATCTAGCGTAGCTAGCTGAGAAAGCGCCCCCTGCCGATTCGAATGCTGCGCCCCTCTTTTCGAAGGAAACAATTGACAGCTTCGTTGGAGCCCCCCCCCCCCTTCGCACTCGTCGGAGCCTTTGTCGGAAAAAATACTTCGTTTAAGAATTTTGTAAATTAATGTAAGACAAATTATGTTTATTTATTCACAATGATAAAAACTAAAAAATATATCACTATCGTGAGTTTGAAAAAGCTCCGAGCTTTGTGATCGCGAATTTTGGCAGAATCACTTAGAGTCTTTACATTGCTTTTCCTTTCCTTTTTTTCTTTTTCCTTTTTTTCCCTTTTCCTTTTTTTCTTTTTCCTTTTTTTCCCTTTTCCTTTTTTTTCCCTTTTCCTTTTTCCCCCCCTTTTCCTTTCCTTTTCTCCTTTTCGCTCTTCCTCTTTTGCTTCTCAAAATTTTTGCGCTCCTCGATACGTTGCGCCCCTCCCCCCCCCCCCGCCCGGCAGGGTCAGCGGGGCCTGTAGCCGCCACTGGATATACGCCATGTTGCATGACGGGGGTACCTTCGATACACGATGGACGAGCGGAAAAGAACGGCAGCTAAAAAGTTCGTGCCGAATGAACTTTGCTTGGTTCGATCCGCAAAGGACTTACTGTAGCAGTCGTATAGGGTGTTTCCAAACCAACAATGTACCGGGCACAATTTGGTAACAGAAAGTTGAAATTTTTTTCTTCGTCTCGTCCCGAAATTCGACCGAAATAAAAAACAACATCAATTTCACTATTTGAAAAAAAGAAAGAATCTTCAAATTTTTACAGATACTCGTTTCCGAGAAAAATGTTTGGTGCAGTGAGTTTCTGGGACATCCTGTATTTACTCAACGCATTCTATCGCGCCGTTCACGCTGACCGCTCTAATTTACTGACGTCGCCGTGCAGAGTACAGCGTATAAAGTCGGTGACTGGCAAGTAATTAGGCTGGCACACAAGACGAGGCGACGATGCAGTAGCGGGAGGGAAGGGTGAGGGTTTAAGAGCGTGGGGGTCAGACCGGCCGCCCCTTCGTTTGCACGAGTATGCAAAACGTATCACTCACTTTGTTGAATCGATGTCTCTTGACCTTAATTGATTTCGACTCCGACTTGAGTAGCGCATCGCAGACGGACGGTGTATCATTTTTAAGTCAACCCAACGCTGACTTTAAAATACAATTCCGAATGCCTCGCGTCTGAATGAATCTGTCTCTATAATAATGGCAGATGGCTACGAAAATTCCATGGATGTCTCGCACGAAAAACAATATTATAACAATACTATAGTATAGTAAAACTTACCATGCGCATAGCTGATTTTTGCGTAAAATGTGGTGAATTTCACTAGATGATGGTAAAATGTAGCAACAAAGGTTAATCTAATTTATCACAAGTTACTTGCATTTACCATACTATGGTATACAAGTGAGGGGTAGGTAGGTTCCCCTCAATCTTTTTGAATCAATTTTTACGATAGTATATAAGGAAGAAAGGGGAGAAATTCGGTATGGCGATCGACCGAAGCAAAGATGAGTCGAAACGGAATTTCTCAAAATTTCGACATTTCGAAGTTTCAATCGCGATCAAAATTTTAAAAATTTTGAAACTTCGATCGATCGAAATTTAGTTTACTTATATACTTTCTCACATTTTGATTCTATGATAAAAAAAAATCGTAAAAATTCGACATTTCTCGATCGATCAAACTTCTGTTTCGAGACATTCGAAATAATCGAAATTTCGATCAAACGCCCAGGCTTGGGGAAAAATTTACCGCATTTACCGCTCCTCCTTTCGCCCCTGCAATATTTTCATCACCGCCTAACTGTGGCGAAGCGTGCATCTGGCAACGTTGCATTTGCTTCATTTGAACTCGCGAAAAATATCGAACTATCTATAGGAGCCGGCGATGACCACCGAATTTGACCTTCTATACGGGTTCAAATGGACAAAATTTTACGTTGCCAAATAGCACGCTTTGCGACTACGGCTCCTAGCAACAAATGAAATAGTACCTCTGAGTTTGAAATTCAAAAATCAAAGCAGAAGTGCTAGGCAGAATATTTTTCATGCAATAGTCTTGAGTAATTGTCTTAAAAACTAAATTCCAATTCCTGGTATCGCAATGGGAGTCCAGTTTCAGATATCAATCATCAATATATATAATTTCCAAGCTTCAATCAATATATATAATTTTCAAGCTTAATGGAAATTCCCGTCGATCCTTTGGACCGTTCCGGACAAGTGCGGTATCGATCGATGCGGCTCAGTACCAGGATTGTGGGAAAAATACCAGCGGTGCTGTTCAGAGCCATCTTCTCTCTCGAAAATCCAAAAAACTATGAATACTATAGGCGTAATGAGTGGGAGGGAGACAGTCGCTGTACCTCTGTAATGTGCGCGAGAGAGAGGTATACCATTTGTTTTTAAGCCCTGGTCGGTCACCTAGCGACGCTAAATTTTTTTTACGTCGACAGCTGATATTTTGCTTTTTGGATGCATCGACACTATATGTACGTAGAGAGGTGACTCCGTGGACTGTAGATCTGTAGGCATGATCTTCATTTTTAAGGTTATTTTTTTACCCTTGATCATTACTTGACATGCGTTTGTTGATACTCTCAGCTGATGCTTGTGATTTTGTGCGGTGTAGGTTGGTCTGTGAGTCCAGTTTCAGATATTGTAATTCTAAAAGCTGTTTTCTGTATTTTTCGGAAAAATTGGGATCGAAATAATAAAAACACTTAATGTAACGAGGGTCTAAGAGGGAGAAAGTGAGCGACTTTTACTGATTACTGAACCAACGACACAGTAGAGTGTGGCGTTCGTTGGATTGCTAAGTGCCTCATGATGGGACTATATGACGAAGAGGGTTTGGCTAAGAACGCGAACCGATAATTTAGGGATATATGTTAAAAGCAACAACTTGCCGGATATGCGCAGATAAGGAGCTCATCGCATGGTGTGTCGTGTCTGGTTAGTAGATTTCACACTAACTTTCCTCTCCCCTCTCCTCCTTCCGCCCCCTCTCCTCTTCACCCCCTCCCCTTCACCCGTCCCTTTGCCATCTCCTTCTCTTTGTCATCCCGTCGCTATAACCATATAATAATCTGACTACCCCTCCCTAGTCCCTATCCCTAAACGCACATTGGAAACTAATGAAAGTAAACACAAGAAAAAACAATGGGGCTATTGCATACTTTTGCTATAAGCGATTTAATAGTCGATTTTGGCGTAAAAACCTCAAAAAATAACGACGGCGGCACTAAAAACTTCCAAAATCCACTCCTAAACTCAATAAACGCAGTTATATGCGGGAGCGTAATGGTGGCCGAAGCACTAACAATGGGAGATTCCCATCTAACAATTCTGAAACTCCATCAAGAATGACCATAGAGACTACTTTCATTTGACACCGGTTGTCACTTGGTGTTGCGGTACCATTCATCGATGTGGATCATCACTCTGATGACTAATTACTCTGTGAATCATCCTTGTCAGCATAGAAAGAGTGACGAAATTAAGATAGGAATCTCCCATTGTTAGTGCCTTCGGCCACCATTACGCTCGCGCAAATAACTGCGTTTATTGAGTTTAGGAGTGGATTTTGGAAGTTTTTAGTGCCACCATCGTTATTTTTTGAGGTTTTTACGCCAAAATCGACTATTAAATCGCTTATAGCAAAAGTGTGCAATAGCCCCGTTGGAAACATTCTCGGCTCTCTTAGAAGATTATTTTATTGTACACCAAAAAAAAAAAAAAAACAAGGTTATTAAAGTACGACCGAAGCAGCCTTTTTGAATAGCTTCTCGGAGCAAAAGTTTTTGCTCTACCAAAAAAAGTTGCAGTTGTACCGAAGCAATATTTTGGCGAAGAAACCGCTTTTCATCTTGCTAGTTGCTGTAATATGCTGTATCAAAGTAGTGCTTCAGTATGACCGCACTTTGTTCCGATAGAGCTTGAAAGTTTGGTCTGCGAAGCTAATTTAAAAGACTGTTTCGGTTCAGTAGCGTATCGGATACCCCCGCAGCCCCCCCCCCCCCGGCGAGGGGTGATAAGGGGTCCCACAGAGGCCCTCAATTAGGGCCCTCCATTTACATCTGATTCGTGTATTTGACAAAATATAACATTTGAAAGAATAAAGATAGGAGAAAAAAAACAAAAAAAAAACAAAAAAAAACAAAAAAAAAAAAAAAAAAACAGTGTAATCTTAAAGTACAAGTAAAAAAAAACAGGTTTATTCCTTTGTTAGATGTGGTAAATTGGTCATGCGTTTTCCGTGGTGCAGGCATGTGTTTGGATTTGGTGATCCGATATTGGAAGGATTTATAGGTCGTTTCTGGGACGCCCGACTGCTAGGTAAATTAATACTATCCTTATTCGATGAGAGAGAATACAATCTTCGGGGAGGCTCCTTCCATATCCCTGTTTTTCGTGGTAATAAATGAATATTAAAAAGCGGTCACGGAAAGAAATTCAGCTATTCTCTTTAGTGAGAAAGAAACGGAATTTTAAAGCTAAAACATCGTGAAAAAACGTCTCGAGAGCACTCAATTTTCAAAAAATTCCAGGAGAGGACCCCCGAGCCCCTTTCCAGCTGAGGGGGGGAGGGGTCTTCTTAGACCCCCATTCACTGTGTAAAAATTTAGGGGGCCCTCGACTGACAGTTCGCAAAGGGGTCCTCAACATTTTCCGCCGATACGCCACTGCTTTGGGTGTACCTAAACTTTGTTTTTTTCAGTGTACACCTGAAGAATCGAGCGATTAAAACTTCGACATTTTCGATGGGATCGAATTTATTCAAATTTCGATTGAACGCACATGTTCAATGTTCCTTACTTGAAAACGTGTAAATGACAACACGGCAGGCTCGGCGCATTCATAGCGCTCACTGATCGAACCTTTCCTCAACCCCCTTTGTTCATACTATTTTATTGTCTCTCGGGGTTCTGTCGGAAGAATTAGCGTCGCATCTTGCTTTTTTGTAATTCAAATTTGGGCTTAATTTTTCCTCATTATTCAATCTCAGCATGAAATTTCAAGTTCATTGGTGTCTAACAACACGAAATTCGGACTGTGTTCAAGAAATATGATTACGATTTCAAAATTTTTTAAAGAAAATCGTTTTCGTGAACCATAACAATTTCGTGCACTTATTTGGTATCAATGTGATGGTTTTAGCGAACTGGATTTGGATCCGTTATGAGTCTTCCTATCAACGGACTCTGAATAAAGTTGAGATGAAACTTTGAATTTCCTTAGGACTTGAATGTAGCAACCTTTTCCTTGTGTTGCCGAGAATTTGCATGGAACAATACACCCAAGGCAGCTAGTTGACGAAGGCGAGGATGTGAAGATCCGATGCACGCCTGGATTTTCTCGGCTCACTATTGTGCTAACTCGGGATGAATATATTGCGGTGTCGCCAGCGTGTGCAAAACTGACCGCTGGTCGAGGGCCCGTCGTATAGTGAACAGAGTATAACATGTAGTTTTTGTTTGACGCATTTGTACAGATTGTAAAAAAATGTGAAATTGCAAATAAAGGTTTATTTATTTATTTATCTATTTATTTATTTATTATTATTATTGCCCAATGTGAACCAATGTGAGACGTCTCCTATCCAACATCGCCGTCGTTTCGGCGTCGCGATGCCCCACTCTTCCGCCGTCCATCTCTTGCCTTGCAACGTAGAGGTAAGTGAGCAGAAAGAGAGAGGGAGAGAGAGAGAGAGAGAGAGAGAGAGAGAGAGAGAGAGAGAGAGAGAGAGAGAGAGAGAAAGAGAGTGAGAAAAAAATAGAGAGAAAGAGAAAGGAGAGGAAAAGAGAGAGAAGAGAGAGAGAGAAAGAGAGAGAGAGAGAGAGAGAGAGAGAGAGAAAGAGAGAGAGAGAGAGAGAGAGAGAGAGATGCCGAGACCCCTAACCCCGAGAGCGAGCGTGTGACTTACGCGGTGTCGTTGAGTATAGTTGTATTTGCTTAACTCTCCCTTGCCTCCACGTCACTGCGTGAGTGTGTGAGTGTGAGCGTGAGCGTGTTTACCTCGTGGAGGGAAAACAGGGTCGATTTTCTCTCCTGATAAGATCCGATGATTTTTATAGGTGCCTCGTTTATGGATGTAATTCGAGCAGGAAATCCATCGCTAAAAGCGGCGATAGTAAGAAGTGATATCGTGGCCGTGCGCTTTTTCTTCTCAATTATTTACGTAGACGATGACACAGAGGACAAGTCACCAAATTGCCTTGTTCAACGCGATCTATCGATGTTTTCCTTGTTTCTACAACAAGAGTTAAGTACAGTGTTTACTCACCCTGAAATGCGATTCATCGATGTATATCATCCATATATCCTATACATATAGAAAGGAAGCGATCCTTAGACAGACGGTTCCTCTGATTCTCAAAATAATCTATAGTTTCGTTGAGGTTCAAATCAGAGCTGCCGATTTGTGTAGATTTAAAGGCATTTTGAAATTCACCGATGATTTCACCGGTTGAGAAAAGATTACAGAGTTTAGTTTAGTGTATGACTGCGTATGTAATGCACGAAAATACTTTGATCTTTGATCTTTTCTCAGTCGGCGGGAACGCCGTTAATTAATTAAAATATCCGCAAGTTTTCAAAAATGTCGACGACTCTACCGGTTGAAAAAAGATTACAGATGCGAGTATTTCCGTGCATTACAGTCATACACTGAACTAAACTCTGTAATCTTTTCTCAACCGGTAGAATCTTCGGTGAATTTCAAAATGCTATTAAATCTACGCAAATCGACAGCTCTGGTTCAAATGGAAGAAAATCGCTAGTAGATTGTTCACGAGCCACCACTGATTACGATGTACAGATATCACCTCCATGTATACCTAAAGAAAAGAATCTATTCTCAGACGGTTCAACTGAACCTCAAAATAATCGAACATTTTGTATAGGTTTAAATGGAAGAAAAATGAAAATAGATTGTTCACGAGCCACTACTGATTACGATGTATAGATATTACTTCCATGCATATGAACCTGTGGAAAAGAATAGATTCATACGGGGCTCGATTGAATTCTCAAAACATCGGAATGCAAATCTGACTTTGAAAAGAATTAAAAAGAAATACAAAAAAAATATAAAAAAATAAAAAAAATAAAATAAAAACACGGAAAAGAGGGGAAAGAAAAACGAGCTAGCGGAAGGAAAAGAGAGAAGGAATTTTCTTCCTGCAACTCTTCAGGAAACTCTTCCTCGCTCATCGAATTCGATGACGAGACTATAAAAAGGATGTCAGCGTTGCCAATTCTCGGGGGTTGAAGAGCGATGATTTCATTTTTTCGCAGTTTGCCTTGACTCAAATGGGAAATACAAATACTTAAACTATACACGTGGCAACACTGGTAAGGGTAAAACAAAGCTCGCGCATCCCGTGTTTGTCTCGTATAGAGAGGGTTAATAACGAAAGAGTTGTTGAATCTCAAGGAGTTGGTTTCGCGGCTCTCGACAACCGTCCGTGTCGCGTTTTCTGTCTTCTCTGCCAGTCTGCCCCCCCCCCCCCCCACCACCACATACGCAATCCGTCATCTCGACCAGGACGACACGGTCTTTGAGCATCTTTAAGACGCGCGCGGAAGGAAGATGAAGAAGACGAAGACGCGATGAGAAGAGGTGGTTTGGTTTTGAGGGGGCTGTTGCTATTATCCCCGCGAAGTTCGTTACTATTTTGTTCCGCTTGACGTTCTGGACCCTGGAACCTGGACCTGGTCTCCCCCCCTCTCTCTCTCCTCTCTCTCGCTCTCTCTCTCTCTCTCTCTCTCTCTCTTTCTCTTTCTCCCTCTCTCTCTCTTTTCTCTCTCTCTCTCTCTCCGAAGCACTTGCTGCTCACGAAGCGAAGCGACGCGGCTTTTGAGCTCAGCACACGCCACACGACCAAAACTTCCATTTCTGCCTGATTATGATTTAATAGACTGTATTGGAGTGCTTTTTTTATATTGTTTCACGCACCCATCAAATCTTTAACAATCTGTATTTTAGATTTTTTTTTTTCTTTCACCTCATCATCACTCTTCTTCTTATACCGTTATTTTCTCAGAATCAGAGCGGGTTTTGCTCGTTTCTAAATAGATTTATTTTGTGTTTTGCATCAGGGAGGATATTTAGACTCAGCATTTGGTTTCGATTTCGGCCATCAGAATGCATTTTTTAGGGCCTTGCTTGAGCAGCCCGCTTTTTTTTTTTTTTTTTCTTGCACTCTTCAAATTTGAGAAAAAAATTGTGGGACGCAATTTTACCTTTTCGAAGTTCTGATGCTTCCCCCTCCACCCAATCCCTGGAAAATGCCGAAATAATGGGGGACAAGACGTTAAATATTTCCATAATGTGTCAGGAAAACGTCAAAATTTGAACTCCCCCCCCCTGAAATATTTTCTGGATACACCATTGAAGATAATTATTTGCGATTCTTATAAAGTTCACGAAGAAGGAAAAAACCACCGATACTAACAACATTTTTCTTTAAAAATTTCCAATCATAACCTCAAATCAGAGTTTCCTTGCCTATTAATTTTGCGCTGATTTTTTTTATTTTAATCCAAAGAAAAAATATTGAATATTTCTTCCAAATATTACAAGATAACCAATAATAGCGGCTCGTGCAATATGGAGCCTGTGCTCTTGTGTCATTTAAACCTACGCAAAAATATCGATTCTATGTACTATAGGATACGCGGAGCATCATCAAATAATCGATTATTTTACATTAGTTTAAATGGAAAGGAGCCATATTGTTGCCGCCATGGAAGAGCCGCCACTGAGGTCAACTCCTCCTTTACATCTGAGACCAGTGGCGTCGCGTGCCATCTGGCAATAATGCAACTGCTCCATTTAAACTCATTAAATATATCGAATCTTCCTTGTGCACTGTGCACCCCCTGAATTCGATATTTTACATGAGTTTAAATGGATAGAATACATTGTTGCCAGATGGCACGCGACGCCACTGTCTGAGACGAGCTCTGCCGCCAGTTCCTATTGTTTGATGGGCGCTTATTCCTCTTTCCAATCTCGAGTTACGATCTTTTAAACGTTGGGATCTCCCTGCACTTCTGTCTTCACCAACGTACATCTTGACTTAAACATCTGCTCAGTTGATGCTAAGATGCTCCAACCCTTAAGACGTTTGGAAAATAAAAAGCCGTTGGCAGAATTGTTTCTCGTTTGGATCACTACTCCGTGACGCACTGGCGCAACCAGGATCTCTTCCATCTCTCTCATTTCCCATTTGAATGCATGAGTAGGAAAAGAACAGAAGGAGGGGGTTTTATCCCTTTGTCCATCCTTGTCTAGCATACGTTTCTTAATGGATAAAAGAGAGAGATGAAGAAACTCTCGGTGCGCTACTGCCGTGACGAGATGCTTTCATTTTAGGTATACATTCTCACTTTGCCCCTTTTTTTACTCTAACAATTGAAAGGCTTATTCAGATATTATACATTGTATGTGATAACAGTTTTGGTTATTCGAATTATATTCGGTCAGAACAATATGGAATTTGATTCATAAAAAAAACAATAAAAAATGTCGTTAAACGCCTAATTTGCTATAAAATGTCATAACACTGTTGATTACTCCAACTATTATTATTATAAATAGATAGATAAATACACAGAAAATGCGCTTTCGTCTTTTATTGTTTTTATTGATTGAAAATGGACTTGTTCTAGTCCGAAACGTCTCATCTTAAATTGTTAAGTTTTCGTAGCCTTGTGTCCCATTTTTCATCTCATTTATATCTAGTATCGGGCTATTTAAAATTTTCACGTTTTCGTCTTTTATTGTTTTTATTGATTGAAAATGGACTTGTTCTAGTCCGAAACGTCTCATCTTAAATTTTTAAGTTTTCGTAGCCTTGTGTCCCATTTTTCATCTCATTTATAGATAGATAAATATATAGATAGATAGATAAATAAATAAATGAATAAATAAATAATGATTGAACAACTTAAAAATTGAATACTGAAGGAAGGTATTAATTGAGGCCGTTACCGGAAATAGGGTCCATGGACCTATAGGCCCTTTTTCGGGAACCGGTCTAAAATGCAACTTAGGTCCATGGAGAGTAACCTCACGAAGTTTCAACTCGATCTGACGTCTTTGTGAGAAAATTGCGAAAATTCCGGGAAAAGGGTCCCTAAGTCAATTACGTTTTATGCGGAAAATACACTATCTTCTGAAATGTAAATGGACGTCCAAAAAAGTGATATGTATTTCTAGTCATTGATGTTGGTGCTATATTTTTTTTTCCATTCATTTCATTCGTTTAAAGTGACCAAATCATTTATCTGAAAAATTCAGCGTTGTTGAACAGTCGAAGGATACGTGATGCCGGCGACTTGAATTTGGGGGAAATTGAACTTTCAGTTGAAACTGAGACATTTAAGATGTGTTCCCTTGTAGTTGCGGCGCCCGTAACGACTCAGCCTAAACATGGAAGACTGACGCGAAAGACTTTTATATTAAAACCTGGCCCTGTTAAGTATGTGCACGCAAACAGGGCGTTTTCAATCAACGGGCTCGAAATGTCACTGCAAATAAACGCCCGCTTCAATTCACTTCGTTTTCTTTCCAAATTAAGACTTGAAATCGATATCATAAGAATTGTTTTCTCGAGAGGTTTCGGTCGATCAAATCGATTGTTTCATTTTCGAAACAAGGCGTACCATCCTTATGCAGATAAAATGTTGCTTTCAGAAAGCAGCTTTCTAAGAATCGAGTACTTGTTAGTTCGGAGAACTTTGGAAAACGTTTTCATGTCAGGGGGGTGCTCTGAAAAAAAAACAGTGCTGAACAGTGGCGGATCTAGCCCTCGCGAACAAGGTGGGGCGAATTTTGGATTTTCGCCCCTTAATGACCCCCTTTTCTTGTTTTCGCTATTGCTTTTCTCCTTCCTCTCCCCTCTTTACCCACCTTTTGGCCCGAACTCCCCTCCCCCTGTATCTGCCAATGGTGCTGAATTTAATTATTTGAATTCCTAAAAGAATGGACAAAACTTAAAAACTGTTAATTTTGCCATTTAAAATAGTTAAATCAACAGAGCTTGTGGGTTATTCAATTATTTATACTTATGCATAAAGGTGAAACTAACAGTTTTCAAGTTTTGTTCATGCTTTTAAAGTAATCAAATATAGTTAGATTCAGCACTTCTTTTTTCCATGTGGTTCTCATTATTCCACTTATTAAAAGTATATTTATTAGGTTTTATTCAACCCCTCTCCACACACAAATAATGTAAATTTAAATATGATAGACGCACGATAGAATGTTTCTTGACATACCTATAGTTTTATGCGAACAGTAAAATATACAGCATCAAAACATCTTGTGGCACGAGACTTTTTTTTTCTGTCCAGAAATTAGTTGGTTGATTCCTAAAACTGTTTGATTCTTTTCAAGTAGGTATATAGTCATGGAGCATTTTTGTTTCTTTTTTTTTTCTTTAAGAACATCCGATAACATTTTAGAAAAAGGGAACTGTGAGATTTTCAAGAGCCACCGCGCGTGTCGTAATTAAAAGTAAAAAAAAAAAAGTAATTGCGCGTAATTGTAAATTTGCCCGAACTATAGCTTTCGTGGTACTTCATGAAACATGTCCTATAACTTCTAAAAGGCAAAGATTTACAGGACTATAGAACTGATTCAAACCAAAATTTTGAGGATCGAACGCAGTGGCGGCTTGTGGAATTTGGCAACCGTGCTTATTTGCCATTTAAACCTATACAAAAGTATCGATTTCTTGGGGTGCAACTGCACCTCCTAAGGATCGACTGTTTTACATACGTTTAAATGGAGATAATACATTGTTGCCACATTGCAAGAATGCACGCACCGCCACCGAGATCGAGGATCGCGAGGATCTGATTTGACGCACGGAAAAAAACTACGGTGAAAATAAACGGATACCTGATTTTGGCACCTGCTAGATGTTATGGTAATGTTAACCAGAAGTATACTATGTTTTGACTAGGTACTAGTTGATGTTACCTGATCGCATGTCGAATTTACTTAAAGTATCGGTAAATGTACCGTGACTCTGGTCAAGTTTACCATAACATCTAGCAGGTGCCAAAATCAGGTATCTGTATGGTTATTTTCACTAATCTTTTTTTTTCCGTGCGTCAGCCGCGGTTTGAAGAAAAATCAAACATTAATCAATGACGTCAAAAAAAAAAAAAAAAAAGCAAAGAAAAAAAAATGACGTGAAGGAAGATTAAGGATAGAGGGAGAGATGAGCGATAGAGAGAGAGAGAGAGAGAGAGAGAGAGAGAGAGAGAGAGAGAGAGAGAGAGAGAGAGAGAGAGAGAGAGAGAGAGAGAGAGAGAGAGCGATGCACATTGAAAAGATAAAGAAGTGCACTTGTCGCAGTCGAAGACACAGCATGGCACAGCATGGCTTTGATAAAAGGACACGTATCGTCAGTATCGAGTGTCTTGGAAATAATATTCCATATTCCATTTTTTCCCTCTGATAAGGCTGATGTCACTGGAAATGAGTATTCGTCCGAGGAGGAAAAGACGGGAGACAGGCTGGAAAGGGGAGAGAGCGTGGAATGGGCCAGACTATTAATACATTTAAGACAGACTCATATCCTTTGAATCCCCAGGGGCAGGCGTGCCTAAGGGTGTGGCCCACTCTGTCCCGATAAGAAAATTAACTAATTACCATAAAAATGTGTTCTGCGAGTTTATAGTTTTCTTAACAGGCAGTTCTCTGGTCACACAAGGAATAATGTAATACAACTCCTGAGCGAGCCAAGCGAGCTGAGCGTGTCTGCTAATTAGTTTCAGGAAAGCGTCGCGTCGCGTCACTCCTCCGCTCGGCTCAGAAACCTATCCTTCTCTCTCTTCTCCCATTAGAACGCGTGAGTTAGAAAAGGACAGATTAAAGGCAGTCACGTGGCTATCACCCCCTTTTCTATCCTTTTCTAACTTATACGTTCAAATGGCAAGAGAAGGAGAAGGACAATTTTCTGGATCCGACTGTATGGCTCGGAGCTCGCGCGGTTCAGGAGGCTCCTCAAACAAAAATTCATCTAGCTCACGCTAGAACCAACCTTTCAAAACCATAAAGCTTTTCCACTGGTGTATTAATATAACCCCGTTTCAGATAATGTCATATATTATATATATATAATAATAATATTATAACAAAGACATTAGAGCAACGATAAATTTTCCATCCCTCTCTTGTCTCCACTGAAACACTGTATGCTAAACAAGGATACACAAAAGGCTGAAGCCATATCTTAGTCCTCTCTCTACGAAAGTCTTCTTTTTTTATCCGTTCCTGTACATTGAGTCTTATGGACGATTGTGGACAGTAACTTTTTTTTTTTTTACTTTTGAGGTTTTTTGGGGACAATTCGTCGAGATAATTGATTTCAAGCACAACTTGAAAAAAAAGAAAAATCATTAAAAATCGGTCACACAGGGCTACAATTCTCCTCGCACGTGGAAGATAGTTGCGATTTACCGCTCGCAATGGTTCGCATACCGTTTGCAAAACTCCATAAGATTCTGCGTAAATGACTGCGAATATGTAAAGAGACCGGCTTAGATAATCCAGAAAAATTTAATTTCTTAGGAGCTAAACGATATGCATTTTTTCCATTTCCGAATCCCGCAATTAAATTAGAACTCCTTGTCTGGTAAAAAATTTGAAGGGAAGATGGTTTACGGACTTACATTTAACAATCTCCAAAGGTTGAGAGTACCCTTTGTATCCTTGAATTCGCAATTTATTGAGTAGCTCCTCGTGCAATTTAAAAGCTATTGGTACGGGCCTAGAGAAGAGAACAGATTTCTTCGTTGCATAAATCTTCATTCGCGGGGACGCCCCTACCACTGAATGAGCAAATAAAGTCCTTGGTCATCTTTCCGAGGACTCATCTGGTCAATAAGAAAAGTCTTAACGTAAAAGACACCGTTCTAATGCACGGCCCGTTAATGAGAAAGGAGTCATAAATATTATCGACGACAGGCTCTCACTGACCAGACCAACCCTTGCCGCGCTCCGTGGACCCTCGTGAAAGAAACGCAACTGCGAGACCACGGCTCGCAGTGTGAGAGCGCGGAGAGACTGTGTGACGCTTTTATGAGGGGAGTTCGTTCCTCATTCACTTATGAACTATAGCCTTGATGTACAGTGTACACGTTCGAGCATAATTGAAAACTAAACATGCAAAAAAGAAAACAAAAAACTCACGTGGTTCAACTAAGACACCTAAAAAAAAAACTCCTATTTTTGAACTAAGACATCTTAGAAAAAAAAAAAAAAACAAACAACATACTAGGGTCAGAGGTCGTCTAAAAATGCCAAAAATAAGAGAGTGAATATCTCATCGATTAATCAATAATAAACTTTCAAATTGCACTTCACTTGCCGCATCGGGCATTTCTTTATTGCCTTTCTCAGCCAACGCGGTACTGCGATTTCATAGGCGTTTATTTTTGCAACCGGAAATCAATCTTAAGCTATAGTGTAGTTGAATGAAGGCTAATGCTATCAGTGGGGCGTCTTCAAGAGCTTGGCTCAACCGTTGAATAAAAAGCATGGTTCGAGTGTTGAAAAGAACGCGCCAAAAAACCTGCAAGGAGGACGAGACACAGATTTTTAGCTTAGATGCCAAATTTCAGAAGAATATATTTTATACAAATTTAAATTTCTTAGAAGGTATGCTGATGATGAAGTTTGTTTAGTATCGAAAATAGAGAGACCCCTCTCGGTAATTTTGGCAACTTATTGAGGATAGTTTTGTCATGAAGCTATATTTTAAATGTGACTGTAAATGAAGTTTAATATCACAATCTGTGATGGCCAAATGTTCTTCTACTGGATCAAGTTGAAAATCGAATTGGCTATGGATTAGGAATGAGAAAGTATTGATTTTTACGACAGTCAATCGAGTTGAAATCGATGTGCTTCATTTCAAGAGCTCAAATCAATTGAGTCACCGAATGTACTCTCTCGATATGAGAAAGAGTATTGACTATCGGTATCAATTGATCTGATCTCTCCATGTACCGGCCGTTTGATTTAAACTCGATTGACATCCAAAAGAGCCAACTATTATATATTTATCCATCGTTCCCGTTCCTATGGGTGCAATTTTGGCTCTATTTCGGTTTTGGTTTTGAAAACATGAAAAAAACCGCAGTTTAATTCATTAATCATTATCAAACCTCAATTTGTTGAAAAACCACTTATATCACAAATTACTCTCAAGAGTAGAAGAGGAACACCATAGTTAACTGTTTCACCACCAGGTGAGGAAGACAAATCAATGTTCTCTCACTGAAATTGAGTTGGTAGCTAAATATTCCTACAACGTGGTGCTGATTTTGCATACACACTTGATTGAAGGCGCCTAAGGCACAGAAACGAATATACTCGGGCATTGAAAGGGTTAAAGATATTTCTTTCTTCAACCAACGTTTGATTTTCACTCAATCTGGGGTCAAAAATAGACGCACCTGGGTCATAATTTCGAAACGGGCCAAATGGTGTCCCAACAAGATTACATTTTTAAAAAAGATCAAATAAGTTTGATGTTTCGATTTTTAAGTCGAAGGAACTTAGTTTTATGAGGAGCAATAGTAATAATTGCTTTTAAAGTTATTTAAATACTGATTTCAATTGTTTTATGGCTCAAAATGTCCGTCGGTTACGCGTCCCCCACACGAGTTTTTGGTATTTAACCTAAGTTTTTGACCATATGTTGAGGCTGAAATAAATTTTGAAGATGGTGGAAATGCTCAAAAAACTTCGTAGAACACGTGTAAACCATCGTTTTTTACGAAATTACTTTTCTTCATGCCATAAATTGTGAAAAATGGTTGTCCCCCGGTTCCAAAATGTCTGTCGGTTACGCACGGATTTTACTGTTTTAAAACATCTTAAAAGTTTATTTAAAAGTGAAACTGGGTAACTAACGATTTTCTCAACCACGCTTCAACGTTCTAAATAGGAATTATCAACATCTGTGCAAATGGGTTTTATTTGGAAACATTTTTCACTAACAAATCCGATCTCGTGATTTGCCTATGGTCCTAGTCAGCGGCACTTAAATATACGAAAAAGGTAGGTAATACAGTAAAGTTCCGCCTTGTAATTATTAATTCAATTCAACTACCGTAATTTGCTTTAAAAATCAACATCAGAGATTATTGTAACAAGTAATATTGTTTTTATTAAGTACTTTTGAAATAGTCGGTTACGTAACCGACAGCGTAACCGACAATCGACAATTTATTTACCATTAGTTTATCATGCGTTTCCGGCTGTTTCCGCGGCACATGAGAAATATCGGAAATTCGGCGGAACCCTTCGGTAAAAAGTCTTTTCAAGTAGTACTGAAGGTAAAAAATTACTCATTGGGTTTAACTTTTGACTTGAAATTTTCACGGAGCATGCATGCTCAATTGGCCCGATTTGAAATTATGACCCACCTCCAGCGGTCTTGCAGAACTGCTCCATTTGGTTGCTCAGATTACGCTTGCTGAATTTCATCCACGTCCTACCGCAGTGATACCGTTTTGCGTATAATTAATGAAGTTTTTCAACTCATGCACCCACGATTTCACCGGTTGAGAAAAGATTACACAATAACTATAACGTACGAAAATACTCACATCTGTAATATTTTCTCAACCGGTTGTCGTCGATGACTTTAAAAAACTTTCGGATATTTTAATAATTCAACGTCATTTCCACCGATTGAGAAAAGATTATAGATCAGAGTATTTTCGCGCAGAACAGTCATACACTGAACTGCACTGTGTGATCTTTTTTCAACCGGTGGAATCATCGGTGAATACAAAAAATGTGATTAATTATACGCAAAACGGCAGCTCAGGACTGGTAATTCTCAATTGAAACCTCTAAACAATGAAGGAAAATAGACTTCAGACGATTCTCATCCTAAAATTTCGCAGGACTCACCATCTTGCAAGCGTTGACTTAATGACATTATGGAAGGCAGTAGTAGCCACTGGGCAAGACTTCATCCAAACCGGAGTAAAAGTTCATTGACAAGTTAAAGACATGCTCAAGGGTGACTATATGAGCAGTAGGATCCAAGGAAGACCAGAAGACGATCATAAAACACTTTAAATTGGACGCCGGGAATCTATTAAACAATAATTTATGAAAATATAAACAAGTTGCGGAAATAGCATTATTAAAGTTATATGACCAGACATGGAGAAGGGGGGGGGGCGAGAGAAGAGGGACCGCATCTCAGCCTTTGCCTTGCCCGGAGGTAAAACTCTCAACTTTGAAAAGCTCCTCATTGCGCCATCCACTTGTTCAGTTAGCCCAAGAGGTATTTGGGAACTTGGTAAGCTCCGGCTAACTTATCAAACTCGCAGAAGTGCTGGGAAATTACAAGGAGAGAGAGAGAGAGACACACAGTGAGAAAGTGGAAATGAGTGGGGGGAGAGAGAGAGAGATAGAGAGAGAGAGGGAGAGAGAGAGGGAGAGAGAGAGAGAGGGAGTGATAGGGAGAGAGAGAGAGAGAGGAATTAACTTGTGCGATTTCACGCTGTGGTCCACCGTATTGTTCCACCGATTACCAAGTTTTATAACGCTGTTGGAAGGGGAGAGGTGAAAGGTAGGGCGGTGGAGGGGGGTGTCCGAAAGTGGAACTGACCAAGAAGTGTGATTGTTGATAATTTATGTCTCAGGAGAATGTTTACTTTGTGAATCTGGACGATGAAAATAGTTGAGCGATTCTTGTGAGTTGGACCGAAATGGTCAACTCGAGAGCAGAAGAACACGTTGCCGAATGTAGCGAACGGAGTGAGTGGCTGTCTCATGAACGCAGTCGATTTTAGACAGCGTGCAGAGAAGAACATCGTGAAGCTAGCTGTCAGCTGAGGCGAAATCGGTAGCTCTTTCGACTAGATTTAGGTCTGGAGCAGTGGCCGGGCGTAGTGTTCAATTTGGCAACATTGCAGTTTGTCCATTTAAACCCATGAAAAAGATCAAGCTATTGGGTATTTCGGAGAACACCTTCGTGTCCGACTTTTTACATGGGTTTAAATAGACGCAATATTACGTTACCACAAATTGCACGCTACACCACTGGTTCGGAGTAATAAATCAATGCTGAGATTGAACCGGTTTTAAATTTAAATTTAAATTCATGGTTCGGTATCGGTTCACGGTTGCGGAACACGGTGCCTGCTCTTATTACGATTCGCCAAAAGTTAAAGTTTCAATGCTGAATTTTGGTCTGCAACCCTGTCAAGTCAAAAAATTGGATACACACAGAACACGACAAACACACTGAAATTCGCGAAACCGATCGCAAAAACCAAACCCACCGAGACAAAAAAGCGAGGTGACGAAGGTCGATGAGCCAATCGACAATCTACAATAGACATAGATATATACAGAGGAGACTCCATGAGATAACAACGAACACAATAACTAGAATGTGAGCCACTCAAGGCCACTCGCAATCTACAGCCACCCACGTAATTACACAGGGTAAGCAACACACAATGCAGAAAGAAAGCCTCAATCTTCACGAAGCATATAGACCCTCTAGTGCTCAAATTTATTTTCGGAACCACAGAATAATTGACCTCACAAATGCTAGATATATCTCGAAAGTGGAAACCTCTTAAACTTATGGGAATCGAAAAATAGCAATCGAACGTGCGATTTTCAGGGAAATTCGTTTCGATTATTCGATACAAACAACAGACTTAAATGGGGCAAAATGGCGGCTGAGTGGCCGACCCACTACAATAAACGTACCTAGAATTAGGTACGTTTAAAAGTGTGTATAACATACACTATACTCTGTTCAAGATAAAAAACTTGGCGAGTCAGGTAGAAACACACTACTTTGCCACGCGGCACCCACAGTGGCGGCTCGTGAAATCTGGCAACAGAGCTCTTTTGCCATTTAAACCTATGCAAAAATATCGATACTAGGTGAGGCGCTGCGCCTCACTAAATTATCGATTATTTTACGCAGTTTTAAATGGAGGAAATCCATTGTTGCCACATTGCACGAGCCGCCGCTGGGCACCCATTGCCGCCCCGAATCGTTGAGTTTTAGAACCTTTCCGTTCACTGGGGCTCTCTTTGACTAGACCACCATTTTGGAAGGAGCAATTCCGAGAATCGGCGGACTACAAATGTTATCAGTGCAAAAGACACATTAGAAACGGTTACAGATACGACGAAATGGATGAAATTTGTGGTCATAGAGGCATAATTCGTCAAAACCAGTCAAAATTGACTCCTCATTACCCTCGGACACTTATTTTCTTTAAAAATCCATTTATGAGTGTACCTTAATTGAATTCTTTAGAAAAATAAGTGTCCGGGGGTAATGAGTCAATTTCAACTAATTTTGATAAATTATGGTCCTACATGTGGGCATAACATTTCGTCATATCTGTAACCGTTTCTAATTTGACTTTTGCACGGATAACATTCATAGTCAGCCGATTCTCAGTATTGCTCCTCTCAAAATGATGGTTTAGTCGAACAAAGCCCCAGTAAGCGTCACGGCTCTAAAAGTCAACAATTCGGGGCGACAATGGGTGCTGCGTTGCAAAGTAGTGCGTTTCTACCTGACTCGCCAAGTTTTTTCTTATCTTGAACAGAGTATAGTAAAAAATTCCGGTTATTGTAACATTAATGCTGTCTATAGTACTCTCGTAAACCGGAATTCAGGTAAATGAAACCAGAGCTTATATGAATATAACCAAAATTACTATACATGTAACCAGAATTTCAGTAAATGAAAACTAAATCCGTGTAAATTCAACCGGAATTCCGGTTATACAATAGCCCGTTCGGAAAGAAAGAGTCAAATAGAATTCTTGTAATGTTTATCAGATATTTTTCTCAGCCCGTAGGCAGTAAGTAATTGGGCAGTTGCAAGGATCTGAAATGTTGTGTTTCTTATAAAGCAAGAAGAAAGTACTTGATGAGCTGAGAACAAAGATGCCTTTGGTTTCTAATTGTTTCCCATTGTTCCGGAGATGTGATCAAAATACATTATTTTAAATGGGAATTCCGTGTTATGACGTCACCACGCTCACGCTTTTTTACGACTTTACACGTGTGTATCTCCAAAACCGCGGAATACTTGAGAAAAAACCAAAGGCACTATAGTTCTCAGCTCAACAAGTTCTATTATTTTCTTCATAAAAAACTTAAAATTTCAGATCCTTGCAGCTGCCCCATTACCACAGAATAATACAATCAGAAGGGAAACTCTAATTCATTTTGAAACATTCTTTACTTCGGGCCGCCATGTTCGAAAGTGAGTATCTTCGGCAATCTTCGGCAGATCTTCGGCAACTGGCCGAGTTTTGATTGGTTGTATAGCCTGAAAAAGCATGTCCGCCATCTTGAGAAGTGAGTAGGCACAGTTGCCAGTTTGTGCCAGTAAATTCCAAATCTTGTTTCCATTGGCTCTTATGGGAGTTTCCCTTCTGATTGTATTATTCTGTGCCATTACATTTGTTTAACCTATAATAATGTCTCAAAACACTTTATCCTCCTATTTACTACCACAAGTGGAAGTTATTCACAGTAAATATACATCATCTTCTGGCCATTAAATTATAATATTATCAGCGATATTTAACGCCCTTCAAAGAGAGAGATTCGTTCTCGCTGTTAGACATTCATTGACAACACGTATCCGTGGATATATTTATCTTGAAGAAAATTCATGGTCAGCAAATCACTTTATATTAGGGAGTGTTATTCTTTTATTTTATGAGAGACTTGGCAACAAAGGGCCCGGCTTGGTCAATCTCGGCCGCTCAGAGAAGCTCGGACTCCCCGATGAGACTCTATAGCCGCTTACCAGTTACCACTCGCCCCTTGCCTTGCGCCCCTAGCGGCCCTCACCCCTTTCTCCCTCACCTCTATCGCGTCATTCACGGAGGGACCAATATTTGCATCTTTAAGTCATCTTCTCCGAGTATCTCGATCTCCCAACTTGTTGAACTTGTGATGCACCCCATCGGAATCGTAGAAATCTTTCGAATTCTCGACGGAGAAGCAGTTGTGCTCAGAAGCATTGTAAAAGTTTGATTTCAGCTAATTGTAAGACCCATATCAATCCAGTCAAAGAAATAGAGGAAGGAGTTTTAACGCGTCCCTGATGAACCAAACAGTTTTTAAGGTTTACAATTTTTTTTTTTTTTTTTTTTTTTTTTTTTTTTTTTTTTTACTATACAATTTCACAATCATAACAGATTTGTACACACAAAATTTCAGACTTACTTACTGGTCTATACAATTGTGGATTTATCGCATCGGTGATACACTGATACATAGTAACATCCACTTTTATCAATGGTAAATAGATAAAAATAAAAATGAAAATAAAAAAAATATAAATAAAACAAAAATGGTGAGGAACATTGAATAATAATGAACAAATAATCGAATCAATAGACAAAATAAAAAGGATTCAGTAAAAAGTGGGAAAAACTTAACAAGCATAACTTTGTACATTTATGTTGTTTGTTTTTCATGAATTCTCTCTTATCCAAGGGACAGTCTCTGGCGGTAAAAACAGGCCAAGACGCGCTCTAAATTTTTATAAAGTTTTCATAGTTTTTTCGAGTGTAAAACAGAGGGTATATTGAATTCTCGTCCTCAAAAAGTTCCATTACAAATATTATACTGTGTGCGTTTCAGATGAAAAAGTTATTTTTGACGGTCATATCATTTAGCCGTTTAGCCGAGGATACTGCACTGACAAAAATGCGATAGTCATACTACCAGATTCCAGTCATATTACCAGAAGCACAAAGATATGTGAACGACAGAAAGTCTATAATACTTTGACCATAATATTCTGTTGTTAATACCAGAATATATGGACAGAGAACTAGAGTATCTTAAAACATGTTTCAAGAACTATGGTACAAACACTAGAATGGGACAGTTGCAAGGGTCTGACATGTTGTGTCTTTTATAAAGAAAATTGAAGTACTTGATGTGCTGAGATCAAAGATGCCTTTGGTTTCTAATCAAGTCCCATTGGTCCGGAGATAGGATATTGGCCCGAAATACATTGTTTTAAATGGGAATGGGTCTGTTGCAAACTTTTGCTACACTTAGAGTGTGCAATCTAGTGTAAAATCGCCTGAAAAGTCCAATGATGGCATCAGAAAGCAATGAAATGCAACAATAAACTCACAAAATGCGTTTAATGAAATCCAAGATGGCGGCAAAATATCGAGCAATCTGTATGCATGCACCACGAACATCCAAGGATCGCCAACCTCACAATATCCATCACAACCAATCACAACGTAAATAAACACATAACCTCTACCTGCAGTGAGGTTGTCAAAGTTGGCAATCCTTGGATGATCACGGTGCATACATTCAGATTCCTCGATATTTTGCCGCCATCTTGGATTTCGATAAACGCCTCTTGTGAGTTTAATATTGTATTTATTGACTTTATGATGCCACCAATGGACTTTTTAGGCGATTTTACATTGGAGTAAACACTTTTTATCGCTGTAGCAAAAGTTTGCAACAGACCCATTCCGCGTAGTGACGTCACTACGCACACTATTACTGTAACAGAGAATATCGGGACTTGAAATGTTCGATGAAGGGTTGAGAAGCTTCGCAAAAAAGGGTTAAAAAAGTGCAGGAAGAGGGGGAAGAGGATTAGGATAGGGGCGGGTGTAGGCGGGGGGTTAACTGCACCCGATGCGGTGAGGTGCGTTGAAGCGACGCGAAAAGTTGGCGTTGGTTGCCAAATGACTTGCTTCAAATGTGTGTCTCATAACTGTCCATTTTTCATCAGGTTAAATTAGAAGATGAATATGTTTCTCACGGGTATAGCGTTCTAGAATTCATCCCTTTATTGTCACGATGCAGAAAAGATTATGAATAGCAGTACTTTTCAATATACATAGATATACTACATCACAGGATGAATGTAATCTTTTCTACACGGATGCCGTTAACCGATGAATTCTAGAACACTACCATGATTCAGATTGTCAAGCAGGGCTGCCGTTTTGCGTAGAATCAATGCTATTTTTTAATTCACCGATGATTCCATTGGTTGACAAAAGATTACACAGTTCAGTTCAGTGCATGACTATGATAAACTGAAATACTCGCATCTGTAATCTTTTCTCAACCGGTGGAGTCGTCGATGACTTTAAAAAACTTGCGGATATTTTAATTAATCAACGGAGTTTCCACCGATTAAGGAGAGATTACAGATCAGAGTATTTTCGTGCATTACAGTCATACACTGAACTGAACTGTGTAATCTTTTCTCAATCGGTGGAATCATCGGTGACAAGAAAAATAGCATTGATTCTACGCAAAACGGCCGCCCTGTTGTCAAGTGCTGAGGGACATTGGAAAACCCGCCCATTTTAATACTTGTGAGACCACGACGAGATTTGAAACGACTCCAAGTCAGTTTTTTTCCGTAAATCACTCATTTTTTTAAATTAAATTTTGGAACTTCATGAAATTCAAGGAACTGATAGAGTCTACATTTCTGCGACCTATCGCGTTTTTTGGTCAACAATTGTTGAAAAATTGGGTTATTTTAGGCTTTTTAGGCTCATTAATTTTTTAGGTAATAGTTGGAAACCGCAGTTCAATAAATGTCCTTTATGAAAATTTGTTCTTTTGAGATATTTTTGAAGAAAAAGAGGTAAGTAACCAAAATACATTTTTTTTTATAAGGTGGTAACTCTAAAGGTATGGTGAAAAATCAGTCTCTGCTAGGTGTGTTCGGGGAAAAAAAGCCGTAAGAATAAGCGCCATGGGCGGACCCTGCAATTTGGCAACCATGAATTACATCCCATTTGAATGTTTGAGAAAGAATCGATTCTTGAGGGGGCTATGACCCTTTTAGCTATCGATTGTTTTCCATTTATCCAAATGAGAAGAATTCACTATTGCCAGATTACTACATCCGCCTTAGATCAGTGCGTATTATGATTCTGTGGCACCCTCACAGAAAAAAAAGGATGTGCTCCAGACACGATCTATATACACACCAGTACGTACCGTGCTCAGAGCACAAACATTTCAGGTTCAGGACACGACGGGATGCATTTCAAACGCAAACTAAACCTAAATAGATTGCGCTCAGAACTCGTTCCCGTACTGGTATGTACATTCGTGTCTAGAACACGGAAAGTTTGTGTCTGAGGCACGAACATTTTTTTCTGTGCTGCTGCTAGTAAAGCAGGTGCCTTATTCATAGGTGTTTTTGAAGAAAAAATCTGTAGATAAGCGATTTTTTTTTTCTGATAATGTTGCAACCCTGCTGCTCAGGAAAAACTCCGCCCTACATTGGTTTTTTAGAGTGAATAAGAAGTCTGCGTATTTTACCTGATAATATGACAACACTGGAGGCGCGGCGTGTGAACTTGCCTTAGCGGTGAGGAAGCACCGGTTATGGTGATAAGCCAAAGAGGCTTGGCCCCCGGATGGTACCATCAATGCAATTCCATCTTATTATGATTAACGGCCGCTTTGCACTTTTCCAATTCCTCACACCTTTAAGTCTACGATTTCAGTCTCCCCCGTCTGTCTCCTTGTCTGTTCAGCGATTATACACTTGTTCACGTTGCACGTCACCACATTTAGCGCAAAACAACGTCTGGCTTTCAAGCTCATTACTTTTCCCAACATCGATTTTTCTCACCGTCCTAATTGAGCAAGAACCCCTCCCGGAATACAATCTCTCGTGAGCTTTGCTCAGAATACCTTCCGTATAAAAGCAAGTAAAAATGACCAATAGCACCACCTCGATAAAGGATAAAGAATAAAGGATAAAGGTCCCCTGTGCTGTAATTTACATTTTCATGAATTTTTTATCCAAGGCAATGAGTCTGTTGCAAACTTTTGCTACAACGATTAAGAGTGTATGTTGTAATGTAAAATCACCTGAAAAGTCCAATGGTGGCATCAGAAAGTCATAAAATGCAATAATAAACTCACAAGAGGCGTTTAATGAAATCCAAGATGGCGGAGAAATATCGAGCAATCTGTATGCATGCACCATGAACATCCAAGGATGGCCAACTTTGACAACCTCACTGGAGGTAGAGGTTATGTGTTTGTTTACGTTGTGATTGGTTGTGATCGATATTGTGAGGTTGGCTATCCTTGGATGTTCGTGGTGCATGCATACAAATTGTTCGATATTTCTCCGCCATCTTGGATTTCATAAAACGCCTCTTGTGAGTTTATTATTGCATTTTATGACTTTCTGATGCCACCATTGGACTTTTCAGGCGATTTTACATTAGATTAAACACTCTTAATCGTTGTAGCAAAATTTTGCAACAGACCCATTCACGGCTAATCGGACTTTTAGGTCCTATTTTAGATTAAATCTTCAACATTTTTGAGCACCCGGTTCGCATGTTCGCACCTAACCTCGGTAAGGAGTGGATTTCGTGAGTCTTTAGTGCAGCCATTGTTATTTTATTTGCACGTATTAGTTCTGGATTGACCCTCAAATCGCTGACAGCAAAAGAAGTGTGCAACAGCCCCATTTTATAACACATCAGGAAGCATAGCATCATGTGCTGGGGTCTCCATTTGTTACTGCTTAACACCGCCAGAAAAAAAATGATACTCGTTTAATTGAGCTGTATTTCTAGGAAAGAGATGAAGCTTATTTACTTACTTCCTCTAGTCTCAGAAAAACTAAAACTGTGAGAAAAAAATCAACTTTCAAAGGAGAGTTTGGCTTTGTGAATGAAAATGAAATGACGAAATGAGACCTGCCTGGCGATCGTGAACGTTCAAAACCGTATATTCAACGCAGCAAAGAAAACGCGGCCAGAGTAAAAGAGCAAGTTTTCTTAGCTGACGTGTTTCTTTTTTTCTCCTTTTCCGTATACTTCGCGACGGATCCCGTTTTTACGAGCTAGCTACCCTCGCCGAAAGGGACATTATCCCAGCGGGGACGCGACAGGGACAGGGAAATGCGATCAGGGTTTCTCTTATAGATTCCCGCGTACCGTCCTTTTGACCCACAGATATATTGACCAATTTCCGCTCCTCCCCTCACCGAACTAACGAACCAAACATCTTTTCTTCTCTTTAAAAGGTCTCAATAGCTCGCGGATACTGGACTTGACTTTTGAGATTAGCCCTCCAAGTGAGCTTTGCAAACTTTCCTTTCTTGCGTCGTAATCATTACACGATACATGTTTATGCTCCGACCTTGTTTTCGAGGTAGAGCTCGTTTCAGAGTTCAGACGTTTAGGCGCATCTAGACATAATCTTTGGGGAATTTTCAATTTTCATCATTCAAATAAAAAAAAAAAACTTTCCACCTACTTTGGAAGTTTGATTTTTTAAGTGACTAAGCATTTCTCATTAATTTTCTCTTTGTAACATGAGAAATAATTTTGAAAAAGATCAAAAGATTATCGGTTTAGATGCACCAACACTTCATCCAAAGATTAAAATTGACAAAAACACTGATGCATGATGTTATAACTTTTTAGCCTTCAACATTATGCTGAGAACAGTGGTGCCTTCAGTTTTTTCCTAGGTGTTCCGGTTTTGGAGATTCGCCCGTGTAAAGTTGTAAAAAATCGTATGCGTAGTGACGTCATGACACGGAATACCCATTTAAAACACTGTATTTTGAGCCAAAATCTCATATCCAGAACAACGAGACTTACTTAAACCAACCTTGTTCTCAGCTTATCAAGTACTTCCATTTTCTTTATAAAAAAACACATAATATCAGACCCTTACAACTGCCCAAGGAAATAAAAAATTAATAGGTAGATGAGTATGTAAATAAAAAAATAAAAATTTTAAGTTACAACCATAAACAATTATTAACACTAGGACGCCGGACGACCCTTTTTTGGGACAAATCAACTTTCAAAATAACGCTACACGCGTAAAAATTTTAAGAATCGCCAGAAATTTTATGACTTTTCCTTATTTATACAGATGCTTACGTTTCTGAAGTTTCAGCTCCGTGGGCCTTTCACCGCCCTTTTTAAAATCTAGATTTACCTCGAACGGGACGTCCCATTTTTGGGACATAATCATTTTTCACTTCATTAGAGCTCTGTGTTTGATCGAAGACGATTGCTCGCTTTTGGGTTTCATGTTTAACCATGCTTTTTGTTGATCGACACCAGTGTTGCCAGATGGAAGGTAAAAAGCCGCATCTTCCCCATTTGAATCAATGTAAATTATGCGGCTTTTAGCCCCATCTGGCAACACTGCTCGATATTTACCTACGTTTACGGCTCGAAGAATTATATTGTAGCATTGTGGAAGGGGAGTGGGGTGGCGAGTCAAAAGCACAACAAAGTATGGAGTAGATACAGTAGACCAGATGACTCGACAATACTCTACGAAAGCTTCATCCCGAAGGTGGCCGATGCATACCTTTTACGATATGTTGGATCTCGCTGGAATCAAAGCTTGGGTCTTTTCAAAAATGTACCGTGGCAAAACAATCAAGCGAATAGATTTTTTGCTCAAATTAGGTGAATAGCTTGCTGCAAAACATATGGGGAAAAGGAACCGCTTGCCGGCGATGGACAATGAACGTGAAAACCCGGTGGAAATTCCTGGCGTAAATGAAAAACAAAACAGCGGTGCCAAGTGCGCAAAAATTGTACAAAATTTTCAAAAAGTTCGAATCTCTGTTGTAAATGCAAGAAAACAGTTTGTAAACTATGCGTCGAATTTACAACTTATTTTCTTCGTTCGTGCGGCGCCCTAAAAACCTACGAAATAACCAAACCCCCGTTTTCTTTCAAAAATGTGAATAAAAAAGAAAATAAACGGTAAGAGATTTTATAGTTCATGTTTTCCCATGTTTTTGGGATATTCCTAAAAAATCACAAATACCTATCAAGTTTCAGTATTTTTTTTTTCAATTCTCAATTTTCTTAATTATCGATTTTTCCCAAATTTTTTTTCCTCTGAATTTCTAAATAAATTGTTTTCGTTCGTGATTGTAAAGAATTGCTTATTGAACTATATCCATCCCTAATTTTACTCAGTTTTTGGATTGATTACAATGGCCGTGACGAATTTTTTCCTACGCTCTGTATCAAAGAATTCCGTATCAACAGTGCTGCCGCTTTGGGTCTATTTCATAGTGCCAACTCTCAATCCATCGGTGATTACATCGATTCAACCAACTATTACCTGTTTGAATATTTATATTCACTGAAATTTGCAATCTTTGTTTCAATCGCTGCGCCTTGTCAACGATTAATAGCCCACCAAAACGACAGGTCTGCTCGTAAGTCTGTTTTCCCATTTATAATAACATTGGCGGTGCCCGGGAAGAGCAGAGGGGACGTTTTGATGAGCTCTGCGCCTTGTCAACGGTTAAAGGCCCACCAAAATGACAGGTCTGCTTCCCAAGTCTGTTTTCCCATTTCAAAGAACATTGGCGGTGCCCGGGAAGAGCAGAGGGGACGTTTTGATGAGCCCTGCGCCTAGGCAACGATTAAAAGCCCACCAAAACGACAGGTCTGCTCGTAAGTCTGTTTTCCCATTTAAAAGACATTGGCGGTGCCCGGGGAAAAGCAGGGGGGCGTTTTGATGAGCCCTGCGCCTAGGCAACGATTAAAAGCCCACCAAAACGACAGGTCTGCTCGTAAGTCTGTTTTCCCATTTAAAAGAACATTGGCGGTGCCCCGGAAGAGCAGAGGGGTCGTTTTGATGAGCCCTGCGCCTAGTCAACGATTAAAAGCCCACCAAAACGACAGGTCTGCTCGTAAGTCTGTTTTCCCATTTAAAAGAACATTGGCGGTGCCCCGGAAGAGCAGAGGGGTCGTTTTGATGAGCCCTGCGCCTAGTCAACGATTAAAAGCCCACTAAAACGACAGGTCTGCTCGTAAGTCTGTTTTCCCATTTAAAAGAACATTGGCGGTGCCCGGGAAGAGCAGAGGGGACGTTTTGATGAGCCCTGTGCCTAGGCAACGATTAAAAGCCCACCAAAACGACAGATCTGCTCGTAAGTCTGTTTTCTTATTTAAAATAACATTGGCAGTGCCCGGGAAGAGCAGAGGGGACGTTTTGATGAGCTCTGCGCCTTGTCAACGGTTAAAAGCCCACCAAATCGACAGGTCTGCTCGTAAGTCTGTTTTCCCTTTTAAAAGAACATTGGCGGTGCCCGGGAAGAGCAGAGGGGTCGTTTTGATGAGCCCTGCGCCCCCTTTAACGATTGAAAGCCCACCAGAATGATGGTCTGCTCGTAAGTCTGTTTTTCCCCTTTAAAAAAACATTGGCGGTGCCCCGGAAGAGCAGAGGGGCGTTTTGATGAGCCCTGCCCGTCAACGATTAAAAGCCCACTAAAACGACAGGTCTGCTCGTAAGTCTGTTTTCCCATTTAAAAGAACATTGGCGGTGCCCGGGAAGAGCAGAGGGGACGTTTTGATGAGCCCTGTGCCTAGGCAACGATTAAAAGCCCACCAAAACGACAGATCTGCTCGTAAGTCTGTTTTCTTATTTAAAATAACATTGGCAGTGCCCGGGAAGAGCAGAGGGGACGTTTTGATGAGCTCTGCGCCTTTTCAACGGTTAAAAGCCCACCAAATCGACAGGTCTGCTCGTAAGTCTGTTTTCCCTTTTAAAAGAACATTGGCGGTGCCCGGGAAGAGCAGAGGGGTCGTTTTGATGAGCCCTGCGCCCCGTCAACGATTAAAAGCCCACCAGAATGATAGGTCTGCTCGTAAGTCTGTTTTCCCATTTAAAAGAACATTGGCGGTGCCCGGGAAGAGCAGAGGGGACGTTTTGATGAGCCCTGCGCCTAGGCAACGATTAAAAGCCCACCAAAACGACAGGTCTGCTCGTAAGTCTGTTTTCCCATTTAAAAGAACATTGGCGGTGCCCGGGGAAAAGCAAGGGGTCGTTTTGATGAGCCCTGCGCCCCGTCAACGACTAAAAGCCCACCAGAATGATAGGTCTGCTCGTAAGTCTGTTTTCCAATTTAAAATAACATTGGCGGTGCACGGGAAGAGCAGAGGAGACGTTTTGATGAGCTCTGCGCCCTGTCAACGATTAGAAGCCCACCGAAATGTCATGTTTGCTCGCAAGTCTGTTTTCCCATTTAAAATAACATTAGCGGTGCCCGGGAAGAGCAGAGGGGACGTTTCGGTGAGCCCCGGTTGAGTCACCAATTGCTTATAGAAATAGTATGAAAAAACCCCCAAATATGGCAACATTGGTATCCGGCGTATCCATTACCCCCCCTCCCCCCCCCTCAACGTAACCTTAAACATTTGGTCACGTGTCTCCTAGAAAGGATCTTACAAAAATCTGCGTTATAAAACCAAAAAGTGGCGAAAACGAATGCGAATGGTAATTTGTCCCATTTTTGGGACAGCCGGCGTTCTAGTAAGGGGTGAATCTTCAGGCGTCCTATTGTTAAGATGCTCCAAGTCTCACTCGTCTACGTTTCCCATTTATTTAACGTGTTTAAGTGCGCCTGCTCTGAGCGGTAGCAACTATTCGTTCGTTCCTGCAATCGTGTAACATAACCTCTGAAATGAAGGCGCACTCAGCATTTTTTAAACGTTGACAACTCTGCAGCAGTTACAATCTGGGACTTTCTCTTCGTCACGAAGACTTATTTTTAGGGCTTTGGTCTCCTATAGACAAGCTTCTCTGTCCCCATGACAAATTTAATAGCAAGACCTCACATTCCCAAGGATATTTTAGATTTAATCCAATAATAATACGAATCACAAACCATATTGTCTTCCCCTCTTTGGCGGATCCAGGAATCTATCCTTCCCTCTCTTCTCTCATTAGTCCCATTTGAACGCGTGTGTTAGAAAAGGACAGATTAAGACAGTCACGTGATTTTTGATCCCTCTTAATTCTGTCCTTTTCTCTTACATTCCTTTTGTTCCCGACTGTAATTACCAATGTGTATTTTGTATTTTTGAGGGTGTCAACTACCGTCAAGTCAACGACCACAGTTATATTAAAGTGCCAAGATACTGTTTCTCGTCCCCACTAGTGGATCCAAGATATTGTCTTTCTCTCTCTACGCCCATTAGAACGCATGTGTTAGAAAAGGATAGAAGAGGCGTCGAAAATCACGTGACTGCCCCTGATCTGTCCTTTTCTAACAAACGCGTTCTAATGGGAGAAGAGAGAGAAAGATAGATTCCTGGATCCGCCAGTGCTCGTCCCTATTTCATACCGTGTCACAAGTCTTACAGTTGTGCAAACAAAAAAAGATAAGAACGAGAAAAAGATAAAAGCTTCTTATCACAGGCACAAAATAAACTCTCAGGAGTGTTTTGGAAAGTTGTTTTCCACTACTCCGATAAGCCAGGGCTTTTAAGCTGTACGCCTCGGAATGAAGTTATCACTCTTTTTCATCCAATATTAAGATAAAGAAGTGTTCCTTGAACATTCTGCAGGGAGAAAACCAAGGGAGTCATATCATTCTTATCTTACATCGATTTTTTAATCTCTCTTTTCCCTTTCAGACAGGCACTGTGTTATTTGTGTGAGTGTGTTTTTTTTTTTAAATAAAGAAGAGAGAAAAAAAAGCTTAGTTATTTGACAAGTTGAGAAACGTTTGCCGTTACATTTTATGCAATTACATGGTTTAAATATAACTTACATAAGCTTTTTGTTACAATACATCGATATCATTCGAATCAATTTCTGGTGACTTTTGGAAGCTAGTCGGAAATCGAAGATTGAAGTATTTCTCAAGATCCATGACGACTGAATTTCGATAGAACACGATTGATGGGAACGTTGCTCATTCCGATTCAGTGTCGCGGTTAGAGCGTTCCAATGGAACACAGCGGAACACGCGAATCGCGCTGGTGATGAGAGAGAGAGAAAGAGAGAGAGATGCTCCGCTATCTGGTTCGCTGAAACATGAATTATTTTGATGCCAATCGATCACAATTATTAATGTTGCTTTTTCGAACACATTTTTAAATTAATTCCATTTTTTTTTAAAAAAAATTTACTAACGGACGACCTGTTGTTAATAATTTTTTTATAGACAAATCAATACTTGTAAAAAAGAAAACATAAAAACAAAAAAACAAAAAAAAAAACGGGTCTAGATCGAAAGAATTCACTGTCCCAACTTGAGACACTGAACTAACCACTCATCCTACCAAGAGAGCCCCGTTCCATCGTGCTCGCTTTCGTTTTATTGACTTTCGTATTTAAAAAGAAAAAAAATGCCTTATGCCTCAACTTATTTTGAGAGAAAAAAAAAAAAAAAACAGAAAAATCCATGATCCTAGTCTCGCAAAGGGCGAACATTTACAAACTTATCTCTCGAACGTCACAATTATTAAAGGAGCTTACCAAGTATTCGATAGATGCGGATGTTTTTTTCTTTCTTTATCGAGTCAAATTTACACACAGTTCCTTCTTCCAAAGTACTTGATGACATTTTCACAGCAGCAATGCAGAAAGTTCGGCCCGTGAGTTCGCGTTTTCCGGCGATGCTCTCCGCTCGTTACCGCAATTCTTTGTGAAAAGGATTATATCAATTAGTGGAAGTCTTTTCAGGTTTTGTGAGCAGTTACATGCCTATCAACGGAGTTCGATAATACCCGAAAGTCTACGCTTGTTGAAAAGGAAAAGGCAAAACCATGAAAGTTTAAATTCATCTGAATTTTGAGTAAAAAAAAAAAAAAAAAAAACTGCTGGCTAACTTTTTTTCCCGAACTTCACCTTAATTACAATGAGTAACTTTTAAGAATATAAAAGATTTCCAGATGCTAATTAAAAAACTTATTCGGAGCGGGTAGGTCCAGGCGAGAGGAGGGCGGAGAAGAGGGGGAGGCGGGCATGCACTTTACTTAACTCTTCTTCTCCGGGAAGTTGAATCGCTTCTTTCTTTGCTCCCTCGCTATCTGCATTTTCCACCCATCCTCAACCAGGAATTTGTTTCTTTCTCTCTCTTTTATCTCCCCATTTAAACGCATGCGTTAGAAAAGGATGGAGATTGGGGCTGTCGTGTGACTTTTCAGCCCATCTTTCTGTCTTTTCCTAACACGTGCTATCAAATGGGCTGAGAGAAAGAGAGAGAGAGAGAGAGAGAGAGAGAGAGAGAGAGAGAGAGAGAGAGAGAGGGGAGAGAGAGAGAGAGAGAGGGAGAAAATACAAGACCCTGGCTACGGCTATGTAAGTTCACCCACCGCTTCCTCTTCCAGTTTACCTTTCTCTCCTTAAGTTTCTATTTTCCTCGTTCCCCTTGTTATTCACTTCCTCCTCCTCCCTCCTTATGTTTTTTAATTGTAATCGACCAAAATCCTCTTGGATGGCCAAGTCCAAACCACGCTTTCTAATTCTAGTTTAATGAAGATGACTTGACCCAATTTCGAATAGTCCTTTTGTTAGAATTTAATTTATTACTTTTCTCCGTTCTCCTTTTTCCTTCCTACAGATCTCTCTCTCTTCTCTCTCTCTCTCTCTCTTTCTCTCTCTCTCTCTCTCTCTCTCTCTCTCTCTCTCTGCGATTCTGAATAAGACTATTTTCCATCATCGTCGTTTTTTTATCATTGAATGTTTGGCGCAACGCTGGGATTTCTTCCAGAGCTGCCGTTTTGCACATATATGTATTTAATGTAATTTTCCAACTCACCGATGATTCCATTGGTTAAGAAAAGATTACACAGTTCAGTTCAGTTTATGGCTGCACTGAGAGAAATCACTCCTTTAAAAACAAGGAAACACGTTTACTTGTGACAGTTTTCCTTGCGCGAAGTAAAGTTCTGTTGCATGAAGGAGAATCACTGTTTCAACAAGGAATCTTTTACTTGTAGCAACAGTCATTTTCCTTGGGGTAAATGAATTCCCCATTAGTCAATATTTAATTAACTGTGTAATTTCTTCAACACAAACGAAACACACCTTGGATTAAAAAAATAATTCTCTCAGTGTATAATATACGAAAATACTCAGATCTGTAAGCTTCTCTCAATCGGCGAAAATTCCGTTGGTTAATTAAAATAATATCCGCAAGTTTTTTAAAGTCATCAATCGACTCCACTGATTGAGACATAGATTACAGACTCGAGTATTTTTGTGCATTACAGTTATACACTGAACTGGACTGTGAAATCTTTTCTCAACCGGTGGAATTATCGGTCATCGGTGAATTAAAAAATGTCATTAATTATACGCAAATCGGCAGCTCTGGTTTCTTCTTTACCTTTTCCAAGCGTCTGGCCAGCCCGGTCTTATCCAATTAAAGTTGTCATTCATCGCACATTTACATAGTAATAAGCCATTTTGTGTCATCCAGGGCACGCCTATCTTAATATATGTTAGATTGGTTTATTTCTCTCTTTTTTCTCTTTTTCTTCATGTATTAAGTCGTCATACGATACAGTAACTAAGTATCGACCTCCGATTTTTATATTTTTATTTTTGTTTTTCAAACAAAACTTATTTTTCAAGTTACTTTTTCCACAGTAGATTTCGTGATTTTGCTGATGCCAATGGGCGTAACTATGGGAAGGTTGGGTACCTTCCCAGCCCCCACCCTCACTTCCAAGAGAATTGGGCAAGGAGAAAAACTGGGGTATAGGAAAAGAGAAGACAAGAAATAGAGAGAAAATAAAACCTATGATTTTGAGGAAGCCTCATAATCAGGATGTATGACCAATCCTTTCCTCTCAAAGAGAATTCTCCTTTCTATACACCAATGCCTCTTGTTGAAATGCTTAAATTTACAATTGAAAATTATCTTATGGGGACAGAATAACATCAGTGGCGTAACTACGCATGCATGCGCCCCCACGCAAAAAATAGAGCTGCGCCCCCCCCGGCTCACCTTCCCTCCCCACCCCTCTCCTCCACACCCCACTCTTTACCGGCCTAAAAGTTGTGAATCAATTTATTTTTTTGTCAATTTTAAATCAAAAATCGCCTAACTGTTCTTTTAAAACTTTTTCTTCCGTGCCTTAAATGTTGCAAATTCGTCAATAAGTGTTCCAAAATCCATCTCTTTCCACCAATCCTTTCGCTATCATCTTCGTCCCTGTTTTCCTATTTTTTGTTCTTCTCTTCTTTCTTCTTCTTTTCTTCCTTCTTCTTTTCTTTTCCTTTTCTTCCTTCGCCCTATATTTTCCTCCTCTCTCTTTGCGCCCACCGACGCCTTGCGCCCCCCCCGCAATTGCGGGGGCTGAGGGGGCTATTGTTACGCCACTGAATAACATATATCCAGTTTTTGAGCTTCCGTTTCGAGCCAAGGTAGATTGATATAACGCAGATGTTGGCGTTTCACTAAAACTGTCCATTACAATATCTGGAGTTGGCCATTGCACACATACACACAAATCTAAAAAGAAGGGTATGTAATAAGGTTTTGAAACATCGGAAATTTGAACAGTCATATGCCATAGACAACTGAGCGTGCTTTTACTATATCAAAGCTCGTAATCTCGGATGACGCTCAAAGCGGGTACGATAGGGTGGCGAGGAAGGGGGGAGGGGGAGGGGAGGGGGAGAGGGGAGGGGGCGAGGAAGAGGGGCGGAACGAATGATTTATTTTCCATCACGCGATACTGCAATCAGCTGTTGCGTTGAATGGATATCATAATTCACCGAGTCTCCTCTATCCGAAGATTGTATCGCCACACAGCTTTGAATCCATATCGTAACATCGTGCATCGCTCGTTCCCTCGGAACGCTTAAATATTTATATCAACTTTGCAGCCTTTGGGGTCGTGTGGAATTTTCTTTCCTTTAAGGTGATTCCAGACAAAACTTTTCCTTATTTCAATCAGGGGCGTCATTTCGGGTTCGGCTTGGGGGGGGGGGGGGGGCAAAAATGTGATGAACTTTTTTTCTGCTCATCAATGTTATTTTAGACACTCTACAGTCCTGCATATCCTATATTTAGCCTGATCCAAATTTTAGCCTATGAACCCAAATTCGTGCCTACAACACGTTCTGATTTTTAAGCTTAGAAGTGTGAGTGAGTTCAAGTGACGTCTATCTGCCTCAATTGCACTCCCTCTTATGGAAATTTTCTTGTTTCTACTATTTCGACTTTATTTTTCAGTATTTCAGCTTGAATTTTTCAGGGAATTTTCCTGTAGGTATAATCGCAACTGGCAAAGTTCCTTAATCTGTGCCTTTTGCGTGTATTCATCACTTTTAGCCAAAAACTGTTGCCTTGTTAAACAGTCTGCGAGACGTGGTGTGGTGGCTGCCTACGGTCGAAACAAATCGTCTCTAGAATCGCGCCTTAAGCAATTTTTTCAGCAATATTTTCAGTCATCGATTGTTTTGTTAATTTGACGTTGATTTATTTAATTTTTCTAGTTCAGTTAACCCAATTTATTTAATTTTGTTGTTGTTGCAAACTATGTTTATAGACTGAAAATAAATCATCATTATCATATCATTATCATTATCATATCATTTATATCCTCTCTTAACGAATGGAACGCTTTGTAAACGTAACAATGCATGAAAAACAACTAAGAAAGTATAACTGATAATTCAGAGCGTACCTACATAAATCATATTATGCAATTTTACTTTACCGAGAGTAGCCGAAATTGTATTCTCAAAAAATGAAGGCGCTTTGTAGGAGTTAAAACTAATGTCTCACCTGCAGAGGAATCCCGAACAATCCTTTCTAGTTGACGCGCCCAGGATCGAAACATGGCTTTTCCCGGACAAGAAAAATTGGTTTTTTTTTTTTTTTCCATTTTCAAAATCATTTGGGGTTGATATTCACTTGCAGAAACCATGTCGTACGACTCATTCCAAGCTCCACTGGCGGATCCAGATGGATTGTCTTTCTCTATCTCTATGATCATTTGATCGCGTGCGTTAGAAAAAGATAGAAGAGGGGGCTGAAAGTCACGTGACTGTCCCTTATCTGTCTTTTTCTAACACACGCGATCAAATGGCCATAGACAGAGCAAGTAGATAAAATTCCTGGATCCACTAGTGTCAACTCTATATAATGAATGCTTTCCAGTAGCGCAACGAGAGTTTCCTCATCTCTCTCTCTCTCTCTTGTCTCCATTAAGAAACGTATGTTAGACAAGGATGGACAAGGGGATAAAACCCCCTCTTTCTGCCCTTTTCCTATTCATATATTCAAATGGAAAGTGAGAGAGATGGACGAAATCCTGGTTGCGCCAGTGATGCTTCCACACATTTTTACCTTATCTCACTGTTGATTGTTCATAATCTCGATTTTTATTCGTAACCAGGCCTGCCGTTTTGCGTATAATCAATGCTATTTTTCTATTCACCGATGATTCCACCGGTTGAGAAAAGATTACACAGCTCAATTCAATGTATGACTGAAATGCAAGAAAATACTCTTATCTGTAATATTTCCTTAATCGGTGGAAACTCCGTTACTTAATTAAAATATCCGCAAGTGTTTTAAAGTCATCGACGACTCAACCGACTGAGAAAAGATTACAGATGCGAGTATTTTAGCTCATTACAGTAATACACTGAGCTGAACTGTGTAATCTTTTCTCAACCGGTGAAATCATCGGTGAATTGAAAAATAGCATCGATTATACGCAAAACGGCAGCCCTGTTCGTAACATTGTGTCCAAAAAATTCATTGTTTTGACCCACTGCGCATGTGCGACGATCGGAACCATTACGAAAAATTAAACTCCGATCGAAACCATCAATCTAAACTCTGTAAGATTGAGTCAATCGATCGAAGGCTGGTCTAACTCGACTTCAAAACCGAAACATAATATCATTTTATTCTGAAACCATGGCAACATTTTTTTTTTAGATAAACACTGAATTCAGAATCTCATATAATATAGTTTGTTTCTTCGCCATATTTACTTCAAGGCAGGATTTTGAAGTAATTTTGAGACTCTGTGAGGGAATTTACATTGTTGAACGAAATTGAAGAGCGCGGCTGTTTTTCGTTTGTTTTTCACGTGAGTTTTAATTAGCCAAATGCAACGTTGCCAGATTGCATGCACCATGACTGATAATTATGAGAGAGCGAAGTCAGGAGTAGCATCAACTATCGGCAATGTATTGGGTGGGAGTGAGGAGAACTCACCCAGTCGAGTAGGGCTATGAGCAGTAAGCACTATGCAAGGCAGTGGCGTAGCGTGAAATTTGGCAACGTTGCACTGAGTCCATTTAAACCCATGTAAATGGTCGAATGAAAAGGTGTTCACCGAACACCCTATAGTTCAATCTTTTTAATGGGTTTAAATTGATACATTATAACGTTGCCAAATTGCACGCTCCGCCACTGATGCAAGAGGGTGGACCAGAGCCAGCCGTTGCCAGGAACTCGGCATTCTCTCTCTTTGACCATTTTGATTACGTGTTTTAAAATAGGATGGAAGTAGCGGGAAGGGGGGGTTATCGAGTGACTTCAGCCCCTATCGCTCTCTCTCTCTCTCTCTCTCTCTCTCTCTCTCTCTCTCTCTCTCTCTCTCTCTCTCTCTCTCTCTCTCTCTCTCTCTCTCTCTCTCTCTCTCTCTCTCTCTCTCTCTATCTAACACATGTGATCAAATGGATAAAGAATAGGAAAATAAGGATATCTGGCTACGGCTTTGAGGGGGACTAAAGCTGTGATGATAAAATATCGTAAACAGTCCATCCTTGGGGACCGATCATTTACTTCATAGATAAACTGATCGTTCAGACTGTCAATGAGTGATGCTATTGGTTAAAAATTGTAAAACTTAGCTGTTGCTATATGGTAACCATCGTTTAAGTGCCCGTTTTTAAAAGCCATTAAATGAAAGGCCTTTGTTTTAACGGGCACTTTAACGATGGTTACCACATCACAGCCAAGTTTTATAATTTTTGACCAATAGCATCACTCATTGACAGTCTTAACGATCAGTTTATCGATGAAGTAAATGACCGGCCCCCTGATCATACATATTTCCCATTATGGATGGGAGAAAAAAAGGATTTGACCCTTTAAAGACCAGGTTAGTTCACATGAACGTCACTTTTCCATTTGTATAGGGAAGGTCGTTAACTGTTCGTACTCGGGGGAGTTGGAATTGCATATACGACGGATTGAAGGCGCCAGACGAAATCTCATCTTTTTACACTTCACGAGAATCGTATTTATTCGGAATCCTGATACTGGAACAATGTGAAATAGACTAGAGGAGAAAACCGAGTATATTCGGACTTGGTTCATAATGAGTTAAATAAATAACGAATTTGAAAGATGACTATTAAAATAAAAAAGTAAAATCGACGGAAAATTAAAAAAAAAAAAAGTTTGAGAGATGGCGTTGCTCACGTCGCGTCGCGTCGTAACGCGATTATTCCTATCTACTGCGCCTGGCTCGCTCACATGCAATCTCCATTACCTCGCCAAGACCGCGACACTCAACGTACACGCAGCGCTATCTCCCGACGATGAGCCGAAGCTCCACGCTTCTTCGAAGAGTCGCGACTCGGCGCGCGACGCTCTCTGACGATCGGAAAAAGTACTATTTTTTTTAAGCATCATCCCCTTTCGAAATTCTTCAGTCCATCCCTTTTTCTGTCCTCGTTCGTTTCGCGTTTTATTCCACCCCCTCTAGTCGGCTTGTGCGAATGACGGACGAGTATAGTTCGGGCGGGAGGTCGGAATGGGGAAGAGAGGGGGGGGGGTAGCGACGAAGCGCAGTTTCTCGTGTGCTGGTATTGACGGGATAATTTTCGCGTGAAACATCCCCTACACTGCCATGTCGTTTCGTTCTTCGTTCTCGGAAAAAAGAGATCCGAGGAAATATCAGGTGATAGCGTTGCGCTCGTTCATGTATGAGGGGTGGGAGAGAGATGGAGAGAGGGGGGGTGGGGTAGAGAAGGGGAGGAGAAGGAGATCGTGGCTCTTGGAATGTATTTTTTGGCTTTGACGAGAGAATGAGGAAGAGAAAGAGGAAGAGAAAGAGAATGGAAAGAGAAAACGAGCGGAAAAGCACAAGGAAATAATAATGCCGCTTTGCTTCGACTAGCTACGGTATATTCAGAACCCCAGAGGCCCAGAAAGCGGTATCAAATTTAGATTGCTGCAGTTAAGCGCAGACATTTTAGCCGGTCGAATGATAGAAATCCTGGATACTTCCAGGAAGATGTTCATTGCTCGAGCTAGGCAAATATTGGTTTAGCTTTTGGCGAGAAATGATAAGTAGTCTTTGACTTTTTTCCCCCTCTCTTTTTGAAGGTGAATTTACATCAAAGACTTCAAGAGGAGTTCGATGGAGCGTTTAGGAGCACTCTGAAATTGAAGTCTGGCCTTTTCCGATATACCGCAGGTCAAGAGTGTCGGGACTAGACATGAATTCGTTAGATGCGCAGTTCCACTCTTGGAATTTGAGTGTTGACTTTTATTTATGACGTAATGACTTTTGGGTCCAACGTCGGCTTTATTGCTAGTCTACTCAGCTGTACACATTTATATCTTTCTTTAAAAATTCTGCGCGTTCAGTCAATTTTTCCTTTTATATGATCAAATGGGTATCTTAAAGGCATCACAATGGTGAGCTTTAATGATTGCGAGTACTTCTTGAATAGAGCTCCATTCAGAAAACGGTGAAAAGTATCTACACCATGCGTATAGTATTAAATACGTAGTTGTTTAAATTTTGGCAGACGGACAAGTTGCCATTGAAACTATGCGACTTACCAAAATAACGACGATGATTTTTTTTTGCTTATTTTGTTCAATCGAATATTTTTAAATTTCCGAATTTGCATCGTCAACAGAAATGTTTTTCTACTTCAAAATTTTTTGGCCTCTCAAAAATCATTTCAAACTCGTCAGAGGGCAAGGGTAATAAGGTGTGAATTCTAACCTAAATATCGTAGAGAAGGACCTCACATTATTTGGTCACAGTAACAACTCATAATCATAGTAGCTGCATGAATAAATCGCAAAAATTGTCAAACATATGAATGCCGCAACTTGGAGCGTCTACTTTCGGCCCAGCGACGCAACTTTCAATCATTTTAATCTCTTTTCCACCCGTTTGGGTGGAAGTTAGTAAGAAAGTGAAAAAGGGACCGGAACCCTTCTTTGGAGTTCCCAAATCTCCTGTAACCTCTGAAATCAGTAGCTGTCTTAAACAATGAGCTATAACTTTAGAGTGGCAGCGGGCTGGTCCACTTTGTGCCCCACAGGGTAGAAGGAATCCCGGGAAAAAGCGGAATTTGGACGGCAGATTCCAAGGTTTGAGGTTAAATTTTGTTAGTCGTTCGGAATTTGGCGGGAATTTGGACGGTAGATTCCAAGGTTTGAGGTTAAATTTTGTAGGTCGTTTCCGGCGATGCCCGAGTTTGCTTACGAAACGACCGGAAACAACCTACAAAACTTAACCTCAAAATCGATTTGTACGGCAAGATGGCGGAGCCCTAGGTGACAACAATGAACCAGCGGAACGTTCCTTGATGTGCCACTCTAAAGTTATAGCCCATTGGTCTTAAACAACAGAACCTAAAATACTATGCATGGAGGAAGCAGGGGAGGGGAGATGAGGGCCTCACGAGCATTTTTAGTGGGACCTTTGGATCCTTAGAAAACTGGGACTCTACAATTCAGCAGGGACCAGTTCAGGGCAGTGACCAGATACATAACTGGACACTGTACCTTCAATTGTCACCTAAAGGCTGATTCTCCCTATTTGGACGAGACGAGACGAGATAGGAAGAAACGATGAATCAAACAGTAAACAAGAGTCGCAATTGAATGGAAGGCTTGCGTGGTCAACGTAGATAAGAGATCGGAACGCGGGCTGGCCTCTGATTGGCTGCAACGGGTGGAGCAAAAATGACTCGGGGTATATGGAAAATAACACGGGATTTTCGTTCCGGGGCGTTTATCTCGAAACCGAAGCAAAATAGTATGTAAACCATTTATACGAGTCGATTTAGCATTTTTTTTCGAACAATTTGATACGTCATAAGTGCCACTTTATTGCAAATTCGAAAAGACTGTTTCAGTTTAAAAGTACGCACAATAGTGTGATTGCATGCTTGGCGTGTGTTTGAGCAGTGTTTGAGTAACTCACTATTGTGAGTACTTTTCAACTGAAACAGTCTTTTCGAATTTGCAACAAAGTGGCACTTATGACCTATCAAATTGTTCGGAAAAATCTGCTGAATCGACTCGTATTAACTTGTTTAGATACTATTTTGCTTAGGTTTCGAGATAAACGTCCCGGAACGAAAATCCCGTGTTATTTTCCCTATACCCCGAGTCATTTTTGCTCCACCCGTTGCAGCCAATCAGAGGCCAGCCCGTGTTCCGATCCCTTATCTACGTTGACCACGCAGGCCTTCCATTCAATTGCGACTCTTGTTTACTCTTTGCGATGAATCCTATTGGTTTAAATGGCGTCACGTGACAGATTTGAAGTCATTGAGGCGCGGAAAGAGCTAGCTCCGAGTCATGATTTTGAAATGAATGACTCGGCGCTCGCTCTTTCCGCGCCTCAATGACTTCAAATCTGTCACGTGACGCCGTTTAAACCAATAGGATTCATCGTTTCTTCCTATCTCGTCTCGTCTCGTCTCGTCCAAATAGAGAGAATCAGCCTGCTGAGCATCACAGGACTCAGTGAAGAGGAGGAAACTCCTCTTCACATTTTGTGGGACTGTGAAGCTTTTAGGAGAAGCAGATATATTTACTCTGGGGCTGGGATCGACTGGACCCAGAGGACGTAAGGAGCTTAACGATCAGAAGCGTACACAAGAATTTGTCTTTCTCTCTCTTTCCCCACTTGAACACGTGAGTTGAGAAAGGACAGGTGCTCGAACGTGACTCCAGCCCCTATCTCTTTCCTTTTCTAGAACATACACTCAAACGGGAAAAGAGCGAGAGAGAGACTAATGCCTCCGTACGCCAATGTACGGACCAATGATGAGGGACTTATTGTGCTTCATCATAAAGACAGGGCTACTCCGTTTGCTCTAAATTAGGACTATTAGGAGGTGGCACAATGAGGCCACACTTAAAGGCCTGAGTGCCGACTTGGCTCTATTACTTGGGCCACTCTCAATAAGGCAGTTGCAAGGGTCTGAAATGTGTGTTTTTTATGAAGAAAATTAAATTACTTGATGAGTTGAGAACAAAGATGCCTTTGGTTTCTACTTAAGTCTCATTGTTCCGACGATGAGATTTTGGCCCAAAATACATTGTTTTAAATGGGAATTCCGCGTAGTGACGTCACTACACACCCGATTTTTTACAACTTTACACGTTTGTATCTCCGAAACCAAAACACCTAGGAAAAACCAAAGGCACCATTGCTCTCCGCTCGTCGAATACTATCATTTTCTTTATAAAAAACACAAAATTTCAGACCCTTGCAACTGCCCCATTCAATTCAATTCAATTCAATTCAATAGGAAGAAAGCACTTTGAAGATGTCTTAATCATGAGCTTTCAAACATTAATAAAAAAATAAAAGAATAGGGGTACAGGTTTGATTCCAGCCCTTTCCAATAGGCTTCGATACCATTACAATGGGTCTGTTGCAACCTTTTGCTACAGCGCAGCGCTATAGAGAGTTCAATCTCATGTAAAATCGCGTGAAAAGTCCATTGGTGGCATCAGGACGTCATCAAATGCTGTATGAAACTCACGAGAGATGTTTAATGAAATCCAAGATGGCGGTAAAATATTGAGCAACTTATATGCATGCACTACGAACATCCAAGGATAGCCAACCTCACAATATTGATCACACCAAATCACAATGTAAATAAACCCATAACCTCTGAAGCTGTGAGGTTGTCAACGTTTGGCAATCCTTGGATGTTAAAGGTGTATGCATACAGATTGCTCGATATTTTATCACCATCATCTTGGCTTTCATTAAACGTCTCTCGTGAGTTTATTATCGCATTTCATGACTTTCTGATGCAACCAATGGACTTTTCGGGCAATTTTACATAAGATGAAACACTCTTTATCGTTGTAGCAAAAGTTTGCTACAGACCCATTGTGGTACAGCTCAAAAGGTTGTTCATCAGACCTATTTGCGAGTTACCGCTCACAACACTGAGACGGTTTCACCGAACCTATATGAACTCTCGTTAGGCCAAGGCCAACGACTGTTAAAAACCTTTATTAAAATCTCGCTTCAATGAAAGCTCAATGTATAAGTAATCAAATAAGATCAAATTAAGAATCATTCCAACTAATAATTCTACTTCATTAAGTGCGGCAGGCAGTTTTACTTTTTTTTACTCACGAGAATTATCAACCGGAACTCGCTGAACCAGTTTTCAGGACTTCCGATCTTCGAATATTTTTTTATCGACATAACCGGTTTTTGAGGGGTGCAAACGTGATTCTATTCCATACTTTACACCCGTATTGAAATAGATTGGTTCGGTTTTTGGGATTAATTTTTTTGGCATGATACCGGGCTACTCGTGGTGGGAAATATGAGAATCAAAAGTATCGTTGAAATTGTAGGTATAATGAGCCTTAGATGTCACTAGTAAAATTTGACAAGCCAGTCACCACGGTTACAAAAAAAAAAAAAAAAAAACACTCATTTGTATATCAAATGATCTTTTCCGTTCGTTCGTTACTTTGAAATTTGCCCCAGCAGAATGGCTATCACCTAAGAAGAAAAAAATAAATAATAATTTAAATATTCAAAGTCTCATTGGGCATGGGTGGATCCAGCAATTTGAAAAAAAAACTATGAATTCACCCCCATTTAAACGTATAAGAAACGATAGATTCTTGAGGGGGCCATAGCCCTTTACTAATCGATTGTTTCTCATGCATTCAAACGAGGAAAATACACAGTTGTCAGATTGCTGGATCCATTTTTGTCGTAGGAGCCATAGTCGCAGTGTTTCTGTAGCCAGCCAAGTTGATAGAGGGAGGAGGCTTCATTCAAAACACACGGAAAGAGCTTCATTGGAAAATGAGCCTGTTACGGTGACGTCACGTGAAGAATGCCAACGGTGAAATTTTATCATTTAAACCCATGCACAATTTCGATGTAAAAAAAAAAAAAAAATAAAAAAAAAAATACTGTTCACGCACTTCAAATATTTCGATCTTATTCATGCGTTTAAATGGACCCAATGTAGCGTTGCCAGATGGCACTTGATGTCATTGGTCTCTTACGTTTTGCAAACATAACATGGCACATTGATTTCTTACGTAAAAATCTCTGAAAATCACGATGCGCTTTTTAAATTCATTCAAAATCTACTCATTAACTGAGGAACTCATTCTCATTCTAGGCAGTCCGCGCTACATTATGCGTGGCTATATGTTAACTTTAAACATAATCGTAACCACAAAATTTTGGATTTTTCATTTGAAATCCCTCATGGTGGTTACGCAGGTTACCCATTAATCCGTCACTCTAGATAAATGTATGGCTCGTTGGCTTTGATCCACTGTGCGCCGCATCAAAATACATTGAAACAAATGGACGAATTACTCGCATAAACCTAACCTAAAAATCCCCCATGGTGGTTACGCAGGTTACCCATTAAATCGCCACTCTAGATAAATGTTTAGCTCGTTGTCTTTGATCCACTGTGCGCCGCATCAAAATACACGGAAACCGCTTAAACCTAACCTAAAAATCCCCCATGGTGGTTATGTAGGTTACTCATTAAACTGCCACTCTAGATAAATGTTTAGCTCGTTGGCTTTGATCCGTTGTGCGCCGCATCAAAATACACGGAATAAATGGACAAATTACTCGCATAAACCTAACCTAAAAATTCCCCATGGTGGTTACGCAGGTTACCCATTAAACTGCCACTCTAGAATTTTAGATAAATGTATAGCTCGTTGGTTCGATCTAATCGACCCAGGAATCATCTCAAGAGTACATATATTAATGTTTAAGGTTTCAATATTTGTCTATCCCATTCTTGCTCCTGCGTTAATTCTAATTGGCAATTAGACATATCCCATACAAATAACACTCGTTACTTGTTATCGTTATATGAAGCAGTAGTCATATTTTGATCCCAAGAACAATCAGAACTTTATCAGTAGTCCTATGATTTGATGGAACTCTAAAAAAGAGGTATGGAATTGACAGCTGGCACCGGTCAAAGTTAATCGGTTTTCGAATTCATCGCTCAAAAATCTGCTGTATTTTTTAACGTTTTTAAGAAAAAGTATAGACAGATTATTGTAATAGTCAGAAAACTTTAGGTTTTAAATCTTAAATGGGTAACAACTAAGCTGATTTTTGGTATAGTTGCTCATTTGACCAACCTGAAAGTTCCACAAAAAGGGCATTCCTTAGTCAGTGAGGCAGATAGACACAATATTATCCCTCGCACTCACTAGCAGTCACTAAGCGCATTGAATTTAATATAATTAACGGCTTCAATTCTCAACCTATTTCTCCCATTTTTTGCTCAAATTTAGGTTCTGACGTTCTTGGATTTTGATCGTTTTCTTTGGTTGCAGTTTAATTAAATTTCCGAAAACGCGATTTTCCCGAAAATCTACTAGTGGCGCTATCCATCGGATCGAAATCTGGAAAAGTTTTGTCTGGAATCACCTTAAATACAGATATATTCAATTACCTGTCCCTTCTTCACAAAAACCTCTTAGTTAATGAAGGTCCATCTAGATTGAAAATTAAGGTGACGCAGGAATTACTATAGGACGCCCTTACTACTCACTGAAAGATTTTATTGAAAATCCCATCTAGTGCTTCTATAAAATTATTGATGTATAAGATAAGATGTGTAATTGACGTGTACCATAGCTGTTTTTCATGGCTTTTATGTTTGGATAAATATATTATTATTATTATTACGAGGGTGGATTTTAAAGTTAGTTTACCTATTTTTTTTCTCAGAAACTATCAATGCTAGAAAAAAACAAACCCAGCGTTGACACGTACGTACTTTCAGCTTTCTAACGAGCTTTAGTTTTTCAACTTTGACCAACGTGTTGCGGAGATATCGTGGATTTTCCCCACCCGTCTCTCCTTCAAACGTGCCCACCTTTTCACGCGCTACAGAAAACTGCGAGTTTCGGCAGGCGATGCGCTCATCTCCGGATCAGACATCTCAATAACACCTGGATGCATGTTTTTTACTAAATAGATTCCTCTTCTACTGATAATATGATCTAATTTGTATCGATCTTCAAAATTTCGGTCAGAACTGAAAGTGCAATCATCATGAATTGACACTAGATTAACAGCTTGCGTCAAAACCTGGTTGAGGAGTATGGGGAAAGAATTTTACGACGGCTTTATACAGAAACTAGTGGCCGGTGGCCGCTTCGCGGCCAAGCATCATTCCGTTTCGCGTGATTTTTGTTTATTCAAGCTAGACTTTGACTCGATATCATCCACTTTCTAACTCCGTTTGCTATTCGCCCATCTAATCTTGCTCCGAAGAACGAAATCTAAAAACTTACTCTATTATTCCTGAAATACTACACTACAGTGGTATTTTCTCATGTACACTAAAGGTTTAGAAAACAGGAGTCATCATTTGGAAGGGCATAAATAACATAACCCCCGCCGCCACCTCCTTACATGAAACTTAAACATTTTAGGGGTAGTCGTTCTCAAGAGGGCCCGATCCAAAACCGCAAATTTTTTTTGACGCTCATGGAGACGCCGAAACCCCTAGAATGGCGCATTAGAATGCGTCATATTAGCGCATGTGGATTACACGATTTAGAACTGTACAGAGAAAAGAAGGAAAGGAGAGAAAGAGACAGCGCGAGAGTGAGAAACCTGATGCATTCACAATAAAATGAGAAGTTCGGGATAAGCGAACAAATTCGCATGACCGAGATCGCACACCTACAATAACCTTTCATTGAACTGACATGTAAGAGTATAAGACATTGCGTTTCAGAAAATCAAAAATCTATGGAAGAGTGGAAGAGAAACTTAGCGCGGGAAAAGTATGCCTTTTTCAAACAGCCCTTTATTAACGACAATAATTTTTTGAAATAGGTTGGCTCGAAAATTCAAGCAAACTTCATCAAAGATTTTAATTTTTCAAGCTTATTGGACGTGGGGTCACTTACACATTATACACCCCTATTATTTGGGGTCATTCCTTCAGCGTTTTTTGACCATCGATTTCGCAGCAAATTGCCGTTTTTTGGCTACTTTTTCAAAAAATTCCTTGGCGCATTTGGTGTACGTTTTAGAGCTTTTGGCTTATTTTTTTTGGGAATTGGCTCTTTTAAATGGTTGCCTCCCCCCCCCCCCAAATGATGAAATTCCTACTTTTTAGAGTTGTTCCAGACCACTTCACGAAGCTCAAGTTAGTATGACCAGTGAATACTGCTGGCAGCCGATTTTAGCGTGCGACGCGACGGCGACGGGTCTATTGGACCCAGTTTCAGTATCTAAGGGCATCTCAAGTTCACCATAGAGTTTTAGAAGTAAACGGTTAGGCAAAAATTACATCAATAAATGCACTCATCGGTCGCAATCGGTTGTGACAAAACTCGCATAGCGTTTCAAACTCTATCTCACCCACTCTCCCGTGCGACCTCCAATCCCGTGTATACCCACCTCTTTCTATAGCACTGGCGGCTCGTGGAGGTGAGGCGACGAAAATGAGAGGTGTACAGGTTTTTTTTTGAAATCCTCTTCACATAAACTTTTTTGATAATTTTATGTTCCATTCATACTTTTTGGACTATTGAAAGAAAGGACGATGGAATAATAATTATATAAACCTTTGTATTTTTTTTTTTAATTTTTTTTCTTTCTCAAACTTCAAAAAATGTGAGGTGATGGATCCCTGTCGCCTCACTTGCCTCACCTGGCGAGCCGCCACTGCTTTCTAGTGTCCTGATTCGTATTTACAGGGCCTCGTATTACGGCATGTTAATAGCAAAATCGCATTAAAATTGAGGAATGCATTTCTGCCAAAAAATATTTCACAAAAGATGTCTCTAAATACAGTTTTTTTTTTTAAAATTATAATATAGCAGTACAACATGGGGGTTGCGTGAGAGCAAGAAAGACTGTTTGTCTTTGTTTGGATCGCTCATCACCGGATAACGTCATCACCAAGTCATCACTAAAAGAACCGTCTATTTCGAAATAAACGTCGTACTGGCCCATAATATTACTGCACAGATTAAAAAATAACAGTTATATAATCAAATGAACCATAAAAAACTACATACTCAAGGCTCAAGAGATCTATCGAAACTTTGTTTTCTTTTTTTTTTTTTGTTTAAATCGGAAAAAAAGACCTTAAAAACATTATAACCTTGCCAAAACGCGAACTGAAACGAAAACAACTCAAATCGCCAACTTTAAAATGAAAAAATCTGCAACCATATTCTTGGTTCGTTAGTAAGTAGTATTCTTGGATGAATCACTTGCACATTTATAAAGTAAACAACGCAAATGCGTTGTTGTTGTAAATACAACAGGAAGCCAATTATTTTCTTAACTCAGTAATATTTGACAGTTTATTATTAATAAGAAAAATATAACCACCGTCTCAACTAATCAATATTAACCCTAATGTCCCTAATCATTTAGTTTCTTTATAAATTCTCGAAACCTAGCTCAAATTTGCAGGGTTATATTCGAGGTATCGAATCAATGCACCGATCTCATCAAGTCATCACTCGTTGATTGTACTATTCTGTAAATTTGCATATGAAACATATGATAAATATCGAAGCTCTATACACCACGAAGCGATACAGCAACCGCGTCAAGCCATCATCAATCGAAGACTGTACAGTGCTGTCGTATATTTAACATACATAAAATTTTTTATTAAGTCTGAAGTGACTGTATATTTCTCGACACAGCTAGCAGCACTGTGACTGTCCTATTGAGTATATCTACGAAAATACATGGATAAAAAGTCGAAGCTATACATCGATATCATTAAGTCGCTATTAAAATGCGTCTACCCGAACGGTTCCTCCCGCGAGTAAAACATATGATGAACATCGCCATGGTAACGTCAAATCGTGCGATCGAATTAAAAAAAAAAATTGTCAGAGCATCACGTTTCTCGCTCACACGCGTACAAAATCGAATGCTCTTCCGCACGTATGCATTTAAAAAAGGACTACAAAATCTCGCTTCTCTCTCTCACCCTTGCAAAACGAACTGATTCGCATCCTTTTCGCACTCGCACAACTTTTTGAGAGAAAAGTTTTTAGCATTTTAAAAAGGGACGCGGGGCCCGTAAGGAAAAACTTATAATTTTCCCGAAGCATTGGAGCCGATCCCGATCGAACGGTACCAGGCCCCTCCCCAACGGTGCAATGGTTCTCCGGGAACTTAGCTTTATTCTTACAAAAATAATATAAGATTGTTGCACCGATATAAAAAAATTTAAGAATCTAGCGGGTAAGTATGTCAACAAATGATGCCTCACAACAATGTTATAACTTGTTGCAATAAAATAATAGCTCTATTTTACTTTTCAAAGTCTGAAACTCATGTTTTCTGTGAGGCTAAAAAGGTGGGCACGTTTGAAGGAGAGAAGGGTGTGGAAAATCCACGATATCTCCCGCAACGCGTAATCCAAATTTGAAAAACTGTAGCTCGTTGAAAGCTGAAAGTACGTACGTTCCAACTCTGGGTTTGTTTTTTTTTCTAACATTAATGGTTCTCGAGAAAAAAAAATAGATAAACTTACTTTAAAATCCACCCTCGTATTATGTTCTCGTCTTTAGGGTGCTCAGTCTTTTTCAAGGCTGGTATTTGAGTCCTCTCTTGGTAATAAAGTACAAAAGGTGAGGCCCGTTTAAATTTACTTTTCGAGTTCATCGCCAAGAAAATCGCCGGATGATTCTGCAACTTCCTAACAGAGCGGCTTTCTTTAGCTGTTGGTAGAGCTTCATTTTAAGTTTCAGTGTTTCAAGACTGAGAAAAAGTTTTTTGGGGATTTCTCCGGTGACTCTGATGAGTATTATGGGTACGATGTCTACTTTTTCCAGTTTCCACAGGACTTTGATTTCGTCTACCAGAGCCATGTATTTACTCATCTCCTCAGCGTATTAGTTTTGAGTGTTGGTTGCCAATGGAACAGCGATATCAATGATGTAAGAGACTTTCTTCTTTTTTAACGTCAGCACTATATCTGGAATGATGTTCGGTGTGGTATTGTGGGTTCGAATTTTCCTGTTCCAATACAGTCGGGAGGTTTCATTTTCTTTCACAGGCGGTGGTTCGAAGAAACTCATAATAAGGTTTTAAATCAGTTTCATTGAAGTGTTTTTTAAGGAGCTCCTGATAGATAATTTTTTCCACCGAGTTGTGTCGGTGTAAGTATTGTTTCGGGGCTACTTGTATTATTACCGCATTATTATCATTATTAGAAACAATTATGATCTGACTGCATGCGAAGGGAGGAAAATGCGAAAGTAAAATAAATAATAAAAAAATAAAAATAAAAGTAAAATGGTTTTGAATGGTCCATGTTATGTTCGACGGTACACTCGTCTTCTCTCTTCGGAATGAACGATGAAGGTAAAGAGGGAATAGACTAATTAAACAAAATAGGTGTGTAACGAAAGAGAAAAAACCCTTGAAATAGATTTAATGGCGGTAGATATTTTCAGCCTATTCAGGGCTGGTGCAGCAGTGGAACGTGGTACAGCTTGGAGCGTGTCGAGGGGGCTGTTTGGGGGGGGGGTGGTTAGAAAAATTCAGGGAGCGGATATGAGGGAAGAAAGAGAGACTTGTGCCCGCGAATGGATTTTGGGGGGTGGGAGGGGGGGGGCGAGCGCAGCGCTCAACCAGCGATGCGACGCACAGTTTCCTGAAATATAAAATGTCGTGGACGTATTATGGTTTGAATCATTATCACTTTAACAATTTAAAATGACGTAGAAATTATCCCATATAGGACTCACAACCGCAGTCATGGGCGGATCCAGCAATTTGGCGACCATGAACGCGTCCCATTTGAACGCATGAGAAACAATCGATTCTTGAGGGGGCCATGGCCCTTTTACTAATCGATTGTTTTGCATGCATTCAAATAGGAAGCATCCACAGTTGCCAGATTGCTGGATCCGCCTATGACCGCAGTGCAACTTCTTGAATATGCTGAGTGCATATTATTAAACGGGTGCTTTTTAGATGAGCTGGTTTCTGACAGCTCTCAATGTCTATACGCAGTCAATGTGATCCCATGTAACGACCTCTACTGAACGAACAAATACAAATTAAAAAAAAAAAATAATAGATACTAAAAATACACAAATGAAATAAAGAGAAGAGGGCTTTATTGCCATTATTTCATTCTCATTGCATTTAACCATTATCCACTGCTGAAATGGACGTTACATAGTGCAATCCCTTAAAAAAAACGAAAAACAAAAAACAAAACAAAAAACACGTGGTTGCGTGATTCTGTCAAACGAGGGTTTGGACCTTTGCTGACTAGACACGATGACAGTTAGACAGTGGGACAGAATTGATATTAGTATCAGTGATGTTGTATGGGTCACAAATGGAGAGATTTTTCCTATTTTTCCTTTTATTTTCTTCGCCTGGAACATGAATTTTATGGCATTTCGTCCTGGCCTAGGCTTTAAAAAAATGAGGAGCTAGGGACTTTAACTGAACAATATTGATTTCTCAGTTTTTTCAGCTGGACAAGCCAAAAAAGGAAGAAAACAAATTATTTAGCCCTATTCTACGGGCAAGAATATGAACAATAAGTATTCCAGAGAAGAAGGAAAATAATCAAAATCAAGCGCCGATGAACTGACAGGTTTTTCTTGTGTTTCTGTGACAACTGCAAATGAAATTTTCGGCGAATCCCTTCAATCACACATTCGAACTACAACCACCGTTTAGCTCACTTATTTTTTTTTTGAAAAAAAAAAAAAAAAAAAAAAAAAAAAAAAAAAAAACAAAAAACAAAAAACAAAACAAAAAAAAACAAAAAACAAAAACAAACAAAAACAGAAACAAAAACAAAAACAAACAAAAACAAAAACAAAAACAAAAACAAAAACAAAAACAAAAACAAAAACAAAAGCAAAAACAAAAACAAAAACAAAAACAAAAACAAAAACAAAAACAAAAACAAAAACAAAAACAAAAACAAAAACAAAAACAAAAACAAAAACAAAAACAAAAACAAAAACAAAAACAAAAACAAAAACAAAAAACAAACAAAATCAAAAACAAAACCAAAACAAAACATATCCTAATGAGCAACACTATTCTCAGGTGATACCGAGAAAATAGGAGAGAAAAACCCAGACATATTCCAGGCAGCGGCGTCGCATGCAATCTGGCAACGCTGCATTTCGTCCATTTCAAATGCATCAAAAAGATCGAACTAATTGAGATGCACAGTGTGCTTTCTCAAATCGATATTTTGCATAGGTTCAAATAGAGGAAATGCAGCATTGCTAAATTACACGGGACGCCCACTGATTCCAGGTTACCTTGAACTGTGCGACGGGTGGTGCGGCAAAGCGCGGCGCGATGATGCTCAGTAGAGCCGTCCAATGAGGGGGGCTCTAGGCCCCGGTCGGTTGGCTAGCCGGTACCGGTGGGTGTGGTGGAGGGGTGGGGGGGGGGGTTGATGGGAGACGGGAGAGTGAAGGTGAAGTCGCATATTAATGTACATGTCGTTGTCATAGAAACGCTTTATTTTTCCTTTTTCGTCCGGCTTAATGATTTCCTGTGTTTTTGCGCAAGGCCGGCAAAAATGTTAATGCGAAAAATGTGCAGTTTTAACTCTCCACCAATGATCCGAGCCGGGAGAGGCGAGCCTGGGTTCCCGGTTTATACGCGGCCGGACGGGCGGTGGGGTGGGGTGGCGGCCGGTCGGGGGGGGAGGGGGGAGTCGCTCGAAAAAAGAGAGGGTGACTCTCTCCCAGCATTATATAAACTGTCGCGACGTATAATGCAAAGTTTTGTCTTCCTATTTTCCATTTACATACATTTTTCATCCTCTCCTTTCACTATTGACAAAAATATCACGGCTTTTCATTTAGCTAGAGAACGGAATATATTTTCCGTTTATTTTATAGTTGCGTTGTAAGGGTACGCTTTTTTGTTCGACTCACGGTACTTGACTATGGTATTATCAACGAAAAAAAAGCGATGGAGCCAAAGTTGCTACGCTTTCCTATTTCCTTTCATTCTTTCATCTCTTTGAAATAATATAATAATAAAAAAAAACTATCATTATGGAAACCATCCGGAGAACATAAATTCTTTTCATTTCCGCAACCTCATTTTGTCCTGGAGAAAAAGTTCGAGATTCAAGTTCGAAAGTAGAAAAAAAATAATTATAATTTGCCATCGCATTCAGTGATTCTAAAAACCTATTCCAAAGTATGCACGCAAACAAAGCGGGATGCATCACTAAGACTAACGATCCTGAATAATTGTAAAGCTTTTTTTTTTGCTTTTTTTTTTTGTTTTTGTGTTTTTGTTACGATTTGACCGGAACCAAAAGCGTGCGGTATCAGCAAGCAAGGCAGGCACTCCTTGATCTAAGATTTTCTGAATTATTCAAAATTCCCTTATTAACTGACTACTTTTTAATAGTTTCTCTGTCATTCTACTAATTCCTACGCATTCCTACGCTTTGTAAAAAGCTAAGACTTTGCAATAGAAAAGTTCCTATTCGGCAAAATCTGTTAATAACGTTGAAAACGAAAACAAATATCGAGGAAAAAACTTTGAAAGATTAAAATAATGAAAATATATCTTTGCCACTAAATCGGATGTTTTACGGTTCTGCCATTTTCATTATTTTAGATGCTGCAATTCTTTATGTTTTTGAATTTGGGAAAGGGGGAGGGGGAGGACCTCAAATCCCATGAGTTTATTCTTGAAAAAGCAGGTTTCTTTGATTTGTTTTATAGAGCTTATGTTATTACCTTAACATCATTACAATGTTAACAAGTTTTTTTTTTTTTTTTTTTTTTTTTTTTTTTTTTTTTTTTTTTTTTTTTTATAATTGTAAATCATTTTATGACAACTTGGTTAAACGTTTCATGCTGATCAAAATTTGAAATCATGCGTAAAATGCAAAGCTGTCTGAGACACATAATTTGACTAAGTAATTCAGATCTCAAAAACTAAGAAAGGAATCATAGTTGTCCTGTTCTCAAATCCATGATGTCTGCCTGCTCAGTCATAATTTCCTCGTTCAGGAGTTACTAATGCTTAAAATTTGGCTTGAAATGGAGCATTGGAAGCACCAGTTTGGAGGAGAAATGTAATATTTCCGGTAGTAATAAACAAAAGTTGATAGTACTCTTTGTACCCACACACCACGGGGGTATTATACTCGGTTATTCCAGTGTAATGCCACAAACTACTTTCGGAATCGATTCGGAAATAATTTTAGGAATATTTTCAGCGAGTGAGGAAGTGAAATTGACATCAAAAAAATTAATTTCCGGTGAGGGCTTATCTTAAACGTAAAAAGTAACAGAAAATACAGGCAAACGGAACTTGATTGATTGAAAACCACCATTAATATTTTTCTCCTCAAAATGGCTGTAGCTATTTTTCAATCAACGTGTCTATCTTTGAAGAAATAGTATGTTTTGAAGGTAACTCACCATTCTCCAATCGCCGAAAGATTTTTGATAGAGAATTAAAACAGAAGGTTCAGTCAGTGACAAAAATAATGTCAGACGACTCCAGCGGCGAGGCGTGCAATTCGTCAACGTTCTTTTTTCCCTATTTAAACACATCAGAAAGGTCGAAATGCCTGGTCATCGCCGATGATAGAAACGTTCGACTTTTTTAGTGAATTTAAATGGAGAAAGTGCATTGTTGCCAAATTTCACGCCTCGCCACTGGACGACTCCTTGGATTTTGGTGTAGGTAGGCCACCTGCAAAGGCCACCTGCAATGCTCAAATTCGTTGAGATCATGAGTATTGCGGGTAAGCTACATCCAGGAGTCGTCTGACATTCTTTTTGTCCCCGACTGTTTTTTAGTGCCGGCTGGTGAATATCAACAAATGAATCGATTTATCATTCATTCAAACAGTTTCAGGACGGATCACTCGATACTTTCCCGGTGGAAGGTCTGGAAGAGGGACACGGAGGGCGAAGGCACGTATCCCCCCTCGAGAAGTCTCAAGTATGTTGCCTTTTTTCAACAAAAAATAGCCCACAATTGCTGTCGCGACTTCACTAATAAAGATGTCATCCTCATACTTACACCCGAGTCTTCTCATTTCACTTGTTTGGTATTATAACATGGCGCAGTCGGTAGGATTCGAACCTACGTAATTGCTTCCTGCGACGCTCGTTTCGAATTTCAAACTTCATAGGCGTGCCTGCGCCAGAAAAAAAGTTCGAGGTCCGCCACTGGCAGTACCCAAGTAAAAATATGGAATCATGCATTCTATGACCGATTTTTAAGAAAAAATACATTGGGGTGATTAGGTAAACCTTTTCAAATAATCACTATCTCCACTTGGACTTTAGGACTGGACTTCCCATAATCTTGGACTATCGATAGGTCCAAGATTAGATTAGGACCAAAAAACCATTGGAAAAAACCTCTGGACAAGAATTTGTTGACAAAAAAATGCATAGACTACGTAAATGGACCAACAAAAATTGGACAAAATTACTTTGGAGATAGAACATTGGACGAACCGTCCTATAACCATTCAAACCCATGGAAAAGAATCGACCCTCCAAATTAATTTCGATACTTTTGCAGAATTTCGTAAGGTAGACAAAATGATTGATTGTTCACGAGACGTTATTTTTAATCACATTGATTTCACCGCAAGTTTGATCACAGTGGATTGATTTCATATCTTTTGAGTTTTATGAACTGCACTAACAGAAGAACTAATTCATTATTTTAACGTAGTTGACTATTTCAACTTCAGGTATTTAAAAAATTCAGCTTTTCTACGTAAAATTAGATTGTATGCTCCATTAAACACTTTTCACGAAAGCTGGGAAAACTATTCGTTCGCAAGATATTACTACTTAAAGTCTCAAATCTCGTGTGAAATGAGGTGCTAGAGACGTCTATTTTGACGAAACTAGTTTGAACTGAAAACATTTTCGGTTCGGTTTGGTTTGCAGTTTGGTTCAAGAGGACAACTTGTTTCGTTTAAACCGGTTGAGCAACTCTTGCACCTGTTCGAATCGGTTCAAATGTATAAGATAATTAAAGTGGTTGGATAAAATAACTCACTAAAATGAATTGAAAAAAAGCACAGCAAATTTTATAAATGAAAATATTGGAAATCAATGCTCTGATGTCAGGGCTATAATACAAGGGGTGTCCCAAAAGTACTGCACACTTTTGTCTGGAGGGCAAAAAAAAAAGCAGATTTCAAAAAACGGTTTGTGAGAAGCGATTGTCTTAGTAATTGCCTACAAATCAAGACCAAATTCAGCTCTATGCGTTAAATATTCACTGAGTAATAGCGTTTTGAAAATGACATGTGGAGCTGACCCCTCCAGGATTTTTAGCATGTTTTTCAAGAAAAAATAGAGAGTTAAGAAATCAAGAGGTTCTATTTGTTTCAACGAATTCGGCAGAATCTTACCAAGACTGACAAACATGTGATGCTTGCAGTTTGCCGCCCATTGACACTATGTGTTAGGCTGCTCATTACTTCTCTTCTCTTCTTTCCTTCATTTTCTTAAGAACTTTTGATTTTAAGCGTGCCTTGTAGGCAAGCTTCTTCCTTTCGTTTTGATGCTTACAATGAAATCATGTATATAATGATACAGCTGTTAGCTATTTAATACAGATCAAATGGCAGCGGAAAGAGGAGGGCAATAGGGCATCTTAGGTTTGCGGCAGTGTCTTTTATTCGTGTCCTGTTATGAATTATGGGTTATGATTGTTTCTGCAGTATTCCCAGATTCTGCTTTATTTATGTACGTAGTTTTATGCCATTATAATATTTCCTCATTGTTTTTATTTTGTTCCAAAAGTTCTATCAGCTTTCAAGGTGTAACGAGTCGCATCGTTCGGTGTGGTGTACGCTTTTATTGATACCATCTGTAATTTTATTTCAATGGCGGACACGCTGCTGCGTTTTTTGTAGATGTTCATACTCTGGGTATATTTATATATGTTCTATGGAATTCTTAGATGTATTCTTTGTACATTGTTTTTATTTATTTCATAATCTGTTGAAGTCGCGATTATTGATAGTAGTGCTGCGTCTTTTTTAACTTGTTTGTTTGAGATGAGTGTCGTATATGTCTGCAACGTTGTCAGCTGTGAGCACTACCACAATCCACTTTCCTCTTTGTCCTCGTTTCGTTAGCTGATTCGGCGATTATTTCCATTGGCTTTTTTTTTTTTTCCTTTTTGGGGGGTTACTTGAAAGAAATTTTTTTTATAAGTTCTTTGACTATGCATAGGGTGTTAGAAAACTCTCGTGTCTTGCGTACACTGGGTGTATCAAAACTTATTTGGGCGCCGCACTATGGTCTGGGAACCCAAATTTGTGGCCTTAAATCAGGGAATGACCAGATCTTCTTAAAACTTAGGGGACTTATGTATTTTGGGTCGCTGAACACGAATTTGAAGGAATTTTTTGCAAAAATTGCCAATCCAAGATGGCGGCAGCCAGAGGTGGCTCGTGAAATCTGATGACTATGTTTTTTTGCCATTTATTTGATTTAAAATTCGATTCTTGGTGAAGCAACAGAGGATTTCTTCACCATAAATCGATTATTTTACATTGGTCTGAATGGAAAAATGCGTTGTTGCCAAATTTCACTAGATGTGACTCACTGAAGTCATACTTATTGGCGGCCATCTTGGATTTGGGAATTTTGTAAAACTAATATCAAAAATGAATCCAGCGACCCAAAAGAAATCCTTCCTTTAACTTTCAATGAATTTCATCAATTATTGGTGGAGCAACAAATTTGTTTGTAGAATCGAAAGTCGGCAAAGCCCTATTTTTGACCTAGATTTGAAACTTTTTGCGGTCATAACTCTTGAACGAAACGTTTCTCGGCATCGCGGTTTACGCCATCTGAAAGCTTATAAAATCAGCTTTTTTCACAAAAGTTTTTTGTTCAGATTACTACATTGCGCATATTTTTCAAACTCAAAAAACGAATTTTTGAAAACTTCAAAAATCAAAAAAATGGCAAAAAAAGATTCAAATAAACTAAACGTTATAGCATATCAATCGAAAGATCTTTAAAATACGCATCTTTTGGCGCAAAGTTCACGTCAATATCTCTTTTTGTTCAAAAGTTATGGAGCATTGAAGGTTTTGACTTTGACCCCCTGTCCCCCCCCGCTTCCAGTTGACCAAATTTAAAAAAACTACAGGTATTCTGAAAGCTGACGCTTAGCTCTATCATCCCTGAAAGTTTCATTCATTTCTGAGGGGGGGGGAGGCACTGGATGGTAGCTGGATGGACCCCTTTGAAATAACACTTCGTGAGAAACACGACATACTTCTGGAAATGTGAACAAATATTGAAATGTGGCAAGATGTGGCGAAAAGCAATAAAAGGCCTGGAAAAGGGAGAATTTAAGGAGCATTTTCCAGGGGAGTTGCCCGATTCCCTCCCAAGATTCCCTCTCGATTCCGATTCCCTCCCGTGACGAGCTCCGATTTCCGATTCCCTCCCGGTGTCGAGTAAATGAAAGAAAATGGCAACGTCGCAACAATAAGTTTAAGGAATAAATAATAGTTCGGATCGTAAGTTGATAAGAAATACAAAATCAAGATGCTCGGACAGCGGTCGTTGACTCAGCTAGACAGCGCGTTCAGAATGATTGTACTTTGATATAAAGATTACTTCGTAACAGAAGCGACGCACTGTCCCCGAATCCTCTAACGGCACTCGTTGACCTTGACTCGTCTCAAAAAGATTATTTTTGGAACGATGTTTCAAATTCAGTAACCTTTTCATTCAACTACAACAGAATCCATCTCCCATCAGCGCGCTGCGATTGGCTTTATTTTGAATTAGCGGTGGCTGGCTATTTATTGTTATTCTGGCCAGTTTTTTTTTGTCATTGTTATTGTGTTTAGCACTTGACAGACCGTTACCGCGCCGAGCCCGTTTGCCCGTTTATCGTGTCGTTTAATTTCCAAAAAATAAGAAGTGAACGGAATAAGGACCTAATAGTGATAAATAATCATAAGTTTTGTTTTCATAAGCTGTATGCAGATGGCAATAAACGTTTTTTTACGACTTTTTTTTAAAACGAATTTTAAGACTTTAGTTTTTTTATTTAAATTTTTTTGACGCACCGGGCTCCATACCAGAGTTGGGCAACCGAATAATCAGAAATAATGAAATGACTCCGGCAACACTGAAAACTGGGTTTGCTACCTGAGTTGAGGAAAGGAAAACACACGGAAGGTATAGGTCAATTGTAGAATTATTCGTCGAATAATTCGATTGACTCGGCGTTGCCGGACACACCGAATAATTTCCGCATAATTTTTTGCCCAACTCTGCTCCATACACCCGTACAGTGAATTTTAAGACTTCAGTTTCTTAAATTTTTTTAACATCATGTTCATCCGGCAGCCATGATAAAGGTTAAGGAGGGAGATGGTTTTCAAATTTTGCTTTATGATTGTGAAGCAGAGTTTGGAAACGTTCTGTCCACCGAACCCATTTTCTTCATCCGAGCATCTTATAATTTTTGCCTACCAACTTACGGTCCGAACTAAACATTCATGACATGGTGAGTTTAGTTTCAGCTTTTATCATCAAACTTGTTGTTGCGACGTTGCCATTTTCGTTCATTTACTCGACACCGGGAGGGAATCGGAAATCAGAGCTCGTCACGGGAGGGAATCGGAATTTTTCGGTGGCGTAGCTAGCTGAGCTTGCGCTCCCCCGCCAATTCGAATGCTGCCCCCCTTTTTTTTAAGGAAAAATCGACCGCTTCCGTGGAGCTCCCCCTCCCCCCTCTAATCCGCACAAGTTGGAGCCTTTGTCGGAAAAATACCATTCTTTACAAATTATTGTGAATTAATGTAAACTTTTTTTTTTATTTATTCACAATGATAAAACCTAGATAAAACTAATTGGAGTAAAGAAAGATCAAGCGCGATATGCCTTAAAATTTCACCCAAAAAATTGCGTTCGAGGCACCGCAACTGAGGTCCGACTGTCATGATATATCGACCCGTAAAAAAGCTCTGAGCAATACTGAAGAAATGTGCGATTCTCCAAGGAGTATAGCTTCTAATTTTCTAACTCTGTTCTCCATTTCCTTTTCCATTCCTTTTTTTCCACTTAACCACCTAACCTAACCTTCTCCTTTTCGCTCTTTCTCATCCTCTTCTCAAAATTTCTGCGCCCCCCCCCAGCGTTGCGCCCCCCCCGCCGACGGGTCAGCGGGGTCTTTAGCTACGCCACTGCGAGCAGGACCTGTCTTTTTGTTGTTCTTTAAATCGTTGACAATTTGCAGGGCTCATCAAAACGTCCCCTCTGCTCTTCCCAGGCAACGCCAATGTTATTTTAAATGGGAAAACAGACTCACGAGCAGCCCTGTCTTTTTGGGTGGGCTTTTAATCGTTGACAAGGCGCAGGGCTCACCGAAACGTCCCCTCTGCTTTTCCCCGGGCACCGCCAATGTTATTTTAAATGGGAAAACAGACTTACGAGCAGACCTGTAATTGTGGTGGGCTTTTAATCGTAGACTAGGCGCAGGGCTCATCAAAACGTCTCCTCTGCTCCTCCCGGGCACCGCCAATGTTATTTTCCATGGTAAAACAGACTTACAAGCAGGCCTGTCGTTTTGGTGGGCTTTTAACCGTTGACAAGGCGCAGGGCTCATCAAAACATCCCCTCTGCTTTTCCCCGGGGCAACGCCAATGTTATTTTAAATGGGAAAACAGACTCACGAGCAGACCTGTCGTTTTGGTGGGCTTTTAATCGTTGACTAGGCGCAGGGCTCATCACAACGTCCCCTCAGCTCTTCCCGGGCACCGCCAATGTTATTTTAAATGGGAAAACGGACTTACGAGCAGACCTGTCATTGTGGTGGGTTTTTAATCGTTGACAAGGCGCAGGGCTCACCGAAACATCCCCTCTGCTCTTCCCGGGCACCGCCAATGTTATTTTAAATGGGAAAACAGACTTACGAGCAGACCTGTCGTTTTGGTGGGTTTTTAAACCCGGGTGACAAGGCGCAGGGCTCATCAAAACATCCCCTCTGCTCTTCCCGGGCACCGCCAATATTATTTTAAATGGGAAAACAGACTTACGAGCAGACCAGTCGTTTTGGTGGGCTTTTAATCGTTGACTAGGCGCAGGGCTCATCACAACGTCCCCTCAGCTCTTCCCGGGCACCGCCGATGTTATTATAAAGGGGAAAAACAGACTTACGAGCAGACCTGTCGTTTCGGTGGGCTTTTAATCGTTGACAAGGCGCAGGGCTCACCGAAACGTCCCCTCTGCTCTTCCCGGGCACCGCCAATGTTATTTTAAATGGGAAAACAGACTTACGAGCAGACCTGTCATTGTGGTGGGCTTTTAATCGTTGACAAGGCGCAGGGCTCACCGAAACATCCCCTCTGCTCTTCCCGGGCACCGCCAATGTTTTTTAAAGGGAAAAACAGACTTACGAGCAGACCTGTCATTGTGGTGGGCTTTTAATCGTTGACAAGGCGCAGGGCTCACCGAAACGTCCCCTCTGCTCTTCCCGGGCACCGCCAATGTTATTTTAAATGGGAAAACAGACTTACGAGCAGACCGGTCGTTTTGGGGGTTTTCAATCGTTGACAAGGCGCAGGGCTCATCAAAACGTCCCCTCTGCTCTTCCCGGGCACCGCCAATATTATTTTAAATGGGAAAACAGACTTACGAGCAGACCTGTCGTTTTGGTGGGCTTTTAACCGGTGACAAGGCGCAGGGCTCATCAAAACATCCCCTCTGCTCTTCCGGGCACCGCCAATATTATTTTAAATGGGAAAACAGACTTACGAGCAGACCAGTCGTTTTGGTGGGCTTTTAATCGTTGACTAGGCGCAGGGCTCATCACAACGTCCCCTCAGCTCTTCCCGGGCACCGCCGATGTTTTATAAAGGGGGAAAAACAGACTTACGAGCAGACCTGTCATTGTGGTGGGCTTTTAATCGTTGACAAGGCGCAGGGCTCACCGAAACGTCCCCTCTGCTTTTCCCCGGGCACCGCCAATGTTATTTTAAATGGGAAAACAGACTTACGAGCAGACCTGTCATTGTGGTGGGCTTTTAATCGTTGACAAGGCGCAGGGCTCACCGAAACATCCCCTCTGCTCTTCCCGGGCACCGCCAATGTTATTTTAAATGGGAAAACAGACTTACGAGCAGACCTGTCATTGTGGTGGGCTTTTAATCGTTGACAAGGCGCAGGGCTCACCGAAACGTCCCCTCTGCTTTTCCCCGGGCACCGCCAATGTTATTTTAAATGGGAAACAGACTTACGAGCAGACCGGTCGTTTTGGTGGGTTTTCAATCGTTGACAAGGCGCAGGGCTCATCAAAACGTCCCCTCTGCTTTTCCCCGGGCACCGCCAATTTTATTTTAAATGGGAAAACAGACTTACGAGCAGACCTGTCGTTTCGGTGGGCTTTTAATCGTTGACAAGGCGCAGGGCTCACCGAAACGTCCCCTCTGCTCTTCCCGGCACCGCCAATGTTATTTTAAATGGGAAAACAGACTTACGAGCAGACCGGTCGTTTTGGGGGGTTTTTAATCGTTGACAAGATGCAGGGCTCATCAAATCGTCCCCTCCGCTCTTCCGGGGCACCGCCAATGTTATTTTCTAGTGGGAAAGCAGACTTACGAGCAGACAGTAGTATAGCTAGCTGAGCGTTTGCTCCCTCCCCCGCCAAGTCGAATGCTGCGCCCCTCTTTTTGAAGGAAAAGTCGACCGCTTCCGTGGAGCTCCCCCTTCCCCCTCAAATCCGCACAAGTTGGAGCCTTTGTGGGAAAAAATACCTTTCTTGAAAAATTATTGAAAATTTAAATGTAAAAAATTTTGGGTTTTATTTATTCACCATGATAAAATTTAAAAAAATATATCAGTATTTGGAGTAAAGAAAGATCAATCGTTAAATGCCTTAAAACTGCACCCAAAAAATCGCGTTTGAGGCACCGTAACTGAGGTCCGACTGTCATGATATATCGACTCGTAAGAAAGCTTGGAGTAATACTGAAGAAATGTGCGATTTTTCTCAATCTCTTCTTTTTTCATTCCTGTTCCCCTTTTTCCCTTTTCCCTTTTTTTTCCTTTTCCCTACCTTTTCTACTTTTCGCTCTTCCTCTTCCTCTTCTCAAAATTTTTGCGCCCCCCACGAAACGTTGCTCCCTTCCGCCCGGCGGGGTCAGCGGGGCCTATATCTACGCCACTGGCATTTTGACGCCATTTAGAGCGTGTTGTGTACTGTAGTTTTTTTTTAAAACTTAACTTGAACTTTTAGAAGGATTGTTTTATTCAGCACTGAAGGTCGGCTATTTGGAGCTCAAAATCAACATGACATACCTCTGAAAAAGTGAATTTTTTTTGAAATGTGACAAGATTAAGGCAAAAAGCAATAAAAGGCCTAGAAAGAGAAAGATCTGAGGAACAATTTGATGCCATTTAGAGCGTGTAGTGTATTTTTTAAAACTTTACTCGGACTTTTAGAAGTAATTTTTTTATTTACTACTGAAGGTAGTCCGTTCGGAGCTCAAAATCAACACGACATACCTCTTAAAAAGTGAAAAAATATTGAAATGTGGCAAGATGTGGCAAAAAGAAATATAAAGCCTGGAAAGAAGAAGATCTAAGGAACATTTTGACGTCATGTAGAGCGTGTAGTGTAGTGTAGTTTTTTTTAAAACTTTACTTGAACTTTTGGAAGTAATCGTTTCATTAATTACTGAAGGTAGTCCATTCGGAGCTTAAAATCAAGAGTAAAAAATCAAAATTGATAAATATGACTAAGTAAAATGGAAAGCCCTTGCTTTTAGCTTCAAGATACATGTCCAATAATTATTCTAACATGCTTCAATCAGCTGCTGTGACACTTTCAAAATAAATGACACATAACCGTACCTGCGAGGTGCGCACCTTTGCGACGACGGAATCGCCGACGAGCGCCACTGAAAAAATTATACTATGACCATTCTAGATCCATCAGATGATGTAGATTACGATACAAACAACCGGAAACATGTTTTCCGAAAGTCATTTTTCCCCCTTTTAGGCCAGAAATACGAGTTTCCAGACCATAGTGCGCCGAAATAAGTTTTTTTTTGTTTTTAATTGAGTGTTCAAAAATGTTCCTTTTCCCCCCTTTTTTGCGCCGACGTTCCTATGAAGCTTTAACAAATTGGTGGTTCTTTTGGGATGGCGCCCGAAATTTTATACCAAAAGTCAGGATAGTTGGTGGCCGTGGAAAAAAGGTTTGTTTAATAATTACTAAACGCTGTTGGAAAAAAAATTTTTTGGAGGGTTTTTGGTCACTAGACGTTTTTCTTTAGGGTGTTTTTTTAATCCTTTTTTTTTAAAACCCCCTCCCCTCCAATTTTTGGGGTTTTTTTTTGCTAATTGAGTAAAAAGTTGCGGTTTTGGCTATTCTCAATCATTTTTTTTCCAGAGGTCAAAACCCCCTCACCACCGTCCTCGGCCACCCCTTGTATTATTGCAAAGGTACGCGTCGATTTTATTCCTTCATCCTGCAGGGCGGGCAGGCGTTTTCTTTATAAATTGCATGATGTATCGATTCATGAAAAACGTACTGTTTAGAGTATTTGGTCATAATTAAGTTTAAACCGTTTTTTTGAGAAATAAGTGAACCGGTTTAAAACAAGCTTTGCCCATTCGGTTCGGCTCGGTTCGGGTTCCAGCTCAAGGCGATTACTGCATAAAGCATAACGGTATGCGGTTCAGAAACAATCAGCGGTTTAGAGCTTTTTTCGGTTCGCGGTTAGGTTCGGTTCAAATCCCTACTTTAGAGACTTGTTCTTTTTTTTTTTTTTTTTTACTTTTGTATTTTAAGTGATTAAATTCATCGCACTTTAATGTTTAATGAACTTTTTTTTATCATGCGTTACTTTCGGATTTATGGACATGGTTATTTTTCTAAAAAAAAAATGACAGTTCCAAAACAATACGACAGATTGGAAAACACGATTTAGTATTTGGTTTTTTTTTTGTTTTTTGAAATTAAAATAAGAAGCATTGTATCTTCGATTCTCAAAACACCTACATAAAATATCCTAGACAATCATTTATGAAACAGGTTTCTCTTTATAACCCACAAACCTAAGAAACCTAAGAAGCCTCATAAAGCACTAAATAAGACTACTTACATAAAAACTACACTTTTTTTTTTTTTTTTTTTTTTTCCAAAAACTGTGAAGGTTTCCATGAAGGTATATACTGTGAGTCAATACCTTGAAAATGTCATTCAGCCCCAAAATTAATCAAAGAAATGATAGATTCATACAAAACAAAGGAAACAAAGCAAAGAACAAAAAGAAAAAACAAAAATAAAAAACAAAAACAAAAAAAAACTGGCTTGGAAGGGATTTGAATCCCCACCCCCAGGTTTGAAAGGAGGGTTATATCCCGCAAACCGCAATTTCGAACATACAGAAGGACAAGTAATTCCACATTGGTCTTTTAGGAGAAGAATGGTCAAAATCCACCGCGGCAGAAAACTCAATTAATTCTCTTGAAAATCCTGGCCGCCAGCATTTTATTTCCGCATTTAGCTCTCGTATAATGCGATTCGAGAAACTCATTATTTTCAGGACAAAAAAGTTATAATGCGAAACGAGCTCTCTTGTGTTTGTTTTTTCTGATGAAACCGACTTTTTTTTCTCTATCTCTCTCTCTCTATCTCCTCCCCCTCTCTCTCTCTCTCTCCTCCCCTCTCTCTCTCTCTCTTTTCCCTCTTTCTCTCTCTCTTTCTCTCTTTTTTTCTCTCTCTCTCTCTCTTTTCTCTCTCTCTCTCTCTCTCTCTCTCTCTCTCTCTCTCTCTCTCTTTCTCTCTCTCTGTCTCTCGATCTGATGAGAATCGTCCCTCTCTTTCGCCGTTGCTAGCCGCGAATGGACAGCGGGAGATGGACACGCAGAGTTATCAGATTGCAGGTGAAAACTCGCCTACTTCCAATTTACTCCAATGCAAAGTAGGTGCATTTTTCTTGCTCACCCGGCAACCGCAGGCTGGTGGTGGCGGCGTGACATGAAATTCCGCCTCCACAGGAAACCCGATAGTTTTACATATAAATTAGAAAAAATTTTCTCTTCGTGCTTTGTTTATTTAGTTTTTGTATTGAGCCCCGGCTCAACCTTCCAACCGGTGACGCGCATGCGCCCTCATGCAAAAGCGTCGGCTCGGCGGTGAAAAAGCGCGGATAGAAAAGCGGAAAAAGTCGGGACATTATCTCGTGAAAGAGGGAGCTTTTTTTTTTTTTTTTTTTTACTTTCCCGGCAGGATCTCTATTGTGAGTGAGCTCCGATGCCATCCAAAGCCGGCGAAACGGGCAAGAAAATTTGGAAATTGAAAACTGATCGACAACTCAAAATAATTAATATAAAATTTACCAAAAACCCCTTTTTAAAAACGGGGCATTCCCGTTAGAACTTATCTTTTTTGACGTCGCATCGCTCACCCCCCGAAGGGGAACCGGTGCTGTCCCGGCCGGGTTGTCAAGCTTAACTGAAAATATGAATACACGAAAAAAAATAGATTTGTAAAATCAGTAAAATGAAGCAAATGCTAATTTCACCAGTCAGTTTTAGTAAAACTTACAATACTTGAAGCTAATTTTACGTTTTGGATTGTAAATTTTGCATGATTTTTATTAATTTTACGCTTTTGGGTTGTAAATTTCACCAATTGGACCGTAAATTTTACAACCCAAAACATCGAGACTTTGTGCAATTAGAATAGCTGTCACACCATGACAGTCATACAAATGGCAACATTCACAATGTTTTGGATTGTAACATTTACAATTCAAAATTTAAAAATTATTATTCAAATTGCATGGAAAATTAAATTTAAATGAAGCAAAATTTACAATTCAAGTCGTTAAATCAGTCATAAGTTTAGTAGGTTTTTCCAAAAAAAGCTAGTAAAATTAGCATTCTTCATTCTACTGTTTTTACAAAACTAAATTACTTTTTTAGTTATTTCGTTTTTTTTCCGTTTACGGTTCCAGGACTTAATTGTTTGTTTGATCACATTTACAAATCTACTTTTTGTAATCTTTACCAGGCAAAATTTCAGAAAACATTAAAAGGATTGCTTCCAAAAAATCCTAAGTCCACGCATTGGCGATTTTTAGGATAGCTATACGATAGCATACGATTTGATTTGTAAGCGCTGCTTTAATGGTAATGTAATCAATTGTACCGTTAGATTGGCATCAAAGGCTGTTTTTTTTTAAAAAGCGATCGCCCGACAAGTTCGTTACAGCCATTTTGTGACCTTCCTGTATTATATATCTTTTTTAATTTTTTTTTTTTTTTTTTTTTTTTTTTTTTTTTTTATTATTTCGCGACTTTTTGTTGGGACGTGATTTTATACGTGCACGAATTACATGTGACAAAAAGAAAAAAAAAGAGAAAAAAAAACACCTATAAAGTTCATTTCCTGTTGTCACGAGAGAGAAAAAGAAAGAAAAAATAAAAATAAAACAAGGAGGGAAAAAGAAAAAAAAAGTAAAAATTATTCATTTTGACACACCTTAAAACGTTTTTAAACCTTTTACCGCTGGTTTTTTAATTGGTCACACAACGTTTCGAGTCGAAATAACCCTTTTATTAAAACGGTATTAAGCTCGGTTACCGACACTCATTTTTTTACCTCGGATATTGTCTTCAGCTGTGGAAAAAAAACCCTTTAATTTGCTTTTCACCTGATCAGTGGATAAAGCATTGAACCAGAAGTGACAACTTTCTCCGAGCTATTTCCAATTTCTAGTCCACTATAAAAACCCGTCACCAAAGGAATAAGTAGCCTCAATGCCTCAAATAAATCTGATTATTATTAGAGCTGTTAGAAGTTATTATTAGAAGTACAGGCGTGCCTTAACTATATAATCCTTGGCGAATTTTCAACTTAAATTCCTTCAATTCAAAACCGAACTTGCCTCTGACTTTACTCTTTTGCGTTTAAAGTGTTCCTCATCCTATATTATATTTGTAAGAATAAAGCTAAGTTCCGGGAGAACCGTTGCACCGTTCGGGAGGGGCCTGGTACCGATCGGTTGGGCTCGGCTCCAATGCTTCGGGAAAATTATAAGTTTTTCCGTGCGGGCCCCGCGTCCCTTTTTAAAATGCTAAAAACTTTTCTCTCAAAAAGTTGTGCGAGTGCGAAAAGGATGCGAATCAGTTCGTTTTGCAAGGGTGGGAGAGAGATGCGAGATTTTGTCGTCCTTTTTTAAATGCATACGTGCGGAAGAGCATACGATTTTGTACGCGTGTGAGCGAGAAACGTGATGCTCTGTCAATTTTTTTTTTTTAAATTTGATCGAGCGATTTGACGTTACCGTGGCGATTGTGATCATATGTTTTTTGCGCGGAAGGACACATTCGGGTATAGAAGCATTTTAATTTAATAGCGACTTCAATGAAGTCACTTCATATGATATCGATGTATAGCTTCGACTTTTTATCACATGATTTTACGTAGATGTAAACAATGGGACAGTCACAGTGCTGCTAGATGTGTTGTAAAATATTCAGGCACTTGAGACTTAATGTAAAATGTGTATATTTTATGTCAAATCCGGCAGCACTGTACAGTCATTGATTGATGGCTCGACGAGATTGCTGTATAACTTCGCGAAGTACAGCTTCGATACTTATCATATGTATTAAAGGCAGATTTATAGAATAGTACAATCAACTAGAGATGACTTTGTTGAGATCGGTGCGTTGAATTGATTATCTTGATTGTAACCCAGCAAATTTGGGCTAGATTTCGAGAATTTTTAAAGAAACCAAACTATTAGTGATGATGAGTTGAGATGGTGGTTATTCTCTTCTTATCAATAATATGCTCTCGAATATTAGTGAGTAATGAAAATAATTGGTTTCCTGTTGAAAATGTGTTGTTTACTTTGAATGTATAAGTGATTCATCTTAGAATACTACCAACGGACCCAGAATATTGTTACACATTCGCCTATTTCAAAGTTGGCGATTTGAGCTGTTTTCGTATTAGTTCGCATCTCGGTGAGGTTATGATGTTTTTAAAAGGTCTGTTTTTTCCAACTTAAAAAAAAAAAATCGTTAGATTTCTTGGGTATTTTTGTAGTTTTTAATGATTCATTTGATTGTATACACCTGTTATTTTTTAATTTGTGCAGTCAAAGTGCGTCAGATTAAATGAAGGCGTTTTTTTTTTTTTTTTTTTTTTTTTTTTCTTTTTCGAAATAGACTGATTTAGTGATGACTTGGTGATGAGCGTTTCAAACAAAGACAAACTGTCTCTCTTGGTCTCACGTAACCCCCATGTAGGTACTGCTATCTCACTCTCGCATTTTAAAAAACTTATGTATAGAGACATCTTTTGAGCTTTTTTTTTGCGGGAGAAATGAATTCCTCGAGGCATTTTCATGAGATTCATTTGATAATAATAAGTCGTAAAACAAGGCCCTGTCCACGAATTTGGAACTAGAAAGAGATATGTGTATACATGGGGGTCACGAGAGAGTGAGTGAGATAGTTTGGAACGCCATGCGAGTTTTGTCACAACCGATTGCGACCGATGAGTGCATCGTTATAATTGTTGGCTAACCGTTGTATTCACACTAAAACTCTACACAGTTTAAATGCCCTTAGATAGCGAGATAGTTTGGAACGCCTCGCCGCGAGTTTTGTCACAAACGATTGAAACTGATGAGTGCATTGTTGCAATTTTTGGATAACCGCTGACTTCACTCTAAAAATCTATAGTGTAAATGAGAAGCCCCTAGATGCCGGAGCTGTGTCTAATGGACCCGTAGTACGCTAAAACCGGCTGTGTTCACGCAAGTATTTTGGGGGAAACATAATAAGAGCACAGGACCAAATTTTTCACGTCTTCCACGAGAATTTTTCAGTTTCATCGGGGGGTGGGGGACTATGTATGCCCCTCCAAATGATGCCTCTGTTTTCTAAACCTTTGGTGTACATAAGAAGATACCAATTTAGAATTTCAGGAATAATGGCCTAAGTTTTTAGATTTTGTTTTTCGGAGCAAGGTTAAGTGGGTGCATAGCAAACGGGGTCAGTAGGGGGTGGTTGAATGGGTTGAGGGAGGAAGGAGGGGAAGAGAGGGTTTCGTGAACATTATTGAAAAATTATTCAACAACGTTGAAGTATTCTGTTTCTAACACCAGGAAGCTAAGATACTGGCGAGTGAATGGAGTAAAAAGGACAAAACCTGCTAAAACCCACGTATTTTATAAATATACAGGGCGTGTAACAAAAAAGGATGAGGGGCGAATATTTCGGATACAGCTTCGATTTTCTAAAAACGCTCAAACACGTGTTCGCTTATTAGGAGGGGGCATCTTTTGGAGGGGGGTTCACCTTCGGAGCCCCCCATGGGAGGGAGGCGGGGGCGGGGGGCGCCACCTCCCCTCCCCCAAAAGATGTCCTCATCCAAATGAGCGAACACTTGCTTGACCGTTTTTCGAAAATCGAAGCCGTTTCCGAAATATTCGCCCCTGATCCTTTTTTGTTGCACACTCTGTGGTCCAATGGACCTGGCTTATTAGTCATTAGACTAGAAAAAGAGATTTGGGCATCTGAGGCTTAATATTTCATAGTCATTTGAGGCAAAAACGCTCCAGCTTTTAAATACAAACCAAAAGATGAAATCATAAATTCACATGCACATATTTCCGTATATAATATGGCGAGACACAGTTAAAGGTTACATGGAATACGAAAACTGACAGACTAAACAATATGCAAACAGAATACCCTCCAATTACTAGCAAGGAAGAAAAAAGAAAATAAGGAAATCATACGCAACCAACCGAAAACGGAACCCAAAGGAAGAGAATGAAGAAAACAAAACAAAAATGAAAAAATGAAAAATCCAGATTTTCAGAAAACCATTAGTAAAGGCATGAATAAATAAACATTAAAGAAAACAAAAAGAACCTTTTTTTTAATAACGATCCTAAGGGGTAGGCAAAAGTGCTCGAGTCTAAAAATAAGACAAGGAGATGATATTGAAACGCAAACTCTTAACTCGAAACAAAAATCACTCTTGGCCGCGAAGCGGCCACCGGCCGCTAGTTGAAATATAAACTCTCAAAGAAAATAATGTTGACTAATTCCAAAGATTATCGACGCGTAGGCGCGTCTACTTTTCTGAAACTACCTCTACAGATTATTGAGACTCTATCTCGACAACTTTCTTAGTAAACAAGGGGCTAGACGTCAATTTTTTTTTAATTTTTTTTTTTTTTAATTTTTTATTTAATTTTTTTTTATCTCGTAAATAAAGGAGAAACATTCTTTGTTACTGAATTTATTATGATACAACGAAACTGATTGAAACTGCTGAAATTGCTGAAATCAAGTTAGACGATTCAACATAGTGTCGGGAATATTGTTTTAAATGACATTATTAACTTGAGATATTATATAACTTTAATCTTCGGAAAGACCCAATGTCAGATCTAGGAGCTTTTATAGAAAGGGCAATGCCCATATTTTGCTCTAACCTTTGCGCAACCTTCTACCTCCCCCCCCCCCCCCCAAGAATTTAGAAGGGCCCTAAAGGAACAGATCGTGGGCATATGGAGGAAGGAAGGGGAAACCCTTCCGCGGAAAAGGTTGATGTTTTGATGCCACACCTGTGTGCTACACCTGCAATTCAAAGGCTCCAATGGTTTCCTGTGAAAAAAGAAGTTGAATTTTTGGCTGGGAAATCCTGGTGTAAAAAAGTTATTTTTAATTTCATTTTTAGTTTTTCTATATCTTCCTCCATAATCAGGATACGTTTTTCAAACAAACTTTACGATACCATAATTATTGTATCTACAAAAAATACTTTACTCGTTTTACATGAGAATTTTAGCCGCACCCTACTCTTCAACCTTGCTAGCTGAAATTCGTGCCATATTTTCAGAGAAATATAGTTATTTTTGCTGTTTGACAAGTACTTCAGGTTTGCTCCCTAACTCTACCGGATGCAAACAAAGAGTGAAAAATAATTAATCACATTTAAAAACACAAAATGTAAGCAATATGCCATTCAACAAATTGTTCAAGAGCGCTCAATTTCATCCAAATCTAATTTATTGAGACATGGAATGTCTATACCTTAAAACTTTGTTTTGGCGCTTTTGAGATGAAAACAGCTCTATTACTTAATTTGCCGTTTGTTTTAAAGTAATCAAAATTTTTCCTTTCATTTCTGCTGTAAATTTAGAATTTGCTCATGCACTGTCACGGTTTAGGTTTATTGTAACATTTTTTCAACAGTGTATGCTGTGATAAACCAATTAGTTAATGACAGTTACTTTACAAATACAGAAACAAATCATGCCAAATGTAGAGGAAAGGGGCGGGGGTGCGGGGGCTTTAGGAATTGGTCTTTATCTCTCTTTGCCTATTTGAACTAGCGTGTTAGAAAATTTTAGAGATAGAGGCTAAAAGCAAGCAATGACTTTGAATAAATCATGATTGACTAAGTCGCCAACTATCGAAACAAAATACTATGAAAATCTCTGCGCCATCGCAATACTTTCTAAATTTTTCTAATTTCATTAGAGTGAGAAAGTAAAAAAAAAAAAAAAAAAAAAAAAAAAAAAAAAAAAAAAAGAGAGAAAATGGAGAGTTTTTTTGAGAAAATACAGTTTAGAGTTTCACATCAGTCCTCTTATTTAAATTCGTGGTCTCTCTATGAATACAACGATTTTAGCGCACGTGGTGCGATTTTGAACAAGATTCGAGTTATTTGCGGGTGAGCCAAGACGTTCAAAGTTAATTTTAACCGAAATTTCGATCAACCAACCAACGCTTACCCTCACAGTCATGACTCTCCCGAAAATTTTGCTTCGAGAGGAACATTTTAACACGTCCTGTGCGGTGCTTTGTTTTTTTGTTTTGGTAACATTCATAGCATAAAAATTACCTTCATTCCTGGGAGAGTGATTGTGTCCCATGAAAAGGTTGTCGTCACAGTCGCTCAAAGACAATCCGCGGCTCACAATCAGTCTTCACTGTAGATTTCCGCTGCGTTGCATATGATTCACTGTGATGATGCTGCAATATGGGTGCACCGCTTCCGCCCCCTGAGAATATCCAGCTGATCATGCGTAGCGAACGCAAGTTGTGTACAAGATCATCGACGCGTACAACGCGACAAGGTAACTATTCGTACATGCCGGATATCGTGTTGCGTCTTCTTAAAATGAAGGCGCACTGATAATTCCGCGGCTCACAATCAGTTTTCAATGTAGATTTCCGCTGCGTTGCATACGATTCACTGTGATGATGCTGCAATGTGGGTGCACCGCTTTCGCCCCCTCCCTCCTCCTCCTCCTCCGTCCTTCCTCTCCCTCTCATCATCAGCCCCCCCCCCCATCCTCTACCTAAAATTCACCTCTGATGTGTGTTCGTGGATATTTTTCTCAGGCGGCTTCTTGCTCATAATAATGTCACTAGTTCTTGCGCTCTTATAGTCATTCAAGAGATTTCTTTCAACTGTTTTCATTTTGATCATCATGATTTAATATGAATGTCTTTACTAACTTTTCATGGCCTGTGTTTAATTAAGGCCGTTAGGAGCAGTTTTGTTATAGACGTAATTTGAATGGTGTATTTCTGGGCGGTCATTGTGGACTGTGAAATTGCTTTCGGTAGACCCTATAAGCGCAAATATTCAAAACGGAGAGCCCAAAAGCGCAAATCATATAAGTATTTTGCAACAAAAAAAAAAAACACATGTATTTATATGTATATTTAATTGTCTGAGGATGATTTCTATGAGATATCGAAACGTTCCTGGTTTTATTTTATTGTTTTTGTCTAGTTCCCATTTTGTTTCGCCTTATTGTTGTTTTTTTTTTTTTCACTTTTGGGCAAATTCAATAATCTAGCTGAATTGGCCAAAAAAAAAAAAAGAAACATCACGTATAAGTGATATTATCTATTTTTCTGTGTACTTACATTCTCTCTAGATTTTTTCAAGGTTGTTTTGAGACCAAAGTCCAGAAAAGCAAACTGTTTCGAAAAAAAAAGCTCTGATTCTCCTCTATATCTTCCAGCTCAACGTGAAAAAAAAACAAAAAAGCAAAAAATGCTACCTCAGCTGTTGATTTTTCTGAGTTATTAATGGTCTAACGAATCCATTTAATTTAGTTTCGCAAAGCCAGCTTTATTTCGTATTTTTCCGCGCTCTTTTTTGCCCCACCGTGAAGCCGCATGTGAGGATTTCAGCCCGGTTGAATTTATGTACATAATTCTAAATTGGATAAGACGGGGGGAATGGTGAGGGAGGGGCAGGAGAATCCCCTGGAATAATACTATGCGTGTGAAATAAAGCGCCTCGTCGCTCCTCTGGACCAGGAATACAAGTTTATCGTTTGAGAAGGTTTATGAAATTACCGGTAAGCTATGGACGGTAAATTTAGTGCCAACACAAAATGGTGGGTGCAAGGGGGAAGGGGGGTAGAGTATAGTAGAAGAGACGGGAATGTGACACTTGGAATAATTATTAAATATATAATTTTGCTCTTCCTTCCTAGCGTGAATAGCGAGCTGCTCATGCGATTTTCAGCGCGAAGTTTTGAGTTGTGCACTTTTTTTTTCTCACTTTTTTTTTTTTATCTATCCCAGCGTTTTGTGAAAAGTACCTAAAGCTAGCAAAGAGATGGAGAGAGCTGTGTGGGGTGAGTGGGGGTATACAAATTTAATGAAACCGAGCATTTTGACGCCCAAAACTAAAGTGCTTAGAGGGATGTTTTCGGAAAATTCCTGTCCACGCAGCGCCACTCCTAAATCGCGGGTCAGTTTTTTCCATTCTCTCTTCAACATTTATACCATGAGGTATAATGGAACGAGGCCCAGATTGTAAAAAAATAGCAATGCTTTAACCCTTTCATTACCAAACAGTGGCGTAGCGTGCAATTTGGCAACGCTGTACTGTGTTTATTTAAACCCATGTAACAGGTTGAATGCGAAGGTGTTCACCGAACATCCAATAGTTCGATCTTTTTCATAGATTTAAATGAAAAAACAGCAACGTGGTCGAATTGCACGCAACGCCACTGTTTCCAATGTGGGTCTAGAAGACCCGACGCATGCTATTTCGTTTTGCCATTTCCGCTGTAATTAGTCCTAAAACTTGTGCGTCACAAGTAGCTCTACAAACTCTTCAGAAACGTAAATCTTGCGAAAAATTATTTTTAAATTATTTTTTTGGGCGTTCAATGATCATTGTTTTTTTTCACGACTACACTTGGAACGACCAACCGGAGTCTCTCAGACCCGTCCATAACTTTCATGGGGATTTTTGTTTTCTTCAACTATGACAGTTGCGGTATCAGTGTTTGTTTTCTATGTTTTCTTTTGAAGATATGTGAACATTAATGGAGCAACATAGGAGCAAAAAAAAAAAAAGTCATTCAGGGATTTTTCCTCTTCAGTAGTTCAACTTTAATGAAAAATAAATATTTTCCTAAACAACAACGATTTAAATCGACCGGGGCTCCTTGCAAACTTTTGTTACATGTGATTGAAGACTTGGTTCTTACGTAAAAACCAGTCAAAATGACGATAAGCAAACTAAATAATCACATAATTCTCTCTCAGAATCGGGCTTAGTGACGAAGCTATGCGCAGGTATATTCCGTGAGATTCCTATCTAATTTGAGACATATCTCTGTGTTTCCGTACAGAGAAAGTGACAAACTAGACAAGAATCTCCCATAATATCTGCGTTGCTCCGCCGTGACAATTTTGCCTTTACAGCTGTTTTCTGAGTTTATTACTAAATTTTAGACTATTTTAGAGAGATTTTGATAATTTTCGCTGGTTTTTACATCAGATTTTCAGTTCATTAGCTTACACTAGTAGGGAAAGTTCGCAAAGACTCCATACGCGATAGACCTTCTATATCTTGCTGCTTGGTTGTGATTGAAAGTTTAAAAATCTGCAACGGGAAAATTACGAAATCCTGTGGCTCATAATGAATGTAACAACAAGGTCAAAACATAGTGAGTATAGATGTGGATTTTTAAAAAGTTATAGTAAGAATTAAAAGTTCGCTCCGTCGCGTCGCAGCGAAACCTACAATCGGTATTTTTTTTCAAGATGAATATTTTCTCTTTGTAATATTAAGTTGACTTGACTGATTCTTTCCGAATAATTTTTTTACGAAACATTTTTACCAAAAGCGATTTGTTTAAACGCTTCAGAGAAAATTGACGCCCATTCAAGAATAAAGCATAGGTACCCCCATGTCCATCGAAGCTTATTCTCTTAAATTATAGTACCCTCGGACAAAGCTTCATATGAAGATGGTGTGCTGAATCAGAATAGGCCGCTCTCCTCAAATCAGCAGACCTCATGGAAGTCAGCCAGCTGCCCCATAGAAAAAATGTGTTCCGGTGATCCTCTCATAAAAATTTGAAGAAAAATTACAAAGAAATCTGCGCTTCATCGATAATAATATGTCCATCTGAGGAATCCTCTTAATTATTGTGCCTTATTTTAAGTCATCTGACGAAAGTTTTCTCGGTACCTTACTTGAAAAGTTCCAAAAAAAGACGCTCTAGCTTTGGTGATTGAATAAAATCATTCATAGAGTTTTTTCAGATATTGATCGTTACAAGATGCGTTATATACTCTCAAAATAAACTCCGATTTTCCTTAAAGTTACGTTGGAAGAAATGATATTTTATTATATATATAAAGCTGACGTCCCTCCAAAATATTTTTTCTATTTCCCGCAAATTGGCCGAAGCGATTTCCCTCAAATTTGAAACGATGATTCCTTAGGAAATTTTCAGGAGATCTGTCGAACAGTTTTTGAAAAATTCGTCTGTGAGCGCCGCAAATTGAATTTTAAAATAAGAGGGGAGAGTTCATTCTTGCACGACGCTCGACGCACTATGTGTCAGTATGTACATTATTTAACTACCATAAAGTCTAGACTCTAGATTGACCTAAAATATAGCGGAAGGTGTCGTTAGAGGGGTTTTTTGGGTCGCTGATCACGAATTTAGAGTCCGTTTTTCAAAATTGTCAAATCCAAGATGGTGGCTGTATAGTAAGCAACGAATTTTGACCAAAAAAAAACAGGTGAAAGGTGTTGTTCAAGGGGTTCTTTGGGCCGCTGATCATGAATTTAAAGTCCGTTTCTCAAAATTTTCAAATCTAAGATGGCTACTGTATAGTGAGCAACGAATTTTGAACATAAAACAGGTGGAAGGTGTGGTTTACGGGGTAAGGGGGGTTTAGGGGAATAGTCTTTCATATTTACTGTTTCTTAGGGCGAGTAATCTAGTCTGCAAAAGCCTATTCTTTTTAGTGCAACTTTCAGATGCGTCATTCAGATGTACAGTCAGGGACAAAAAGAATGTCAGATGTCTCCTTGAAGTAGGCCACCCGCAGTACTTATCTCAATGAATTTAAGTATTGCAGGTGGCCTACCTCAAGGAGCCATCTGACACTCTTTTTGTCCCCGACTGTACATTAAAATGTACACCAGGGATGAAAGGGTTAAGACTGTCGCAACTCCCTCCGTCCCACTATGGTCTGGGAACCCAAATTTGTGGCCTTAAATCAGGGAATGACCAGATCTTCTTAAAACTTAGGGGACTTCCGTTTTTTGAGTCGCTGAACACGAATTTGAAGGAATTTTTTGCAAAAATTGCAAATCCAAGATGGCGGCAGCCAGAGGTGGCTCGTGAAATCCGATGACTATGTTTTTTGCCATTTATTTGATTTAAAATTCGATTCTTGGTGAAGCAACAGAGGATTTCTTCACCATAAATCGATTATTTTACATTGGTCTGAATGGAAAAATGCGTTGTTGCCAAATTTCACTAGATGTGACTCTCTGAAGTCATACTTATTGGCGGCCATCTTGGATTTGGGAATTTTGTAAAACTAATATAAAAAATGAATCCAGCGACCCAAAAGAAATCCTTCCTTTAAGTTTCAATGAGTTTCATCAATTATTGGTGGAGCAACAAATTTGTTTGTAGAATCGAAAGTCGGCAAAGCACTATTTTTGACCTAGATTTGAAACTTTGTGCGGTCATTACTCTTGAACGAAACGTTTCTCGGCATCGCGGTTTACGCCATCTGAAAGCTTATAAAATCAGCTTTTTTCACAAAAGTTTTTTGTTCAAATTACTACATTGCGCATATTTTTCAAACTCAAAAAACGAATTTTTGAAAACTTCAAAAATAAAAAAAAATGGCAAAAAAAGATTCAAATAAACTAAACATTATAGCATATCAATCGAAAGATATTTAAAATACGCATCTTTTGGTGCAAAGTTCACGTCAATATCTCTTTCAGTTCAAAAGTTATGGAGCATTGAAGGTTTTGACTTTGACCCCCTGCCCCCCCCCGCTTCCAGTTGACCAAATTTAAAAAAAAAACTGCAGATATTCTGAAAGCTGACGCTTAGCTCTATCATACCTGAAAGTTTCATTCATTTCTGAGGGGGGGGGAGGCACTGGGTGGTAGCTGGGTGGACCCCTTTGAAATAACACTTCGTGAGAAACACGACATACCTCTGGAAATGTGAACAAATATTGAAATGTGGCAAGATGTGGCGAAAAGCAATAAAAGGCCTGGAAAAGGGAGAATTTAAGGAGCATTTTTCAGGGGAGTTGCCCGATTTCCTCCCGATTCCGATTCCCTCCCGTGACGAGTAAATGAAAGAAAATGGCAACGTCGCAACAACAAGTTTAAGGAATAAATAATAGTTCGGATAGTAAGTTTGATAAGAAATACAAAATCAAGATGCTCGGACAGCGGTCGTTGACTCCGCTAAACAGCGCGTACAGAATGATTGTACTTTGATAATAAAGATTACTTCGTAATAGAAGCGACACTGTCCCCGAATCTTCTATCGGCACTCGTTGACCTTGAATCGTCTCAAAAAGATTATTTTTGGAACGATGTTTCAAATTCTGTAACCTTTTCATTCAACTACAACAGAATCCATCACCCATCAGCGCGCTGCGATTGGCTTTATTTGAATTAGCGGTGGCTGGCTATTTATTGTTATTCTGGCCGGTTTTTTTTGTCATTGTTATTGTGTTTAGCACTTGACAGACCGTTACCGCGCCGAGCCCGTTTGCCCGTTTATCGTGTCGTTTAATTTCCAAAAAATAAGAAGTGAACGGAATAAGGACCTAATTGTGATAAATAATCATAAGTTTTGTTTTCATAAGCTGTATGCGGATGGCAATAAACGTTTTTTTCCACTTTTTTTTTAAACGTTTAAGACATTTTAAGACTTTAGTTTTTTTATTTAAATTTTTTTTGACGCACCGGGCTCCATTCCATACACCCGTACAGTGAATTTTAAGACTTCAGTTTCCTAATTGTTTAACATTATTTTCATCCGGCAGCCATGATAAAGGTTAAGGGAGAGAGAAGGTTTTCAAATTTTGCTTCATGATTGTGAAGCAGAGTTTGGAAACGTTCTGTCGACCGAACCCATTTTCTTCATCCGAGCATCTTATCATTTTTGCCTAGCAACTTACGGTCCGAACTAAACACTCATGACATGGTGAGTTTAGTTTCAGTTTTTAACATCAAACTTGTTGTTGCGACGTTGCCATTTTCTTTCATTTACTCGACACCGGGAGGTAATCGGAAATCGGAGCTCGTCACGGGTGGGAATCGGAATCGGGAGGGAATCTTGGGAGGAAATCGGGCGACGCCCTTTTCCAGTGGCGTAGCTAGCTGAGCGAGCGCTCCCCCTTCAATTCGAATGCTGCGCCCATCTTTTTGAAGGAAAAATCGACCGCTTCCGTGGAGCTCCCCCTCCCCCCTCAAATCCGCACAAGTTGGAGCCTTTGTCGGAAAAATACCTTTCTTTAAAAATTATTGTGAATTAATGTAAAATTTTTTATTTATGTATTCACAATGACAAAACCTAAAAAATATATCACTAATTGAAAAGAAGAAAGATCAAGCGCGAAATGCCTTAAAATTGCACCCAAAAAATCGCGTTAGAGGCACCGTAACTGAGGTCTGACTGTCATGATATATCAACCCGTAAAAAAGCTCTGAGCAAAACTGAAGAAATGTGCGATTCTCCAAGGACGATAGCTTCTAATTTTCTAAATCTGTTCTCATTTCTTTCCTATTCTCCTTTCCTTTCCTTTTCCATTCCTTTTTTTCCATTTTCTTTCTCCTTTTCGCTCTTCCTCTTCCTCATCTCAAAATTTTTGCGCCCCCCCCCCACCACGCGTTGCGCTCCCCCGCCCGACGGTGTCAGCGGGGCCTTTAGCTACGCCACTGTGAGCTGACCTGTCTTTATGTTGTTATTTAAATCGTTGACAATCTGCAGGGCTCAACAATACGTACCCTCTGCTCTTCCCGGGGCACCGCCAATGTTATTTTAAATGGGCAAACAGACTTACGAGCAGACTTGACATTTTGGTGGGCTTTTAATCGTTGACTTGGCGCAGGGCTCATCAAAACGTCCCCTCAGCTCTTCCCGGGCCACGGCCAATGTTATTTTAAATGGGAAAACAGACTTACTAGCAGACCTGTCGTTTTGGTGGGCTTTTAACCGGTGACAAGGCGCAGGGCTCATCAAAACGTCCCCTCTGATCTTCCGGGGCACCACCAATGTTATTTTAAATGGGAAAACAGACTTACGAGCAGACCCGTCGTTTTGGTGGGCTTTTTGCCCTTGACAAGGCGCGGGGCTCACCAAAACGTCCCTTCTGCTCTTCCCGGGCACAGCCAATGTTATTTTAAATGGAAAAAACAGACTAACGAGCAGGCCTGTCTTTTTGGTGGGCTTTTAACCAATGAAAAGGCGCAGGGCTCATCAAAACGTCCCGTCTGCTCTTCCGGGGCACCGCCAATGTTATTTTAAATGGGAAGACAGACTTACGAGCAGACCTGTCTTTTTGGTGGGCTTTTAATCGTTGACTTTGCGCAGGGCTCACCAAAACGTCCCCTCTGCTCTTCCGGAGCACCGCCAATGTTATTTTAAATGGGAAAACCGACTTACGAGCAGACCTGTCGTTTTGGTGGGCTTTTTGCCGTTGACAAGGCGCGGGGGTCACCAAAACGTCCCTTCTGCTCTTCCCTGGCAAAGCCAATGTTATTTTAAATGGGAAAACAGACTTACGAGCAGACCTGTCTTTTTGGTGGGCTTTTAACCAATGACAAGGCGCAGGGCTCATCGAAACGTCCCGTCTGCTCTTCCGGGGCACCGCCAATGTTATTTTAAATGGGAAGACAGACTTACGAGCAGACCTGTCTTTTTGGTGGGCTTTTAATCGTTGACTTTGCGCAGGGCTCACCAAAACGTCCCCTCTGCTCTTCCGGGGCACCGCTTATGGTATTTTAAATGGGAAAACAGACTTACGAGCCGACCTGTCGTTTGTTGGGCTTTAAATCGTTGACTGGGCGCGGGGTTCATCAAAAGGTCCCCTCTGCTCTTCCAGGGCACCGCCAATGTTATTTTAAATGGGAAAACAGACTTACGAGCAGACCTGTCTTTTTGGTGGGCTTTTAATCGTTGACTTGGCGCAGGGCTCATCAAAACGTCTCCTCTGCTCTTCCGGGGCACCGCCAATGTTATTTTAAATGGAAAAACACAGACTTACGAGCAGACCTGTCTTTTTGGTGGGCTTTTAATTGTTGACTTGGCGCAGGGCTCATCAAAACGTCCCCTCTGCTCTTCCCGGGCTACGCCAATGTTATTTCAAATGGGAAAACAGACTTACGAGCAGACCTGTCTTTTTGGTGGGCTTTTAATCGTTGACTGGGCGCGGGGTTCATCAAAACGTCCCCTCTGCTCTTCCAGGGCACCGCCAATGTTATTTTAAATGGAAAAAACAGACTTACGAGCAGACCTGTCTTTTTGGTGGGCTTTTAATTGTTGACTTGGCGCAGGGCTCATCAAAACGTCCCCTCTGCTCTTCCCGGGCTACGCCAATGTTATTTCAAATGGGAAAACAGACTTACGAGCAGACCTGTCTTTTTGGTGGGCTTTTAATCGTTGACTGGGCGCGGGGTTCATCAAAACGTCCCCTCTGCTCTTCCAGGGCACCGCCAATGTTTTTTTAAAGGGGAAAACAGACTTACGAGCAGACAGTATTATAGCTAGCTGAGCGTGTGCTCCCTCCCCCGCCAATTCGAATGCTGCGCCCCTCTTTTTGAAGGAAAAATCGACCGCTTCCGTGGAGCTCCCCCTCCCCCCTCAAATCTGCTCAAGTTGGAGCCTCTGTCGGAAAAATACCTTCGTTGTAAAATTATTGTAAATTAATGAAGACAATTTGGTTTTTATATTCACAATGATAAAACTGAAAAAATATATCACCGTTTGGAGTAAAGGAAGATCAAGCGCGAAATGCCTTAAAATTGCACCCAAAAATCGCGTTTGAGGTACCGTAACTGAGGTCCGACTGTCATGATATATCGACTCGTAAGAAAGCTTGGAGCAATACTGAAGAAATGTTCGACTCTTCAAGGAGTACAGCTTCTTCTTTTCTCAATCTCTCCTCTTTTCATTCCTGTTCTCCTTTTCCTTTCCTTTTTTTCTTTTTTCCTTTTCCTTTTCTACTTTTCGCTCTTCCTCTTCCTCTTCTCAAAATTTTTGCGCCCCCCACGAAACGTTGCGCCCTCCCGCCCGGCGGGGTCCGCGGGGCCTATATCTACGCCACTGGCATTTCGACGCCATTTTGAGCGTCTAGTGTACTGTTGTTTTTTTTTTTAAAACTTAACTTGAACTTTTAGAAGGATTGTTTTATTCACCACTGAAGGTAGGCTATTTGGAGCTCAAAATCAACATGACATACCTCTGAAAAAGTGAAATTTTTTTGAAATGTGACAAGATTAGGGCAAAAAGCAATAAAAGGCCTGGAAAGAGGAAGATCTGAGGAACAATTTGATGCCATTTAGAGCGTGTAGTGTATTTTTTAAAACTTAACTCGGACTTTTAGAAGTAATTGTTTTATTTACTACTGATTACTGAAGGTAGTCCATTCGGAGCTCAAAATCAACACGACATACCTCTTAAAAAGTGAAAAAATATTGAAAAGTGGCAAGATCTGGCAAAAAGCAATATAAGGCCTGGAAAGAGGAAGATCTAAGGAACATTTGACGCCATGTAGAGCGTGTAGTGTAGTGTGGGTTTTTTAAAACTTTACTTGAACTTTTAGAAGTAATCGTTTCATTAATTACTGAAGGTAGTCCATTCGGAGCTTAAAATCAAGAGTAAAAAATCAAAATTGATAAATGGGACTAAGTAAAATGGAAAGCCTCTTCTTTTAGCTTCAATATACATGTCCAATAATTATTCTAACATGCTTCAATCAGCTGCTGTGACACTTTCAAAATAAATGACACATAACCGACGTTGACGCGTTCAGTTACTTACCTGCGAGGTGCGCACCTTTGCGGCGACGGAATCGCCGACGAGCGCCACTGAAAAAATTATACTATGGCCATTCTAGATACATCAGATGATGTAGATTACCGGAATAACCGGAAACATGTTTTCCGAAAGTCATTTTTCCCATTTTAGGCCAGAAATACGGGTTTCCAGACCATAGTGCGTCCTAACGCTCATCGCTTAAACCTGAGCGCTCCGATACTTTTGATCCGTCATTTTTTGTCAGTAATTTTTACCGTACTTCTTCAATCGTTCGTTTAACAACCATGATTCTTTAAATGAAAAACAAACAAACTGTCAAAGTGTCAACTAGCCCGTGCCGTGCCCCTAGAATGCTGGCAGCGGAGGGCACCCGTAGGGTGTCTGGAACGGCTAGTATTTTATATTTGCGATATTTATCGCATATCTACACTGAAAAAAAAAAAAATGCCAGAAGCATGGCAGTATGTGAACTTTCGTAACAATTACTAGAATTTTATTGTTTGTACTATAGCTCTTTAACATTTTTAAGAAATTCTATTTTTTGACCATACTCTGGTATCAACACCAGAATTTTCTGATCAAAGTAATAGACTTTCTGTCGTTCACATATCGTTGCGCTTCTGGTGTCGCGTGCCATCTGGCAACAATGCAACTGCTCCATTTAATCTCATTAAATATATCGAATTTTCCTTGTGCACTGTGCACCCCCTGAATTCGATATTTTACATGAGTTTAAATTGATAGAATACATTGTTGCCAAATTCCACGCGACGCCGCACTGCGTCTATCGTTGATTCGAATTTGCGTAAACTCACCATCGTCACTACAACTAATCTTTACGGTAAGCACACCCTTGTATTTATTTTTGTATGGATCAGTCGTTCACTGAACAAGCGGAAACTTATGAGACCAGACCATCAACAGCGTCGGTAAATTAAAAATCCATCAGGCACAAGATAAAAAAAAAAAAAATTGTATGCCATAAGTGTATTCTTTGTTCCATCAGAAATTCATTGATGACACATTCCTCGAGGTTGATTGGCTTAAAATTCGAGGACAGATTTTAACTTATTGCTTTTTCTTTTATTTTCTATCAAGCGGACTTGAAATTATATAGTTTTTTTCTCACTTTGAGCTTTTGTTTTTTAGATTAAAATTGGCTCACGAGCAACTTGTTTTTTTGCTTTGCATTGTTCGCTTGCATAAAAACGGTCATCTCAAAGTGTTCGAGCAAAAATGCTCGAAAGCGTTCAATGGATGCGCCTTCTGTCTCTCTTATGAAAAATATTTCCACTTGCACAAACTCAACACTTTAAAAAGCTCTCTCGAAGCAGATGCATTTGAGCGTTAATGAAATATATATGTAGTCATGGAGAGCGGAAGAGAGAGAGAGCGAGAAAGAGAGAGAGGGAGAAAAATTGTAAAGAGAACAAGAAAGGTTATAAAGAGGGAAACTCGGATGGTGGGGGGGGGGGGGGAAGAGGCGTTAGTGATGGAATTTTGAAGGGAGGAAAAACTAGCTGATATGCATCGACTGGAAAGTGGAAAGCGTTGCAAAGAAAAAACCGAAAACCCCCGGGGAAACGAGGAAATAGGGAAAAAGAAAATTATCGAGCGAAAGAGAGACGTTGCGGGAGAGAGGGGAGAGGAAGAGAGGAAGGAAAAAAGGCTGCTTTGTCCGTGTGATTGGACTTTTTAATTTTCCACCATCATGTAGCTGCATGCCTTTATCCTTCGACCCCCTCTCCCCTCTCCCCCCCCCCCCACCCCTCGCCACCCTTATGATCACCCCTTGCTCGTGCAGTACCTGAGCGCCCTAAAGTATCGCACTTCAAAGGGGTAAAAATGGGGCCCCCAAACACTGCTGCGCCCGCCACGCCACGCCACCCCCCCCCCCCCCCCTTCCCTTCCACCATCCCACCAACCCTCACTTACAACTTGCATCAATAAGCGCTGCAACCAACGCAATGGCCGCGTTTTTTAAATGCAATAATGAAAGTTTCAAAGCTCGAAAGCTCTAAAGCTCCTCGATTCGTATGTGTACGTCTCTGAAATGATCCTTTGCCCGGCAGCTGTGCCGTGGCATGTTTTAAAAGTCGATGGCACTTATACAGAGAGACTCGATCTATTTCCAATAACTGAAGGAATGTAACAAGAGTGCAGACAACTAATAAAGTACGCGCGGAAAATTGAGTACACTCAGATAAAAGAGCGCCCTCCAGCTTCGGCTCCATCCGGGAAACGCAAAACTGTACAAAATTAAAGTAGGCAAATGTAATTAATGCGCTGAGTATTACTATTGTTCGATTTACAGTCAAATTTTCGATTTTTCCCTCTTTTAATTTCCCTGTGTAAACTCACTTCCTCTTCTCTGCGACTAATTGAATTAAAATAAGCTACGTATGCTCACTGACGAGGATACCCGACGGAAAGGGAAGTACGAAAATATTTGATCCTAGATTAATTTTAGTTCGAAAACAACGGAATGTTCTATCTTTTTCCCCCCCATTTTTTTCCCTTTTTTTCTTTTTTTTCATACAAAATTTCAATAATCAAAAATGGTTTTGACCGAAATAAATGTTTATTTGAAAAATTCCACAGAGACGAGAAATAGGCATTTCGTGCCATGAAATGTTTCGACAGAGTATTCTCAAAGCAAGCTTCTATTTGCAGTTATTTTTACCCCGAAAAAAATTAACTAACTGTGAAAATACCGGATCGGGGAAGAATGACTAAAATAATCAAAGCAGCCGTAATCAATTTGTTCAGTACTTTACATTCAGATTTTGATGGAAAAAAATCGTATCAAAATGTGTGCAATGAATAAAATTCTCCGTCGTGAGGCATAGTTATTTAACGTTGACTCCATTGTTTCCGTAAAGGGCCAACAATGCCAACATTGACACAGCGTTTCAATTACCTTGACGATAAAGTCTGAAATCTCCGCTGAAAAATAATTACCCATGCTGAGTTGAGCAGAGTGAGACCTGTCGTTGAATCATGGTTATTTTTAAAATGAAAACTAAAATCAAATAAATAACTTACAGAGGAAAACAGTGTTAGAGGTTTAATTTGATCAAATTCGCAAATACCGAGAACATGGAATAAGGGCTTAAATTTTTAGTCATGCTATAGTTTTGAGACATATTTCAGAATCGTTTAATTAGATTTTGCACGACGCTCCTAGTAAACTATCTCACGTTTCTTACGAGTGTTTTGAGGGAATAATGTAGGTTTTTCAAGCAAATCACATGTGTATGGAATATGTCACCTTAAAGCAGCATCGTGTATAAATCGCGGATTTTCCTAAAATTACGCATCGTGCATAACATATTACGTGTCGGGCGTAACATCAGGCATCGTTCGTAACTTACACATCCATGTGTAATCTTCGTTACCACGTAAAATTTATCAACTTTTTAACCTGAGTGTAGGAAACAAAGGAAGCAAAGAAACCTTGTCATAAATATATTGCTGCATGATGAAATCATCATGGCGGAAGGGGGGGGGGGTTGCTAGATTCTGAGTCCTCCTGCTCTCTGCGCCTAGGTCTGCGCCTTGATAAAAATTGTAGCTTCCACTATTATTTCGAATGAGAGTATAGTGAAAAGTTTTGAAAGTTTCTACGCATCAAATAAAATTCTGCAGAACATTTTGAAATCAAAGAACAATTTAATTAAGCAACACGCCTTTTTGCGCAGCATTTTCAACCCTGTGATCAATATTGACTCTTGAAAAAAGTTCGCCAACATTTTTCCTAAAAAATTACCTTGGTTTGTTAAATTTAAAGTTTCCTAACCGCGTGACAGAAACCATTTGTTCGCTCAGCTTTTCATGCAAAAAAAAAAAACAAGGCTGCGTTCACCTTGAATTAATTCAAACAAAGAGAAGGGTATCGATTGGCAAAATGTCCTATATTCAGACCATAAAAAAGACTACACCTACATATTACAAAGCAAAAACTTTTGTTAAAACGAGCTAAGGGTTGATACTACCCACAACTCGTAAATCAAACAGCGTTGATAACTGCTTTATCCCACCTCAAAATAAGGAAACTTCTAAAAGCTGTAGTTTATAGATTGCAAATTTTAAGAGAAAAGTATCGTGGTGGTTAAATATTTAATATAATTCGTACCATGACTTTCAAAAGAAAGTTCTCGGATCGAAATTTTTACTCTTTTAAACAATTTTGCGGCTTTTGAGTGTTTAAAGACTAACAGTGGCGGATCGTGCAATCTGGCAACCGTGCAATTTCGCCATTTAAACGTATGCAAAAAGATCGATATTAGGTGAGGCGCTACGCCTCACCAAGTAATCGATTATTTTACACAGTTTTAAATGGAGGAAATCCATTGTTGCCACATTGCACGAGCCGCCGCTGAAGACTAATCAGATTTACCCTTTCAGTGAACTTCCTGAAAAATCGAAACTTCTATTGGAAACAACGGGGAAGTTTAACAATCAAAATTTCGACCAGGGCACTTTCGTTTGAAAGTTATAGTAGTACTATAACTACTAAAAGTACTATGAGTACTATGGTTGCAAACGAAGTACTATAATAGTACGTTCGTTTGCAACCAAAACGCGTAAGTAGTATTTTTTCCCCCAATTTTCCTTTTATTTTAATAGGTGATTTTAACTATTTCGCTGTGAGGATGCATTGAGTATGAGTGTTTAAAAGAACATTCAAACACATCTCTCAAGTATGCCCCCTTCCAGCCTCCACAGAAAATAAATGCCGTTAGATTATAGACTTTCAAACCATTGCCATTGAATTAGAGTAGAGGGTGCCCAACCGCGTCAGGGTCGTTATTCGTTAATGCCTTAGAGTTTGGGAAATCGTCAGTGAATCTTCAAGAGCGCACATTATGATAATACGATTAACGGCCAAAAATTGTTTCGCCGACTCGGACCGTACGCATCGATGTCAAGAGTTGTCGCACTGACCGTTGAGACGGGCTTCTTTCATGTCTGAGCGTGATCTGTAGGAGAAGACAAGTTTTTTTTTTTTTTCATCCCCTCTCCCTTTCCGAAGTTGAATCACGCTTTACTAAAAGAACCTAAGTTAAATCTTAAAAAGAGTCGTATAATACATTAGAAAGTACTCGTTGAAGAGCTCAAGTTAAAAATAGAGATAAACTTTTTTTTTTTTTGCTGAAAGGCATTATTACGCAAGAGGCAAACATCGAATTGTGATTGTCTTTTGTTAGTCAATGAGATGGCACTGCTTACTAGACACCCCCGCACGGAAGAGAATAGGATGATGAGAAAGAAGATCTAAGAGGTTTACTGTAGGAGGGCAAGGTTGCTGCTCATCCTGTATTCCACCTACGCCTAGGGTATCCCAATGCTCCTGTGGGAACATTCGCACGCAATAGACCTGCTCCCCTTCCTCAGTGCAAGTGTCCGGTCAAGGTAAAACTCTTGCGTTCCCCCTCTTCCCTATTCAACTTCCTCCTTCCAAACCCGATAAAGAAAAAAAACTAAAACTTGATTCTTGTTTCAGACTGTTCCCCCTCTCCTCGCGATTCTTGGCGTTTCTTTTCGACTTTGGTGGATCTAGAAATCTGTCTCTCTCTCTTTTCCCCCCATTAGATTGCGTGGGTTAGAAAAAGACAAATAAGAGGCAGTCACGTGATTTTCGCTCCCTTTTTCTATCCTTTTCTAACACATGCGTTTTTATAGGAAAAGAGAGAGAAGGACAATTTCCTGGATCCGCTTGTGTTTCTCGATTACGAGTTGCACCTTCTGAGGTGTTTTTGGAAGTTAGTTGGTGTTTGAGTCTGCACCTCCTCACATCTCGGTATCTTCCGGCTTCGAAATTTTTGATCGCGCGTTGGCTATTTTATTTTTTTTCGGTCGGTCAAAAGTGTTTTTTTCGATACGTTTATACGGAACAGGCCGCGAAAAGTAGCCTCGTCGGTTAAGTGAATTACAGTGCGGTGTAAAAAAGGGGGAATAGTGTTTTACTATGAAGAAAATTGAGTGTTTTCGTTTGTTAAAGTGGCGTTTAGTTGGAGAGGGACGGTAGTGTTTGATAAATTTTCGATGAATCGGACTTACACCTAAAATGCGAAAATTTCGAATTCCGTTTATAAAACCGCCCGATGTTTAAAGTTAAATTATTGGACCGTCTGAATCACCTATCGGCCGAAGTGTATTTACCATATTAGACAAAAGTATTCATTTTCTCGGGATCAATAAATAAGATTTAAATCGAAAAGGAAATCATGAAATTTTTTTAATTTTTTGTTGTTTTTTTTCATGAAAAAAATATCGCGCGGTCAATATGAAAAAAGAGAAATAAATAAAGAAACTGTAAAGTAACGCTTTTGAAAAAAAAAATTCTCGCGACATAAAATCAGTGACTCGGATAATTTTGGTCCTGCTTTAGGCACAATTTTTCTGATTTTCGAGCATTTTCGGATAATTTTAACACTCTCTCTTTTCAAATTTAAAAAGACGCTTTAGATTCAGTTTTTCTTTAACAACGTCGGAGTACAGCTGGCTCCATCTTCATTTTTGTTTTTCAAAAAATCAGACGCACAGAGATTGAATTTTCAAAATTCCATTACTATGGACACAAATCAGCAAATCTTGATGAAGATCCATAGCAGACGCAGTGTTACAACCACATTAGCAACCAAGACTCTTGCGGGACATGAATTTATCCACCCCAAAAAACAGGTAATTTTTGATTCTCGGCATCTAGTTTTTCTCAGTAAACGCAACCTCTTAGCCGAATAGAAGTAAAATTCTCAAAGTTATTGACCCTTTCCCTGACAGGTTACGAAGGCCAGTCAATGTTCACGGAAAAAAATTATTTGGTTGATCCAAGAAAAATGAAGTTGTTAAATAAACTAAGTGTTTTTTTGTCGGATCACCCTCCAATGAGGTTGATGCAACAAAAGAGGTATGTTAATTTGACTAAGTAATTTTTAGTTGAATCAACCATTTAGTAACTTTTGCAAACCAACCTAAATTTTTTGTTAAATTAACCAAACAAAATTTTGGTTAATTTACCCATCAATTTTTTTGTGAACTGATCTGGACTTTTGGGTGAATTAACCAAATAATTTTTCAATCGTACGGAATCATTTTAGCAATGTCTCCCTGGAAACGCATGTATAGTCATATACATACCTTAAACCAATACCAACAAGACAACAATCGCAGAAAAAAGAAATTCACAAATTATAACAGATGAAAAATAAGGTTAAGATTGAATTCAGTGAACGAAAATTATGCGGGAAACATGTTTCATTCAAAGAAAGATACATTACAATTGAGCGTTACCGATAATATTACCTGTCAGAAATTCGAAGAAATAAGTATGGTAGGCAAAAAATAAGGCCAGATATAAACTCAGCGTACCAAAATTACTAAGAAAACATGTATCATTCAAAGAAATCCGATCTAAAGAGATGCGTCTCAGACCTTAGTGCGAGCCGCGATCCGAGAGCCGAGCGTGGCAACGGGGAGAATCCCGTATTGATCGAGCGAGAATCTCTCATTTTCGGACACCTCTCTAAGGCTCAAAACTGGTTTTTTGTAAAGTTTAATGAAATTTAGTGATTTTCCTAAGTGCCTCCCACATGGTACTGCAAAAAAAAATAAAAAAATAATGATAACTCAAGAAGCTACTGTACTTTGAAGATCACCTAAAAGTAGAGATCAAAATTTCAAATCTGATTGGTATATATACAAACTATTCATTATTTCCTTACCACGATAGTTTAGAGATTTCTGAGGAGACAGTAGCATCATGATCGCAAGATGGAGTGCGTCGTGTGGTGCAGCTTTCTCGCTCACTGAACATTTCTCCCCTCTTGGGCGCTCCCATAGTGCAGGGAGGGTAGGGGAGGGAATGTACCATCACCAGTCGAAGATAAGTTACTTCGGTTAATTCACCTTGAAAATTTTAGATTGTACTAACTAGAAGTTCAGTTAATTCAACTAAAATAGTTAGGAAGTAGCAACAAAATTGCTGATTAATAGGACTAAAAACCTTTGTTCTTTTCACCTAAACGCTTCGTTCTTTCAACCAAAAAGTTTTTGGTTAATTTATCCACCAACTTAGTGGTCCATTTTTCCAACAAAGTGGTTTGGTTAAATCAACTTCATATGAGGTTACTTCAACCTACATTTTTTTTCAGTGTTCGCTCCCTCAAATTCATGTGGGTAGTTTTATATTCCTACACTGCGGTTCTGATTTTGTATACACACTTGATTGAAGGCGCTCGAGGAAACATAGGTTTTTTAATGTTAACATTTTGAACTTGAGATAACTGTTAATAAAAAACTGAATTGTGTGAGGCATATCTAGTGTCACATAGTTGAACATACTCAAGTCTGGTATTGAAAGGGTTAGGATTGTCTATAGCCTAATTATTTTATGCATGAAACACGATGGATTACAATGGAACGAGTAAATATTGGGCGCTCGTAGTTGAGTGTGATTTCTTTAGCGTTCCGATTTATATATAAAAACAAAAACAAACAAAAAACAAAAAATGGGTGTTATCCAAATTCTCGTACGTAAATGTATTGTTTCGTATACGATGGTTTCGTATGCCGTATAATTTGATTCAATTTTACAAGGTGATAAGATCTTTGGACCAACCGACCATTTACTTTTTATCGAAGCCAATCGTTAAAATAGATTTCGATCGATAAACGCCTTTCGTTAGTCAGCAGGTGATCATAAACTTGCCATGAACGCTTTCGATTGGTAACTTAAAAACGGAACTTCCGATTGATAACTCAGATGAAAAGCTAAAGAGCTAGCTTTTGGTAATGAATTGTATAAAGATTTCCAAATAGGTAAATGATCAATCGATAAATGTGGTTAACAATGGAGCTGTTGCAAACTTTTGCTACAGGCTTATTAATAGTTGATAATGGGGTAATACCCAATAAAAATGACGATTAGCGCACTAAAAAATCACGAAATCCACTCCTAAACTCACAAAATGCTTTTAAACGCGAGACCGTAATGGCTGCAGGGGCCGCGGTTTTCATTGGGGTTCCCTATCTTCAATCAGCGCCATCTACACGAGGTGTTCTCGCAACACCACACAAGAAGAAGAAGAATCATACAATTGCCATAAGAAAACTGTGGCCTCGGCCGCCATTACGGTCCCGCATTTAAAAGCATTTTGTGAGTTTAGGAGTGGATTTCGTGATTTTTTAGTGCGCTAATTGTTATTTTTACAGGGTATTACCCCAAAATTAACTATTAATAAGCCTGTAGCAAAAGTTTACAACAGCTCCACTGACCCGTTTAAAAAAATACGTACATATACAACGATGCTGCAGGATGGTTACAAACAATCTTATCGTAATGATATCGAGTCGATGGTCGAATACGTGTTATTTTTATGGGTGGTGTCATTCCGATAAGTTTCATTCCGATAGAAACCCTCCCATCTCTGCGGGACGATGACTCCTGACTCTCCTAAACGACCTAAACTATCAGCGAATTTCTGCAGAGATGGGAGGGTTTCTTTCGGAATGAATGAATGATACCACCCATAAGATAACGCGTACTCGATCATCGACTCGACGCACTATGGTCTGAGATCGAAAAAAGTGGCCAAAAATCCGTGAAAAAAAGTCATCAAAAATCAACGTTTTCAACTTTTTAAGCTAAAATTAAAACTTTCCAGTGACGTTTCTTGGTTTCAATGACTTGCTAAAGGTGTTTTCTGTGATAGAAATTGGCCTTGAAAGTTCATAAACGATAAATTGAAGAGGAATTCACTTTCTGATTTTTGGCCACTTTTTGACGATCTGAGACCATAGTGCGATGGCATTACGATACGATCGTTCAGAATAAGCCTGCTGGTCGAGAAAGTAGGTTATTGATAAAAATCGGTAAGTTTCGAGCAATGAGCTATAACTTTAGAGTGGCACATCAAGGAACGTTCCGCTGGTTCATTGTTGACACCTAGGGCGCCGCCATCTTGCCTTAAAAATCTATTTTGAGGTTAAATTTTGTAGGTAGTTTCCGGTCGTTCCGTAAACAAACTCGGGCATCGCCGGAAATGACTTGGAGACGACCTACAAAACTTAACCTCAAACCTTGAAATCTGCCGTCCAAATTCCGCTTTTTCCCGGGATTCCTTTTACCCTGTGTGGCACAAGGTGGACCAATCCGCTGCCACTCTAAAGTTATAGCTCATTGGTTTCGAGTGGTTCGGTGTAGCAAAGCACTTTATCAATGGCTCGGGTAAATAATCGTCTTGCGCGCAGACCATTAAGCGAATCTAAAATTCTCAATTTTATACAACTGTCACTATAATTCCATCTGAATTCTCATTCGCTTACTGGAATGCAACATAGCGAGGGGTCAATGTATCTTTAGTAAAAATAAGTTTACAGGTTACTCGCTCGATTTGATAGGAGATGATTTCGCCTTTTAAGTCGACTGGAATTTTTCGAGCGCAGTGACAGTATTTAGAATGGGTTAGACCCGAGGGTGGAATTTGTTGTTCCCATCCCAAAGGAAAAAAGTAAAAAACAAAAAACAAACGAGTGAGTCTAATCCACATCACACCGAAATTTCCAATCTGATGGCACTGTTTTCTTTTACTTTTTTTTTTGTTTGATTCCCCTTCTCACCATCAAACCTCACATACTTTTGTAAGGGTAGGGAAAAAATATGGGAGTAAAGTCAACCAAGGTAGACTATATAAATAAAAAATAAAATGTAATAAGTTTACTTTGAACAACACTTTTTAGTAAAAACATGGAAGAAAAATTTAGCAATGATCTAAAAAACCAGGAATTTACGAAATCAGCTGCAATACATGCAAAAAAGTCTATGCGGGACAGACCAAAGATCGATTAAAGTTAGAACAAGTGAGTATGCGAGACATACAAAGAATGGAGAAATAACTCGGTCAGCAGTGGCAGATCATTTCTGGAGTGAGAAACATGATATCGATTTTACTCCTAAACTTTTAAAGTTTGTAAATGATAACAATCACCTGGATGTATGGAAACATATATATTTTTGTAGAAGGAGGCAATGTATTTTAAATACGGACGTGTCGGGAGCATCAAATGTGTTATTTAAAGAGGTTGATCCAGCTCCCATAAGGAATGGGCTATCTGCAAAAAAATTTCATATTTTCAGAGTCGATAGAACTCGTCAAGACGCGTTCAACGATGGTCAGTTTTTTAATTTTGGTCAACTGGTAAGGGGGGGAGGGGGTCCAAAGTCAAAACCTTCAAAGTCCCATAACTTTCGCCCAAATCAATATTTTCACTTGTGCTTTGCGCCAAAGATTCGTCTTAAAAAGAGCTTTTGATTGATGTGTATAAAAATTAAATTGTACAAATTTTAAACCAATTTTTTTCAATTTTTACAATTTTTCCAACTTGAAAGTTTTGGTTTTTTGAGCCTGAAAAATACGCGCAACGGGTTGAGGAGAATAAAAAACTATGGAAATAAAAGTCAAAGCTATGTTCTTTTGAATGGCCTAAACCGCGATCCGGGGAAATGCTCCGTTCAAAAGTTATAAGCGCCTAAAGTTGCGCACCTCCGAAATCACGGTGCGTTCAGAGCATGTTTTCAGGGCGCGTACCGATCTCGGGTGAGCGAGGGTGACGCGCGCCATTGAAAACATGCACTGAACGCACCTTGATTTCGGAGGTGCGCAACTTTAGGCGCTTATAACTTTTGAACGGAGCATTTCCCCGGATCGCGGTTTAGGCCATTCAAAAGAACATAGCTTTGACTTTTATTTCCATAGTTTTTTTATTCTCCTCAACCCGTTGCGCGTATTTTTCAGGCTCAAAAAACCAAAACTTTCAAGTTGGAAAATTGTAAAAATTGAAAAAAATTGGTTTAAAATTTGTACAATTTAATTTTCATACACATCAATCAAAAGCTCTTTTTAAGACGAATCTTTTGGCGCAAAGCACAAGTGAAAATATTGATTTGGGCGAAAGTTATGGGACTTTGAAGGTTTTGACTTTGGACCCCCTCCCCCCCTTACCAGTTGACCAAAATTAAAAAACTGACCATCGTTGAACGCGTCTTGACGAGTTCTATCGACTCTGAAAATATGAAATTTTTTTTCCGATAGCCCATTCCTTATGGGAGCTGGATCAACCTCTTTATTGATGAGAGATTTGACAACGGTGGCAACAGGGGGGGTAAGGGGGCTGAATCCCCCCAGACTTCCGATTTTCGGGGTGGAGGGGAAGGGGGGAATAATTTTCAGTCAAACGCTTATCAGTGCGAGCCCCTCCTAAGAAAAATCAAAAATCCTGCGTACGCCACTGAACAATCTCGGAATGGGGCTATTGCACACTTTTGCTATAAGCGATTCAATAGTCGATTATGGCGTAAAAACCTCAACAAATAACGATGGCGGCACTAAAAACTTCCAAAATCCACTCCTAAACTCAATAAACGCAGTTATTTGCGCGAGCGTAATGGTGGCCGAAGGCACTAACAATGGGAGATTCCTATGTTAATTTCGTCACTCTTTCTATGCTGACAAGGATGATTCACAGAGAAATTAGTCATCAGAGTGATGATCCACATCCGATGAATGGTACCGCAACACCAAGTGACACCGGTGTCAAATGAGTGTAGTCTCTTATTGGTCACTTCTTGATGGAGTTTCAGAATTGTTAGATGGGAATCTCCCATTGTTAGTGCCTTCGGGCATCATTACGCTCCCGCAAATAACTGCGTTTATTGAGGTAAGGAGTGGATTTTGGAAGTTTTTAGTGCCGCCATCGTTATTTTTCGAGGTTTTTACGCCATAATCGACTATTAAATCGCTTATAGCAAAAGTGTGCAATAGCCCCATTTGAGAGGAACCATCAGCTGCTCGCAAGTCGGAATCACTATTAATCAGTCGCATTGAAGATGGGGGAAAAGTTCGCCCGAAACGCGTTTGCTCGGAATAGTTTAATAGTGCAAAGTGAGTCATTTTATTTTTGATTTATATTAAAATCGTGCGCTGCACTCCTTAACCTTTATTTTAATCTTAAAGTAGACTAGCCTCTTCGGCCTTTATCCCTTTACAAATAATCCACCGCAGCTCTGAACCTTCGGAGTCTGTCGTGGGCTTTATTCATACAAACCTCTTCTCCTCTCAACGGCGTTTCTTGGGAAAATCAAGCGTTTTTAGAAAACACAAACGATAATGAACGACAAAGAACGACATAGGACTATAGTAAACCCTTTGTCATTCCTATTAAAAAATGGCAACCTCTCACATTCCTTCTTACACGGTGCATTTTGTCTTTACCTTTCTCACTCCTCTTCATGATGACTTCCGTAACTCCCATTTTTCCCGGCGCGAATTTTGAATTTCTGCAATGACTTAAATTATTTTGACGGAATCGATTGTATGAGAGGATCAGTGGCTTTCAACAAATTCATTACTCTGCATGTTTTTTTTAAAAAAAAAAAAGAGAGAGAGGGAAAAAAAAATCACAACATTTAGTTACATGCGATTTTAATTAGGTGAAAATTCTGTGGCCCGCGTTCTATCGAGTTAAAAACGTATGTATTGACAGCTTTTTTTCCCCCCAGCGCTGGCAAAACAACGATTCAACACTTGTCAAACTTGGATGGACAAGATTAACAACCATTGAAAAAAAAGGAAAAAAATCACTGGCTGGAACGCTGTGTTTAATATATATGGCGTTGAATTTGAGCTTCAATGTTTTTTCCCGCGTTCGTTCCAGTGCTTACACAGATACTTCGTTTTTATTTTCACCAGCAGCTAGAAAAAAGAACACTGAGCAATGATCTGATCCCGTGTTTATTTTTCCTTTTTGGACTTTGTAAAATTTAGACAAGGTCAGCTATTTCAGATATTCTCTCTCCTTCTCCCCCTTTCTGAGTATTGAAAATATATATGCTTTGTAAAATAAGTAACCTATCCATTAGTTTTAATCAGTTGCATTTTTAAGAAGGAAAAAAAAAATATTATTCGCATATCCTTTATCTGCAATAGATTCTGGCTGTCATCATTATTTTTCCATACTTTAAACCTAACTTGGTGATTTAAGCAGATCCCTTTGACAAAGACTTTTTTTTTTTTACTTCATTTTCTCCAAAGCCTTATTACCACGGAATGAATTTATCATTTTTTTCCCGCCTTCATTTTTTGCGCAGACTTTTTTTATAGAATAATACGGCGGTGGCGTAGCTGTTAAAACTAAAAACTCGTTCTCTTTAATTTTTTTCCTTTCAGTATTCAATTGAGCCTCATAGAGCCTGAGGGCTGAAAATGGTAGACACGAGAGAAAAATAGCTCTCATATATTTTCTCATCCTTCACCAAAGCATGAGAGCACTTCAGTCTTGGTCAAAGTGACACTTTTAAACAATAAATTTTTTCTCTTGCAAAAAAAAGCTTTAGGGCTCAGACTCTAACATCCCCATTCCCCACCTCTTTACTAAACCCTTTCAGATAATTTATTATTGAATAAAAAAGAAGGGACAAATTCGAAAAAAGGAAAAGGACCTATATACATTTATATATATATTTTTCATTCATTGTTATTTTTCCTCCTATAGGGGAATGCGAGAGACTCACAATTAATCTTCTTTGCTGAAATGCTTTGCTAGGATCAGCCGGGAGGGAGGGAGGGGGGAGAGAAAATCCTGGACGTGAATAAATAATACTTTTTTCCCCCTCTCCTTTTATAGTGTATTTTCACTTAACTTCGCGCAGAACATGTATCTCTTTCATGCATATTCACTTCGGTGTAAATTACATAGCTTAAGGTGAGTGTGTTTAGCGTGGTGAAAATACATCAAGCTGACTTTTACGATAGAAAATAATGGCTTCGCTCCAGGAAATTAGCCCCATAAGTTAAAAGCTTTTAAATAAATCAGGAGTTTCTCTTGAACCGCCGACTATGGAGTTGGCCGGGACATTGAGAGTCGGCCATTTTTTCCCATTAGCTTGGAGAGGATATATTATAATACACAGCCCGCGAAGCCGTTTCGAGGGGTGAACTAATTTGGGCATTGTTGTTATTTACGCCCGCCGTGGGGCAAACTATTTTCCTTGGAAATATATATATTTTTTATTTTAATGTCAGCGCTGGTATTTAAGAGCCTGCTGGATAAATTTATTTGGAATATGGCGCGACATATTATCACGTGAGCGCGTTTCTCTCTAGTGCCCGCAATGAATAAACGTTTGAATAAACTCTGCAGCGAGGGTGGCGCGGCGCGCGGCCGCGGCGGGCGTCCCGGTGTCTGTCGTGAATGTCAAACCGCATTAAGGATTAGGAGTTTGGTATTTTCGGTATTGTTGCGGCATTTCAGCTGGAAAGGGCGCTGAAGAAAAGTTGGTAGAATCTGAAAGTAATAACTATCTTGCAAATGTCGAATGCTGAAGAGTAACCATAAAACACGAACCGAACGGCGAACCATCCTGAGAAATGCCGATCAAACTTTTGGCATTGAAAAAGACTTGAGGTTCACTCTAATAAGTCTGTGTTTTTATTTGTTTCCTCTCTCCAAAACATAAAACTAAGAGCTCATGACACCAAGCTGTTTTCAAGCCAGTTTTCGGTTTCTTCCAGTGTATTTTGAGGAGATGAAATTTCATAGTTCAACTAAGATTACAGGTGAACTTGGTATTCACTTCTCAAACGAAGCTCTCGTGCATACTTCAATTTTTGCCATAGTTTTTAATTTCATTAAAACGCAAGTATTTTTAGCCGCTTTTTTTCTAAAAAACCACGTGATTGAATAATTTTGAAAGTCCACAGGATAGCTCTTGCAATTAAACGTACGCGTCGGAGAAGGTCTTATCGCCAAACAAAAAGGTAAAAAAGTAAAAGTAAAAAAAAAAAAAAAAAAAAAAAAAAAAAAAAACACGAAAATAAAAACGTTAAAAATTAATGTGATTACTTCGACTCAGCAAAAAATTTAATTTCTGAAAAATTCGTTTTAATAAGTTTTAAATGCGGGTTAATTACGTATTTCCTTTTACGTTTCCCACCTGATTTTAAAGAAAAACATGAATGTAAAAAAAAAAAAAAAAAAAAAAAAAAAAAAAAAAAAAAAAAATGTAATCTTTTTTTCATATACCAATTCTTACTTATTTCCTGCGTTTATCTTCTAAATTAATTCTTCTTATTAATGTTTGAAAAGAGGTGAGAAGTTTTCGTCTCGTTGATATGTTAACAAGTCATACGTATTAATTTCAATACCTAACGTTAACCATCCACCCGATCTTTTAAATATTTGCGGCAAATTTTCCAACAGTATAAATAAATTCGCGGGGTGAAATCATGTGTCTATATTATTTTTGAATAAGTACGTATTGTTAATATATATACTTTTTCACGATTCGCAATTTTTATGGTTTCTGAAGAGAATTCGTGTGATAAGGGTGTACATAACGTCATAACGACGTATAATAAAGCGTTACATGAACTGACTTGGTCATGGTTCTTTTTGGGAAATTAATTGTTTTCATGACTTCAGTCCTCAAAAATCTTCATATGTCAGTCAATATAAAGCAAGAACAGCATAAAAATTAACCCGGATTAGATAATAAAAATGGAACTTTAACGACAGCCATCAAAATTAATGAAAACCAGAGCTGGTCACCCGTAGAAACTCTTATTTCACATTTTTTATTATTTTATTTATTTATTATTTATTTATTTATTTATTTATTTATTTTTTTTATTTTTTTTTTATGACCAAATTACTACATACTTTCGCAAACGTATAAAGTGAGAGTTCGAAAGGGGGATACACACTGATGGTAATTGGATGAAAAATTCAAGTTTTCACGATTTTCTCCCCTTAGCGTTTCACTTCATTTATGTATTTGCTTTTGAATTATTTACTTTTTATAACGTATATTTTATTATGACTTCATAAATTCGCGCTCCTGTGGGATAGGAAGATGAGTTGCAGTGGCGAAGCTACAGTTGTCTGACAACGTTGCATTTGCTCAATTAAAACCCATGAAAAATATCGAAATATCTAGGGATTTGCGATGACCATTGAATTTGTTCTTTTTCTCCGGTTCAAATAGATAAAATGCTACGTTGTCAAATACACGGAAAAAAAATACGGTGAAAATAACCATACTGATACCTGATTTTGGCACCTGCTAGATGTTATGGTAATGTTAACCAGAAGTATACTATGTTTTGAGTAGGTACTAGGTGATGTTACCTGATTGCATGTCAAATTTACTTAAAGTATCGGTAAATGTACCATACTTCTGGTCAAGTTTACCATAACATCTAGCAGGTGCCAAAATCAGGTATCCGTATGGTTGTTTTCACTACTCTTTTTTTTCCGTGTAGCTCGATTCGCCATTGAAGAGTTGGGAATGTCCACACTTCACCGCACCGTGCGCATTTTAGACACGCTAAAATTTTCTATAGAACATGGGTTACTTTGTAAATTCTTTGCATGAGTTTTGAAATAGGCGGTCCTTTGTGGGGGAGAGGGGAGGTCCAATTATGTTTTTCACTCCCCCCTCTCAATTTTGAACCCACAAACCACTCATGTGATTCTGGATAGAAAAAAAAATGGGAAAATAAGGAGCTTTTGGTGCTGAGAGGGTGTCTGAATGATGATCTTTTCCCTCGACCATAATTTTACAGCCAAAACTTGATCTACAAATCGCGACAGCAAGAAAGTAAGAGGAAAAGTTATCCTATCATTTGTTCCATCCCCCCACCCCACCCTCTCCATCCACACCCCCATTCATAGCTGTCAATAGCTATAATATGGGGCCACTGCATTAACTGCATAAAATGCCCACAGCTATGGAGAGACATGGAGGTTTTTTGTGATTCTACAATGTAATACACTGAAAAAACAGCTATCGTAAGATTTACCATAACTTGGTTTAAATTTTGGACAGTCCAAGAAAATTGTAAATTCAACGTTTCCCATGGTTTTAGTTCAAGGCGTTTTGGTTAAATCTTAACCATGTGTATTGGTTAAAATGTAACAGTTACATTTTAACCAAGACATCTTGAACTCAAACCATGGAAAATAAAATTTACAATTTTCTTGGATTGGCGAAAAAAAACCAAGTTATGATAATAAATCTTACGATAGTTGTTTTTCCAGTGTACGGATCGATATGAGAATCCCCACGATAGAGCTCGTTTCAGAAGTATAGGCGCACCTAAACCATAATCTTTGGCGAATTTTCAACTTTAATTCCTTCAAATCAAAATCGAACGTCCCTCTGACTTTAGTCTTTGGCTTTTAAAGTGTTCCTCATTGAAAAGTGAACTCTCAATTTCATTTTCATTCATTTTTATTGAGTAATATCAGAAATAATGTTGACAAATTCCAAAGATTATCGGTCTAGGTCCGCCTACACTTCTGAAACTACCTCTACCATTAGCTCCAAAGAGTTTCAAAGAGTTCCAAAGAGTATTCAAAATGTTATTTCTTTTCATGCATTATAGATTCCACCTTTTTTATATCCTCCCACGCCGCGAACTGCCATTCCTATCTATGTATAAATCAACCATTGTTTAATATGAGCAATTTTATCACCGCCATTGCGGTATAATAAATGCTCGCTCACTTACACGAAACGCGGATGCGACTATTTGTAGTAGAAAAGCGGGAAGTAGGCAGGGGGGGGGGCAGGGAGCAGGAGAGGATTCGCCCTTAATTCCGCGGTGTCTCCCGTTTGCCCATACGTCAGAATTTGTCACGTGACCACAGAGTGATTTATAGCCCAGAAGCTGTATAGTGTATAGTGTATATCCTAGGCTCCTTGATGAATCATTTTAATCCGATCAGCGCAGAGAATATCTGGCGAAGAATTATATTAATGTCAGTCTTATTTTTCTCCTCCACCCCCCTCCCCGCTCCCCCCTCCAACCACGAGACTGTTTCACTCAAGCAGAAGGATCGTCAGGTGATTAATTTGGACCGATTGACGGGCCCACCCGCGCCATTTGCGATTCCCGCTTCCCGCGCTCATCATCCCTGTACCAGAGTACACGACCCAGATATTAATCTAATTTTTCATTCAAATTTTCCCGCTATCCCGCGCTAACCGAAGCCACCAGCTCGAGCGACGGCGACGCCTGCGGCGGATTCTTTCTCTGCGTTCTTTCCACGTGTATTTTTAATCGTCGCGTATTTGTTCTTGAAGCGTGCGCGCGTAGATAAATGTATTTTTTTTTCTTCTTTTTTTTTTTACCCTCCACCACCATTACTAATTCTGGTTTCATTTATTACCTTTCCTCCCCACTCTTCTCGTTATAAGCTCATATATATATATTAAAAAAAAAAAAAAAAAAAAAAAAAAAAAAAAAAAAAAAAAAAAAAATACCCTCCCCCGACTCCATATTATCTACCCTCGGCCACGACTGAGCGCACTTACCGGTGAGTATCTAATGGAGGAATGGGGGTTGCCTGCCTGCCTGCCTGCCTGCATGCCAAGGCTTCAAGCGGGAGTTGGGAGCGGTTCGCTCGGAGGGAGGAAAAAAAAAAGCCACCCTCAGATTGTGGTAGGGGGGAGGGGAGAAAAAAAAATGAATAATTTAAACAAATGATGGTTCTTACGATCCAGTGAAACTGGGGTGTTGCCAGGGAATAGGGATCCCTTATTCTACCCCCTCCCCTCCTCACCCCTTGCCGCTGCTCTACCGCGCTACACCACCCCCGCATGCTTTTCTCCTAACTCGCCTCTCTCTCTCTCTCTCTCGTAATCTGAAAAAACCCGCGCGCGGTGGGGTTTTGCAGAAAGGGCGAGAAGGGGGGGGAGTGAAAAGAGGCAGGAAAAGAAAAACAATGAGCGGAACGCTGAGTCGCGGACGACGAGAAGCGCTGCAAAAATAAAACACCCCTACCAGTCTCCTCTACCCTTATTTTTTCCTCCTACCTCCCTCCCTCCCTCCCTCCCTCCCTCCCTCCCTCCCTCCCTCATAGTGAGCGTTGCTACGCTCCGCTCTTCGAAGCCGCACAAAAATGGCTCCGGTAGCGCACTTCGCCTCGCCTGGCCGATTAAAAAATTTCCAGCTCGCGTCTTTTTTAAAAAAAAAAAAAAGCTTCCGCACGCAAACATCGCAAGCGGGCGGGCGGGCCTGCGAACACCATCTTTTTTTCTGCTTTTAATTATAAGCCACTGCTCCTCCTCGGTGTCCATTTATTTTTTTATGCTTCAAATAATTATAACTCGTGACAAGCGGTCTAAAAACAATAAGCAACGTTAATATTATCACTCGACTCGGAGACTCGGCCTTGGTATTCTAAACGGAGAGGGTACCCAGGCAAAGAGAGAGAGAAGAAAAAATAAAACTCGAAACTCGAAAGAACGCGCTCAGAAATTTGATTTGTGTTTAGGCTTTTTATTTCCCCGAGCATGTATTATCTGCGTGTACGTAAATTCAAACTAATTTTCTGAGTGCGTCATTGAGAGCGCCGCTCGCTCTTTCTCTCTCTCTCTCTCTCTCTCTCTCTCTATCTCTTTGTGGCGAGCTGTAATTTTAATTATCGCAAGAGAAACCCTCAGCCTCTCTGTTCGAGGACGCAGTGGCCAGTGGGGAACATAAAAATATATGAATAAATGACGGGACGAAAATTGAAAAAATCCGTTTATTTTAAGGGTTGCGGAATCGAGAGTTGTGACTCGTCTAAGTCTAATTGAAATTTTAATTCATGATGTCTGTATTTAGAGCTGAGCCGACAAGTTTTTGGTTTCCACTTTACTCTTGACAAAAAAAATTATACCCGAAACATAACTATGTGTGAATCGAGGTAAGTGATGGTACTGTTATAATGTAATTCCACTGTTTGTACCATAGTTCTTGAAAATATCCAGGAAATTCTGGTACTGTGACCTCATTCTCACAGTTGGACCAGCATTTTCTGATATAAATACTAGACTCTTTGTGGTTCACATATCTTTGTGTTTCTGGTATTATTACATTATTAAACTATGAGAAAAATTTTCCGGTTAATTCAATCGGACGTCTTCTTAATTCTTACTTAACCGGAATTCATGTTGAAATAACAGGAATTTCTTGTTAAAATAACAGGAATTTCGGTTAGGTAAATACTAACAAGATGTCCGGTTGCGGCAAAGGAAATTTTTCTCAGAGTACTAGAATTTATATGAGTTATGTTTTGCTGAGACAGAAGTACACTTCAGGAGCGACATAAATGTTCGTGACCCGCACCATTTATCAATCATTCTGCAACCCACAGACTTTTTTTTATTTTTTAACGGATCAGAGCTGAGATTATACTGAGCGTGAAAATTCAAATCCATTTTTAATATTCATTGAAAAACTCAATAGAATAAACGCACAATGGAAAACGTTATCCATTGATGTAGGAGTGGTTGAAAGAGACGCGTTGGATTAGGATATTTTTTTATCTCTAAAGACTGTTCTTGAACCGGTTGTGCATTGAAATGCCAACCAAAGTACGCATTTAAAAAAGGGTCCTGTGAAAATAACTAACAATTTTTATCGGTAAAAAGTTTCCCCAAGGAGATTTTTTTTTTTCTTCATTTATTGAAAATCTTATCACTCCGACGAAAGAGCAAAGTCTCTCACTGAAAAATCCATTAGCTTGATCCACATCAAGGTGGTGGTAATCAAACACATGCTATCGAATCACACCCCCCTACACCATACCCAGTAGCGTACGCAGGAATTTGTCTTTCTCTCTCTTTCCCCATTTGAACACGTGAGTAGAGAAAGGACAGAACACGGAAAAAAAACTACGGTGAAAATAACCATACGGATACCTGATTTTGGCACCTGCTATATGTTATGGTAATGTTAACCAGAAGTATACTATATTTTGACTAGGTGCTAGGTGATGTTACCTGATTGCATGTCGAATTTACTCAAATCATCGGTAAATGTACCAGACTTCTGTCAAGTTTACCATAACATCTAGCAGGTGCCAAAATCAGGTATCCGTATGGTTAT
>VMOF01000024.1:62223525-62325401 GCA_011764245.1 Trialeurodes vaporariorum | reverse complement strand
AGACAGTTTTAACGATCGGTTTAACGATGAAGTAAATGATCGGCCCGCTGCGCTGGTCTTTAAAGGGTTAAGTTAACCCGGTTTGTACCGAGAGTCTTCAACTGATTCGTCGTCGAAGGATTTTTGTTTGTAACCGACCGTGCATAACTTTGATTTTTGAAGAATGAAATAGGAAAGATTTCTCAACCCTTAACCCTGGAAGCGCGCAAAAAAGTCCTGTTTCGAGAGATAGGGAGTCTGAGAGACTCCTTGTCCGAGTTAACGTAAGTTTTAAACCCTGGTCAGTTGGTCTAATACTGAAATTTTGACTACTCGTTCTGCGGAATAATTGTCCAAATAGTTTCTGAATGGCGATACAATAAAGCAAAATGTAAGCAAATAACGTAGGGCGCAACAAATTCTCTAATCAATACCGCGCGCCAAAAAATTACTGAGCGATAATTGATAGAAATCAATACACTGCAACATTGACGCACCGCGCCGATAGAGACTTTCGGGGCACTGTACTCCCTCTATTCAACCCAAAATCCCTTAAAAATGTTCTTAAGGCACAGGCTTGTAATTTTAAAACAGAACATAGTGAAAAATTAAGGAAACAATCCAAAAGAAAAGGAGTGTTTCAGCGAAAAGAAATGGTGAGAGTCTCACAAACCTATAGTCCGACTGAGCGTAAGTTATTGCCACGTCCGGGGTTAACCCTTTATGGACCAAGCCCGAGTTTACTTATTTTTCTCTCCTTGTCCATTTCACATTGTTTCAGTCTTCATTCCGCATAAACGCGACTCATCGATGAAAACACTCACTCACAAAACAAGGTTCCATCGGGCGCCTTTAATTCATCGTATAGGCAATTCCAACTCCCCCGAGTACGAATAGTTAACTACCTTCCCTATGTAAAGGGAAGGATGGCGTTCTTTTGAACTAACCTGGTCCGTAAAGGGTTAAGGGATAAGGGTTAGTGATCAATGGTGTGGGCACAAAATTGTGTAACATATACGATGACCCAACCTATCCATATTTGTTAAATATTGTTTTTCGTACGGTCAGGGAAAAAATAATATCATATGACTTCAAGCGGTAGTCTACCTGCAAAACTTATCTCAATGAATAAAATTGAGGCGTCGACTTTCAAAACCGGCATTATCCTTCGGAGCAAATTTTGAGTGAAACACAAAAAACGGATAGCAAGTTCAATGCTGATCAATGTTAGTTCAATGTTTTCTAATGCTGATAGATTACGGATAAAACTGGTTTTGGTTCAGTTGAGTTTTTTCATAGAATGCAGAAGAAAAAGAAGAAGAAGAAGAAGAAAAAAAAAAAAAATTCGCCCCCACCTCCATTTTTTCATAAAGTGGATAATGCCGGTTTTGGAAGTCGACGCCTCAATTTAGGCATTTCAGGTGCTCTTTACTGAAGCCGTAAGTAGGGTTGCATCTTTTAAGATTTAAGGCAAACTCTTTTGATCATTTATATTAATAACGAGGTGGACTTTGAAAGATAGTAGTAAAATCATGTTTCTATTATTGTTGAAACTTTCGTATAACTTTATTTATGAACGAACTATGTTCGTAACCAGCAGTGAATGCGGTACTGTGCACAGGATTCCGTCTATTCTCACTTTATTATTTGCAAACAATAATTCATATTGGAATCGTTTCTATTTGTTTCCTTTATTTTTAAAAATCTTGGGATTTTCTATAAATTTTTGTTTGCTCTGAATGTTAGGCACAAAACCGAAGTTAAAAATATATGTATGCCAATGATACTGCTTATAAGCAAAGCCTACATTATTGAATTGAAATTCAGAGGGATTGTATTCTGAACCAACAAATATTTACCACGCATTTTAGCAGTCAAAACAAAGACTTCTTCTCCTCGACGAACATTTATAATATGCTCTTAGAGTGAAACTCAGAGAATTTATTCTTGAAAACTGAACTTATCCTGGCTTGAGAAGCACTCCAGCCTACTCAAGTCAAGAAAAATTGTAATTTATAGAGACGCTTACCGTAGAAAAATCTCGATTTTACTTCAAGATATAGCTAACAAGCTACCTTGAAAATACCTTATTGTACCCCCTTGAATGGAAAAAAAAACTAGATGTTTTCAAAGCTTCTCTGATCTACCAACTCATGTCAACTCTTGCTCAGAAACCCTTCAACCTTTCTTGAGAAAACCTCAAGGCGTTTCAGTTCAAAAGGTGTGTTTTTGAATATCAAATTGAATCCGAAGGATTTTTAAAGCTTAAGTTTATGACTATTAGATTTCAAATAAAGTCTCTGAATAGCACTATTAGAGGATTCTTCATTGAGCTAAAGAAACTCTTCTTACCAAAGTCTATCGATCTACAGAAAATACGGTGGAAAGGAGGTCGCTGTTGATTTTTCAAAACTCCCTGTGTATACCTACCTACAGGGTGACTTTTAAAGTCCCCTCTCAGAAGTTTGGACATAAATGACGGGAAATGGATTGCTGCTCGAGAAATTGACTTTTTTTTGTTTGTTTTTGTTTTTGTTTTTGTTTTTTGTTTTGTTTCTTTTTTACCATTTTAGGGCCAAATTTCACAAAAACCTTTAAGGAAGTTGACTAAAAAGTAATGTATGCAAATGCGGTGGTAATAAAGAACTTAAACGTTGAGGTTTGCGATGACAACGTACAGTAAATGGAAGAAACTCATTCAATTTCTTGAGCGGCAACCACCCTAACTTCTGAGTGGATACTTTTTTTTTTTTTATATATATATTTTAGTCACCCTGTATGTATACTTTGACTTTCAAAAGAAAGTACCCTGATTGAAATTCTTATTGTTAAATTGTTCTGTTGTTTTCAACAGACCTTACGATTTTTCATTACATACTTTAAAGGGTCATTCTGTTTAGTTCGTAAACACTCGAGAGCCACAAATTTGATCAAAATTTGCCCAGCTTTAAAGAGTTCAAAATTTCGACCAGGGTACTTTCTTTTGAAAGTCATTGTACAATCCTCACATTTTAAACCTATATTCCGAGACATCACGGATCTCTAAAAGTAAATGAAAAATCACGAGATCCGGCAACCACCTCCTCCACCCTCCACCCCCCACCCCCCACCACCACCCCCACCCTCTACCCCCCCCCACCCTCTACCCCCCCCCCCCCCCAAATCACCATTTTAAACCCCCCTCTCTCATCCTTCCTCCCGTTTTCCTGATTGAATGGTTTTGACAGGAGAAAAGGGAAGAGAAAAGATAGTGGCGAACAAAAGGGGGTGATGATGATGATTGGGGGGGGAGGGAGGGGGGTGACGCGGGGTAGGAGTGATCGGTGTGAGAGAATTCGTAGTGTCGGGGGTGGTGTGGTGGTGGCAGTGGAGATGGGCTGAGCGCAAATCAAGGGGGGGAGAATGGGAGAGAATGAAAAGAGAGAGAGAGAGAGAGAGAGAGAGAGAGAGAGAGAGAGAGAGAGAGAGAGAGATGAAGAGAATGGGTGGAAGGAGAGAGGGAGAGAGAGAGAGAGTGGAAAAGGGTGAGTGGTGGGGAACGAGTGAGAGAGTGAGAGAGAGGGAGTGGGAGAGAGGGAGAGAGAGAGATGGAGACAGTGAAAAAGAGGAATCTGAGTAGTAAATAATGCGAGCAGATAAATAATACAGTCGTTTCCGCCTTGGAGTAATTCGTTGGAGCCCAATGCCTCGATCAGATTTTCGCATCGATCTCGCGGGTTTCAGGCCGATGTTTTCAGCTTGCCCAGAACCCATCGCCTCCCCCCCCTTACCCCTTCCTCACGTAGCCCGCGAGCTTTAAGTCCACTTCGTCCACTAGAGAGCAGTGAGCTCACGTAATCTCCAACAACGCATCCCTCCCTTTACGACCACTTTTTTTTTTTTTTTTTTTTTTTTTTTTTAAATATTCTCTGTTTTTTCCACCCTCTCCGCCTCTTTGTCTCTGCTTCGACCAGCTCTGTTTTGTTTTAATCTATCGAGTATTTATTTTCAACGCCAGATTATCCTTTAAAAGATGTGATCACATATTGATACTCGCTCGAAGCTGTCCATTTTCTTTACACGTCCATTTATTTTCCAGCCTCCGCGCGTCAATGGCATCAGTGAGGAAGAGAAAAATGGGAGGCAAAAGACCCGGATAAAAGCAGCGGTAATGGAAATGTGTATCCGACGGTTTAAAAAAGAAGGAAAAAAAAAGGATAAATCAATTTTAATTCTGCTTGAGTAATCATCTTATTTATGGATTTTATTTTTTTCCAAGCGTCTAATAATGGAGAGTTTAGTTTGAGCTACACTGTTCAACGAATTTTCTTCCAAATGGTTGTTTTATTTAATTAATTAAAAAAAAATAAAAAAATATATATGTATGTATAAAAAAAACGAAACAACGTAAAAAATTCCAACCTTTTTCCTGTCAATTTACATACAATGAACGTGCAAATGGATCTTTATCGACTCCAAGTGGGTCAAAAAACTTTACATATGATTTATTGTTTTTTATTGTTTTTTATTGTGTTTATTGTGTTTTTTTTTTTTTTTTTTTTTTTTTTTTTTTTTTTTTTTTTTGTCTCTTCATCCATCTAAAGCGCGTTGTAGATAAATAGTGTAGATCTTCCAGTAACATTTGATTCTCGATAGAAATTAATCTTCTTAATCGTAGAGCTCATTAAAATCAAGATGAACTTGCAACTAAAAATTAAAAAAACTACTGCGTTCTTTTTCTTTATTTTTTGAAGAACATTTCAAATTGCCCAAGATTACCGTTAAAATACCTGATTTGAGTCTCCATTATTCTCAAAAGTTTAGACTCGAAGGTTCGAACCACATTCATTCCAGAGATAATCCGTTACGAGTTTCTTAGTTTACTAAAAAATAAAGAATCGAACTTCACCAAATGTCTTGGACACGAGAATCTCAAAGTTCTCTGCACTTTTTGGACATCGCTAAAATATCGGAGAATTGGCTTTGAGAAGTTAATCATGTTGGATTCTGACTTAGCACTTATTATTGATTGAAAATAGTGATGGGCAAAAATTATTTTTTGGATAACCGCGAATAGTCAACTAAATGTATTCATGGTTATCTATTCAAAAAATGATGTTTGCCCATCACTGATGATATATGGTAAGGGGGGATTGGAAATTTCAAGACTTTTTTTTTACTTCCCATTCTTGTTCAGCCATTTTCCAAATGAAAGTGGGATGGCTTATAGAGTATGGCTACCTTTTTTCTCTCATTTTTTGCACTCTTTTCCACACAAAAATCGGGGTCTTCAACCCCCATGGCCCCTCCCTTTCATGGATGTCCAATGTGTTTAATAATGGACTTGATTTTTCGGTCAGGCATACGTTTTCCAGAACAAACTGGAGTCCTTTTGCTTTGGTTTAAAAACATAAAAATGAAAGAACAGATGGATGCTGGCAGCTCTCTGATTCGCCCGCTTAAATCTTTTTGTAAGTGTTTGAAACGGAAAGGCAGGGGAGGTGCGTTTAAGTGTGTCTGTATGAGTAGCATCAGACTTGGGAGGGGGAGGAGGGCTGGGAGTAAATGTGCCATGGGCGGATACAGGGAATTGTCTTTCTCTCTCTCCCTCCATTTGAACTTATGTGTTAGAAAAGGACAGCAGAGGGGGCCATCACGTGACTTTGGCCTCCCCTTCTGTCCTTTTCTAACGCACGTTTTCAAATGGGAGGAGAGAGAGAAAGACAATTCCCTGTATCCGCCCATGAAATGTGCTGAACTGAAACAAATAAAATACTTTGAAAGTTGCGGGTAAGCTTTGAAAGTTGCGAGGATAAGCGAACTTGGGATGAACAGGGGCTGGGGTACCGCGCCGCGCAGCGTCGGTTCCTTTTGGCTCATCACAAAATGATATTTACCTTACTTTTTCGTTTACGTGGCTACCCCCTTCATTCGTAAGAGTTCGCTTTGTTTACTTAAATTAAATAAACCCTGGTTGTATTTTTTTTTCTTTTTTTGTTTTTTTTTGTTCCTCCGATACGTGAAACTTTTAGCTCTCTTTTACTTTACGCTCTCAATGTGAATACTTTATTTATTCTCTTCGCACTAAAACGAAACCCTTTTCATTTTTTTTCCAGGACTGTGCGGATTCCGTCCGTGGATCAGATACACTCCGGAACCAGTCGTTTCTTTGTACCTTCACTTGATGCACGATCGCTCTGAACCACAGAGGCAGCGCTCAGAAACACTCCTCGTCCATCAACATTTTGAATTAATTAAATGAAAAAAAGAAGAAAAAACAGAAGATTTCACTCGTCCTTTTTCACCGGTAATAGCAGTCTACTTATCTGTGGAAGCGTATTTCATGAAAACATCGTTTTTTTTTTTTTTTTTTTTTTTTTTTTTTAAATTTATTTCTATTATTATTTTAAAAGTATGATTCTTTTACGATTCTTATCCATTACTAAACATAATGATATTTTTCTTTTTTTTTATCTCATTTTCTGAATATTATCATGGATGTATTAGACGGAAGATAAACTCCTCCGAATCAAACTAAAGTGAATGAATAATATAACTGAATAAAATTTAAAGTTTAACATCAACAAACATTATAACTTCAATAAAAACTGCAAATTTATTCATATATACTATGGATGTGAAAAAAAACCTGGACAACTTTAAAAAGACACTCTCTGACCAAAATGTCATACGCTGCACTCAAAATGGCTGAACCTATTACTTATCGTCAGAAATAATTTATCGCATCAAAATTAAAATTCGTTTCAAAAATAACTATTTTTTCCGCAAATTTGGGAACGGGAAATTCTCTTCGGACCAAAAAAATTGACCAGACTAGGTTTCATAATTTAAAAATTTGCCGCATTGACACGTTTTTGTGCTATCTTAACAAACCATATTTTTTTCTAGAAAGAAACCCTTCAGTACCAATCCTCCAAAATAAAGAGTAAATATATGGTTTCACAGTCATACGATTCACAGTCATCACCCCTTCAAAATTAAGAAACCAATTTCACCTGAAACAGTTTACCTGAACAGAAACCGAGCTTAGTTGACCCTTTAAAATTAAAATTTCAGACAGTAACTTTACCTTTAACTGTTTTCACCATAATCCAAAACAATCTAAGTGTGATGTCTTTAGTTTATTTGCTCATACACAAACTCAGGGAAGCGATTTAGTGACTTAAGATAAACCGTGTATGTTACCAGGTGGAATGTTTTGTCAGCCCAGTTTAAATTCCGTGGGAGTTCTCTCACTCATAGAATTTAATATTGGGGTAAATGCATCCATGCCTAGCTTTTGCAAGTAAGCTAAAAACAAACAATTTCTAGAGACAGTCCAAGATCAGCCACCCACATTATCAGCAAAAACACAAATATTATGTAGAACAGATGGAATGGAGAAGAAAGAGGTGGAATCACTTATTGCTGAAGAATACAACAGTATGTTTGCAAACTTACAATTAGTTCAGTACGGAGTTTTATTCAAAATTAAATTTCAAACTACCCAATGGCGGCTAAATATTCAATTTGAATATTCATTGAATTTATTTTATAGTATCTTGGCTTTCCTCTTCGCTCTGCCTGTATTTTTTTTTTTTTTTACCACACTCCATGCCGAGTTTGTTTATTTATAAAAGACACTTTGATTGTAACTATGAAACTGAAAAAACTAAAAATAGTCAATACTTTCAGCAGCTGAAAATTCTTCTTTTTTTGAAACCGCACACGGGTCTAAAGAGTTATCAAATTCTATATCGCAGTAAGATAAAAAAGAAAAACCTCCGATCATTTTTGACACTCATCTTCTCCTTCCCACCCTCTTCTTCTCGACAGTATTTTTATTTCTTCATGGCAATAAAATTTTCATAGCAACATTCACAAATAAATCGGCTTTCAAACGGTTTTAAAACTTAAATTGATCCTAATATTTTCAAACAAAATGGTTAAACTTACAAAATTTTAATTTTTAAAGGGTCGTCATTTAAACTTGGTTGTTTACTCGCAATTATATTTTTGTGATTTGGCTAATATGTCGGAAAAGTAAAAGCACCTAAATTTCTGAAAGTGTTTCTTCCTAGTGTTTCACTGAGGGATAGTTGGTATGAGCACTGGTTCTGCCTTGTTCGCACACACTGTAAAAAAATTTACATTGTATACATTTTTAAATTTGATATTTGATCTTTTGATCACACGTGTAAAACACACTTTTGCTGCTAGAAAAAATTTCCAAAATTTATGGGAGCTTCAGTCATGACCTAAGTTTGTTTCAATTGATTCGCAGTTGACATTTTTTGTTATTTGATATTTTCGGTGATTTGTCCAAGCACCCTAAAACCTCAAGAGCTATAGGCAGTGGCTCTTAAATAAGTGGCTCTTATTGTGACTCTTAAATCTAGAAATTGGAGTATAACTTAATCGAAAATGCATTTGATATTTTACCAACGTTTGTAAATTGATGCAGCAGTTAGTATTAGAAGAATTAAAATAAAAAAAAAGATTTGAAAAAAATCCTACTTTTTTCAAACTTTCTTTAATCAGACGAGAGTGAAACTTTACTGCACTCATTTTTAACTCCACTTATCTGAACTAAAGTTTAACAATGCTCAAAAATGAGTACGTAAAATTTAAAACCTAGCAGTTCATACAATGTTCATTCAAAATTATAACAATTCATTCCTGGCAGTACACTTCAAAATTAACATTCATCCAAATTCAAATCAAATAAACGTTTTCTTGGACCAGACAAACTCTGGAACTTTTACACTTCTACTCGTTAATCTGTCTTACCACAATCCACCAACAAGACGAGAAAAAGCTCGTTTTGGTAAATATGATAGTTTCCTTGGTCTCATAATGATTTATACTCATTCATACCTAGAAAACGTGCCACGAATAGATTTTTAAACGGAGTGAAAAAACAAACAATGTCAAACTGTTAACCAGTAACGTCAGACGGGACTTTGTCCGAAATTGGTCGCCTGAACGGAATGCAGTAACCTGTCAAGTTATTCAGATTTAGATTGCTCTCCAGGTAAAGAAGCTTGAATTTCAATACAGCAGAATCCCCTTAACTCGATCTCGGATCGGTTAACTCGAAAATCGCGTTAACTCGAATTTTTTTGCGGTCCCGTGATACTTCCATAAGAATCGGCTAACTCGCTTTTTTTCGGAGGTCCCTGACGATTCGAGTTGAGGGTATTCTACTGTACTTAAGATTCATTTTTGACTCGTTGTAGCCTAACTAATTTTTCAAAATCACGATACACACATTAGAATTTGTAGGTCCGGACTCATTTTTCCAATAAAACAATTCTCATAAAAACATCATTAGCTTATATGTTCTTTTCGGGAAGGCTCTTAAAAATGTAGCAATCCAGCCTTTGTAAAATGCTCAAGTATTTACATAAATTATAGTCGTCATGAGTTGGTCAATGCCTCTCCCAAAAAGGTAAAGTCACTCCAGTAGAATTCAAAACTTGGCCAAGCCTATACTCTGAAAAGATATATCCACTTCAGTAGAATTCATAAAATTTTAATTACAAGTTTCCGCTCCTTTACCTGGTGAGCGAGCCTTTATCTGCGCACGGAGAAAAATTTCTGATTGAAATTACGGAACGTAGGAAGAAATTGGGGTAAAAAGAAATTCCCTTTAAAATAATAAGAATTCTTATTGATTCAACCAGAATTATTGTTGATCCAACGATTCTTTCTTGTGATTCTCCTGAATCATCAGAACGTTCAATTGGACGAATGATAATACTGCTTGAATCAATAAGAATTCTTATTATTTTAAAGGGAATTTCTTTTTACCCCAATTTCTTCCTTCGTTCCGTAATTTCAATCAGAAATTTTATCTCCGTGTATTAGCGAAACGGAAAATCGGCAACACTGCGCATTGCACCAGCTACAATAAATCGGCACGATAGTAGTTGTAGTGTAAATGCACTGGCCTTGATAAAGGCTGCCATGCACCGACTGCATGAGGTTGGGGTTCATGAATGAGACGAAAACCGACCCCGGGTCCTGATACTAGTGGTGAGTTGCGTATGTATACGTATTATTTAACGATGCAAAATTAAATTCAGTCACCGAGCTATTGATGACGTCATCGTATTAGGGGTAGGTCAAGGTCGAGATAGTGTTAATAGCCGGGTGCGGAGTGCCATGCCAATCTATAGTATTTAGGCCGAACCATGTGCAGAGGCTTTGAACTATGGGTTGTTGAATGTTGTGTACGTAATTTGCGATCATGTTAGTCGAGTTGTCCTCTCTCTCGCTCTCTCGTATTTGGGTGTTGTGTTGTATGCATGCGTTACGCGTTTGTTTACAAATTGGGACACCCAATTGATTTCCTGATCTGTCCCTAAACGATAACCAATTAGTAGCGACGCACTTGCCAAGGATGTGAGAAACTATACAGGAATTTCCAGTGTTGCCGATTTTCAGATTCGTAATTATGCTCAGTCTGCGCTAGCTCCCTGACAATAAAATGATGTAACAAATGCTACAATGTTATAAAAGAAACTTTAGGAACTCTCATGCGTGCCGAGTCCCAAATCCAAAATTGGATCCTTCTGACCGCTATATTATAAAATTACTCAATCCAACTTTGGTAGATTTTTCGAACAGTCTCTTTTTTCACGTTTCTTTGCAACTATTCAGTGTTTTAGTTCATGTAATGTAATGAAAATGTATGTTTATCAAACAAGTTTATCAACCCTGCCCGTTGCGCTTACTTTTCCAATTTCCTGAACCAGAAATTCATGAATACATTTTTTGCATGCACCAAACATTTTTTTTTCCGGTGAATTTTCAATGTTGGTTGAAAAATTACGTCAAACCGATTGCGCAAAACTACACGCAGCACTCTCATCACACAACACAGCAAAAGTCATTATCAAATTTAATTTTCACAGGAATTGGAAGAAAATCAAAACTCTACAGAGTCTGCCTCTCGCTTGTCTTCTTTCAGATTTTAAAACCCATTTGCGAGTTACTTCCGAAATAATTTTGAGTAATCGAAATTTAAGCTATGGGGATCAGATTCCACCTTATTTGTATTCACAGCTGATCATATTTCACAGAACAAAATCACAGCCTCACTCAAAATCAAAGCGAAAACATTGAAATTAATATTCACATTTTTGGAAATGTAGCTTTTTGATATTTAAATATTACGAGTAAGCTTCTTTAAATCTTAGAATCAAAATTTTAAGCGGTGAAGTATTTATTTACTTCGTACTCTTGTCTTTCCCTTCTCTGATACAAAAATTGTTTAAAATCACAAGTCTTCATCTTCGCGTGGTTTTTGACTGAACGCTTTCTATTATATGATAGCTATACATCTGCGGAAACTATTCGAAATAATAATTAGATTGTGGTACCGTAGGTAAAATGATCATACTAAAATATCCTAGAGCCCCAGAGAGGTTTATTTATTCAGTTCATATTTCAAAAGTCAATCAAATTCACATTCCAGGGGGCAATTCATTCGAAGTGATCATGAATTCCTTTCCGGATTTCAAGTTGGATGACAAAAAAAAAAACAAAAACAAAAACAGAGCAAAAAAGTAACAAAACTCCTACTACTCCTCAAAACTTTTAATTTTTCAGTTTGTTTCTCTTTTTTCCTCTCCCTATATTTTATCGAGTATAAAATAATTTGAGTGCAAGTGATCAGAAATAGTTTATTTGAAACAACTGATGCAATGGTTACGACTATAAAAACATTTAAAATGTCTTATTCCTCAAGAAATTTTTTATTAATTTATATTTTTCTTCGATTCAAAGTGAAACCGCTTTTATTTATTTTTTTTTTTCAATTCACAATTAGCAAAATTTCAACCTAAGTGTTTTGTCTCAATTTTTTAATTTTTGAAAATGTGTTGATCCAAGGTTTGTTCTAAATATCCAGCCCCCGGTACCGTGTTCAGTAATTATTGTAATTGTTAGTAATACTCCCAGTTTGTTACTGTTATTTTTGTCACTCCTTGTACTAATTTTTTATTCAAGTTGTTTTTGTTTCTATGACCAAATTTTTTGGATTAATGTTACATCCGTCTCAGTAGAGCTCACATTTACTGCTTAAACCGCATTCTACAAACTTCAAATAAGGTTGTATGAGAAACCCCATATTACGATTTTTTATGTACTTTTAAATCTAGTGGTGAATTGAACTTACGTCATAAATAAGACACGCAACCCATTCATGTCAACTTGTTACAAATCCACTAAAATTTAGCAACCTAAAAAAATAATGCCTCTATATTGTTAATGGCTTCTGCTTTAAATTTTTTTTCCTAGCTGAGATGTTGACTCAGTCAATGAAAGTTAAATATTTGTGGAAAAGGTTGATGCGAAAATCTTTCTATATTTATTCACTTTCACTCTCGTACATGACCAAAGTGAAAAAAAGAGTGTGGGGGGAAAACAGAAAATAGAACGAATAAAACGTTAAAAAAGTTAATTGTAGTTGGATAAAATGCTCTGGATGGATAACAATGGCTTTTATTCTTTCTTTGTGATTTTTCGGTCGGTGGAAAAAGTGAAAACAAATTATGAGCAATTCAGAAAGGTTCCCTCTCATTTTTTCAAATTGGCGCGCCGGCAAATTTCTATTAGTGGTTCGACTCGATCTCCTCTCTCGCGAGGTGAAATTGCTGCTAATCGCAATTGGCAATTTAACGGATCGTGGTTGAACGAATATCGGTTCGCGCTAACACTTCCGCGATGGTGTTATCATCATAGTGGGATTCTTTGTTTCCGTTTTTTTTTTCCCTCGTCGACTATAGGAAGTGGTACGCTTCGTCAGATGATGCGGGGGAAAATATCAGACAGCTTTTAATCGGTAAAGTTATACGCTCTCTCTCTCTTTACCAACTTTCAATTTGTGCTTTTTGATTCGTTTCATTTGTACTGTAAAATTAGCTTTTAACCAATGAACTTTGTTTTTTTCTACTTGAACGCTTGATGTAGGTTCGATTCATCCGCGACAATTAGGATAACAGCGCCGAATTTCACTAGGCATTCATGTTGTAGTTTGTTCAAGTACTTATTGAAGTTGTGCTTAGATTCAAAATATTTTAATTATTTATTAATCTATCAATTTTTTCCTTATTTATTATTGGAGTAACAAACAAACATTTCAAGCAAATAAACTTAATTTTTTCCGTTTGGCATGGATTTAATCCAAAATCTGGAACATTACCATGCAACAATAGCAAAGTAGATGACTAGTATAAATACAAAATATTTAATAATTTATTTTTAAAGTCGAGAAATCTTTGCAACAGCAACGATCCAGTAAAAAATCAATCCTACAGTACAGCCCCCTTTTACTTCCCCTTTTGGAAAAACTCGCTATCTCGTAATTACATTCATCAGGGCGGAGTCGGACAGTATAGCATTCAAACAAAGTTCGTTTTCTGAATTTCAAATTAGTCTGCAAAGATATACAGAGTCTCCAGAGAATACCTCATGCCGAAGCATTCAAGTAATTTAAATTCTGAACTTGAGCAGGGCACATTGAATTTTATTCTTAGGGGGAGAGATGTGCTCAGTGATGCAAACTTAACCCTCCTCCCCCTCCACCCGCACCACCCTTAAAAAAGCTAAATATGAAAATTATTTTAAAATGGTTTCCGCAAAAAAGTGGGAATGTGGAGTGATTCGAGCCCCGAGCTTTAAACACCATCGGTATTACTGAAGCGCTCTAAGAGTGTGGAAGGGAATAGGGTTGCTTTAGAGCGGGGTGGTATGGAGGGGTGAATTTATTTATTTAATCGCAGACAGAATATATTTTTCGTGGAGTAAGTAGAGTGATGTTGCCAGCATTATTTATTGTTGGAAAAGGATGGAGAAGAGAGAAAATGAGAGAGCAAGGGAGCGAATCGGGAGAGGGGAAGAGAGCAAATGCTCTCGTTCTGAGTGAGACTTAACCAAAAGGGGGAGATCCTTTATACTGGCCTCAGTTGGTCTCTGGTATCCATGCCTTCATTTTTATCCCGCCCGCATTTGCTAGCAGCCAACCCCTCAGCTCGGCCTTTCTCGACCAAGTCCCTGAAAAAAAGAGCCTGAATAATAATCCTTTGTGCCTTCCTATCCCGCGTCTAGATGTCATTAGTTGATGCCAGAGCTCAGTTATCTCGGACTATTTTCCCCTTTTTTCAAATTTTTGCATTTATTCGAGGAAAGAAATGAAAATTAATGGTTTTCCAAGCGGCTAATTCAACTCTTATATGTATGGCTAGGGGATTAAAAAGTTTCCTTCCACCTTCAAAATTCTCGGTTGACTGGACGGACAGCTTGCTTGGTTGTTGAAATATCATCAACGTCATTAATTTTTTGTCTTTTTTTATTTAAAAAAAAAAAAAAAAAAATGCCATTGTTCTACGTACCTGAGCTCATCTCTCTTCCGTTCTGATGGACAGTTTTCCTGAGATTAAATTTTTAAATGAGAAATTATATCTCTTCATTTTTCAATTTCCAAACAGGAGTTTCAGTGGGAGGGTGTTTGCCTCCAGCTTACCCCTTTCCAGACCAACGTCCAGTTTCATTCTTCCTCCTTGTTCCCTCCATGTTCGGAGCCAAGCCTCTTTCCTGCACATCGTTCAATAATTATTTTTCATTGTTGCTCTCTTGATAATCTCACTCCATTTTAATAGATACCAATACCACACCAGCCATTTGTGCCCAAATCCATTTGAAAAAATAGAATGATTCCGAACCAAGCAAAAGAAAAACAAAAAACAAAAACCACAAAAAATCCACCAAAATTATTTCCTCGTGACATTAATCTTTTTCTAAAACTTAAAATCGGCTTCGTCTGTTGCTTACAGGTATTCTCATTGTGTGACGTTAAGGAGCTGTCAAATCTTTTGGCCTGACTGCGAGCGAGCAACAAACAATATCTAGTCCAGCAGGTTCTTCAAATTCAAAACGGAATAAAGAAACACATTTATGACATTACGATAAACGATACAGATACCAGTAATAGTCGTATGATAATTAGCCGCACTTTCAAGAGTTCCCCGTAAAATTGGTTTGAATTCTCTTACCATTAATCCAAATCATCTCTATCCATCAAAATTAAAGTCCCAGCATTCCTCAATTTTTGTAGCAATATGAAAAAAAAAGACTCGCATAAAATGCAAAATCATTTTGCAGAAGGGGATACTAATTTATTTTAATTTCGATGCAAAAAATATTAATCAAAGAAAAGTAAAAAAAAAAAAATTCTGGCCATATTTGCAGCCCACGTTTTACATTCTATCTCTTCTATCCCTTCTAACCCCTAAAAACAGACCGTTGCACTGCCTAGCCGTCACGACCGTCTCGTCCCGCCCTGCATCGCCTCGCATCGCCTCGCCTCGCACTACCACCACCACACCTGACTTTCCCTCCCTCGTTCAGGTGGAACGTATGGTAAACAAGGAGGAGGCGGGAAAATTCAAAATTAACGGGCCCGAATCCCACTTTGAAAAATTAAACAGGGATGAAGGATGAGGCGATGGTGGGGAAGAAGGGGTAGGGTATAGCGGGAATATTTTATCGATGACCCCTCTATTTTAGTGAAAAATGGGGCTGTGAGTTTTGAATTGGCGGCAGGAGAGGCAGAGAATACCAAATATCCTACGAGAGCTAAATTAAATAAAATAGAAAATAATGATTTTGTCTCCCGATTCTCTCCCCGACTCGACTACTACTATTACTCGCTCGCTCGCTCAGCTCAACTCCGTCGTTTCGTTGTGATACGCTTGACTGTGTAAAAGTGTGTGTGTGAGAGTGTGTCTATGAGAGCATGTGAGTGTTATTTTGTGTGTATGTGTTAGCCTGTAGATGTATGTGTGTCCAGTAGCTCCGGTTCCTACTTCAGCTGAGCTCTGGTTAATTAGCTTGTTCTAACCGTACCTATAGGTACCTGCCGATCCCTATGCTTCTCTTGCCTGCTCATGCGCGCGCGCTCGCTCGTTCACGTCACGTTCGTACCTTGTTCGTCTGCAAGCTACTCAACGCTGGACGCGCCTCCGTCACACGGTGGATTGAAAAGAGATTTTCCGAAACTAACCGATTTTTTTTTGAAAAAAGAAACCTAGATCCAGTCCTGCCTCAACTTGAGGAATGACTATAAACAAAGTTCCGCATGATTTTGAAAAAGAAAATAAAAATCATTCCAACTTTTTTGGTCCACTTTACATTTGATGTCATTTCGGCATGACTTTCATTACTAGCTTTTCATATTCGGCAAACGCTTCAGAATGAAATGAAGCCAAATCTTAGAAAAATCAAAAACTGATCCAGTAAATTGTGCTAAAAACAGCTTTTTTATTTGGTCATCTTAACCTCAAACCATTTTCAAGACTAAAATGTCTAAGGTTTGATCGAAAGGGCTCTTCCTTAATTGCCCTCAATTCTTATCTGAAACAAACAAATCTTTATATTCAAGAGGTCAGCTGATCATAGCTGGGAGATCAAAAGTAAAGTGGTTAAGAAACACAATCACCATTAGTGAATCGTGAATAATCATTGTAATTGGTTAGTACTCCATGAGGGAAAATGTAATAATAACATCAGTTAGATCACTGAAAAAAAAATGTTAAAAAAATGTGGGACAGGTTCCAAAATGCTGATTTTACATTATAAAAATGCTGATTCAACATTTGAAAATGCTCATTCAACTACGTCCATGACTGAGTCAGCATTTTCATAATGTAAAATCAGCATTTTGGAACTTGTCCCACATTTTTTTAACATTTTTTTTTCAATATTTTCCTCGTCCGTTTATGCTGTTTGTTTCCATTCAATTTTTTATGATACCATTTACTTTTGTAGTCCGGTGTTCTATTTACACTCCAAAATTACTCAAGCTAGCTTATAACGTTAGTTTAAAATTCCTCCATTTCATTTTCAGTAAACAATGTTTTTTTCTCTTGATTTTCGAAGGAATTTCCAACTTATCTTACTTAAATTTATTTTATATCTTCCATAAACAATACACACATTTAGGTTCATTCAACAGTACAGTCAATGCTTCTTTCTTCTGGTCCATGGATAGCAAAAGGTGGAGATACACTCACATCTATGATATTTCTGATGGGGACCATTAAAATAGATAAAATGATAGAGACTTGTTGCGAAAACTGTTTGAACACATGCTGAAAAATGAGTAAAAGACAGATTCACCTCCAAGGGTATATGAATCAAAGTTTCCATACTATACTTTTAATCAAATCGCAGACGATAGTTGATAGACTAAATCCGTTGCATTTTTTACTCTTTCGTAAGATTTCCTTTTCAAGCCGTCAAAATACTATTCCTCCCATAAGCGATTCAATTTAAATTCCATTACTCAGCCATACAGCGCAAATGTTGGAAGTTCAAAAGAATTACTAAGATGTTTAACCAGTAAAATATTTTCACGTTCAAAAACAACATTGAAAAAGATTTTTTCCCGCCAGATCACAGGTTTTGTAGTTTTAGTAGTACTTGAATTCTTGCTACACTTTTCCTTCAAAGGTACAAAGATCAAAATTCTAAATTCAAAATTCCAAATGACCAATTCAAAATTTCACACTTAAAATTCTGAATCCCAAGTTACGAATTCCAAAAGTAAACTTCTTTATAAAAATTGTTGGTCTACGAGTGTTACTTAACATTTTTTAAACACCAACAACTTAACTTTAAATTCAATGTGTATATTAAACTGCCGAAATTTGAATTCCAAATTGAATTTCAAACTTCAAAATTAAAAGCTCAAAACTCAAAACTCAAAATTCAAAAATCAGATTTCAATATTTTCGAAGGAAAAGTTCAGAATTCAATGATCGAAAGTCGAAATTCAAAATTCAAAAATCAAAATTCATAAGTCAAAATTCAAGACTTCAAATTCCAAATTAAAGATTCATAATGACGAAGAACAAATATCAGCCTGAAAACTCTGAATTAAGTTCCCAACTCCAAATGCGAATTCCCACGCATGAGTTCAAATTAACGAATTTTAAATTCCGGTAATTACGGAACATCAAATTCAATTTTCAACTTCAAATTCTAAATACCAACTTCAAACTTCAGTTTTTAAACCTCAAACAATAGCAAAATTACGAATTCAAAATTCAAATTTAAAACTTCCGAACAAATAACTAAAGATTCCAAAGTACGCATTCGAAACTTCATACTAGAGGTTCCAAATTCCAAGCTCTCGCTGTCTCGTGCCGATTCCTATGTACAAAATTGAAATCATAACTTTGAAACAATGGTTTTCAGACTCCATACCCAGAACCAATTTAAATCTGCAAGCTTCAAAATTTGAAAATTTCAAGCTCAAAATGAGAGTTTCAAAACAAAGAAATCAAAATGCTAAATGCCAAATACCAAGTTCTCAGTGTCAAATTCAGAATTCTAAAGTCAAAATTCAAAATTCAAAATTCAAAATTCAAAATTCAAAATTCAAAATTCAAAATTCACAATTCAAAATTCAAAATTCAAAATTCAAAATTCAAAGTTCAAAATTCAAAATCCAAAATTCAAAATCCAAAATTCGAAATCCAAAAACTAAAATACAAAATTCAAATTTGCTACATTAGAAGTTCAAATTCCTCACTACATATACCAAATACCTAATTCCGAATTCCAAAATCCTACTTCCAAACGAAAATTTCAAAACCAAGCATCCGATTTGAACCCACTGTGCTTTGTCTGCCGTTGTATTTCCGTATTATTGGACTACTTCCTGAAACTGCAAAGCATCCCTCTCATCATTTCGGTCTGTTTCAGTTTTTCACATCTCCTACTGGTCGTCAAACTTCAAACATAATTTCAAACTATTTTGTCTCATTATTCTCCTCTTTTTTTCCTGCGTCTGAATATATCTCATCACTCTACTCCGGGTTGTGCACTCTACATTGTAGAGTGCAGTTTGTAGCCTGATTGGACAAAAAACTACCTTATTGAATAAATCTAAACTATTTGTTGTTAGATGTCAAATTATTGAAATTGATATGTTCTTATACTAATCAGCGAAACAAGCTATTCGATTTCAAAAAGTAACATTTTCAGTAACATAGTTTTATTCCATTTTGCAAAAAATACAGAATAATTTTAAGGAGACTTAAAGCTGAATGTAAGTTTCCATTAATTTTATTTGTTTGTCTTCCTTGCCTGAGACGAAATCTTTAGGAAAATGCACTTCTTGAAAGTGAGTGGAAGAAGTATCAGTTTTCTGTTTCTTCTGGTTCTTTTTAAAAAATGCTTCAGCCTAATATAAATTCCATCATTAAATATCTTTTCATAACCAACCATGCAACTTTTTATATTTTTTTTCCACTGATTATATAGTTCAACTATGAGTGAACATATTCATAGTAGAACTTATGTAGTCATTTTCAATTGGAACATTCAGTAGCAGTTACAAACAGAATTTTACAGTTCCGCAGCAACACTCTCTTACAAACCTGTCTCACAGATATTCCTAATACTTTTATCGTTTCTTCGGTCTGTTTTAGGAACATGTTTAAGATTCAAAAATATTTACTTCTTGGCGCACAAATTCAATGGGAATAATTTCATACTTCTCTTTTTATCTCATTGGGGGTCCATACATTTGCTTAATATTTCAATGATTGAAATTATTAGATCCCTACGGAATTAATACATTAACTTTGTTACCAGATCTCAAGAATTAAAATCAATAGCTACATGATAAATATATCTCTTTATGAAACCACTCCTCTTGGTGCTGGCACACAAGTATTGTACTTTCAATTACATTTTTACTTCAAACACTCACACAAACTGTCCTTGCAATGAAGCACTATGGTTCCTTTTTTGACGTTCTAAAACATTTACCCTCCCTCCTGCATTGGTACAAGAAGTGATTATTTTTGATTTTCAAAAACAACATTTTTTCACTAATCAATATGATTACAGCAACTTTTAAAATTAATAATCTCCACTCAGTTTCATACAAGTCGCAGTGTTTGTCGTGCAAGTAAAACCATGAGAAACTCTCCCTCCCGGATAAGTTGCAATCAATTAAAATATATTCATAATATCGCATGAGATTAAAAACTACAAAACCTGTTTTCGGCAGCTCTTTTTGTTTCCTTTTAACCGACGGAAGGATTTTTTTATTTCCTTTTGCAACAATTATATTACATTGAGAAACTCTTCTACAGAAAAAAAATCATATTAATAAAAAAGAACACGTAAAGGTGAAAGAGGTTCTTAATATTGAAACGCTGACCGCGAATCAATTGTTGACCCCTTAATTTCATGCACCCTTAGAAGAATGTGACCGCTACTGAGAAAAGGGTTCTGGGCCATAACCGATGGACGAGGACCTCGCCGGTAAGCTACTTAAATCCTAAACTTGGGTTTCACCAAGGACAACTATGATAATTTATCGTAAAGATATGTCCTGTTAATGTTCATTCCGAGTCTAAATCTCCCACGGCATGAGATATGCGGAAGACAAGACTCTGAGCATCCACCCCCGCTTTGGTGATTATCTAAAGTGGTTACCTGGACCAAAACGAAGAAACCGGTTCTAAGATCTAACTACTTCCCATGTTCCGAACATAGCCCCACCTTCGCTTAACGGATGCTCGGGTGTAAAAATTGGCCAAGTCCTGTTTCGTATAATTTTTTGAGACATCTTATGATAATTTGCTCTTGTACATATCACTGATTCTCTTCTTCACCTACGATATCAATTTCTGGTTCCTTACTACATATTTTCAAAAGAAGATCTCAACCTCTCCCCATGCTTTAACTATACTTGTCTCAGCTTGTTCTCTCATTTTTTCTACCTCACCGTTCATAATGTCTCGCATATAGTTTATTTTTAATTTTAGTTATACCAAAAATATGAAGAGTATGGCAAAGCGTTTGCATGGATAGAATTCCTTCATTTACAGTACTGACTTCATTTCATGCAAACTTGTTTTGAATGGGCCATTTGAGCAAGTGATCAATTCACTGTTCCTTAGTCTCTAACTTTTGTACATCTATGATGACATCATAAACCGCAAGAAGTAATTAATAGTTTTGGAACTGAAAGAGCAAAATTTATAAGAGGAAAATTATTTTTACATCATCGATCGGCAAAATGTTCTCTAAATACTTTCAATCCTTGAGACCCTAGCTAATTCAACAATTGTTCTTTCTCCCTTTCTATTTTTTACTAAAACACGCGTGTAAGAAAGAATAGAGGGAGGGGCATATAGTTCACTATCTCCCCCCATCTCCGTCTTTATCTACAGTGAGCGTTTAAACGAGCGACGAGGAACATAGACCAATCGCTGAATCTGCTAGTGCCTTCAATGATACATACTTACTAAAGAGGAACAGATATGCACATTCTAAATTTTTTAAGAACTGTTTACTAATTCAATTCTAAATTCATGGAACCTATCAGTCTAAGCATATTTTATCACCATAAATTTTTAAGTCTGTACTTCAAATTTACATTCATTGTTTTTATCATGCTGTTTTGGTCATTCCTTTAAAATTGTGCAGTAAACTCATACAAATTGTAGACCTAGTTTTCATTTCGTAGGTTTTGGTATCCAATTCTTAGTCTCTACTCAGGTTCATTTGAAGATAAGGTAAATTTATTTTTATCACTCAATCAAATAATTAAAGAATATTCGAAAAAAAGTCAGCCTCCTTACATTAATTTACAGTTTGTATTCAATGTACCATCAGATAAAAATCAGCCCATTCATAAGACAATTCAGTGTTCGTGATTTTGTAATTACCTAGATTGGCATACAATTGAATTATAAAACATTATTATTTTAAATTTCCTAGTTCTTTTTCTTAACTTGGAAAACTGTTTATCCATGTGTTAAACCTTCAAATCTAAGTTTTGAGAATCTCACGGCAGCCAAAATCGTGGGTTGAAACATTGATACCTACTCAAAACTCCTTGTTTCTGAATGTACTATCTCATAGCCGACTTCGAAAAACAAACCAGGGCTCCTATCACTTTTTCGAAATTATAATTTTATCAAAATCATAAATTCTGGCTGAGACAAAAGTAAGTTGAAACAATACACAGTTTGTTAACAGATCGACTCCAATCACCCAATGAAGTTCTTTAAAAAAAAGAAAAAATTGAGCGCACGAAAATAGATTATTTTATTTTATCCTAAATCACATTTTCATCAGTTTGGTTGTGTTTTCATTTTTTTGACCACATCTCTTGCTGTTTTTTTTATTGAAAATAGAATATCGTGCTTTAAAATCTAACAAAGATTCGACACCTTTATTTGTAAACCTTTATTCCTGTTCACCGATCACACACATTTTCTCTGAGGATACTACTACTTTTTTTTCTCCAGAAATGTCGCATTCCGTTTTATAGTGATGTGATGTTCTTTTCAAATCTATTACTTCCTCTGTTTTCCTACAAGCCAATTTGTTTTGTTCAATCTAAGTGCTCTGAGCCCTGACTAAATTGTACTTCATATTGTATCCTATTGCCAACTGTACTAAAAAAAGTAAACTTATATTTCTCGTTCAATCATTGTTTTAGAAAAACTGAATCATTTCCTCGTTTCATATTTTGTAATCAAGAAATAAAGAAAACAAAATTCAATTTATTTATTCTCGTTTCTCCTCCTTGCTTTTTCCATTTCAAATACCTAATAGTAACATTGAAAAGCTGCCGTCAATTGAAAATAGTCAATCAGTAGCAGTCGCTTTGATACTCTTCCTTAAAAACTTAAAATTCCGGTCACATACATAACTCTATGGACCACATTGCTTTAATATCGATAAAAAAAATATGAAACCTTTAGGTGGCCTTAGATTAATTGTTTCAGATCTATGTATCAGTGGCAGTTTTCGCAGTTTGCCAACAATGTTTTTGCACAATAAACGAATGCTTGTGAAGCGCTGCTTCACTGCGAATCAATAGTTTTACATAGAGTAAAATTGAGGGAAAAAGTTGTTGCCAAATTGCACGAGCCGCCGCCGCCACTGCTATGTATTGAAGAGCACACACAGTTTTTTTTAGTTAAATTGCTTCAACCAGGACAGCGATGACTGATGACGAACGTTTAGATTGTAATTGGATACAAATAATTAATAAAAAATTAATAAACTATATTAATTAATTCCAGATTTTGAGTCCGTGAGGGAGGTGTTTTTTTAGGAATTTTTCTTTTGATATATAAAATAAACTTCAATTAAGAATTCCCAGAATCGATTTGATATCGAATTGATCTCTTTAGAATAATCAAACATTCAAATTCACCTTGCTGAGGTTAGAGAGAAGTTTCGAGGAAATGACGAGTTTGAGTCCATTAAAAACAGAAAAAAATTACAAGTAATTACAGTAATTGATAGTATTGACAGTAAATACGAAACGTTGACGTGTAGAAGGCAAATAAATATTGAAAAAAGAAGAAAGGAAGGAGAGTGGAAAATATTGAGAAAAGAGGGGAAAGGAAGAAGAAATGGACTGAAAGGAGCAAAACCATGCAAAAAGGTCAGGGAACGATGCGCTGTTGACATCAGTGGCTGCAACGGAAGGTAGATTTTCGCAAATGCCACTTCATTTTTATTAGTTTTTGTGGAATAAGCAAATTTTATCTTAAAAAGAACTTGGATTTTAATTCAAAACGTATTGCGACTGAACTTCTAAATTCAAACCACTATAGTGGTTGAAAATATTTTTTATTCAAATATAAGGGTGCGGGAGTGGACATTTTCCAAAATTGTTTGTGAAGGGGGGCGGGGGGATTCAAAAACAATGCCTCAACCACGGGTGCCGATAGAAAATTCTCCTATAAAAGGGGGTAGGTTACCAAATCTCAGAAGCAAATTTGGGGGGGGGGGGTTCTTGATATTCGTATATTTGTGCTTGTTTACAGTTCGTTTTTGGACAAATGTCCGTGAAAATCGGTATGTTTCAAATTCTAATGGAGGGCAACACTCTTTTTTGCTTCCTCCAGCCGGAACCCATGATCTCAACATGCATTCTCATTACTTTTCCTTGGCATTGCCTATTCGCATCTTAATTTTAGGCACTCGCAGCGAATACTGGCCAAGTAATCAACATACTATATCACAGTTAATCGCTGATGATTCTGAAAATCACTAATGCCTTGACATATTAAAGTTTTCGTTCATTAGTAAAGCATATGTTAAGCCATTATACCTTTTTAATAAATGATTGATGTAAGAGAGGGTTGTAAAAAAGTGATAGTAAAAGTTTTATTCCAATGAAGATGATTTGCCATAAAAAAGGGGAAAAAACTTCTATATTGCTGAAAAATTTCTCGAGAGACCCTGAGGAATTAAAATAGACGAAGAGAGTCAACTCTGACAGAGAAGCGATTATATATAGGGAATAAAAATAATATTTAACTGCAAAACGGTGTCTAAACCGCAGTGCGCAGCACTTCCGGAACGGAATAATTCCAATGAACAGAATTATTTTTCCCATAATTGAATAAGTTCACCCCAGTTACAGACGCCAAAAGCCTCGTCCCGCATACGGACAGACGGACGGGTTGGGATGGGAACGCAAGTGACTACCCTGTTTAATCAAGATGGCAGCAAATAAAATTAATTCCAATTTCACACAACAAACGAATTCGTATCGCACGTTTTCTCTCTTCCCAGCCAGAGTGTCAATGATGAATAAATTGAATATTTTACCTCCAATCGGAAGTCCATGCCACCACAGTTGTTGCCGTCCTATTTAAAAATATCTCCAATTCAATAATGGACCAATCCAAAATCTAACGAATGCATATCTCGCTTGTCAACCCTGCAGTATCAACCCTTTCTGATCACACTCATTTCCTTTTTTCCTCTACAACGCGTCCCTCTCCTGTATCGACTTTTTTCTACGACAATTTTCCCAGGATTTTAATTTTTCTCCCTGCATCCCCCTTCTCTCTCCCTTGCTGTCGCTTATGTATGACAACGAGTGCTGGTACAAGCACAAAGGCAAAACAGAATCGATTATGAGTTAAAGCTTCTTTTATAGAGTAACCGTTTATCCTTAAAAGGTTTGCGGGAGACTTTTAAAACAGAAAGTTTAGCGTGTGATAAAAGCCGTGAAAAAGACATTTTCGCTATGCGGTTTTGAGCCAATCATCCACATATAAAGAATCAATTGAGAAAGAATTGACATTAACATTGCTTTGCTTTGGGGTATTCTCAGTCTTTGATTCGATTTATTGCAGTCATTTTGTACCAACCAATCGCGAAAAATTTGTTAGAAGGCTACGCTATTTCACATCTCCTACAACGCCATGTTTCAATTAAGACAGACAGGCTCGTGATTATCACTAACTATGGTGGAGCTCGGATTGTTTTAAACATGAATTAAATTGATAAATTGATAATTGATCAGTTCAAATAATTTAAATTCAGAGATAATTGTTAGTAATTTGGTTTTTAAATGTGAAGCACAATTTAAATAAATGTTTAATTTTCTGAGGGTGTTGAAGTCGGCTGAGACAGCACTTTAAAATTAAAACGTGTTTCTCATTTTAATTATCAGTGAAGGTAGTTAGTTACAATGTCATTTTGAAAATTAAATCGAAGAAGAAATTATTCGTTGAAAGCACCTAGCCTGCCAAGGCTGAGTTTTAAAATTTGACCCATGAAGAATTCTGGAATTGTATCACCCCGAAAGCATTTTTCAGTTATATATTTGTTTTTTACTATTTCACCATAGCTGTGGTTAGAAACCATTGAGTGTGATTATAATTCAGCATATTAAATGTTGGTATCAGAAACGGGGGAGGTTATAAATCGATGTGTAATTGAGATTAAGGGCTGCATGTTATTCATTTCAAACTCGGATAGCAGTGATCGCATTTACATGCTTCACTACACCAACATCGTATTTTGACTCCTTAGTGATTTCATGTCGATGTAAATTGACTACTTTATCAACCTTGAATTGAAACATCAATCAAATCAAGCTGAAATTCAAATCTCGTCTAATAGCTTCTTATATTTCCAAAATGTATTTTAAATATCTCGGAAATTATCAAAAACAACAATTAACCTAAAGTTCTGGAGGCACAGTTTTGATATGGTGCGATTTTTGAGAGTAGCGTGGAAATTGGAGAGAAAAATAATGATATCGTGACTTTCTGAGAGAGACTGGTGAGATTCTCTCGTTCCTCTAAACTTGACAAACAATAGTCATTACTTTTTTCCCCCTCAGCCAGCGTTGTTAGTTGTTTCACCGTCCCCGTTTAATGGCTTATTTGACTCGCGGGAATTTCAAATGCAAATCTAGCTCGACAACTTACGAACAATGTCCCATACAGAAATCAAACCAGAATGGCTCTTATCAGGAACGGATTGTCATTGTGATAATTTCTGTTCGTTGCTGTAATTTTGGATCAGAGATATCGAATAAAATTCGTTTTCCTCCCTACCCACCTGTTTAATGTGGGAATAAATAACACTGCAAACACTACCTCCTCCTTAAACCCTTCTCGGATGGTCGGCAAAAGTACAACAAAAAAATATCGTAAAAAGTAATGGTTGCAGTTTAACGAATTAGATAAATGACCAACCTCACAATTCACTTCCTTGGTTGAATTCAAGTTCAAATAGTAACGTAAGCAAGCATTGTACAACAAAATCATTTATTGGTCGGTATTGACCTCTGGGTTTTAAACAAAACTCGCTTCATTTGACTCTTACCCACACGAAATTTTAAATAAACGTTTCAACAATGAAGCAGCTCGACTATAATTTTGACCTCTTGGAAAATTTTAATTTCACAGATACAAAATTACTCATCAATACAATCTGAAAATAAAAAAAAAATACTTTTAAAAATGGCTAATCATATTTGTCATAACGATTCAGACAAACCGTTCTCAAACTCACCTTTTTTATATAATTCATGTACGTGTCTCTTCATTTAATGTTTTAATGCAATTTTTCCTATAGAATTTTGATTACCACATTTCTAATTTATAGCGCCATGTTTCAAAGCGTCGTTTTTTTAGTGAATTATAAAATCGTTGATTGCATGTTTGCTATTTGCGTTTGCAGGAATCAGGCTAAAGTTTTCTTTAAAAATGATATATTATAATATTTCCATAGCGCCTTAGCAAATTAGCATAGTTGCCTGTTTTGTTTTGTTTTGTTTTTTTTTGCTGTGCACAGCTAGATAGATGTAACATCACTATGACCCCACACAGAGAAAATGATATTGGTACGGTTCACTCATCCAGGCGTAGTAAATGTCAAATTGGTGTTCAGAGCCTTACTTGTAATGGAAGTAAATATACTCGATTACCATTAGTGGTAGTAGCCACAAGGCCAAGTCCAAAACTCCCAGAAGGAGCAATACGAATTTATAGGCACCAATACAACGTGACGCCTCCTTGTAGTTTCAATATCACGTCCCAGAATTCCTCTCTATCGCTATAGCTCGGTGATTTGGACAAAGGACTCTCCAGTCTTCATTCATCAATTTACCAAAGGGACAATTACGCTTTCAGATGGATCCAAATTCAGCAATATTCTCTTCTTTTACTTTCGACCACATTTTGAATCTCCTTAGAACGGGCGTACTAAACAGATCATCATTATTTATTTTCGTCAGAGTGGGTATTTTGAATGGCTTGAATTTTTTATTAGTTGACAAAACGTAATATGACGATGTGATAACGAAAAAAAAAAGGTTGATCCCTCATCTGACTTTTTTGTTTCTTTGTTTGTTTTTTTTGTTTTATTTTTTTCTTCTTCAATCTCACCAACACCTAAATAAAGCTCGTTTCAGGAGTTTAATCCGAGCCTCCCGATAATCTTTGGCGATTTTTCAATTTGCATTCCTTCCAAATAAAAAAAAAAAAATTAAAACTTTACTGCTGTATACTTGGACCTTTGGATTTTAAAGCGTCTCCTAATAAACATCTAATGATAAATTAATTTCCATTATGTAATATGACCAAAGTTAGAAAAATTCCAAATACCTATTATCGGTCGCCGCTAACCTTAATTGCTTCTGACACGAGCTCAAGTGGGTTTCAAGAGATCGACTTCTTATTGATGAATGTCCGAATAAATACGCTTGTATGTCCATCGATTTCTAATAAATAGTTTCTCATTAGTAAACTGGACAGTCTATCTAAATACAAACTAGATGCGAGGCTTTCTCACTCTAAATAGTCCCCCCTGCTAAGCTGTAAAATAATCACATGAGACACCACAATGATTGTCAGGACATACCAGACTATTTTGTTAGCATTCACCATAACAATTAACAATGTCCTTTACTTAGACAATTATTACTATAAGCTTCAATATATCTCCGAACTTTATGGATCCTTCCTAATTATCTTTCTCATTTTCCTTCTCTTTTTTTGGGGGTGATGAACTAGAGGAATAAGCTATTTGCTGAAGTGTTTCATGTTGTGTGAATGTGAGTTTTATTTTTTTTTTTTATTTTTTTTTTTTTTAGCAACAGTGTTACTAAGCCTTGGGTAAAACTACTGAAAACTCTGTTCTAGAATCGGAGTCTCGAAATGGGGGTAGAAAACTGTACCCACGACCAGAGGGATAAACGTTGTTCGTCGGTCTAGCTGACTCAAAATAATTATCAGGGGGCGTTTAAATATATTCAGGCGACCATTTCTAAGTGCAGAATGTAAAACCTCTCTCATGAATAGGTTGGTGTTTCGTTTGAAACACACACAGGTCGCACCGTTTCCAAAACATTTCCACTAACACGCACACCCTCACACACCTAAGCAAAAGCATACATCACGGACGCGAGGTCGCCCGCTGAACAGAGGGAGATAGGGAGAGAGCCAGTGCTGAGCCGCGCCCCGGTTAGTTTTTAATGCAACCTGCCGTGCACTTGTGCATTAAAAAGACAAATTGGAAAACGGCGCATTTTATACGGGCCCGGGCTATGAGAGGAGAAAATTGTAAATATGTACCTACATGGTGGGGGCAGCGGCGGCAGTCATTGGTGGGGGGGGGGAGTGAGGGTGGATACAGCAGCGGATCAGGGCCGCAGAGCCCCGAGATTTGACGCGCTCTCGGGGGGCCCACATGGCAACCCCCATCAACTTGAGGGGTGCAACTTTAATGCAAAACAAACACGTTGTTTTCGAAAATGTTTGAATCGCTATCTTTCCTCTCTCCTCTCTCTCCAGCGAGTGCATCTGATGATGCAGTTTTATGCTTGTCCTTTCAACTTTTGACATCATCTCTAGCGAGCCTAGGCGATAGGCTCAAAATTTATCGTTGAATACATATTTCGCCATTTTTAACTCCTCCCGTTTTCCCTCGTTTCGCTACCCCCCACCCCCCCTCCCCCTTCACCTCCTCACTCTCGTCTCGCCACCATCTCGATTTGCATCAAACTTTTCCTATTATTTATCACCCTTGCTTTCCTCTTTCAAAGTCCAAACCCGTATGTTTTTTTTTTTTTTTTTTTACCCGTCTAAATGCATTTTCTGAGTTATCAAACTTAATATCATGATAAACTATTGCGCTAGGTTTCAGATTTGTAGCAGATTCAAATTAAAAAGTTTCCTCATATACATTCTTTTTTTTTTATCACGAACATCCGTCTCTTTTTTTTTTCATCTGTTTTTCCTTGTTCTCATCTAACAATGTATCAAAAAGTGATGTATCACAAAAAAAGATTTGTTTTTGCAATCTATGTGTATATATTTTTTTGTTTTCTATTTCTGATTAGTTTGTATTACATTCACAGACTCCACAGCCTCTACGTGACAAAAAAAAAAAAAAAAATCTTTGAAATAAAATAAATGTCGTTCAAAATTTATGTCATTTCACAGGGATCCGTTTGGGATTATCCTGCAAGTTGTGAAAGTACTTTGGTCATTTTTAAGGGCCACATTCTCCACAATGATGGAAAGCATCGATATGACCTACGGAAAGGCATACGTCAATTTTGCAGACTATTTCAAATCCATCACCTTCCATTTCGGCAGGACTTCACTTTGGAGAGACATGCATTTCTAAAATATATATTCGAAACTTTTCTTCTTGTCATATTTTAAATTGATAGATATTTCACAAAACATTGATGAAATAAAATCAAATAAACAAAAACTAAATAAATGAGCGATTGATATTCTAATTACTATTCAAGTGCCCTGTCAGAGAGTGAAAGAGAGAGAGTGACAGAGAGGAAATGCGGTGAGGAAGAGAGTGGGAGAGAGAGGGGGGCATGAGTGCGAAAGAGAGGGAATGAGAGAGAATTTGGTGGAGAAGGAGTGGGGAGGGGGAGGGGGGAGGAAAAAGCCTATACAGCTGAAAAAATTCAGCACGAGTGAAAATTAAGCACATTATTAAATGGTGTGATGAGAGAGCGCCAGGAAAGAGTGTGTTCGTTACGTTTAAAAGTATTTATTCGGGACTGGAATTTTTAGACAGAACAAACGTTTTAACGGGAATCCATCAAAAAACCATCAACGGTATCTGTCTGGGAGGCGAGTCGGTTCAATAAAATGCACTTTGCCTCCCCCCTCTCTCGTCCCCCTCCCACCCCCCCCTTCCCCCCTGTTCACCATCCACTATCCCTCCTCTCCCCGCCTCCTCACCTACACTCACGCCATTTCTCCCCTTCCACCTTGGACATGCATTGCACTCGGTTGCATAGCGCACTCGTTGCAGTTTTTCAACGCTCGGAAATGCATCAATAGCTGCCTATTTTTTTTTTTTTTTTTTTTTTTTTTTTTTTTTTTTTTAAGCCCCCGGTCTGCCAACGAGACGAGAAGAGACAGACAGTCCATCCACCTAGTGTAGCTGCCAGTCCCGGGAACCCATTTGCGCCTATTCAAGCATTTTTGTCGCAGCTCAGCCCAACCCAGACCACCACCGGCCCCCCAAACCCACCATCTACTCCCCCCCCCCCCCCACACACACACCCGCTCCATTCCGTCTCATCCACTCCACCTCCAACCTCCGCGAATGTATGAGCACTTGAAAAAACGGTCAGTTTCGAGGATACGTGCTTGTAGTCTGAAATATAAATTGTCCGTACTGCTTGATTTTATTTGATTTTAGTTTCTGCTATTAATTTTCTCCCTTCCCTCAAAAAAAATAGGCAAGTGAGAGAGATAAAGACAGGAAGAGGGGGGATAGAGAGAGATGTGATAGAGAGAGAGAGAGAGAGAGAGAGAGAGAGAGAGAGAGAGAGAGAGAGAGAGAGAGAGAGAGAGAGAGAGAGAGTGTGTGAGAGAGAGAGAGAGAGAGAGAGAGAGAGAGAGAGAGAGAGAGAGAGAGAGAGAGAGAGAGAGACAGACAGACAGACAGAAACCTACGATTAAACCGTCGCTCCGAATTTGAGGATGGTAAAATTTAAATGCATATTCGCAAAAAAAAAATGGGAAGTTAATTTGATATTTCGATTAGTGCTAGTTAAAGTATATTTTGCTTCGATAACATACATTTCCCGAGATTAACCAACAACTTTTTAAAGCCCTATATTGAATCTAATTTCCATAAGAGTTCGAGATCATATTAAAAAACTACAGTTGAAGGCAGTGGTGGAATCTAAAACTCTTCAAAGAGGGAGGGGGAGGCAACTGAAGTCCAAAGGAGGAGCGAAGGTCGTACCTTCAATGGATTACCTACTTTTTCGAAGAAAATTTCAACATTTCCGAGGAAAAATCTTCGATTAGTTTAAAGTGTTTGCTCAACGGAAGAAGGGCTACAGCCGTCTCAGACCCCCCCCCCCCCCCCCCCAGCCCCCCTCTTGGATCCGCCTAGAGACAATATATAATAGAGATCACGCACTAGCCGTGCGCGCGGTGGCTGACTTATTTTTCGGGACTCAACAGAAATTAACACAGGGAGCATGAGGGTGGACCATCCAACACGGTCCATACGTTGACTGATGCAATTTCGGTGCTTCGGTTTTACTCGGCAAAATTCTCAACGACGTTTCTGATCAGTCAACGTTTGGACCATGTTTGCGGTGTTCTGTTGAAACCCCGAAAAAAAAGTTGCCACCGCGCGCAAACATGGGCAAGATAGATAGTGCGTGGTCTCTATTATATATTGTCTCTCCGCCACTAGTCGAACGCACTAAATAATAGTGTACCGATCTGAACCACTGTGAGGCCAGGAAATTTTCCATCGATCTCGCAACCATTAAATACACGTGTGTTAGAAAAGGATAAAGGGCTGGGTGAATAGACCGGGGTACCTAGATTGTTCGAATAAGAAAAGAAGGAGACGAAGTAAATCAAGATATTGGGGTAGAGGAATTGAGGATAGCTTTTTTTTTCTTTTTTCGCTTGGGTGGAAGGAGGGCAGATATGGTTTAGTTGTTTCCTTCCTTCATATTTTTTTTCTGTGAACTAACTATCATTTGTTCTCACACACTTCCTTTTAGAGTTATTTACTATTATGAAAGCATTATTTTCTGTTGGTCTGTCCCATAAGAGGTTGCGATTGAAAGCTCTACGGTGTTTATGAAAACATTAGCTTCATTCCACCAATATAGTAAAACCTGATTGGCCAGGAGTGGTAGGAAGCTGATGTTTTCAATCATGCTATGCTGCAGTCTAGTTCAATCATTCTTGGGACCGGCTGTAGATACTTTTCATTCTAAGTTGGTCATCTGATTTGTACATTGTCGTGTTTGTTGCAAGTAATTTTTGAAGGTTTTTGGTTTATTATATTTTTAATTTTATTATAGAAATCAGTATTGTGGTGCGATATAGTAAATCGATGGTGTGAAAGGTTGGAGATGTTCGTAGTAAGTATTTTATTTCCAATTTTGATTGATCTTATAGTGAGAAGTATTATTTCGTTTTTTTTTTTTTTTTTTTTTTTATTGTTTCATTTTATTTTATTTAATGTTGTTTTGTTTGTTTCTTTTTTGTTTTCTTTTTTGTTTTTGTTTTTGTTTTTTTCTTCTTCTTCCTTTTGTTACTATAAGTGGAATGATTCCAATGTAAATAGTATGTTTCATGTTCACCTCAAAAGCGGGGAATGTTTTTTTTTTTTATATTTTTTGTTCCAAAAAGTCGACCAATCTGAAGGTATAAGACAAAAAATAAAAAGCTAAACTTATTCGTCTGAAAAAGGCCTTTAAAGTGAAACCAGACACCTATATAACTGATAGCTGGAATCTACTTCGTTTCTCTGGGACGACCGGAAGACATTTTTTACTTTTAATATTTTTGTGTCGGACGTTTTAGAAAACTGTTGACTGATTGAGGTGCTCGTAAAAATCCAAGTTTTTGGTCTCATCAGCAAAATTTTGTAAATCACTGAAAAAGTAGCTTGTGTCGTAGACACAAATTTGGGTTCACCGGCCACAATTCGGATCAGTTCTGTGAATGGGATCATGGGACACAATCAGAGTGTTCCGTTGACAAAATGTGATTGTGGTCCCATGCTCAGAACTGATCGAAATTAAGGCCGGTGAGCTCAAATTCTTGCCCACGACACAAGCTACTTTTTTCAGTGAACCAAGCAAAACCTCTTTGCCTTTTTTAAGAATTTCAAAATGTCCGATTAGAAATACTGTTTTGATAGAGTAAATTGAAAATAAAAAAGCAGGAGAAACCACATATTCTGATAATTAAAAGTTACTTAGAGCACTTCGATATTTTTCATTTCGGTTGTTTTTTTTTGTTTTTGTTTTCTTCGAATGAATCTTGAACACTAGATGACACATGGAACTCTTATAGGTTGAGAACTGACGATAAAATACAAATTTTATTTCCTTTCTGGTTCTCCATGATGAATATTCTACAAACTAACGCCCCTGGCTCAACTGATCTCGTGGTTTAATTTCCCCCAGTCTCCCTTTAACAAAAATAGATTGAGGATTCTTTGAGCAAAATTCCAGATGTTAACCACAAAATGAACCAGTATGATCAAAGACAAGAATAACTAGTCGAAGAATCAGAGCAGCCGATTTGCGTAGATTAAATACAATTTTGAAATTCACCGAAGATTCCACCGGTTGAGAAAAGATTACATAGTTCAGTTCAATGTATGACTGTAATGCACGAAAATACTCTGATCTGTAATCTTTTCTCAATCGGCGGAAACGCCGTTAATTAATTAAAATATACCGGCTGAGAAAAGATAAAAGACGCTAGTATTTTCGTGCATTACAGTCATACACTGAACTAAACTCTGTAATCTTTTCTCAACCGGTGGAATCTTCGGTGAATTTCAAAATGCCATTAAATCTACGCAAATCGGCAGCTCTGCGAAGAATGGAACAAATGACGAAGTCATGAGTTGATCATGATTGAAGACTTCAGAGCACTCCTATGGCATCAAGAAATCCGAAGAGGCTCGTGGATCTAGGAGTACAATCAATGGAAGGAATCTCAGTGCCAAAAAGGATTAAAATGCGCCGATCCCACCCCAATGTTAAAGCCGTTGAAAGCTGGTCTGAATATCAGAGGGAGGCAATAAGTTTCCGATCGATTGCATCATCGTCAGATTGCTTGGTGTAAAAAATAAGACATTGAAAGGAAGGTCAATGAGGATACGGATCCTGGAAATTGAATCGGATAACAGAAATGAAAACTGCAGTGTGACTTTTGTTAATTTCAATAATTCTTAAGAATTGTGGTTAAATTTTAACGCAATCCTCCCCTTGAAAATCGCGATTTAAAATACAAAGAGGGTGACAAAAATACGAGTTTTTATGGGAAGAGGATTTAAGGCTAGATGCAGCAAATGGAGAATTAGGAAATAATTCATTATGGAACTGATGAAATACATTACGAAAAGATTAAAGTGATACATATACAATAGATTTTTTCTTAGGATATTGAAAACTTCAGTTAGAAACTGTGATTTCCAGGCTTTCTGAAGGCCGCTAGTCTGGATCGATTTTGAGATTTCCTCTTAACATCCGACCTTTAATTTTGAAGTTTGTGAAAAGAAACTTATTCCATTTCATTCTGTTCAAATTTTTCCCAATGTATTCCATCAGTTCCATCACTCACTAATTCGAAATACCCCGATTTGCCCTAAATCTTTTTTCAGTTTATCCTTGTATTCTTTTCATCCTCCGATTAATTCAAATGACAGTTTTCAAGTCGAGAAAAAAAAAAAAACAATAAATGTGTTGAGATTCTGCCTTTAAAAAGTTAGCTAATCACATTATTTCCTATAGTATTTTAGTGAGTAAACTCTATGAATCACAGCTATTTTCAAACTAACAATGAGGAGTCCGAATGGAAGAGTTTCAGTGAGCATGCATGTTGGTTAGTCCAAAGGCCAATGTAAGAGGTCAAAATTCACTTTGAGACTCATTTTAGGCTTTAAGAGAGGCTGAAAAGTAGGGATGGAAGATCGGAAAACTCTACCCTTTGTGATCTCAACCATAATAGGGATGCTGGCATATAATAATTGGCGAATCCTTAATACTTGGCTGTGACCGATATTATTCTCCATACTGTTTGAAACGACTTATCGAAAGATTGGCGATACATAGATTATTCAAAGGATTTTGGTTCGACTGCTTCATAGAAAATCAATCAACAAAATACTTGGATGATACAAAAGGCCAGTTGAAGTTTAGGGATGAGGCACTTAGGACAAGAGTCAAACTTTGGAGTGAATCGAATGGCCTCTTTAAATAACTTCAAGAATTTTCATTTCTAACAGCTGCTGTTTCGATGACTCTAAAGCGATATGAAGGTGGAGTATTAATTGAAGTGACTCTGCAAAGAGAGTCGATGATAACTATAGAATGAAGCCTGTAGAATAAGGGTACGTTCATCGGTAATTCTTGAACCAAACAAAGACCAGCTTCCCTCTTTTAGAGGCTGCTAACGAGTTCAAATTGGGTCAAAAGTCGAGAAATAAGTACCGCTGTTTGCAGGTAATGCAGGTGGATGAGAAACCATAAATTGAGATACTCAAGAAGACAGGTGTTGTGATGTTTGCTATTAGATTCTTAAGTACTTTTCCAGGAACTTCAATGCACTTGTGCATTGAATTGATGCCGTTTACTCAATGAATCCTGTTTGATGTCCATCCATGATTTTTTTTGCCATCTGAGATTTGGATAATACAATTGACATAACGCAGGAAAATGGATGTTTGATGTAAAAAAGAGTATTGATGATAGGCTGTCCTGGTCGAGTTATATCTTATGAATCGTAAAAAAAGTAAATTCTCGCACTATCATCATAATAAATCCTTCGGACCGTTTCAAGGAACCGTATAGGTGCTATTGAGAAAAAAATAAGACAAATCAAGCAAATAAAAACATAATCCTACTCATTGAGATAATTTGGGTTAGGTCCAATTAATTCTAATTAAATCTGGCATAATCAATCTACCTACATTTAGTCTACTTTAGAAAGAACCTCTTATCATTACAATATACAATCCTTAATTAAGACCATTTAAAAATCAAAATAGGGTATTCGGGCCAAAAAACAGAATTAAAGTGAAGAATTAATTTGAATCTTTGAACTCAATCATTAATGGCTTGATGAATTTTGACGACTTTGTGCACACAATATCCTACCAAAACATTGTAAGATTTTGCTCATACAGTCAACATAAACAACCACTAAGACCATTTCAAGGGGCAACATAGGTGCGATCGAGCGAAAATCTTAAATTGGAATAATAATATAAGTATGACTCAATTGAGTTTGATGAAAATTGATGAAAAAAGTTATCAACTTGCCCTGGCGGATTTTTTTCCCATACATAGCTACAATATACAACCCTACCGTTTAAGGAGGCAATTTAGGTTCCATCAACTTAAAATATAGAATATACGTGTAACAGTAAATTTATGGAAACGAGTCAATCAAAAATGACCCGATGAATTTTGTTGAAACTTTGTACACACTGTCTATAATCTAAGTATATCTTTGAAAAAAGGCTTAACTACTACGCTAAAAAAATATTTTGAAGATCTGCAAGGGAAAAAGGAAATCAAATATTGCATTAATTGAAGTAAAAACAAGAATCAATGTAGATTTCTATAATGAGCGATAAAAACAACTTAAGATCAAAAAGAAACTCATCAAACAATAAATAGGCAATGAATGTAACTAAGAAGTTCAAACCGAGATGAAAATATTTTATAGTCCATAATTACTCTTAAAACATGTTGAAATAGACAACATGAGAATTGAAATTAGGAATATCAACTGGCCTTCAAAGGTTAAAGTAGGCAACTATTCCTACAGCTGCTCTATGAAATTGCCAACTCTTCGGATTGACGGCGGTCTTTTGTAAATAGGTGACATATGGATGGAGAACGTCAGAACTTGTTTCTTTCTTTCTCACTTTTTTTCGTTCATGTTGAAGAAGGTCAGTGTAAAGGGGTGTCTAGGGGTCTCCCCCAGTATTGTGAAAGAAGTGAGGGGGTGTCCTGGTCTCCCAATCATTTTAAAGAGGTTCTTGGCCTCTAAAGGTCTCCCCCAAAATCCGAAAGGAGAGTCTCTCCCAGAATAATAAAGGGGGTCAGGCTCAGGGGGTATCCTTCAGAATATTAAAGGGGGGTTTGGGAGTCTCCCCCAGAATATTAAAGGGGACTGGGGGTCTCTCCCAGATTAAATTTGACGTGAAAAAGTGTTCCTAGGGTACTCCCTACACTTTACTTACTCCTGTTCTCAGCCTTTCCTTTTCCCTCAAAGCAAGGAGATTTTTTCGAATAAAACTTTAAATTCTCCCCCCCCCCCTTCCACTGCCATTTCTACAATTATTACTACATTTATCAATTTTACTTTTTACAACGGTTATCAATTTCTACGTTTATCAAAATTACAAAGGTTTGAAAAAAAAAATACTGCGTCATTTTTTAATTTCTCCGCCTTTTTTGAATGCACATTTGTGCATGTGTTTTTTTATGTGATGATCCGAGGCAGTGTGCACACGGTCAAAAAGCTAAATCATACACTCATACGTCAACACATTTGATGTTTATATGTATAATTCTTGGTTTAAGGTTTTAATGAAATACAATATGTTATGTTTATCATGTAATAAGCATTGTAGTTTTTATTTTAATGCCTTATTTTTAAGATTGGTGGGGTTTTTCATTTATAAGGCTCATTAAATTTAGGATGTAATTGCTTTGGTTGCATAAGTGATGGAAAGTACCTTCCTCAAGTATGGAAGGTGAGATAGCATTCTCTTTTTTCTGGTGCATACTTTTCAAACGCGATGAGTTGAGGTGACGCTTTTTTTTTTTTTTTTTTTTTTTTTTTTTGTAAAAACTCATCAGTTTACCGTCATATGCGCCTCTCATCTCAAATTTACGATCCTAATGTTATTCATGAATGTTTTGTAAAAAGGGGTAGGAAACTTTTAGAACTTTGAGCGGTGAAAGGTTAGCTGCTACACGTATTGAATATTGAAAACATTCGACAATTTTGTTTATACTTTGGCACAATTCAAAATTGTTATGCGTTTGATCAATGAAATGGTAATTTCGGTAATAAAGAACTACAAATACACGCACGGAAAAAAAACATCGGTTGCCACACCCGTAAACTCGGTCCCGTGGCCGGAAGGTTACGGTGACTATAGGGATACAGGCGAGTTACGGCCCTGAGAACTGCAGTCTGCAGGCCCTGGTTACTGTAAGTCACTGCCGGTGCCATACCCGAAGTTTCGGTTGTCGCCACTGCTCACTGCAGTCCCTGGCGCCGTCAGTTCAGTCCTTCAAAATGCTACCTGACACTCATTCACCGTAACTTACGGTGTTGGTACCCGCGTTTACCCTCTCGGCCAACTGAAGAGTTACAGTTGTCACACCGGCATTAATGCTTCGTGCTACTACACCTGCACTCCCATATTTTCATTTCCGATGCGCATTAGCGGATCCAAAAACTTTTTACGTCCTATTTTCAGTGAATCAATACGAAATAAGGTTAAAATGCTGTATTTAACATACTGTAAAGAAAAAAAATGATCGAGACGGAACACTGATCGGATATTCTGTCACCGAAATTTCTGCGACCGAAGCGGGATTCGAACCCACAACCTTCTAACTCCTACAGCCTAACATCCTAACGCCCTAACCACTACACCACGCCGATTTGATGGGAATCGAGGCACAATTCCTCTAATTTAGGACAAATCCGATGATTTGTTTTTACATTTCCCATGTGATTTCAAAAATTTTGATTTATTAAATGAGTAATAAATAACAGAAACTTACTTTTGCACTTCTCTCTAGCTTATTTCCGTACTGAGAAGAACTAGTAATAGAATGTAGAAATTATCATATAGGTTCCGGTTGACTTACAAATCGAATCTGATTCTAACATTTTTAATTGGCGAATAGAAAGTACATAAGATGTTTTCAAAAAGTTATCTCTTAATTGAATATACATTATAATGCGAGAACTGTCCTTTTTGAACAACATACTCAATTTTCTATTAGCAAAAATGGCCACGGAAAATCAAAATACAGATGGAAATAATCAATTCAGGATTAAACACATTTTTATCTCACGCTGAGAAGCATTGATTATATCATAATTATGCACCTTCTAAAGGTATAGGTACCCTTGGTCTCTTGAAAGAAAACGGGGGGGGGCAAAAAAACCACGTTTTTTATTTGGACATTTTGTTTACATCTAATAAAAAAAAAAAAAAAAAATGTCATACCTTGCAATTAGTATTGTTAGTCCATTCTTTGGATGATCACTCCGAATCGATTCTTTTGTCACAGATCAAACACACAGTAAGAAAAAATATAATGCTTGATCGGTGAAATCAAAAATTGATTCTCATATGACATGACACTTGGGGGCGTCTTTAATTAAACACACGCGGATCAAAATCTGAATGGTTTTTTGTATTATTATTAATTTTGGTTTGTTTGTTTCTGAAATTTGTATTTATGAAGCATCCAATCTAAACGCGGTTGATTGCAGTTAGTTTCATGGTTTAAATTATGGTGTTCACATTTTACACGCGTGCAAAAAAAAAAAAAAAAAAATATATATAAGAGCACACATTTAAGTCGAATAAGAAATGAAATGCCGAATAGTAAATTCAATTCTGAAATCAAAAAAGATATACGATGCAAAGGCACAGAGACACAGCACTACTGGATCAGATCACAGCGTTATTCGGCACTATGAAAAAAAATTAAATTTAAAAAATAAATTTTATCAAAGGGTTTCAAAGGAAAAGCACTTATGAAAACTAAACTTCACTAGCACAACACATGACTGATCACAACTCAGAGGGACTCACGGGACTGACGGTGCTGGTCACTGTAAGTGACTCGGGTAGGAGCACTGTAAGTTCCCGTCCTCGTGCCTGCAGAGGTTACGGTGAATTTGGGATTACCTGAGTCCAAAGGTCCACCGCGTTCGGAGGGATGGGAAATACCGGTGCGTGGCCGGCACTCCGCTCACCGAATATGCGGTTCCCAGGGCTGGTCAAACTGCAGTTCTCACACCGGGACTACCGGTGCCCACAACTGAAGATTCGGCGCCAGCAATCGTAAGTCGAGTTTACCGTCACTTACGGTACAGTGGCCGGCACTGATTTTTTTCCGTGCGCCTTTCAACGTATCGAACTGTTATGATGAGTTGCAGAATTTTTGTAAATCTTAGACGAGGTGATAAAGATAGTGATGAAAGAAGTGTTTGCGGAAAAACCCGACAGAATATCTTAAATACAGAAAGATGTCCACAGTAGATGAGAGATATTATTTACCCATGCGTCTATAGTATGTTGAGTTTCGTACAATAGAGCTTTATTAGTCCTAAGATTATTTTGATGTTTGAAATTTTATAATTCGGGCATTTCTTTTCAGAACCGTTTTTCCGTAGTAGACGTGTTTGACACAGAGCATTTTATGGAGAGATGTAGGTTGAAAAGTAAAGGGAAAAAAACAAACATTAAACAAAATAAACAAAATCAAAAACACAAACAAAGGAAAACAGAATTTAAAAGAAGTAAAGGAGGCCTTAGACGTTTAGATGCCACAACCCGTTTAATTACAATCATTAATCAACTGCTAATAAATAAAAACTATAAAAGAAAATATTTCCTTGATTTGAAACTAAATTATTTAGTGTTTATAAGAAGATTAAGAAAACAGAAACGCCACAAATAAAGTAAAAATATGAGTATAGAATGCAACAAAGTGCTAAAAGAAAGAACATGAAAAACAACAGACCGTAATGTTTGAAATATGAATCCATCAGGCCACAAAAATCATTAAAAGGTATTCACGTCGAGTAACTAGTCGCGACATGTTCGAAAACTTGTAACGTAACTATTACTACATGTACGCTCTGGATTTGTATCACTTGTAAATGAAGGCGCTTTATTGAGCAACGGATCCCATGCGGCGCAGAACTCAGTGTGGCGCCAAACATTGAGTCTTCCTTTGCCCGTGCATTGACCTGGAGTATTTTAAGACCAAATGCACTTTTTGCATTTCTTTTTTAGTGTTTGTACAGGAAAAAAGCTGCCTAAAAAATTATTAAAAAAAAAAATTGTAGGGTCTGCTTATTTAAAATATAGCCTAAAGTTTTACCTTCTATAATTATTTTCAAATGCAACAGCAGTTGTAAAGTTGCTGGTAATTTCTTCATTTTTAGGAGAATATTATATGAAAGCAACGGCATCTTTGAACGTAGTGTTTGACTTGTTTTGGCACTAATTGCATTTAAAGTATGAGACGATTTGATTTAGTTACTTTCTAGAAAAACTAGTTATGTACACCGAAAAAAAGATCACCAGCAGCATGAAAATAAGTGGACCGATGTAAGGGATAGTACTACCAGAATTCTAGTGTTTGTACTCTAGTTTTTGAACATTTTTAGGGAATTTTAGTTCTATGACCATATATATTCTGGTATTAACACCAGAATTTTTTTGTCAAAGTACTAGACTTTCTGACGTTCATACATGTCGTTGTGCTTCTGGTAATATGACTAGAATCGGGTATTATGACTATCGCGTTTTTTTTCTGTGTACACGCGTTTGTGTCGTTTGTCCAGCAAGATCCACAATTTTGAATTCTAAAAATAGATTTTGGTCCTGAGACTATTCTTTGATATTATAATAATCCATCTATATAATATTAAATAATATTAAAGGGATAGAACAAACTTCAAAAATATCAGAAAGAGCAATATTAATACTTTAAGTTGGGGCCCGAGTAAACCCCTCCTTGTAATCAACGTCGCGTCGGTCAATTACCTTGGTGTTTTGTAGCTTCAATTGAGGCAAACATTCATATTTTATTTGACTTATAGTCAATTAGTGGGTGTATGTCAGTACGAACTTTATTTTACGCTAATACGCAATACCTTCTACCGATTTATAAACTAAATGAATGATCGAAACATTCAAAGCGATCCAAAAGCAACGTCTCTCGATTCGCGTCACATTTCCTTGGCAGACTGCCTTCAATTCTTTAGGTATGCAAAACAACCTACAGACAGGGAAAGCAATGTAGTCTTCCTCAGGCGTTACAAAGCTCAGATTAGAAGCATCACCCCAACTCGATCAATGCAAGAGGGTCTTTGCTATACTCATATTTTGAAGACGCAATATGCAAATTCATCTCGATGAGTTTTCTTTGGAGAAGTGTTCGTGAAACTTCTTACTTTTTTCGTCTTTCAAGCTGACTGATTCCAATTATTTTAGGTAATTATTAATTGGAGAGAAAAAAGTGCCTGAGATTAAAATAATTAACGCTGCTTTTTCAAACACTTTTCCACGTAGAGGCTTCTTTTTTTTGCAAAAATAAGAACTAAAAATTCACGGCGAAATAAGCATGATTTAAATTAGTGGATATTTTCGTGTAAGTTAATAGTTAATTTGTGTGAACAATGGTTATTCTTCTATTTTTTTTTTTTATTTCCTTTTTTTGGAATGACAGCACTTCAATGAAATAATTATTACAAATAATGCAGTATAATAACGACGGTAACAAAATTTGTCTGTAATTTGAAACAATATTAATTATTATTGTCACCTGTTATTGAACTTCTTTCAGATGCTTAGTCTCACCGATTCTCAACTTTTTTCTTTCAATGTAGCTCACAAAACCCGCAAAACGCTGCCAACAAACTGTTTTTAATATTTTGTTTGTTTTAGATTTTCCAGATATCTCCCGCAACGTAAAATGACCAGCAAAATCAGTTAAATTTTAAATTTTAAAAATCAAAAGCGTGACTTAATTATTAAATCAACTATATTTATTTCAAAATACATTTTTAAAAATTGGCACGTTGAGGATTCTTTACGTTTTTTTTGCGTGATTTTGTTGCATCTCTCACCCTCTCATTTTAGTTTCTCCCCCGACTGTTTTATTTCACAAAAATGTAGTCGAAATTCATTTAACTGCAAAAATTCGAAACAAATGACGGAGTAAAATAACTCAAGCGTACGCGAGCATACGATTGCCAAAAGTTCTGCAGTCCGTTGCAGGTCTCATGTTCTCCTATTGTTATTTTTCCACTAATAAAGTGCCTGCAGGAGATTGAGTGATAGACATTATTTAAAATAGACCTGCTTCACCCGCACTCTAGATTAAAAGGTTGTTCAACGAACGGCTACATATACATGTTCCTAGGGCTTTTATTCCTATAAAGCCCCCCCCCCCTCTGTTCGCCACTCTCTCTATCTCTCTCAGCTGCTATTAAATTTCAAAATAGTTTCAACAAAATTAAATAAAAGCAACGCGCAGCGGTGCGGTGCGTTGCAGTTTGCATCTTGCTGAATTTTTGGGCGCTTTTTTCACGGTGGTTACACACAGCGCTGCAAATGAGGCATCGTTGCATAGCTTATGTTCCCTTGGGCGCATCTGTCCCTCCCTCGACCCTCTTCACCCACACTTCATCCAAAACTAGACGATGACCGAGGAAAAACAGAGAAGGCATTGTGGGTATGGGGTCGTTGAGGCGTCCCAATAGATTTGCTAGAAAATAGGAAGGGATGGGGGTTGGGGGTGGATTGAGGGGGGGGGGGGAGTGGAGGAGGGTTTGGCGAGGTCATAAAAACACAATTTACGTGTTTGACGTGGTGCACAAAATACGTTCGGGACATGCCTGGAGGTGCATCAAAGTCCGAAAAATAAAAAATAGTTTTCAAATGTTGACCGCTGTCCGTCGCGCGTTCCATGGTTCGGGCACAGCAGGGTTACCGGCTCTACCCTCCCCATGTGGACCCAGCTCAGTCATGGTCCGTCCCCCCCCCCCCAATCTTTGTTTGGTCTCATTTTCCTTCCAGTCCGTCGATCACGCATACATATTTATGTTTGATAGCCGTTTGCGCTCACTGGCCGAAAACTCGTGTCGTCGGCCATAGCCCTATGAATTCGCTGCTAGCCAGACTCAGGAAAGACAGTCTCGTTTCATTTCAATTTCTAGTCGTTTAATTTTTTTGTTGTCTCTCTTTTTTTCAGCCGTCCGTGGCTCACTCGCTTCCGCTAGAAATTTAAATTCATAATTTTGCCGTTTTAGAATTTGCATACAGGTTTTTTTTTTTTTTTTTTTTTTTTTTTTTTTTTTTTTTGAGAGTCAGGGAGGAGGTTCCCCGCTTGATGCATTACTCCTGAATGGGCGATCTTCGTGGTGTCCGGTCTCATGTGCATGGTTTCGGAAAACCTCAAAAAGCCACGCACTTACAAAAATCATGGCAAAACAGAGGCGAGTATGCGATTTGGCAACAATGTTTTTCCTCCATTTACATATATGCACAGTAATCGATAGGCTGTCGGATCGATTGTTTTGCATATAATCGGATGGAGAAAAAACGAGTTGTTAAATTGTACGAACCACACTATTGTGACATAGCCTTTCAATCTTTTCTGACGATAGTTTCAATCAGCAATAAAAAAGTCCGGAAAAAATTTTATCAAAATACTGTATAAATAGTATGCAATAGTATTGTTATAAAATAAATTCATACAGTTTGAAGAAAATCCAACCAAAATATTTAAGACAAATAAGCTTAAGTTAGTCATAGATTATAACCTCAAATAGTTTGCTTCCCAAGGGGAAAAAAAAAAAAAAAAAAAAAAAAAAAAAAAAAGGATGGTCACGAAAAGCAAGCTGATTATGAACAATGTCATCGAGTAGATGATCGAGTACGTGTCTTTCTTATGGGTACTATCATTCCGATAGAAACCCTTCTATCTCTACAAAAATTCACCGATGATTACTGAGCTATCGTCAACACATCGTAGAGATTGAAGGGTTTCTATCGGAATGAAACCTATCGCATAATAACCCATGCATAACACGCACTCGATCATCGACTCCATGGCATTCCGAAATAATCCTTCATTTAATCAGCCTGCAGATAAGCATCCTGACTATCCTGAGATTCCCAGATTTTAGTTGGGGGAAATTATAAGCAAAAAAATGGGGTAACCCGGAAAATATTGCAGCAAAAGGTTTTATGTCATCAAAAAACGCAGAAAAATTAGGAGAGTACGATGCAATAAAATTCACCGGAATTCACTTAAGAGTTGACCCCTATAAACCCAAAAAAAAAACCCCGACGAAACTCAAAAAAAGCCCAACATTTCTCAAATAACACGTTATAACTTCGGAACGACTCACTTGTGGACAATTTTATTTTGGTGAGGATCAAAATTGTAGAGCGTTCAATTTTACGTAGGATCATGTAAACGATTTTTCAAAATAACCGAAAGCATAGTTCCCAAACCGCCCCGAATTCCGACGTTCGGATCAAATTATGACTCAATTTTGAAAATATTGCGACAAAAGGATTATTGGCATCAAAAACCGCAAAAAAATCAAAAAAATACGATAGGATAAAATTCACTGAAATTCTTCCAAAATTAGACCCTTAAATTCCCATAAAACACCCAAGAAACTCAAAAAAATCACGGAATAATAATCCTTTTGTCGCAATATTTTCAAAATTGAGTCATAATTTGATCCGAACGTCGGAATTCGGGGCGGTTTGGGAACTATGCTTTCGGTTATTTTGAAAAATCGTTTACATGATCCTACGTAAAATTGAACGCTCTACAATTTTGATCCTCACCATAGTAAAATTGTCCACAAATGAGTCGTTCCGAAGTTATAACGTGTTTTTTGAGAAATTTTGGGCTTTTTTTGAGTTTCGTCGGGGTTTTTTTTGGGTTTTTAGGGGTCAACTTTTGAGTAAATTCCGGTGAATTTTGTTGTATCGTACTCTCCTAATTTTTCTGCGTATTTTGATGACATAAAACCTTTTGTTGCAATTTGTTCCGGGTCAAACCCTAATTTCCCCCGACTATTTTTATTGATGCGCAATATTCCCTTAAGAAAACCATAGTCAGGAATTATCTTCCTCTATATCTTCGTCTATTTGAACACAAGTGTTGGAAAAGGAAAGAGAGAGAGTGTGGCGCTGTCAATGTCACGTGACTTCAGCTCCTGTCTCTGTCCTTTTCTAATGAGTATGCAGTTAAATGGACAAAGAGAGAGAAAGACAAATTCCTGGCCAAGGCTATGCCCCTCAATATACATAGATATACATTGTGCGGAAAAAAGAATTTCACACACCTCTACCTTGTTCCTTTTCACCCCTTCGCTAGGTCACGACATGATTAACAACGAGGTTGACCCCGGTCTACTGGACCACGATCGCCAGGCGTGGTGGTACCCTTCTCGCCACCAAGATCCAAACAAAACCGGTTCGCCTCCCTCCAGTCACAAGACTTCGAGATCATCTCTTGGATCTTCAGCATCCCCAGCATCCCTAACGCAGCGTTGCCGGATTCTACCATAATTACGGTAGATTTTCGTTGAATACATAGGTAATTTTTTCACAGTCTGGCAATACAAATCCCCAGCATCCCTCTAAAGCAGCCACACGTGAGAAAAATGAGATGAATCCACCTGAAGTAGATCAGTTGTTGCTTATCCTTCGCAGTTTGCACAGTGTCGTTTCTCTAATCCAAATCCAAATCTAAGTGTTCAAATATAGCTTTCGTACCCTCGCGTCCCTATAAAACCTTCAATGTTTCTTCTGAGTCACCTTTACGTTGAATTTGCTACCACGTCACGAAAGGACATAGCTTTCGTTTTTTTTTTTTTTTTTTTTGGCAAATTTTTTAAAGCTCGTTTTTTTTCAGCCAAAATATCCTACCACCAACAATTACTCACGTTCCGATTTAATGTTTACATTTTTTTTTTTGTCACTAATGGCAATCATCATTTTCAGCTCTTCATTAGAGGGCTGATCTTTTCCAACCCAGTTGTGGCTCTCGCGATTTGACAACGATGTTTTAGTGTTATTTGAACCTATAAAGAAGAATCGATTTCTCCTGGATTTTGTGAATTCTCGAAAGATCGATTAATTTACGTTGGTGTAAATGTAGATTATCCGTTGTTGCCACATTGCACGAACCGCCACTTTTCCAACCTTTTTAGAGCCGATCATTATCAAAGCTATCGAAACTATTTTTGGCTTAGTATGTTTATCAGTGATTGAGTGCCACTAATTTCAACCGTTTTTGCTTTTTTTACTTTAATATCATCCCTCATAAGCAACGGCAGTTCTTGAAATTTGGCATTTATGCATTTTGCCATTTAAACTAGGCAAAAGTATCGATTATTTTTGGGTTCAGCAAATCTCCTGAAAATCGAATATTTTACATATGTTTGAATCGAGTGAATCCGTTGTTGCCACATTGCAGCAGCCACCACTGCTTTTAAGGAACTAGCTATATGCTTGAAAAATTCCATGCTCATAAATGACTCCAGTGACCTAAATAACGTCGACAAATAGACTCTGAATTGTGAGCAATCGTTGTTGGTAGCTGATTTTTGTTGACGGATTCCGTTCGTCGAAATCAGTCTCGAATTGAATCTATACCTATTGAAGAGTCACGTGTTGAGCGTTTGGTTGATTTTACGAACGATATCAGAATACATTTGGATACTTCCAAGAAAATCAGAACGTCAAGATCAACCCTTTTAATTCCATGCCCGAATATATTCGGTTTCTATACTAGATCTACCATCTACCTCACAACATGTAAATTTTTTACTAACATCAAAAGCTACTCCAAATCGTTAACATTTGCAAAATAATGTCTCGTCAAGTGCCTTCAATTAGAAGAATAGGCAAAATCAAGACGGCGGAGTAGGAATATTTAACTCCTCATTTAATTTGAGTGAACAAACAAAGATTTGTCTCCTTATATTCTGGTAGTAAAAGGGTTAAGTTTTTAATGGAGCCGAATCTGAAATAATTCCATTGCACTTGCGCTGTTTATTACAGCGGCGTAGCGTGCGATCTGGCAACGTTGCAATTCGTCCATTTAAACCCATTGAAAAGATCGAACTATTGTGGGTGTTCGGTGAACATTCGACCTTTTACACGGGTTTAAATGGACCAATGCAACGTTGCCAAATTGCGCGCTACGCCACTGTTTTTTTACTTCAGTTTAAGATGGAAAGAGACTTTCGAGGTGATCTAGTCTAACTTACGAGTATTCCTTTAAATTTGTTTTAAAATTATGACGTTCGGACTTTTTGGAAAGGATCCAACTATTTTCAAGTTTCAGGCATCAATCAAACTAAATCCATACGTGGAGGTGAATCGAAAGTAGAATCATTTGAAAGTGAAGACATAATTCACAAACCATTATTCGCAACCCCTTCTATTTTAGTTGGAGTCGTTTTGGTTTTGTTTTTGTTTTTTTGTTTTTGTTAAAGCGTGAATCAGTTGTAATAATTATTATTAAACCCTTAAATTATCCAACTTTAATAACAAGTCAAAAACACAAAGAAACATTCAAAAGGATGTATCAAAATAGTTGCAAACAAAAGAAGAACAGATTTGAGCATGGACTGAGAAGAACTATGTTTAATTTACTGCCGTGATAAAGCTTTTTTGGACGTTTTATTGACGGTTCAATTGACGGTAAGTCTATCCAAAGTTTTGATAGGCATGATTAAAGAAAGTATCATTAAAATTTGTGCATCTCAAACTATTCAACGAGTTTTTTTTTTTTTTTTTTTTTTTTTTTTTTTTTTTTTTTTTTTTTTTTTTTTTTTGTCGAATGCAATTATATCAACCCTTGACATTTTTGAGTTTTGCGCTCTTTCATTTTGAGCCTGGTTTTTTTTCTTTTTTTTTCGGAAATCAAATTTTTAGTATCGTGAATGTGAAAAGTATTAAAAACAATGTTAAGAAAAAAGTGGAACAAAAATCTATTAAGTTTTTTGTTAACCCTCTCCGATTTTTAATTGGGATTATTTTTTCATGGAACCACGAGACAATTTTGTTATACTATATACTGCTCCTTTAATTTGACTATCTTTACTTAAACAGCTTAGTGTTTATTTACCTATTTCTAAAGTTTACTGATGGAACGCCCATTTAAGAGTACCTCAGCAAACTCTTAACAAATAAAAATCGTTGTGATTCTTAAAAAAAAAAAAAAAAAAAAAAAAAAAAAAAAAAAAAAAAAAAAAAAAAAAAAAAAAAAAAAAAAAAAAATGATCAGCAAGAAATTGCTTCTCTGTCAACCCAAAACTCAAGATTGAAAACTCTTGAAAAGTCAGAAGATAATTCATGGTAAATTAATAATATATTACTTATCTCTTTTGAATGCAGTATTTTTTTTTTTTATTTTTTTCGAAAAACATTTCAATAACTCAAACATTTTTGGATAACCAATGGGAGGAAAAATGAATTTGAAAAAAAAAAAAAAAAAAAAAAAAAAAAAACCTAGCAATTTTACATTAGCATTAGAAAGGCACGATTTTGATTACATCATATTTAATAATGTAATGATGCAATTTTGTATAGCCAATCAGATCGATATTCATTAAAGCGTTAAATAAATGCTGGTTTGTGAGGGGGAGGTATTTAACCCTTCGGTCATTGACCTAAATAGACTTCACATCTCAATTAATCTAAATCAAAGTTCATCCTCCCCCTCCCTGTGACTGTAGTTGTAATATTCTTCCCTCCCGATCTTCTTATGTTCCGTTGGCGGGCATTTGATGCAGCAATTCAGAGCAGCTGTTGACTCCTTCATGTTGAATTTTCTGCAAATCTGTCTCTACCCTTTCGTGATTTAACCGAGGAATCTCTCATTTACAAAAGAGTGGTTTTTTCATGACGAGGATTGTTCGTTTTTTAGTGTGTGTTTTTTTTAAATTGTGGATCCAACTTGGTTGTGAGGGAGGGAGGGAGGAACCAGAAATTCCTGTTTAATTTTTGGGGCTGCTGGTAGGGGTGGGTTCATTGTCCAGTGTTCGGTCGCTCACCGAGGGCGTTGCGATGTTGCGTTCAGGATTCTGCCCGAACACCCGCCTTAAAACATTTTGCTGATTTTGGACCTCCGATTATTTTAGCGACGCACAGTGAGTGACGCATGGCGGCTCGTGTCAAAGGGTCGATTATCATTCTCTACTATTTAAACCAATGGAAAATTATCGATTTTTGGGGGACTCTGTTGAACTCCATGAGGATCGATTCTTTGTCAAAGGTTCATATGGAGGAGACATCAATAAATCCCAGACCGTCGCCGGTGGTGGCTCGCAAACAATCGACCATCATTTCCATCTCGTTTGAACGAATTAGTGATAAAGTTTTGACTTTTTGCGGGAAGAGCTTCATTGAATTCCCAGAGGATCGATTAATTCTACAGGTTTACAGGGAGACATCAAAACTACCCAGCAAAAAGGCGGATTCATCAATATGTAGCAGTAGCGGCTCGTGCAATCTGGCAACAGTGCTATTTTGCCATTTAAACCTGTGCTAAAAGATCGATTCTAGGTGACGCACAGCGCCTCACCAAATAGTCGATTATTTTACATAGGTTTAAATGGAGGGAGTCCATTGCTGCCAAATTACACGAGCCGCCACTGATATGTAGCAACAGTGAATTCTTCCCATTTGAATGTATGAAAAACAATCGATTAGTAAAAAGGCCCTGACTTTCTCAAGTATCGATTGTTTATCATACTGTAAATGGAAAGAATGCATAGTTGCCAAATTGCTAGATCCGTCCATGCTACCGCACAAGGCATCCCTTCCTCCTATTTCCCAGATTCTTCATATACACGCATTTCCCTCAGAAATGAAAAGTCTCTTACATTGTCTTTCCCTTATTTTTTTTTTTTTTTTTTTTTTTTTTTTTTTTTTTTTTTTTTAAACCTCTGAACACAATTTTTATCACTTGTAAGCTGCATGTTGGCACATCTGAAGCATTATTGGTACGATATATTTTTGTCTCTATGAATGTACCCAGTGAAGTACCTATGTGATCTCTGATTTCAACTGAGTCAAGATCATGTTTTATTGATTTTAAAATGCACAGAAAAAAATAGATTTGTGAAATCAGTAAAATGAAGCAAAGGCTAATTTTACCAGCCATTTTCAGTAAAATTGACTACGCATATTGCTAATTTTACGTTTTGGATTGTAAATTTTGCTTAATTTTGATTAATTTTACAATTTGGATCATAAACTTTACCAATCGGATTGTAAATTTAACAATTCAAAGCATTGTAATTTTTGCAAGTCGTATAGCTGTCACGCCAAGACAGCCATGTAATATGCAAAAGTCACAATGATTTGGATTGTAAAATGTACTATTTAGATTGAAAAATTTGCAATCCAAATAGAAAAATTACTAAAACTTAAGCAAAATTTACAACTCAAATCGTAAAATTAGCCATTAGTTTAGTAGGATTTACGGAAAATAACAAGTAAAATTAGCATGTGCTTTATTTTACTGATTTTACAAAACTTCATTGCTTTTTTAGTAATTTCATTTTTTTTCAGTGTGTAAACATATTTTTATTGGTTACTTTTGATTCTAAGAAAAAAATAAATGTGTAGCACGTCTATATCTACTTTAAATAAAATAGAATACCTCGTCCCGCACATGATTGGTGATCAAGTGATCTCTTCCTCAACTTCGATATCCATATTTTAATCGCATACTAAATACAAACTAATCAGACGAGCGAAAACTTAATCAAGACCCTGATACTTACTAAACCCATCCGGGGTTTGACCGATTAAAATTTGACAAACTATCTCTCCCTTTTTGAAAATCCTTAATCCGTCGGGGGAGAGTTCGATGGCGGCCGAAATTGAAAATTTCATCAAAAACTCGCTTAAAAGCTAATCCACGATATCCGGTACTTAAGGCTCAGGCTTCGTACATTACAGAATGGCGTTCTCGCTGCTTCGAGTGGAGATCGGGACTAATATAGTTTAACGAATAGATTTTGTCTTGTTGATATTTTTATCCTTCGTTCTGCAGTGGTCGGGATTCGCGGATTTCGGATCAAATTGGTGGATGGAGCTTGGATAATCCGACGAATTGGTATAATTGTTGAAACAAATTGGTCTAATCCGCCAACGCGCTTGAGAGAAAGAGAGAAAGAGAGAGGGTAGAGAGAGAGAGAGAGAGGGGGTGGGAGGAAGAGTGGAAGAGAGTGAGAGAACATGCTGAAATGAATTTTATTCGTTGCGAGTTTTCATTATGTAACCCCGAATTTCGTAGCTGAAATCATTTCAAGCTAAAGAGGAAGCACATCGGAAACGTTTTCAGCACTCAACGCTCATCGATGGACAGTGGATGAAGCACGAATTGAGGGACGTTTTTTTTTTTCTTTTTTCTTTTTCAATGGATTTTCCTACTCTGCTACCTGGATTTGAATATGCTTCCCCATTCAATGATTTTCCCAACACTCGGCATGTGCTCTATATTCTATACCTAAGTTTTAAAGTTTCCGAGTACCAAGCTTTGGACTTTGAACAGAGAGGTCCGTCCGGTCCGTGCCCAGAGATTGGAAAAAAGGGAGGGGGAGGGAGGGTATGCGTTGCCCGGCAACGAATTAAACAATGTTATCTGCAGGAAAAACCTTCTATCTCAAGGATTAAGTTGAGCTTTTTGTCAATTTATTAAATACAAGTCTACGTTTTAAACGCAGCCCGTTTGCAGTTTCCTCTGCCCACTCTACTTCCCCCTCTCCTCTGCCTCCGTCCATCTCTCAATTATTTGCAGTTTTTCGTTTGTCAGTGCTTCGCCGGCTATTACTTCCTTTTTATGTATCTGCTTTGTCAGTTGCGAAATAAAGGTTAATGTTTCTTTAATCTTTTGGAATTCCATCAATTATATTGAACTTTTTTTCTGAACATTTAATTGATATTAGTTGCGATAAAAAAAAAAAAAAAAAAAAAAAAAAAAAAAAAAAAAAAAAAAATGTTTCAAAATGTTTGCATGGTTTTCAACCCACGGAACCATGCTGGAACCACAGTTTCGTAGCGTGCAATCAGGCAACCCCTTGAAATGATCGAGCCACTGGGTGTGGAGTGAACATCGCCGAGCTCAACCCTTTGCCTAAGTGTCAAATTGACAAAGTGCAATGTTGCAAGATAGCGTAATACGTCTTTGGTGACCGAACTTTGGCTTCAAAAAAGAAGAGAAAAACTTCGTTCCTAGAAATCGAACGATGGAATATTTGTTTTTGTTGGGTGCAATATGGCAACATAATTATATCGTATTTCGTACATTTAAACCATTGAGAAAAGTCGAGCTTTCGGAGGTGCGTAGTCCACTCCCTCGAATCTATATTTTACAAAGGTTTAAATGGACGAAATGCAGCGTTGCCGGATTGCACGCGACGCCACTGGTTGCTCTACCCTGTCAGTACCAAATTTCAAAAGTTATACTCGCAACCGGATAAATTTAATACTTGCACTTGAGCAAAAAATTCTCATACTCACAGGGAGAAAAATTATTTATTGCATTTATAAAACCTGTGCTTGCGGTCAATTTTCCCCTTGACTAAGAGAAATTAATTGTAAATTCTAACGACAGTAAACGTCTAGCTAAACTTCACAAAGAATAGGTTGCATTTACTCGATTGATTGATGACGCGGATAGCAGATATTTTGAGAAGTTTAACATATCGTTTAGTTGAGGTCGATTAGTCATATTCTTTTGTTTATACATACTAGTATTACACAGAGAAAAATTTCCTGTTGGCGTAACAAGACTTTTGTGATTACTTACCTGACCGGAAATTTCGGTAGCTCTAACCGTAACCAGACTTTCGGTGACTGTAACCAAAATTCCAGCTATAACTACCAGAATCTTCGGTTAGCTAAGTATTAAACAGAAGTGTTGATACGACTACAGAACATTTTTCTCAATGTTGAATCAACTTTTTGAAATTTCACGAGAATCCATGTTTTGCACACTAACTCACGTCTAATAGTCAACGGTGATCGAAAAAGTTGAACTTAACGGATACTTCAAATTTTTTTTGAGAAAATCCATTTTTATAATTTTCGCTATGGCACCAATGCATGGGGCTCTTGCAAACTCTTGCTATGTGAGCAAATGAATACTTATAGTCCAATCTTATGTAAAAACCAGCGAAAATCACAAAAATCACACTAAGTAAGTATAAACTTCAGTCAAGAACTCACAAAACTGCTATAAAACGGCAAGTTCGTAACGGCGGTTCAACGTGGGTATACCATGGGAGATTCCTGTCTGTATTGTCACTTTCTCCACAGAAACACAGAAATATGTCTCAATTTAGATAGGGATCTCCCATGATATCTGCGTTTGATTCTGAGAGTGAATTTTGTGATTTTTTAGTGTAATCATTGTCATTTTTATACGTCTTTATGCAAGAATGAATTTCTCCAATACCATTTGGCAAAAGCAGTGGCAAGGCGTGCGATTTGGCAACGTTCCTTTTCCCAATTTAAACACATTAAAAAGGTCGAAATGCCTGGTCATCGCCGATGACAAAAGCGTTCGACCTTTTTGGTGAATTTAAATGGAGAAAATACATTGCCGCCAAATTTCACGCCTCGCCACTGGGCAAAATGTTGCAAGAGCTCCATTTCTGTATTAAGAAAAAATTCTTACATTTGCTAGCTGCAAGAAAATAAAAACTATCATGGTTACAATTTAACTATGAATCAATTTCTTTGTTTCAGACTAAGTTGGTCTTCGTACTTTTTTTGACGTTATAATGGCGCAAGTGCTTAAGTGAACAATCAGGCATATTAAAGCGGAGTTGCGGCTGGGTCGAAACTGTTGACTCAATTACCTCTTGACTCGGGGTCGAGTAGCAGTGTTAAAGTGTCACCTGCTTCCTGCCTCCTGCACCCAAGGTCTGTGGCATCCTACTGTATGCGTACTAAAGCCTAAAGCAAGGTATTCTGACCACGTTCGCATTCACACTCTAGTCTGGGTCCTGCAACGAAACGTCAATCCAGCAAACAGCAACGCGTATAAGCTCAGGAATGGGTACGACCATTTATTTGATCTTTTCCTTTTGAATGGGTTTGATGTTGTCAATCTCATGTAAAATCGCGTGAAAAGTCCATTGGTGGCAGCAGAAAGTCATAAAATGCAATAGCAAACTCACCAGAGGCATTTATCTGAAATCCAAGATGGCGGTAAAATATCGAGCAACCTGTATGGAAGCACCATGAACATCCAAGATGGCCAACCTCACAACATGGATCACAACCAATCACAACGCAAACAAAATCATAACCTCCGATGCTGTTAGGTTGTCAACGTTGGCCATCATGGATGTTCACGGTGCGTGCACACAAGTTCCTCGATATCTTACCGCCATCTTGGGTTTCAATTAAACGCCTCTTATGAGTTTAATACTGCATTTTATGACTTTCTGATACCACCGCTGGACTTTTCACGTGATTTTACTTAAGAATTAACTCTCCATATCGCTGTAGCAAAAGTTTGCAACAGACCCATTCCATCAACAAGCAATGATTTAATGGATCAATAAATTGATCACATAAATAAGATATTACTGCAATTTTTGAAAAGAAAAATATGAAATTATCTTAGTTTTCATCTCCTATTTCTTTAAATTTATTTTTACTTACATTTTATTCACTCTTAATGCTTTATACGTCTCTTGTATTTATTGGTTAAGTAACTATAGCAGGCTGATTATGAAAAGGATCGTATCCGTATCGTAATCGTGTCGAGTCCAAGGGCGAATACAGAGAATTGTCTTTCTCTCTTTCCTCCCATTTGAAAACGTGCGTTAGAAAAGGACAGGAGAAGGGGCCAAAGTCACGTGATGGTCCTTCTGCTATCCTTTTCTAACACATAAGTTCAAATGGAAGGAGAGAGAGAAAGGCAATTCCCTGTATCCGCCAATGGCCGAGTCGCTATTTAGTTCGTGTTATTTCTTATAGGTGGTGTCATTACGATAGGTTTCATTCCGATAGAAACCCTTCAATCTTTACGATGTTCGCACGATGGCTCAGTAGTCAATAGAGGGTTTTAGTAATGGCGACTGCCGGTGATGAGCGTTCCAAACAAAGCCGGCTTGTCTCTCTCGCTCTCACGTGACCCCCATTTACTGCCATCTCACTCTAATTTCAAAAATCGTATATAGAGACTTATTTTGTAAAATTTTATGGCTGAAATGAATTCCTCGAGGCATTTTAATGCGATTATGATAATAATATGTCGTAAAACAAGGCCCTGTATACGAATTTCGGAACTAGAAAGAGATGGATATACATGGGGGTTACGGGAGAGCGAGTGAGATAGTTTGGAACGCTACGCGAGTTTTATCACAACCGATTGCGACCGATGAGTGCTTTGTTGTGGTTGTTGGCTAACCGTTGACTTCCCACTAAAACCGTCTATAGTCATCAGTAAATTTCTTCAGAGATGGAAGAGTTTCTATTGGAATGACCACCCTTAAGAATAATACTTACGTACTCGATCATTGACTCGATGGCATTACAATACGAGCGTTCATAAGCAGCCTGCTAACGACCCTTAACATATGGGTCGTAACCAGAATTTTGAAAAATATCTTAATAGGTCTGTTGCAAACTTTTGCTGCAACGATAATGAGTGTTTCATCGTATGTAAAATCACGTGAAAAGTCCATTGGTGGTATCAGAAAGTCATTCAATGCAGTATTAAACTCACTGGAGGCGTTTAACTGAAATTCAAGATGGCGGTCAAATATCGAGCATTCTGTATGCATGCACCTTTAACATCCAAGGATTTCCAACGTTGACAACCTCACAGCTTCAGATGCGAGGTTATGTGTTTATTTACGATGTGATTGGGTGTGATCGATATTGAGAGGTTGGCTATCCTTGGATGTTCGTGGTGCATACATACAGGTTGCTCGATATTTTACCGCCATCTTGGATTTCATTAAACGTCTCTTGTGAGTTTATTATTGCATTTCATGACTTTCTGATGCCACCAATGGACTTTTCACGCGATTTTATATGAGAGTGAACACTCTACAGTGATGTAGCAAAAGTTTGCAACAGACCCATTGCATGGTTTTTTCTTTTGTTCAGATCAACATTATCTTGACACACAGTATAATTCAAAAGCTAAAAATCCAGAAGTGTTTCTCCATTTTTCTACATTATTCAAGAAACAGTGTTGAATAGGTTGGTTTTGAAGGTATCTCAATTTCGTTATAAGGGTAACATACCTCGGTAAAAATTCAAGAGCCCTTTGAAATTATTTTTGTCTCCCACCATACATCACTTTAGACCTGTCCTTCCCTCAAAACAAAAACAAAAAACAACAGAATCGCCATATCTTGCCCGAAATTGGGAGCAATATTTTTTCCAAATTTGTGTACCTAAAGGTAGGTACATTATCAGTACCGAGCTTAAAGGTGGCAACAATGTTTTTCTTCCATTTGATTCTACGTAGAAAAATCAATTCAATATGGAAGCAGTGCTTCACCAACAATCGCTTTTTGTACTTTCGTACATCTCGAATGAGGAGGGAATACGCTGTTGCCAAATTGCACAAGCCGACACTGTCAGTGTTGCTTGCAAACTTTCAACGCTGCATTTCGTCCATTTAAACCCTGGTAAAATATCGATTCGAGGGAGTGCACGATGCACCTCCAATAGTTCGATCTTTCTCAAGGGTTTAAATGAACGAAATACGATGTTACCCAATTGCATGTGGCACAACTGGCCGACAGTACAAAGATCCTTTGCGAGTAATTTATGAGTCTTAAAATGCTCAGCATGCCATTAACTCTCTATGTTTTCACAAAAACTCGGTGTACAGTCGATTCAACCGTTATAGTATAACCAATTCTGCACATCACTGGTGAATAAATGAATGCTGAGGATTCGACCGCCTGGAACGATGGTCGAAAGTTCATAAGAGGGGTGGAATAAATTAATCCTAGACGGGAGAGTGTGTTTTATTGATCTCAGAGGAGAAGGTCTAACTTATAGTGTCTCAGAAAGGGGTTGAGATGACTCTTCACTGTGCATCCCTTGTAGTAGTCAGTAGATGCGGCCATGCGGGATGAGTAACATTTGCCCTAAACTATCTACTTTCTAGTTAGATTTCTCTCACTCTACACCAAGCGACTGAAGTTATAGTAATGACTATGACGTCAATCTGGTACCTTCTAGATTACCACAAGCATGAAGATATGTGAATCAATGTAAAGGATACTACGATTACCAGAGTTCTTGTGTTTGCACCATAGTTCTTGAAACTTTTGAAAAAATTCTAGTTCTTGAACCATATTCTGGTACTAACACCAAAATTTTCTGGTCAAAGAACTAGACTTTCTGTGGTTCTCATAATCACATATAGTTGTGCTTCTGGATTTATTACTAGAATTCAGGAATTCTTTTTTTCAGTGTACTATATCACGATCAGATGACCTATCAGTCACTTCATGAACCGATCGTTAAGACTGTCTCTAAGCATAGGCGTAGCCGCCAGGATACTGTCTTTCTCTCTCTTTTCCCATTTGAACGCATGTGTTAGAAAAGGACAGAAATAGAGATTGAAGTCACGTGGCAGCCCCTATATCCATCCTTTACTAACACATGCGTGAGAAGAGAGAGAAAGACAATATCCTGGCTTGGGCTATGGTTTATGAGTGATGCTTCCAAAGTTGAAAAACTTGATTGTTGCTGTAGTATGACCATCGTTAATGTGCCCGTTATTTAAAGGTTATTCATCGAATGGCTTTAAAAAACAGGCACTTTAACGATGGTTACCATAGCGAACAGCCAAGTGTTACAATCTTGCACCAATATGAGCACTCATAGATAGTCATTGATCGGTTGATTGATGAAGCAAATGATCGGCCCCCTGGTGCTAGTTCAGCTGAAATTAAGCGAGCAGAGAAATTGTCTTCTTCATTAATATTACTTGGTTCATTAGTGGTGAATCGACCTTCGTGAGATTCATTGAATCTCTAAAAAATCGATACTTTTTCTTAGGTCCATATGGCTAAAACATGGTTGCCAGATTGCTCGAGCCGCCGCCGCACCGAAAGTGATCACTGATCAAATGCTTATCAATATCAATTAGTAAAATTGTACAATCTAAAAGAAAATATGTTTCACTTGATTGACAAACAAAGCAGGGAAAATATTTTTAGGAGAAGAGTGTTCATATCGTATTATTATTGTTCCATTCCTGTATACTAACCGAACCTCATTACTTACAACTTTTTAGCTACTCGAAAAAAACCGGAAATACATAGTGTACTGCAATTAAAACAAACAAACAAAAAATTGCGTGTCCCACCGTAATTATACTCCCGGTAATTTATTGTTTTCAATGCTTATTTTAATTTTTTTTACAAAGAAAAATTCGTTGCTATGCAGAGCGTCTATTCAAAAGTAGAAACTCTTTCTGAAACAAGTCACGAAACAGTATGTGCGCTTAATCTTCATTAAAAAAAACTGACAAAGTACAACCGCAAATAAAGAGTTATAAAGCTTTAGAGAGTTATTCTTTGCTTTAGAGAGCTAGAAGTTACAAAATGCAAGCCCGCATGACAACTATAATTTCAGTATCAACTTAATTTGAAAGCATATCTGTGTAATTTGTGCAAAAATAACCACACCCCCTCTCAATAAACGTTTACTTACAAACTAAGAACAAACTCCTCAGGCCTTATAGTCTTTGCAGCTACAATTAATATTGCAATAATGTGATAAAAATAAACCAACACCAGAACTCAAAATTCATAAAAGTATACCCGTTAAACTTCCAACATGTCCCTTTCAACCCGGTGATGATCAAGCTCTGAGTCAAATATCAATCTTTGATTATAGGTTCTGAGTTAGGCATAGGCGGCGCGTATAAGGGGCTATTGGGACTATAGCCCCACTTTTTTGGGAACGAGGGGCTAAACAATTTTTGAACGAGAAAAAAAGGAAAAAGGAAAAAGAAAGAAAAAGAGAAAAAGAAGAAAAAAGGTTATTGATGCCCCCCCCCCGCCTGCGTCAAACGTTATTGTGAAAAAGGTGAAGGGGAAAAAAAAAAAAAAAAAAAAAAAAAAAGCTGTTGATTTTTAGCCCCCCCCCACTTTTTGACCCCACGCGCCGCCCATAGAGTTAGGTGCTGTTCGCCGAAAAAAAATGCTGAAGGCCCTAGGGGACGGAATAAGAAAGGTGCAAACGAACACGGGAAAAAAAAGATTAGTGAAAATTACCATACGAATACCTGATTTTGGCACCTGCTAGATTTTATGGTAAACTTGACCAGAAGTATGGTACATTCACCGATACCTTGAGTAAATTCGACAGGTAATCAGGTAACATCACCTAGTACCTAGTCAAAACATAGTATACTTCTGGTTAACATTACCGTAACATCTAGCAGGTGCCAAAATCAGGTATCCATATGGTTATTTTCACCGTAGTTTTTTTTTCCGTGCACTTACATTGCACTAACGGATCCAAGAAATCGTCCTTCTCTCTCTTTTCCCATTTGAATGTATGTGTTAGAAAAGGATAGAAGAGGGGACGAAAATCACGTGACTGACCCTCATCTGTTCTTCTCTAACACACGCATTCTAATGGGAATCGAGAGAGAAGGATAAATTCCCGGATCCGCCAGTGATACAGTGCATGCTTGGTTTTATGATCACTATCCTTTTAACAAACGCATCGCTTTAAAGCTATAAGCGTTTGAAATAAGCATCTTCCCACTTTGAGGAAAAAGCTAAAGTACGTAGGAGGAGAGGAATACACGATATAGCCATGTAGTCAAGGGAGGGGTCCACAGAATACTTTTAATATAATATATAAAAAAAAAACAAAAGTAGAAGCGATCAAGGAATGTTGAGTGGAAGATAAAAAAAAAAAGGGGGAGGTGCCTGAAGAGAGAAAAAAGGGGGTGTGCAATTATTAATTGCCTAGTTCATGATTCAAACAGACGAGGGAAAATTGAGGGAAAAAGGAAAAATTCCTCTTTGCTTTCCGTTTCCCGTTCTCCCCTTTTACATTGAATAATTTTTTTTTCTATCTACGTTATACCTGTCCCTTCATTTTTATCATTTTTTTACCCGACATGCTTTTCACAATTTGAAAGTTGAAGGAGAATTAGAGAACACGCCGAAAGAGGGGCGCAGAATAGTTTTCAGGGAGAGAAAGAGAGAGAAAGAAAGAAAGAAGGAGAGAGAGAGAGAGAGAGAGAGAGAGAGAGAGAGAGGGGAGAGAAAGAGAGAGAGAGAGAGAGAGAGAGAGAGAGAGAGAGAGAGAGAGAGAGAGAGAGAGAGAGAGAGGAGGGCGAAATAAAAGAGAAAGAAAGAGAGAAAGAGAAGAGAGAAAGAGAGAAAAAGAAAGGTAGAGAGAGAGAGAGAGAGAGAGAGAGAGAGAGAGAGAGAGAGAGAGAGGAGGAGGGCGAAATAAAAGAGAAAGAAAGATGGAGAGAAAAAAGAACGGGATAAAGAAGCGAAAGAGAGGGAAATCGAGGAATCAGTAATGACAATGATTTCAAAGCTAATGATTGCATTTAAAAGGAGAAAAGTTGGAAAAAGGCATTACTCGCTGAAACATTGGCGAGCGGACAGACGCTGAGAGGAGCATCACGAAGAGACGAAAAGAGAGAAGCGACCGGGAAGCGGGGGATGAAATTGGATGGAAGGGGCGAAGAAGCGCGGAAAGGAGGGACAGAAAAAATCGCCACGCCCACCGACGAGCGAAAGTTGAAATAAAACCAGGGTGGAGTATCCCCCTTCCTCGCCTCGGATTTTTACGCGTTTTTTTCCTCCCCTAAGAAATCCAAAATGGCCGCTGTCGGAGAGACATGCGCAGGACATTGAAAGATACGATCGCTCGCCCTTGCAGCAAAAACCACACCCTTACGAGACTTTTTCTCCCTTTCCCAAAGCTGAGCTTTAACCACGTGCAAATAATTTATACAAAGCCTCCTAATTTTATCTTCGCTGTAGATGGCTATGCATAGAGAGGGAATAAAAAAAGAGAGTAAAAAGGACGGAAAAAGCTCGGAAACAAAAATGCGTAATATATTATCAAGCGAGCTTTTGTATTTATTCATCTATTCACTTCGCTTTATTTATTTATCAGCGTTTTTTCTTTCAGCGCCGTTCGTTGCATTTTTATGCCGGCCACGGCTTCTCAACGGAATCAATACGAAATCGCACGCTGCGCTGGTTGTAGGAGTGCAATGTGAGAGCAGTGCCGCCACGCACTGGCGTATCCAGGATATTCTCTTTTTCTCTTTTTGGCCATTTGAATGCATGTGTTAGAAAAGGATAGGAGATGGGGAAAAAAGTCACGTGATTGTCCCTAATCTGTCCTTTTCTGACACACGCGTTTTAATGAAAGAAGAGAGAACTGGATAGGTTCCTGGGTCCGCCGATAGCCGCACGCAACCACTTCTCTCCTCTGCTGAATTGAACTTCTATATGTTTTATACAATTGCATGCTCATTGCTCATCATACTATATGAGAATCAGCGCACCAAGTAAAAATGCTGATTCTTATTTTTTAACAGTGTAAGAATTAAATTGAAAATAAAGGAGCAAAAAAAGGTTTGAGGCAGTTACAATTTTTTGCCATTAACAAAGTTAAGGGTAGATTCCTCCAATAGATAAAAACCTCAAAAAATAACGATGATGGCACTAAAAACTTAACCATTAACTGCAGATGAGCCCAGATCTGGAACAATTACTTTGAAGCCTTATCTAAAAGTAGGGGACTTGAGTTATACTGTCGCTGCATGGTGGGTCACATGTGGAACAGATACTAAACGAGTGAGAATTGTCGATTTTGTCCTAGAGCGCGCAGCACAGGGTAGAGAACGTGCAGAGCGGTTGAAAATAGCTTACTGAAAATCTGATAGAGATTTTCCGATTTTCATTGTTATGTTTGGGAGTGACGCAGGGGTACCATATACAAAAAAAAACAACTATTGAAACTTACTAACTTATTTTTTACTACTTTAATTTTTTTTTGTTTAGCCTGAAAACTTTATTTTCAGTTGCATGGATACCTAAATGCGGGTAAGGCCATATTTGGAACAATCAATATTCAGACTCTTTACCATTAAAGTATAATGGAAAGAATTTTTTCACTATTTTTCCCTGTCTCAAGGATCAAAATTGTACTGAAAAAAAAAAATTATTTTACTGAAAAAAAAAAAAAAATCATGCAGTAAAGGGTTAAGAAATCTACTCCTAAACTCATGAAATAATTTTAAATACACCAGAGCAATTGGAGCATTGGGCACAAGTAACATGGGAGAATTCTCTTTACGTTAATAATAGTGTCACTCCACCAATAAGAGACAACTTTCCTTTGGCACCCGCGCGTGTCTCAATACTTCTCATCGAGTATGAACTACTGCTTTGGCGGCTACTAACCCACTTTCATCTTCCTTCCAAGCATAGGAACAGTGACAAAATTAAGATAAGAATTTCCCATTATTAGTCATTTCAAGCCGGAGTATACTCGTTTTCGTCACCGAGTCTTGTTTACACAGTCTCAACTTCTTATGATCATTAAAAGTAACTCCAGACTGTAAATATTTACCAAAAGGTGGTCTGATGAGCGCCTTCAATTCGTGGCACAGGCAAAATGAATACACCTAAGTAGGAACATTTAACTACTCACTCAATCCAATAAGTGAATATTGAATCAACGAAATAACTAGTCCTAAAAGGCTCAGTGCCCAATAATGCCTGTCTCTGAACCAATTCGGATCCATCTGGCTTGTAAATTTCCGATCCAATTAAACAATGGTGCTAGGACATCTACAACTGCGATACTACTTACAATATTTCTTCTTCATAGAGTATGAAAAGAACATTATATTCAAAGATCACCTTTCGGGATCATGATATTTATAAAAATCACTTCGAATCAATGAATCCTTGAATGAAACAAATGCGTTAATTTATATCAGTGCCATTGGCGCAACCAGGTTTTCTTCCATCCCTCTCATTTCCCATTTGAATGTTTAAGTAGGAAAATGACAGAAAGAGGAGTTTTTATCCCCTTGTCCATCCTTGTCTAACATACGTTTTTTAATGGAGAAAAGAGAGAGATGAAGAAACTCTCGATGCGCAACTGATCAGAGCAATGGATCAAAGTCGGGAGTACTTTTCATAGGTTTAAATTATCAAAATTTGACGTTGCCAGATTTGAAACGGCGCTTTGAAGAATCTTGAGCGTAATAATTTACTTTCAATCTAGTTACCTGAACACTCAAGCTTCTTCTTTTTTTTCGAAAAGTATATGTTAAAAAAAAAAAAAAAAAAAAAAAAAAAAAAAAAAAATGGATTAATGTTTGGTATTTTTTGGTCAGGGCAACTGATACCTTTTGTGCGCTACTTGCAATGTTACTGCTGTGAACTTTTTGTAAAATATAACTTCGATAAGAATTTTCGACATTCAAATAAGTAACTATATTAATAAGTTTCTAGTGGATTAATATCCTAACATTTTAAATTTGATGCGTCGTAAGAGAAAAACCTGTCACTGTTTTACAGTATTTTTTTTTTGGAGAGACATGTGTTGTATTAGAGCAGGACGAAAAACAATGATATGAGGTACCGAAAAGTGATACAATAAAGGTATTTTAGCGCACCTTATTTAATTCAATAGTTTAGCTCTGGAACTGGTCTTGACACTTTGGCAGTTCAAGATTGAACTTTAGTTACGTAAGATTTCATGAATCATTGCTTCATATATTTTTATAGAACAATTATGCTTCAAAACATTTTAAGTTTATACCTACTCATATTTGCGCAATACAAGTAGGTATTTAAGTACATGTTGAGTATTCCTTTTTTGAAAACAGAAACAAAACAAATGATGACTGATAAAGTGATAACATGAATAACATCTTTCAAAATATGGTTTTTTAGTCATGTGAATTTTCATTTCTACTTGATGACAAGTTTTTCAATGACCTCTCTTCATGAAATATTTGACAGAATCCTTGCAGAGTCTCCATGCAGTTTTTAAATTTTATCGTCTAGATTATTAGGTTTTTTTTTTTTTTTTTTTTTTTTTTTTTTTTGTTTTTTTTGTTTTTTTATAATTTATTGATGTAAGATTTTCGTCGACCAATCAGATGTTAGCTCGAAGAGCGATTATTCGAGGCTAGGGATGCATCAATGACACTTCTCCAATGAATTTCAAATGATGGGAGATAAAATCGTCGTTGTACAAAAATGACTCAATGCAAATTGATCAACCCGATGATGCTCCTGTGGTTCAGTGATGACGTCACCACTGAAAACAGTCATTCACCTTTTTTCCCCTTTTTTTACAAGTCTCGTATCAGCCGAATAAAAATTCATTCATGATCTTTGATGAGATAATAAACCAGCGCGTGGAGTTTTGTGTATTTTAAAAAAAGAGAGCGGACTGCGCCTACTTCGGGTCTTGCTCATCAGGGCGCGCTGGTAGCTGAAATGCGGTGAAAAAAAGCCATAAAAGAGAAGCTGGAAGTGGAAAAAATGTACTTTAGTTCACTGTTATCTCCGTTAGAATGAGTCAGCGTCGCTCTGTGAAGGAAAAAAGCCGAGAGATCGATTTTCGCGGCGCTGAATGAATGGAGAGAGGGAAACAAGAGAGAATTCGAGTGACACTTGTTGTCCTTCTCCTCAAAATGATGTTTTCACGCCTTTGTGGTCCGAACAAAAGGCCAACCAGACAATTATTTCTAATTTCTGCGCCCGCCATAAAAATAATTAAATTACTCGGTAAAAGCGTGTGAAAAAAAAGTAAGAATGATAAGAAGAAGAAAAGCAAGGAGGGTTTCTTAAAAAATACAAATATTCTCAGTTGATGGCAATTTTAGTTTTTGAAAAATTGTCGCTGTTTTTTGCATTCAAAATATTTAAAATTTTTATAAATACTATATTTAGTAATATATATTAATTGGGTGAGACCCTGTAAAATTGAGGATAAGCACACTAGAAAACTCACAAAGTCATAAAATGCTTCCAAACGCGAGACCTTAATGGCGGTGATTACCGCCTAAATCATATAACAATAATTGTATGCTTTTTCTTCTTCTTCTTGTTTGGTATCGCAAGAACACCTCCTGAGAATGGAGCTTATAGGGATGGGAAACCAACCTATAATGTAAAAGGCGGTAATCAACGTCCATCATCGGTCTCGCGTTTGAATGTATTTTATGAGTTTGTGATGTCTTAGTGGCTTATCCTCATTTTAAGAGTTTTACAGCGTGATCAACTATTAACAAGGCTGTAGCAAAAGTTTGCAACAGCTCCATTGTTGTCCTCTGTTTAAATAGTGTTTCTTCGAGCGCCTTCAATCAGATGGATAAGCAAAATTAACACCGCAAAGTTGGATTATTTATATAGCTATATGGGTACATACTGAATTTCAGCGTGCTATCGTTGATTATTTGTGGAAACCAAAGGGTTATAATTGAATTCGACTTGATATTCTTCAAAGCAGCCCTTGTTAATGTGACGTATAAATTGAACTTATGTATGTAGACATTTTCTCGTAGTTTTCGCTAAAATTACTTTTCAATATGTTTGAAATTTAAATCGGTCAACATCATTTCGAATCTTTTAAAGTGTTTTCCCTCATTTTCTCATTTAAAAGGAAAACTCCCAAAAGGACCCAATTTAGCGGTTTTCGTATGTCCTCCGTTCTGCCTTCGGAACCGATAGAAAAATAAAAGTGTTGCACTACTGGTTGAGAAAAGATTACACAGTTCAGTTCTGTGTATATAACTTCAATTCTCGGAAATACTCTGATCTGTAATCTAAAATTATGATTAATTATGTTATTATGTTAAATGTTGAATAATGATAAATCCGAAAGTTTCTCAAAGTACATCAATGACTCCACCGGTTTATATAAGATTGCAGATGCGAGTATTTTCGTGCTCTTCAGTCAGAAACTCAACTAACTGTGTAATCTTTTCTCAACCGGCGGAATCATCGGTGAATCGAAAAAAAATGCTATTAAATATACACGGAATGGGAGCTCTGAGCGGGCCAATCATTTACTTTATAGTTAAACCGATCGTTAAAACTGTCAACGAGTGATGCTTTTGGTCGAAAATTGTAAAACTTGGCTGTTGCCATGGTAATCATCGTTAAGAGTCTCGTTTTATAAAGGCTATTCATGAGTAACCTTTAAAAAACGGGCATTATAACGATGGTTACCATACCAACGGCTAAGTTTTACAATATTCGACCAATAGAATCACTCATATACACAGTCTTAACGATCGGTTTAACGATGAAGTAATAAATGATCGGCCCCTGAAAAACGGAAAGTAAAAAAACAAAAATGACTGTGTAACGTGTAACTTGGTTTGTATTAACTTGGTCTGTTGTAACCTAAGTTTGTATTCTTGTTGTGGTTCTGTTGCAGTCGTTGGGTCAAGTGAAGGAGAGTATTTGCACGGAGACAGCGGCGGGGGTTTCGAACGGAGAAGCGAAGAGGGATTTCAGATTGGCCACTGGTCAGTCACCCGTTCCTATTATCCGATTAAAGCGGATCCACCCTTGTACTTTCGCTTTAATCAGATTTGACGGTTTGAAGATTTGTTTGTGACGTCATGCGTAAGCAACTCTCAGCCTCCACCGACTAATTAACGCAAGAGTTGGTGCACAGCAGGGACTCGAAAAATGGAGACCTAATATATTTGGTGGTGAGTATTTTTAAAAGCGGTGTGCTTTGAAGTATAATGAAATTGCTATAATTATAAGATCAATAACACTGTATTGATCAGTGGCGAATCGTGCAATCTGGCAACGATACAGTCTGTTCATTTAAACCCGTGCAAAAGGTCGAATTTGGTAAAATTTGTCCGTACCCAATAGTTCGATCTTTTTCGTGGGTTTAAATGGAGCAACTGCAGCGTTGCCAGATTGCACTTTTGCGCCAACTCAAATTCGATCGGTGCTCGTCTGAACAACAACCAACAGTCACTCACTAGGTTTGGTTTTAACACGCGGAAAAAAGACTGGTAGAGTTTACCATCTGCGTAGCTGATTTTGGAGTCTGCTGTCAAGGATGGTAAATTTTACCATCATATGGTAAATGCAACGTACCTTGAGGTGAAAATGTACCAACTTTGTTATCTTAATTTACCACATGGTACTTGCATTTACCAAATGATAGTAAAATTTACCATGCGTGATAGCAGACTCCAAAATCAACTATGCAGCTGGCAAATTCTACCAGTCTTTTGTTTTTGTTTTTTTCGGTGCACATAGTTTAAATTGCTTTTCGACGATTTCTGTTGATTAGTTAAAAAGATAGATACCATTTAACATTAAAATAAAGACTAGAAAGCGAAACTTCTACTGAAATGAAAATTGAGCAGAGCACATCACTCAACAATAGACAACTGCAGTTGACTGTTGTTCCGCAGTCAATCCCCGAAATATTGATCAACGAAATTTGGAATAAGATGCATGGAACGGGAATGAGATACGTAGGTACAATTCAGGAGTACCGTCGTATGGTGGTGGAGAGAGAGAGAGAGAGAGAGAAGGGGGGGGGGGGGATTTGGGCAAACAAAAAACTGATCAGAACCAATTGGAAGACCCCTTCTACGTTTTTATACCCTTTTAATCAGTTCTTGTGATATTATTCTTAATGGTTTTACAAGCAAAAACAAAGAACGAGGACAAACAAGCCTGAGGTTACTCACATTGAAAACGTGTAAGTACCTTCAAACCATTTTGTACTATGGCTTTCAAAAGAAAGTATCCTACTAGAAATTTTCATTATTTAATTTCCTTTCTCGACCAATTTGAGAAAAATTACGGTTTTCATGTATTTCAGAGTCTCACAGTATTGCCACTTGTGACGTTTTGCCTCAAAAAATTTAAAAGCGATGGCAAATAAAAGAAAAATTCACCAAGAACAATTTATATGAGAGGGTTTTCTTTTGAAAGCCATAGTGCACGTTCAATCCAGTGGCGTAGCGTGCAAATTGACAACGTTTGCAGCTCGTCCATTTAAACCCCTGAAAAAGATCGAACCATTGGCTGTTCTTCGAACACCTTCGTATTCGACCTTTTACGTGGCTTTCAAAGGACACAATGCAACGTTGCCAAATTGCACGCTACGCCACTAGTTTAATCGTTCACGGAGTGACGACAGTGGCGGCTCGTGCAATGTGGCAACAATGGACTTTCTCCATTTAAACCTATGTAAAATAATCGATTCTTTGGTGAGGCGCTGTGCCTCACCTAGAATCGATCTTTTAGCACAGATTTAAATGGCAAAATAGCACTGTTGCCAGATTGCACGAGCCGCTACTGAGTGACGATCAATGAAGCTAGTTTTTGACGTAAAGCCTACCCCTACCACATTGCCACGCGCTACAAACACGTCTTTTGCGATTTCCCATGGGTTTTTCAACCACACCGTTTCGTGTAACTTTCGCTCCCGCCATATAGTAACAAGCTCAGATGTCGCGCCTTGCCGGGCCAGGCCGGAACACGCACAGTTTGGCCCGGGAAAAGACGAGCCTTTGAATTTGACAGCGGCCAAAGTGTAAAGTTTCAAGCCGGGCAACCGAGGATTACATCGCGGGGGCAGGGGGGGGGATGCGGCCGCGATCAGCGAAAACTCCCCCTCCCCCCCGGGCCGCCCTCTTTCCTGTTCTTCTAGCCCATCCTCATCCACCGTCCGTCATACCGATCCAAAAAGGGCAGAAAACCCAATTTGTTAATGACACTGGCTGTGACGCCACGCTGGCTGTATAGAGAAATTGTACGCCGCACACCGCACATTTAACAGTAGAATGGTGGGACCATAGCACGACGTGGAAAAAAATAGATTTGTAAAATCGCAGTAAAATGAAGCAAATGCTAATTTTACCAGTCGTTTTTGGTAACATTTACTGAAATAAATATATAATTTTACGGTTTGAATTGTAAGTTTTGTATAAGTTTTATTAATTTTACAATTTGGATTGTAAATTTTGCATAGTTTTTATTAATCTTAAAATTTGGTTTGTAAATAGCTATCACAGTATCACGTCATGGCAGTCATGTAAATTCCCAAAGTCAGAATGTTTTGGATTTTAAAATTTACAATTCAAATCGAGAAATTTACAATCCTAATTAAAAAATTATTAAAACTTAAGTATCATTGCGATCGTTTACGAAAAGAGTTAATTAATCAAGATTGACCCCGCTATAAACGGAAGATGTACTATGACTTTCAAAAATAAGTTCTCTCGTCGAATTTCTTACTGTAACATTTGTCCTTTATTTTCAATGAAACTTTCGTATTTTCATGACGTACCTACTTTAAAAGAGGCGTTCTGATTAGTCCTTAAACCAGTGGCGTCGCGTGCCATCTGGCAACAATGCAACTGCTCCATTTAAACTCATTGAATATATCGAATTTTCCTTGTGCACCGTGCACCCCCTGAATTCGATATTTTACATGAGTTTCAATGGATGGAATACATTGTTGCCGAATTGCATGCGACGCCACTGCCTTAAACACTTGACAACCGCACACTTGTTTAAAGATTGCCAATATATAAAAGAGTGAAAATTTCGACCAAGGTACTTTCTTTTGAAAATCATAGTACAAACTCGGCATATTGACTCTGACTCTTATGGACCGAACTTCAGTTTAGCAATATCTAAGGTCACAACTGTAAAAGTCGGAATCTTACGTGTCCAAGACAACTTACGCCAAGTGCCACTGTGCTCTGGTCAGAAGGATGCAGTCGCAGTTGTGACTCGTGAGCCGCCAAAACATCGTAGATCGAGTCGCGAGACCAAGCGGGAGCGTACGTCATCGCACACCGAATGAAAACGTACATTCTCCGGACAGACATGCACTGAGAAAAATCTTCCTGTTAGTTCAACCGGGCGTCTGTTTAATACTTACTTAACCGAAATTCATGGTGTTGCAACAGGAATTCCTCTTATTTCAATAGAAATTTTGTTACTTGACCGGAATCTATGATAAAGTAACAGTAATTTCTTGTTAAAATAACAGGAATGCTGGTTAAGTTAGTATTGACAAGACGCCCGGTTACGGTAACCAACAATTTTTCTCAGCGTCCAAAGAAGTTTTTTCTTTTGGCATCGTAAATTTTTCATCGTTGACATTTTAAAAATTAGAACTAGGCTATCTGATATAATGTACTGTATTGGGTCTACTGCAAATATTTGCTACAGTAAATTGAATGAATCATAAATCATGCTTGAAAACTAAATGTGGGGCGTTCAAAAATTTCAAAACTTACTCCTGAATTTAGAAAAAAAATTATTTAAAGAGAACGAGTCCTAATAAAGTTTACTCTATCGTTTGATGAGGTTAATCAGGTGGATGGTAGAGTTTACCGTGCCGTTTGGGTTTGATTGAGGCCGGAATCAACCCCAAGTATGATCAATTCTATTTTTTTTTCCCGTGCAGTTGTTGGTGGGAAAGAAAGGTTGTACTTCTCCTCCTATTTGAACTGACGCTGTAGGATCCAGTGGTGGTTCGGGCATTTTGACAACAATTTTTCCCCTCCATTTGATTCAATGCAAAATAATCGATTCGATAGTGAAGCAGCGCTTCACCTGCAATCGATTGTTTTACATGTATTCAAATGGAGGGAAAACATTGTTGCCAAATCGCACGAGCCGCCATTGGTAGAATCGATTTTTTGAAGGCTCGCAGTTGAACAATCTATACGGATAGATTCTTTTCCGTTGGTTTAAATGGAAAAGATATCGATACATCGAAATTCTACTGCAATCTTGTACAATGGATGTCCAGAATTTTCCAAGCTCCGATCCATTGTGCTTCGCTCCGCTCGCTAGCCGTTGTTTCCTTGTGATTGCCTATCACGTTTCAACTTTGATATACACCCCCTTCCCCTCCCCCCAACCTGCCACCGGCCGAACATTCCCTCGCCACTTTCTCCTAGTCCAACTCTCTCCCTTTCTAGACCCCCACCCCCCCTCCTTTCATTGCACAGCCCCTTATAATTTGATGCCGGGTTAGTTATATTTCGCCGAAACGAGACGATACGACGCAACGAGACGCGACTGCTAGCGCCCAGAATGCAAATCGTCGGCTCTTTTAGGGATGGCCCAGAAACAAAAACTGAAAATGAACGGGACACAGGACCGGCGGACATTGGACACGGGACGAGCTGGACACCCCCCCCCCCACACACAACTTGTAAACCCGTGCGTCCCCGCAAAGGCACTACTTTTGCGTCGAGTTTCGAAACTCCGCGGGTTCCCGCCGTTTCCTCTCACAAGTAACGAGCTTACCATTAAAGTTTGCGCTGGATCTAAGGCAATGGGTCTGTTGCAAACTTTTGCTACAGCGCTATAGAGTGTGCAATCTAATGTAAAATCGCTTGAAAAGTCCAATGATGGCATCAGAAAGCAATGAAATGCAACAATAAACTCACAAAATGCGTTTAATGAAATCCAAGATGGCGGCAAAATATCGAGCAATCTGTATGCATGCACCACGAACATCCAAGGATAGCCAACCTCACAATATCCATCACAACCAATCACAACGTAAATAAACACATAACCTCTACCTGCAGTGAGGTTGTCAAAGTTAGCAATCCTTGGATGATCACGGTGCATACATTCAGATTCCTCGATATTTTGCCGCCATCTTGGATTTCGATAAACGCCTCTTGTGAGTTTAATATTGTATTCATTGACTTTATGATGCAACCAATGGACTTTTCAGGCGATTTTACATTGGAGTAAACACTTTTTATCGCTGTAGCAAAAGTTTGCAACAGACCCATTTCAACAGTCGGTTCTCAAACTCTTCAATTTGGGGTTGGTTTAATCGAAATCCATGGATGTTGTGGAAACTCTTGAAGAAGAAGAGAATACCATATTACCATACCCATGTTACGTTTTTCTGTTTTGACTTTCGATATTGTTGAATGAGTCTTGAGATATCAAATAATAATAAATAATCTGACTCAAATCATTTACGAATGAAGCTCTTGCAAACTTTTGCTACAGGGGATTGAAGAGTTGATTCTTGCATGAAAACCTGTAAAAATGACGATGAGTACACTAAAAAATCACGAAATTCACTCCCAGAATCGGGCTTAATGGCGGAGAGACGCCGGTATCATGGGAGATTCCTATCTAAATAATTGAGACGTATCTCTGTGTTTCCGTAGAGAAAGTGACATAATAGACAGACAGGAATCTCCCACGATACCTGCGTTGAGCCACCATTACAAACTTGCCGTTATAGCAGTTTCGTGAGCTCACTACTGACTTTTAGACTTTCTCAGAGTGATTTTTGTTATTTTGGAAGGTTTATACATCACATTGGACTATTCATTTGCTCAGAGCAACAGTTTGCAAGAGCCAGTGGCGCACCGAGAACTTTAGTTTGGTGGGGGTTTCACCGCAAATTTTCCATTTTCTGAGGCCTTGGGGGGGGGGGGGGGGGGGGTTGAAAGCAATTTTGGCCGAAGATGACCTTTTATAGAGCAAAATCTTGATGCTTAAGGGGGTTTTGACCCTAAAACCACCCCCTTCGGTGCGCCACTGACAAGAGCCCCACTGCCGTTTCAATCAGATACTTATTAAAAATAAATAAAAAAAAAATGTCTTATAGTATAAAGTAGATTGAAAAAAGAGTTTGAGGGAGTATGAGGCTTTCGTGTAAGAGTGGAGTTGACAATGAGCTCAATCATGGTTGGATAACGCAAGAAAGTAAGTTATAATGTTTTTTTTATGAAGGAAATAAAAGTACTCGAACAGATGATAACAAGGATGCTTTTGATTTGTTTCTAGATGTCTTAGTCCCGGAGATAGAATCTAAACCCAGAATGTATTGTTTGATTGGGAAAGCCGCGTTTTGACGTCATAGCCCTCGACTTTACAAGAGTGTATCTCCAAAATAGATGACTCTTAGGAAAAATACTGCAAAAGTCAGACCCTCGACTATCCCCATTCAGACCGGTTTCATTCTTTACTTCGTTCGGTAAAAATTTGAAGATTCAATACTGCTTACACTTCTCTCCTAAGTAACTGCATATTATATGATTAAGAGAATACATTGACCCTAGAGACATAACCTTGGTAGTTTTTTGAACGATTTTCTGAAAATCAGGATGTTAAACTCGTACCACTTTGGCACGAAAAGTGCCATTTCTTCATTATACTGAAAGCTGTGACGTAAATTATATCTATATTTCCTGTGTTCTAATAAAAGTATCATGCATCTTTGAATATCCCTATTTTATGTTATACTGATAACCGAATGATGTTAAGTAATTAGCAAGGAATCAATGGTATTCTCTAGGCAGCAATCAGACGCAGTAGTTATTTACGTCAAGTCTTTCCACACCCCAACTATAGAGTGAAAAAAGAAATACCTACCTTCCAAATTGTTAAAAAAAAAAAAATAAACAGAATGAAATTCCTTTTTGAAATTGATTTTTTTTTAACCGAATGAAATTCCTGGCAAAAGAATAAAATCACATTTCTATGGATATCAGAAAACAATGCATTTGCTTTCTAATTAATTTCTTTGAATTTGATTCTTAAATTTTCAGGTATTTCAAGATAATGTCAAGTTCGAGACAACTACAAGAACATTCATCGATGGTGATTGATAACGTACTACAATGAATCATGGACCTAACATGCCAATAGTTTAGCTAAATGGGAGAAAAGTTATGAAACTAATCGAACGACAAACCGCTGCTCTGTGGTAAAAGTGAACACCCGCCGCATTTGCAAGCTTGTTTATACCATCAATCGCAGCAAATCAAACTTGGAATCTTTAAAGGTGAGTGACACTAGAAAAGAAAATCTCCCATTTTCTCCCGAATTAATCTTCTCCTCCATTTATGGAAATTCGGTACATGCAATTCAACCCTCAAAGATTATAAGCTATAACAAGCATTACGTTACGCTAAGAGATACAAGCGCGGATCCGTATTCATTTCATACTAGTCTTAAAATTTCAATCGAGTTTCACGATTAGACACTGCTTTTACTCTCTGGCCGGATCAAAGCATCGTCCATTCCAACTCTAAAATTTGCTTCGTCACCCTCCTCCCCTATACTCCTCCGCGTAAAATCATGGAGAGTAATATTTCGTTGCTTTCTATTGGGTGCGTGTTTATGCATGGAGCTATTATCTCCTTTTAATGCAAGACAAGCCGAGCTTAACAAACTTAAGGGTGATACATCGTTTTCCAGCCCTTTGATAGCGTTGTGTATATATGCTTAAGCATAAAATATCGGTTGGTCAATACAAGGGAAGGTACAGCTAATGAGAGCAATGACGAATTATCGTTAGGGGAAAAACATACGCAGTCACGAGTGTGTGTGTGTGTGAGACTGTGTTGAGGGTGTGGATGTGAAGTGGAAGGGAGGAAAGGAACTAAGACCCTCCACCCACCTCCCAACACCCCCTCCCCATTAACCCCCGGTCTTCCGCCTTCCCCACACTGAAAAAAAAACCTCTGCTAAAATCAACTATTTGCAATTAGTAAGTTGGAATTAGTAATTTCAAAGCAGGGGCGTGTTAAATTAACCAATATTATTGGGTTCTTTGAAGTATCCAGAAATGAGTTATATCAACTAACCGTCTATCTTCTTATTTTTACTAATTGTAATGTTGTTTCAAGAAAATAATTAGTTGCATTAAGAATTCGAAATAGCTTGATTTACTATTTAGTAAGAAGCGCCGTAAAAGGTCGAATTATGCAATTTGCATGACACCAGTTACTAATTGAAATGTTTGAATCCAGCATTTCATTTATTTAAGTTAAACAATTCAAACATGTGAGTCTACTAATATTGATTTAAATTTAGCCTTTCACATAAAGCGCCGTTAAAGGTCGAGTTATGCAATTTGCACGACACCAGTTACTAATTGAAATGTTTGAATCCAGCATTTCATTTATTCAAGTTAAACAACTCAAACATGTGAGTCTACTAATATTGAGTTAAATTTAGCCTTTCGCATGAAGCGCCGTAAAATGTCAAGTTGTCCATTTTGCATGCCACCAGCTACTAACTGTAATGTTTGAATCCAGCAATTCATTTATTTAACCTCCGCAATTCAAATATGTGAGTATACTAATATTGAGTTAAATTTACCCTGCCGCATCCCAGAGTTGCGGTTAAGACCATGCCTCATTGTTTTAGATTAGCTTTGGGGGGGGGGGTTAGGTTACACCCTCCCCCTTACGGGCCCCCCAGGGGCGCTATCTCAAAAATTTCAAATAGCAACCCCTTTCTTGTGATATCTCATTCAAAAAGCCATAACATCCTAAGACTGTTTAAGGAAATCGTAGGTGAATTTCGTTTTTCATTTTAGATAAATCGAAAATCAAAGTTCGATTTCGACCCATTTTCCAATAACTAGATCTCCCATTTGGAAAGTCGAAATTTAAAAAGCTAGGGGTTTATCTACAAAGCAAGTAATTTTTAGATAATTTACCATTTTTACATAAATTTAGACAAAATTTGGTTTTAGAGCCCCTCAAAAGTTATAAAAAAAATTGCCCCACGAGAGGTCTATCTCCAAAATTCCGAGGCATGACCCCTATTGAGTGATATATTGCTCACAAGGGCACACTAAACTGAGAATTTTAGCGCAAACCACAGGTTAATATAATTCTTAGTTTTGATATAGCGAATATCAAAGTTGGATTTTCACCCGTTTTCAAATTTCGATGTATCGAAAAAAAACTATATTTACCTGCAGTTTGCGCCAAAATTGTTAGCTTAGTGTGCTCTTTGGAGCAATGTATAACTCGATAGGAGTCGTGCTTCGGAATTTTTGAGAAAGACCCCTTGAGGGGCAATTTTTTTGACAAATTTTGGGGGCTCTAAAGCCAAATTTCAACTAAACTTTTGCCAAAATGATATGTTTTTCTAAAAATAACTTGCTTTATAGAGTATTTTAGACACCTAGTTTTTTAAAATTTCCCAAATTTTCAAATGGACGATCTGATTATTTGAAAATGGGTCGAAATTGAACTTAGACTTTTGACATATCGAAAATGAAAAGCGATATTCACCTTCGATTGGCGCTAACAGTCTTAGAATGTTATGCTTTGAACGAGATATCGCAAAATAGAGGTTGTTATTTGAAATTTTTGAGAAAGCCCTCTTGGAAGGCCCTCTTGGGGGGGGGGGGGGGGTTGACCGACCAAAAAAACTTCATCTAAAACGATGAATGATGGTCTAAATCGCAACTTTTTATCTCAACTCATTCAAAAGTTAGACAGGGGGTGGGGAAAACATCTATGTTACACCTTCTATGTTGTCCCCATAAAAGTATTTACTATAACCCATAAGAAATAGTCAGTGGCGCCAATTAGGGGAAAGCAGGGGGGGGGCAATCCCCCCAAGGATTTTCAATGTGGCCGAAAAATCGAGTAAGAGAGATTTGTTTGAAGATGTACGGCAAAAAAAAAAAAAAAAAAAAAAAAAAAGGTCATCCAAATTTTTGGAGGGTTTGCCCCCCCCCCCTCAAGCAAATCAGAAAGATTGAGAGATTTTTTTTAAAATGCACGACTAAAAAAAAAAAAAAAAAAAAAAAAAAAAAAAAAAAAAAAAAAGAGGTCATCCAAATTTTTGGAGGGCCTTGCCCCCCCCCCCCCAGTTAAGTCTGAAATTGCGCCCCTGGAAATAGTAAGATGAACTTCGAAGAATTAGTAAATTCAAACAATTGCATGAGTTGAATGGAGTATGAAAATGATAAACACAACTTTTCCAATTTGTAACTTCTAGCATTGAAATTGTGAAACCAACCATCAGAAAAAGTAAGATGAACTGCGAAGAATTAGTAAAATCAAGCAATTGCATGAGTTGAATGGAGTATGAAAATGATAAACACAACTTTTCCAATTAGTAACTTCTAGCATTGAAATTGTGAAACCAACCATCAGAAAAAGTAAGATGAACTGCGAAGAATTAGTAAAATCAAGCAATTGCATAAGTTGAATGGAGTATGAAAATGATAAACACGACTTTTCCAATTAGTAACTTCTAGCATTTGAGTAGTTGGATATCATTAAACTATAATAAATAGGAAATATTCGTCGTGATTTTTCGCGAGCAATTCTAGCTCAATGGATAGGACACTTGTCTGTCACCGATGCGGCCCGGGTTCAAACCTCACCACCTTCAGGTAAAATTTGTAACTGCAATTAATATATGTCTGTGTATGTAAATTCAATGTGTATCCTCTGTATGTCGATGAATTGTGTAATTACATGTCTAACAACTATTCCACAGCAACAATAACAACAAGTGAGATTAGTACACAATTTCTCAACCAGAGTGCGCTATTTATTACGGAATTTTAGTGAATTAGTAAAATCAAGCATTTCAAAAGGTTCTTTTATGTAAACCAATGAGTAAAAAATCAACTCTGACATACTGGTTTTTTCAACTAATTACAAATAGTAAATACTACACTTTACAATTAGTCATTTCAAATGCGTCAAGTGTTGCTTGAACTAATGAATTAGTAAAAAATAATTGGGGGATAATTTTTGTCAATTAGTAAGTTCAAGTAATTATTTTGCAGATTCAAGAAATGAGAAGGTCAGTTGAACTATTCACAATTAGTAAATTTAAGCAAAGTTAGAATAGTAGAAACAACATTTAAATGTGGTGTCCATACTTTTAACTAATTGAATTAGTTGAATTAACTCTGAGCGGGTTTAGATCTAGCAGTTATTTTTTTCAGTGCAGTGGGATCTCCCTCTTTTGCACACATCTTTGTTTTTAACGACTTTTCTTCGTCACAAAGGGTCCGGCAAAAGGGGTAAGGAAAGTAGCCATTTTAACAACGCCCGCCGCTGTGTGCCATGCTGCGTTTCGGCACGGCCGCGGCGCGCGGCGCTCCCATTGACAAAGCTTTAATCGCGCGAGTGATATTATAATGAATTCGAAGCGGATATTTTCATAAATGGCTATCTTTTTCAGGATCATCTCATTAAATTCCGATTTCCTCCACTTCCCTCGCCATGGCGTCCAAATTGTATCGAACTTGTAACAACAAAAATAGTTTGATCGTTTTTGGACAGTGGATTTCTTACAAGGTTTTGCTCAGGGGCAATTCAGTACCAGAAGTTAGTTTTTGTGTGATCTGCGTAAGTAGATCCCAAGAAATATTCAAAACCAAAAGAAGTATTACTGTAACTTTAAGTATACGTTTCTAGTAATCATTAGTTACCCCTTTTTTTTAAGAATTGTGTGACGACACTTATTGTTAGTGACGCTTTTATCAAACACATTCATGTTTTATCGCACCATATTAAAATCATTGAAAGTTATGAGAGAATCGGGGGGGGGGAGGGGGGCCGGGAAAAGTGAGTCACGAAATTGTAAGCGAGATATTTATTGATAGACAAATGGACCTGTCTCTGATTTAGAATCTATGAAATTGAGAAAAGACTTATATTAATAAAAGCCGAGACAAAAATTGAAAAAAAAAACTAAAACTAGAATTCTTATATCATACGTAAAGCAGGTGAATGATGTTTGATTTTCTCAAATTGATGCCAAAAACAACACTTCTGCTAACTTGATAAACGCAGCCACCGATATTTGATAAAGTTTCTAATGCTCATTTACGCCTACATTTCATGGGATATGCAAAAGGATTACTGTTAGGTACAAACTTTAACCTATCTAAAGCTTCATGTTGATACGCATTGCAATTATAATTTGAAACGGTAAGACTAGCAGGTGAAGTCACTGATGAAGCTTTTTGTCAAATTCCCTTAGGAACTAAAGAAAATAGGTGATAAAAGAAAAAATTCAACGATAGCAAAGGTTCATCAAGCCGAATGGGAAAAATATCTTTAGTCCTTCAATCTGCTTACTTCTTTCACAAACATCGGCGACAGCTCTAAAAAAAAACTCGTAGCTAGACACGAATCGCTCTACTCTCTGAAAAGTTTCAATTTGCGTTAAAACTTGTTGTCGTAAAATAAGAAATTGATTCCTGTGTCGTGATCTGATAAACAAATTATTTTAGAATTTTTGGGTCGTTTGTTGAACAAATCACTTGATCACAATCTTTTTGGGAATTCACAAACTGTAACCCTTTAGATATTTTCCTTTTAGACATTTTTTAGATTTATTTTAGATTGAGACATTTTCATTTCCTTTATAGAGGGTGACTATATAAAAAGTTTCCACCCAGAAGTTGGGATGATTGCCGCTCAAGAAAATGAAGGCACTTCTTCCATTTACAGTATGATTTAAATTTTCAGCACAAGCCTTAAGATTGGTGTTCTTTCTTACTCCTTCATTTGAATGCATTTTTACTTTCAAAGGGACTTCATCGCAGGTTTGAGTAGAGAGTGTCTCTCAAATGGTAAATAGCACCTTCATTTTCTTGAACGGCAATCATCCCAACTTCTGAGTGGGGACTTTTTTATAGTCACCTTATATGTGTACATCGAGTGGCTAATTTCCACCAGCATTTTTCACCATGCTTATTACAAAGACACTTATGAAGTAGCGCAATCGCATGCTCTCTTCCATTTCTCTAATTTCCCATTTGAATGTATGAGTAAGAAAAGGATAGAAACAGGAAGTTTCATCCCCTTGCAGGGGTAGATACAGGGAATTGTCTTTCTCTCTTTCCCTCCCTTTGCGCTAATGTGTTAGAAAAGGACAGCAGAGGGAGCCATCTCGTGACTATGGCCCCCTCTTCTGTCCTTTTCTAACGCACGTTTTCAAATGGGAGGAGAGAGAGATAGACAATGCCCTGTATCCGCCCATGTCCCCTTGTCTATCCTTGTCCAATGCGTGTGTTTAAATAGAGTTCATAGAGAAGTAGAGAAGTTATCGTTGCGCAACTGACTTATCAATTGGATGACATATTTTTCAAATTTTTATCTTGAAACCTGAAATACTCTTTATTTTATTTTGTTTCAGCCAATCATACTCGGCAGTTTTTTACTGCCAAAAAATGGATTCGGACATCAAATAATAGACTCGTTCGTTTACTCAAAAGAAAATGTTTGGAGTATTACGTCGGAAAGCGACTGGAGGTCAAAGTACGCAATTTCGGAAGAAATGCTCGCTTATTTTGTTGCAGAAGTGGAGCCGCTGGGATCACTAGCAGAAAGTTCAATCTTACTATGGTTTATCATTTTTATTGGTTAAGCTTACAGTTTTGCTTTTAACTTGATCCAAGTGCCTCTATATTCTCAGCCTTTACGATAAAATTCCACGATCATTCATTCCTTGATGAGCAATCGATTATGGTTGATCATCAACTGATAAGACCTACGTGAACACTCAAACAGGTTTCATCAGACAACAGGATTGCCTATTTGAAGCTTCTAAAATTCAAACATAATCTTGACCATAACACCTGAAAACAAGTTTTATTGGTTTCATTGACTGAAATTGATGAACAGATCACACATCATGCATCCTCGAAAAATAACTTTGCAGTTTCATGGACGGAATAACAACTGATATGCAACCAATGACGTCTGTAATCGGTAGGCTCATACCTTCAGTTTGCGGCGGATTTTGGCTCATCGGTTGCTTGTTTGATCAAACATGTTGGACTGTACGAAGCAGCGCTATGAACAAACATAGTAAAAACTTGAAAAATAGGCATAGTAATCCAAACGCACTGCGTCAGGATAGCAATGCATGGCCATTCATTATTCTCTAGTTAAAAAATGGACATTGAAGGATATTCTCTTCTTGGAGATCATGTTTTTCTTGCCACTAAAGACAAGTCGCAGATTGCACCTTTCGATCAAACTCGGAAAAATGAGTGCAGAGCAAAAAATATGGAAGCCACTCAAACTTTAGAGCTAAGCCGAGGGTATCAACAAGGGAAGAAACACGAACCGATAGTCAGAGAATAATTAGGGGATGGTTAAAGATATGGTTGATACACCCGGCAAAAAATAAAACAGTCCGAAAAACGTCCCTATGATGTTTAAGATTATTTCCCGGAGCCGAAAAACGTCTTGGGAAAAACCTTAAGTCTAACGCATGCATATGGGCTAAGGTCTGCATTGTTTCCGAATAATACACTAGAAACGGACATCCGCCTTACTCAAACTGCACTGCAGGTTGACACTAGGACGTTCGCTTCAAAACCAAAACGACACTCGAAAAATATTAGGCGGTTTTTAGGACGTTTTTAGGACCGAACCGGGCGATTCAGTTTTTGCCGGGCATTTAAAAATTTACTTCTTAAAAAAAAAAAAAAAAGGCAGCCATTAGATTATATCAAGAAATTGTTACATTATATAATTAAGAATTAGAACGTGTCGAGTAGAATCAAGCAAATTCAAATGTAGATCCCAACGCCACAACTTTCAACTCTGGCGAGTGCTATATGAATCCCAATTTCATTCCGACCAAAAAATAAATAATTTGACTCAAACTATTTAACTGATATGTTCCTTAATCTTGTCTTAGAGGTCTGATGGTATGTTCAAACAAAATGAGAAAAAAAAAAAAATCACCAAGTACGTAAACTTTTGGACCTTAGTAAAATTGATCAAAATTATTGAGGTGCAGAAGAAATAAAAATATCCTCAAACCAAATCACATTCCACCATTTTTCCTAAAAAATAATGGTTTATCGTATATGTTTTCCTCCGAGACCGCCTGATCTCGTCCGCTCTTAATTTTTCTTTCTCCTTCGTTATTTGTTATTCTTTATAGTCCAGAAGCTTATACATCTGAGACAAATGAGTGTTTACTTTACTCTGATAACTATAACCTCTCTTAAAACTTCCTATCCATCATGGGATTTGGGGAGGATAAACTCTAGACTGGTGGCACGAGACTGAGAGAAGGCAGGCATTGGGGAGAAAACTTAATTAGGAGAAAGAGACAGAGAAAGAGAGAGAACAGGCGGAAAGGAATTGAACGAGTTAGAGCGTGAGCTTGAGCTTGAGGATGTATGTAAATGGGAATGGAAAGAAACGGACTGCGTGAGTGAGAGAGAGAGAGAGAGAGAGAGAGAGAGAGAGAGAGAGAGAGAGAGAGAGAGAGAGAGAGAGAGAGAGAGAGAGAGAGAGAGAGAGAGAGAGAGAGAGAGAGAGAGAGAGAGAGAGAGAGAGAGAGAGAGAGAGAGAGAGAGAGAGAGAGAGAGAAAGAGAGAGAGAGAGAGAGAAAGAGAGAGAGAGAGAGGGAGAGAGGGATGATGGGGAATCGTCAATTTACAAGGAAAACAAGAAGGAGTAAGCTCTGGAGAGAGACAGAGTTGGTCTGTACTAGAAAATGAAAGAGAGATAGCGATTGAAAGGGGGTGGGAGAGAGAGAGAGAGAAGGGGGAGAGAAAGAGAGAGAGAAAGAGAGAGAGAGAGAGTGGGTGGAGAAGAGAAGCGAGAGAATTAGGCGGGGACGGACGGACAGACGGAGAGTCCAGAAACTTTGGAGCGGGAAAATGCAAAAGAGAGAAAGGAGGCGAAGAAAGGGAAAACAGGGCAAAGACGCAAGAAAAAAGTCACCGGTTGGGGAGGTAGATGGAAGGGTGACAAGGAAAGGAAGGGATGCGGAAGGGTTAAAGGCATTAACAAGAGTCTCGAGTGATTCTAATAAAACAAAGATATTTTATATAAAACGAAGAATGGCTTCAGCCTACAAGAAATTAACAAGCAGCAACGGACTTAGATGAGGGACGTCGTGGTAGGGCGGGCGGGGACGAAGGGGGTGGTAATTTTTCTTTTAACGCCATTTCTCCTTCCTCTTTTCTCCTCTTCCTCCCCCGCCTCCTCCATTACTCCCCACGGCCACTTCTCCTCCGCCCGTCCCTTTCTTGCATTGGGGTTTCGAGCCGCGAAACGCAAAAGGGTACCTGCAGGGTTTCGATGCAAAGTAAACTCTCCTCCTCGACGAAGGTCCTTTTTCTCTTCATCCCTTTGGCCGATCAATAAAGCAACGACCAAGTGTCCGACTCGTGGGTCTTGACTCGCCATCCCACTCCCCTAGCCCCATCCAGCAACCCCTTATTTATGCAAAATAGCGCTCAGCTTGTCTGAGAGCTCAAACAGCTCTCGCATTTTCTTTAATGTGATAGATAAGACCAAATTTTGACGTCAAAAATCTGAGATGGTAAATGAAACAAATTACTAACTCACTTCGGACGGAAATTATGAAATAGATTTTTTTTATTGCCTTCATAACTCTGAATTCCCTATGTCGTCTTTAAAGCCGTTCCACTGTTTACGTCGAACGCAAAAATTGCGGTCAAAAGTCAAAACAAAACGGACAAATAAAGGAAAACAGCCGTGGCCGGATTGCTTTCAAAAGCGGTCAACCTTCATTTTTCTCGCGTGGTTTTTTCTTTATCTCTTTTTCATTACATTTTTTCACGTACTACGGTGACGTTATACACACCGGCGCGGAGCAGGACTGCAGTGAAACGGCGCGCGGCGGTAACATTGACCCTCGTTCCATATGAACTTGATAAGTTCATTGATGATTGGCCTCTCTCTTCCCTCTCCCCTTGTCCGATGTTCCTCATCGTTTTCCTACCGATCATTTTTTTTAACCTTCCAAACCAACTTCCATATGTGTGGGATCAGCTGGAAATAAATCTGAAAAAATTGTAAAGGTAGTCCTCTTCCATTCTGGTTCAAGCGCGTTCACTTTTATTATTGCCCGCGTCTTTCTAACTACCAAATCTATTTTTTGTATATCTTTTGTCCCAATTGCTTACGTTGTCTTTTGCGCGAAATAAAGAAATAATATTTGTACTAATAAAAAATAACACATAGTTATCACCCTAACCATTGACTTTGAGTTTGTCAAAGGCGGTTGTTTAAGGGCCCTCTGTTGAATAGAAATCCTTGTGACTTGGACAAAAACTTTTTCTGCTAAAGCCAGCTGAACCAATTAAATCGGGTGCGCTGTCTTAGGTACACTCGTTTCTGATGTTACAACGAGCTAACTTCAGTTTTCCTATTTTTGTCATACAGTGCGTGAAAAAAGGTACAAACGAGAAATGCTGGAAACACATACAATATATTTTTTGGCGAGGACGTATCGGCTCAGATCGAAGCCATTGTCATCTCAAAATATTTAAATAAAATTAAATTAAAAATAAAAAGAGTAATTTAAAAATATTGAAAGAGCCACCACCCTACTCACAGTAAAAAAAAAATAAAATAAAAACCCTCTCAAAATCTACAGAAAAAAACCGTGATTGAATTTCGAAGAACGCTAAAATACGCCTTTAATTAATTTGAGGACAAATTTTTAAATGTGAATTAATGCGTGATGGTAATGTTTCGAAAATTTTGTTGAAACTAGATTACACTTTAAGGTACTTTTACGTGGAATCCAATAGCGGTGTAATAAAATCTGAGAGAACATGCTGTTTAATAGCCCGAATTCGCATTTGAAAATTTGGATCCTGTTTCTTACGGGAAAAACCCATGATAGTGAGTGATATGGATCATTTGTTTGGATCCAATTTTTTTGTGACGTCAAACTAAAAAGGAAATAGGTCTATTGCTCCTACCTCCCCTTGAAATAAAATAAGAGCCGGATTTATCGTTCACAAAATTTGTTCTCACACGCGTAGGTCCAGTTCTTACGTTCCGCACAGGTCACTTCGCCGCACCGTTTTACTATCAATGTGCAAACTAGAAAAAATCACTAACTTAGCTTTTGTCAGAAAGTTGAGAGAAAGTTCTTCTGACGTATAGAATTTATAGAAGCCCCTTCTAAAATGCTCTGTCTGTATCATTTGCATTCTGTGATACATACATCAAAGATCAAAGTTTAATAACGACCAATTTTCAAACAAATCATTACTCTCTCTAAAAAAAAGGAAACCCTAAAATTCAGTGCGCAAAATACTCGTTTTACAACACAACTAGTTTTATTAATGTAGAGTGAATTTTGGAATGAAATCAGCCTAAATTTTAACTAGGCTTTTGGGCCTTTGATAGTGTTTGCCACTTACTTCATTAAATTGAAAAAGTTTGGTCCATTCCGTGGCATTCACCACTAAAGTGCAAAAGCTGTACGGGATTTTTTGCTTTTCGATTCGTTCTTTCATTTCACTGATTTTGCATACGTATTGTTATATTTTTCCCAGGATTTATTTTGTGATTCATTAATTAATTTCATTGGATATTATCAAATCATGAAAAGATGTTTTTCTCGCTTCGTAGTTAAATTGTCTTTAAAAATATGCGAATTTTAGATACTCTTTGCGAGTAAGGAGAACCGTGTAAATAATAACTGAGATGCAAGGAACGAGCTGAAATTAATTAAAACCGGCGCGCGGCGAGAAAGGGTAACAAAGGCAGATCAATTACAATTTCCTCGAAGTCAAGCGGAGGATAGAGTAGGGATCCTTTTGTGGATGGGCTGAGACTCAGAGGAGCGAATTTAGAGCCGCCATCCCTTTGACTCATCTTCGCACTCAATTCGACGAATAGCTCTGAGTAAAACAACACCCTCCATCTTGGCTTTCGGAGACAGTAAAACAGAATTTAGAACCCACGCAGCTCGATCTTGTTATGCGAGATTCGAAACCAAATTCTCGATGCCTGCAAAGATACACCCTCTCGCTCGCGTATCGAAAGGTGATAGTGTGCTTCGTTTTACTTTGATCATTGTGGAGAGCTTTGATGAGTACTTCTAGAACGACGTGGACTCGATCGCCTTTTCTTTTTGTAGCGCAATTTGAGTTTCACCATCTCAGTTCTTCTTTCTTTTCTCTTTCCGTTTTCCAATGTTAATGATTTATTCTTCTAATCATTATTATATTATTTCCTAAATTATCATGATCATTTCTTCGTACTTTATTTATTTTGTAGCTGTGCAATCATTTTTGACCATTTTTTTTCTTTCAAAGATGGAAAAATATGAGTTTATTACAAAGATCTTTCTACCTATTTTGGTTCATTTCATTCCTATTTTTCAGCGGGTTGAGTGTGAGGGATTTTCAGTATCATTTGAGCCACCGTTTTCAATACTTGTCTGATGGACCCGTAAAAATGGATCATTCAAAATTTGAATTCATGAAGCATTCATAGAATTGTTAAAATATCGAGGTTCAAAACTAAAAGAGAGGAACTGTAATGATCTTTACGGTGCCCCTTATAATATAAATATATATATGTTAACTAGTCTGAAACTAGATTGGGTGAATGACTGAACTCCGTTTAGATTTCTGACTGAATAGGTATATATTAATTATAGTAATTACTTTGACACTTACAGTGGTATATACCAAGATGAGTGAATAGGGGATGAAGGGGGGGGGAGGTTGTAGCTAAAAAGTCCACCTTAAGTTTCTAGCGACTATGCGCCAAAACCAGAGAGAGATTATGATAGCGATTAACGCCTCGCCCGATAGCCGTCTAGCTAGAAAGCCGTCAGCTGGGAAATGACCCCGAACCAGTCTTGGCTCATGTCTTAAATACTCAAGACATGAGCCCAAGAGAAACAATGCTTTCCTGCATGCTCATGAAAATCCGATTGAGGTCAATTCGAATTTTCACAAACATGCAAGGTAAGCATTGCAGACCATAACAGAACGTTAGTAAGAGGACTAGTGCATTAAAAAACAGTGAAAAAGTTTGAAGAGCCCTCGTCATTGACTTTATTACTCAAAGTAAGACCTCAAACTTCTTACCTCTTGAAAGATAAACTGGAGAAACTAAAATCAGCAGACAAGCAAGAAAAAGTATAACGTGCGCAGCGATTGCCACTGAAATTTTCGGAAAATCTTGGCCAAGCAACAACGTTAAAAGGATTCCTATTGAATACATCATATATTTCTATGTCTTGTAAATCAAAGCTTATCGAAAGTAATCAACCTACAGATAGATAAGTGCGCATTGTTCTTAGAATACTACAGAAGCAGACCTCTAATGTTTTTACGAGCATTTTATGATAGTTACCATAACCTGCAAGACCCTGAATGGAGAGTCAAATCTTGCAATGGGATGGTGAAAAGCGTTTTAGGTATTCTGTTTTCATTCCTGTTTTTACGGGGCCGTTCAAAAATGAGTAAACCTACTTAATCTGTGAAAATCGGTTAGTTTGACTGTAATATTTGTGTTAATATTTCAAGATATACTCTAGGTATTTGCGTTGTTGTCGTGTAGAACCACACAACTTTTATACTTTGAAACAAGCTTTAAAATGTTTTGAATGTACAGTTTGACCGTCATTATTGAATGAAATTAAATATATTATTCACGTCTTTCGTGGCTACGAAACGTGGATAGCTTAAATATGATTGCAAAGTAGAGAGTCGATGATACTCAGAAAGCGTCAGAGGTGGAGACCGTAAAGAATGACAAAACACGTTCCATTTTAACGATCCCCAAAACCTAAACTCTTAGGTGAAAAGTTGGCGGAATAAAGGCGAGCGTTGTAGTGGATAAAAATAATGCCTTTTCCTGTAGATGGCTATTCATCGAGTTTTCACATTCTTACTGTACCTCCTCGCGCCAATTGTGTTGCTTCGCACTAACTGCTGCTTACGTAAAACTTTTTGTTAGTTAATCCCAAAAAACTGTCAAAAGGACTTGCCAGCAGATATTTGAGTTTACAGTTTTCAGTCTTTCTTGTCTGATGCATTTAAGGTAAACACCCCAGTAGCCGGCAATTGTGTTTTGTGCCGTTTTTTTGTAAGACCTCAAGTGTGAAACATTCTAAAAAAATAAGCAAAACACCTAAATTGCCGATAAAGTACTAAGGTGAGGGGTACCGGTGAAAATTGTAGGTGCGCCAACTACTGTGGTGTTTACCTTAACTCCATGAATTGTTTTTTGGTCTATTGAGTATGATCAATGAGTATAAACCCAAGACTCATCTCTTGTCACAATTCAACCGAACACATCATCGATCAGACAGTCAACGGTGTCGAAAAAATAATGGTGTTTTTAATAAACGATCAAAGCAAACTGAGATCGTATATCATTTCCTACACAAGTGCAGCTCTGTTCAAGCGAAAAAAAAAGTAACAGTCTCGCTGACACAAAGAGCCGCGAAAGCAAAGCATTTAAGAGCTGAATCATTGCACAGATTAATTTTTAAATACTTTATTTTAATCGTAACTTTACATTTAACTAGACGAACACATTCCTCTAAGATGATGCTGCAAGGATTTGTAAAGCCAGGTAAGCGCTGAAATTTTCTTGTTTATATTTTTATGCTGAATGTAATTCCTCTCAAAAATATTTACCGGTTAAAAACGCTCATTTCCTAAAGATTTTTAGAGGAAGTAGAAATGAATTATTCTATGAAATATCACGTATTAAATGTACCCAAAGTAATCACACGATATGTATGTATTGATATGTGAGCCCAGTTTTAAGTCAAGGTATATGGAGGAACAGGTATGGACAGGAGGCGGGGTTTAAGGGGCTTTCGAGTCTTCCCGCCAAATGATGACGACACACTTGCTTTGGCGATGACGTAGCCGTCACCTACTGCAGTGGCGAGAGATGGGGATCACGGGAGAGTGAGTAAAATAGTTTGAAACGGTAGGCGAATTTTATCACGACCGTCTAGAACATCTGTGACATAGCCGTCATCGACTGAGATAGGCTCCGCCTCCTGTCCATACCTGTTCTTCCATATACCTTGGTTTTAAGTGCCCGAAATCAGTTTTTACCCAATCTTTTCTAAAAGCCTCTTTGATCATTTTTCGTATCCTGAAAGTCCTTAGTGAGTCGGTTTAGTTGAATCGTGCAATTGCACAATACATACCTACGCCAACGTTGCAAACCCCTCCGCTACTTACTTATTGTTTATCATATATAATATAATTAAATGATGAATTCAAGTGTTTATTCCTTCTGAATCTTGATTTATTATTTCATCAACCACAAATACTCTCGGTTCAAATATTACAATATTACATAATACTTCGGATTTAGCGTATACATATGATTCGGGTGTAATGGTCCTATTGCTCACATAGATAGCCTTTAAAACCGTGGTTCTCGAAAGCAAACTGATCAATTTTTTTTTTCTAATTTTGACGATAAGAATACTCAGAAGGTACACAAAATCTCGTCACCTACTCTCACAATTTTTATTCTAATGTAACTTTTGACAATAGTTGTGCTAAGAGGCACTCATTTTAAATAACTTTGAAATAGCAGACTAATATGGTTGATGCACGGAAGATCAGGACCACAGTTTTGGACAGACTCTTGAGGGGAGTCAAGAATGTGTCGGGAAGACAGACATCGTTGCCGCAAGTGGTAAAGATGTCTATTGTAAGACAGTTAGGCTCTCAGCAGTAAATTGATAAACATACTGAATGGTCTTGCTTGTCTGCTTGTCTTTTTCCAGAAAGAAAAAAAAACCGATAGGTTGATTTGTATTTTGTTCACTTATATAATATCGTCCTACTTTATCTCCAACGGCTGAAAAAGTATTCACAAAAAGTTGATACATTTACTGAGTAGAATTCCGACGACGAAAATTGATTCGCATTGCTGTAGGATCTCTCTGATCAAATTCGAATTTTCTCCGTGCCAAAGATCAATGTCTTGGGAAAAATCTCTGAAGTGGCTGTGACATCTGCGAAAAGTTTCGGGTCCTAATATCTACGGTAAACCATAGAACGGATAGGCATTCTCAAAGAAAACAAGATGAGGAATATAAGTAACAAAGAACAGTAAAAACAGGAGCGAGAGATTATTATTCAACGTTTTAATGGGTTAAATGCCTACCAAATTATTTTTTCTCTTTATTTACTTTAGCGAAGGAGTTTCGTATTAGTTTCAGATATCAAACTTGAATGGGTGGATTTAATAATATCGTGCGATTTTTCAAGTTTTGCAATGATGATGGTTAAAAAAGTTTTATCATATATTTTTTCTTAGCAATATCACAAATATCATCAAAAATATCTTTACAAATCTTAAAAATCAGCATGCGATACCATTGATATTGTCAGTATAATGAGAATTTATTTGATGAATGATTTCAAAACAAACAAACATAATTTCATTTCATTGACAGGGGGTGAAAATTTAAACCCGCACAACTCTCCTCTCTTCTCATGCATATTTCCTACCACCAATGACCATCAATAAAATCGAGAAATTTTCGTTTTTTTCCCTTGGTCGAAATATTGGTTTGGTCTATAAGATTTTATAATGATTTTAATAATGATGAAAATGTGTCCAGGTATTGAAATTTGCGCGTGTTTAAGTATGCATAGAGGTAGAAGTACCGAATTTCGTTGAAAACCATTCAGAATACATCCTCACGATATACACTCTAAAAATAAGAAGCGAGACGCTTTGCGTAGTAAGAGAGACGCCTGTCAAAACTTTCAGCACCCAACGGAAATTCAAAAGCTTTGAGAGATATGGTGGGCGCCGCGAGTCTGCCTGTCCGTCGGTCGGTTGGTTGGCGGTAAAGAACCGGGCGTGAACTCGAGGAAAATTCACCTACGGAGAGAGATCAGAAATATCGGAAACCACTCGTAAGAGCGGTAGCGAGGAGAACGCGGACGAATGGTATGGGTGTGGACGTGACGGGGTTTGAGGGAGGGGGCTCGGGCAGACATTTCGAGAACGGAATGGACCCGGACCCGTTCCGCATTCAAACTTTCCTGAATTTCGGAACAAAAGCATTTCCCCGCGGAGTACCGAGATGTAGGAAGGACCGCAAGAAAAGCGGCGAGGTGAGGTGAAGTGCGGTGAAACTAGGATCAGAGCCTGTGAATAGTGGGTTTGTTCACAAGTGGGTAAGGGCCGCGGGGTTGAGGGAGGAAAAGGAGGGGTTTTTGGTCGGTTGTTCGAAATGACGCTTACTTTAATACACCAATCCATACTTTCGTTTCATGTGGCTAAGTTTTGTTCGGGCCAAAGTTGTGCACTCTCAACGTCCCAAGCCTTGCAGCAGCAGCCGCGTCCGTGTCGGAGTCGGTGGGGGGCTAGGAGCAGAGCAGCAAAGTGGTGGAGGCGGCGGACAGCGGCGGTGGTGGTATGTGGTGGTCGAGGCGCCTAATTGCCCCTCGTTCCTGAGTAAACTTCGGGATGGCGAAAATGTAAAATCTCTTAACTTTTCGCCGCTTTCCCCTGTTGAATCCGCCGCGCTTCTGCTGCTCTGCCTCTGTGCAGGCTACACTTTCCTCTTGGCCGAAGCGACGTAAAACAAAGTATTAATGATTTACTCTTAAAGTTTCGCCTCCGCGTTTCACGGGACTGTAATGACTAAATGGTTTTCATTAAGGACCAACTTACATTCGAAACGTAAAGTAAAGTTGGTTGAGCTGAATTTTCCGCGTCTGAGCTGAATTTTGCATCGTCAGCGAATTATTTCGTCCCTCCCCATTCATTCCTCTCTTCCTTTCCTCACCGAACTCACGCGAGGCTTGGCGTACTTTTAGTTTCCTCAGCGCTAACCGGCTCTCTCTCTCTTTCTCTCTGCCATATACCACTCCCAAAAATAATACGTGTTGATAGTGGACGTCCCGATGCGACACGACCGACATCCCGTCCGCCGTCTGCACAGTCTCAGCTAAAGCAATCTAGGCGTCGAGTCAGTCCGAGAGTTAGTGGTGTGGTTATGACGTGCTTTCAACTTTCGAGCTTTCCTCATTTCAGGCTTTCATTTTTGATTTAAATTAAGGTTGCGGGGGCTAAGCCTTTTTCGTGTTTCTGATTTCGTTTATGAAACGAGAGGACGAGAAGGAAAGGAAGAGAGAGAGAGCTGCGCCGAGCGCGAAAGAGAGAAGGGCTCAAACAGCAAAGGTCCTGCCTCTGATATTGGATTCCAAAACCATGAAATTAGTTTTTGGTCCTCTTTAATGTTCCGTTCCTTTGCTTTGCTGTGCTTTGCGCTCTTATTGCGCTCTACGCTTGGAGTTCACTTCTTTGAAGGCGCTGCCAGTTTCCGAGACAGTCTTCCTGTTTCCGCATCGTCGAAATTAATTTTCAACCTTCCGCCTGTGTCCTTAGTTCTGTTCCTTTCAAGCATAATTCTCCCTCTCTGTTTTATCTCATCTTGGAAAGAGCAGATTAACCTGTATGATGCCCCTCTATTTCAACTTTCGACGCACAAGCTGAAATAAATAAACAAATAAATTAGAATAAAATTAGGGGTTTTCTAGATGAACGATAGAATTTTATGGTAATTTTGCCGAGGAATTCCAACAAAAATGCGGCAAATCTGTCATTAGATTGATTTTTTGCAGTTATAATACTCCGTAATTCTTTGGACGTGAAAATTAGTTAAGGTTTTATTCCTACGATATGTTGTTTTCTCCAAATGAAAGCTTTGCACGATATTAACTACCCACAAATTGAAAACGACGTAAAAAGTAAGTAAATGAAATACAATTTGACTCGAAAGAAGAATAAAAGTTGGACTCATCAAAAACCCTTCCCATTGTTGTGAACTTTGAACTTATAAAAGCAATTAATTCAACAAAGAAAATTGACGCTACTCGTAAAAATAGATTGAAAAAGGAGTGGGCAGCAATTTTTTATATTTTGATGTCTCAAATGTAAGCAATGCAAAAATGCGTTGATTTAGGTTAGGTTTGCTATTGCTTTGAACATACATAAATGGAACAAAAAAAATAGAGATGGTTTGCCCATGAATTACAGATCTATTTTATTCTGTTTTTACTTCGAGTTTTCGACTTTTAACATTTACTTCAAATGACGATATTTAATAAGTGGCATGTTATATTACTGTTATTTTGACTTATGACAAATAAATTAATTTGAGAAGAAGTTTTCAAGGTTAAGACAGTGCCTCAGAAAATACGGTTGTACCTCCTAGCTTGCTGGAAATCTTACCCTTGACAAATTTTTGGCCGGTGCACATGAACTCAAATTTAATTTCGAGAGAATTTCAATCACATGATTTAAAAAAAAGTTCAATTGATGTTCTAAATGTTATCTTTGATGATGTTTGAAGACGAGCAGATTGAACGTCTTTTTGTGGTTTGTGATTTGAAACAAATTCCATGCATTGTTCATTTCTTCGGTGATTGTATTCATTTAGCAAAACTGTGCATGATACAAGTTGATAACTAATTTTGAAGTCTTTCGCCATTTACGTGTAAGTACATCGCTTGTGACTTTGGACTCTTCGCTGATTAAAACATTTTATCGAATAAAAGAATAATTAGTTTTTATAAAAAAAAAAAAATTGTCATATGGGTCTGTTGCGTACTTTTGCTACAACAATAAAGAACCATGATTCTTACGTAAAATTCGGCGAAAGTAACGATCCTCACATTAAATTTTTTAAAATCCAATCATTAACTCAGGAAATCGCTTCAATTTCAAAAAACCCGCGCTACACTAGACATTATTTGCACCGGCATATAGCTACATAGACCGTGCGTGTAAACAACATCGTAACCACAAAATGATGGAGACCTCTTTCTAAAAACATGAAATATTGGTTACATTTGCTGTCTGGTCTTTTCTGGCTGATCAAATATTTCGAAGTAATACAAGAAATGTACGCATCGAAACAAAACTTTCAAATGTTTGTAAGTTATGTTGATAGTTACATGAATGCGGTAGCTCCGTCTATGTAGTTGTACGTCGATGATAAAATTGTCTAGTGTAGCGCGGGTTGTGTGAAATGGAATTGATTTCCCGAGTTAATGAGAGGACGTTTAAAATTGTGAATGTTCGCATCGTTATTTTTGCCAAATTTTACTTTAGAATCAATGTGTCATATTACTGTAGCAAGAGTACGCAACAAACCCATAGTATGACTGCCAAATGTACGACTTTCGAGATTGATAGGTGTCTAGAAGTTCTTACATTCCTTTTGATTTACTAATGTTATAATTTCCAGCATTTAGTCCCAAATATAAATCAAGTTACTAGATAATCACTTTCATAAGGAGTATCGGCGGAATAATGCGTAACCCTTTCCAGTAGGTTGAATGAGAGTTTGTTTTACCGAACAGTTCAATCTTTTTCATTAGTTCAAATAGACAAAACGCATGACGTTGCCACATGTCGTAAGGCTCAATACAAATATGTTGGAAATAGCAAGTTGTCATTAATCCATCGGTATCCCTCTAATGGCAAAAATAGGAACAAAGAGCGAAAGATTCACCGTTAGGTAAAACTTTTTAGGGATGATCAAATTTCATATTTTACAGAGCTAGCATTTTCATCAAACATCTAGTAACGTACCTCTTCTTTTAGTTTCCTGAACCCGAGACCGAGTAGTGTAACTCAACAAGTTCGGTTGACGAATACTAAAAAAGTTGTTGAAATCTAACTTTCAGCTTCTGTACATCGAAAGAGAATGAATACATCGACGTGAAAACGTTAACATGTTTGACTATTACACCCAATCCAGTAAAGTATCACGCAGCAAGTATGTCCAGTAGACATGAATTGCTTTTTTCAATTTTTAAAATACAGGGAGTGGAGTGGGAGGATAACATTTTCCATTTTCAGGGGGTGGACGATGAACACAACTTTTTTTTGCATTAAATTATAAAGCTGGTGAATCGAAAGCGTGTGGGCTGATCGGACATACCTGAAAATACCGTGCGGGGAGCTTACAAGCGGACTCTTTGTGATCGTGGGCTGAACTGAGACCGGTAAAATTGCCTTGGGCTGAGCGAACGAGAGCAAGTAAGCTTACGTAAGACTTCTTACGGTACTATGTAAGTGATGATTTTGGAATGATACAGAGCTCTAAGGCATCTCTTGCCTGTAAATTGGCGCATCTGATGCGATGTCCATATCCATGCACGAAAAAGGGCATGCGAAAATTGGAATTTAATCCAATGCCGTAGGTGACACGCGTGAACAGTGGTGTAAATAACGCCCCCGCAGCCCCCGCCGTGTGAGGTAAGGGCCTAAGTAATATGAGGGACGCCAAATTAAAGACGAGAAAGAAGGAAAAGCGGCCACAGAATGGGGCAGTTGCAATGGTCTGAAATTTGGTTTTTTTTATAAAGAAAATAATAAAATTTGATGAGCTCCAAACAAGCGTGCCTTTGGTTTCTCCGGAAGCGTTCCGGTTTCAGAAACACACTCGTGTATAGTTGTAAGAAATCGTGTGTGTTGTGATGTCCCAACTCGGAATTCCCATGTGGAATTATGTAATTTGGGTCAAAATCGCATCTCTCGAACTACGAAACCTTGTTAAAACCAAAGTTATCCTTTGTTTTCAGCTCATCTAGTACTAACTGCTGGTTTCCTCGAGTGTGGGGAGGGGAGGCTGAAATGTGTATCAGGAGGAGGGTCATACTTTCCTTCGGAAGGGGTCCACAGGGCCTTCTTTGACAGAAGCGTGTCCTACTCTTCTCATTGGAGTTTTCCATGCATCCGCCAAAACTATCCAATGATATTTTCAAATGTATTTCAGATTCGCAACCAACTAGTTTTAAAGACAAATAGGAAAATACATCGAACCTGCCATTGGTTGGAACCATTTAAACGCCAATCATACATCCACAGGATGAGGACATTTTTTGAAACGACTCAGTTTTATTGGTTGGGCACATTCGATTGTGCCCTACCAACTTTATTTGTTAATAGCCGTAAGGTAAACTCCCCAGTAGCCGGCACCCCTAAAATTTGCACCAGTACCCGGCACCCATTATTTACAATGTGAAAAGTATTAGTTTTACGGTAATACGGGTGTTTCGTGTGGTTTTTTTCTGAGACCCGAAGAGGGAATAATCGGAAAAATACACAAAACACCAAAATTGCCCTCTAATCTAACATTTTTCACCTTGTGAAAAACAAGTACCGGGTACTGGTGCAAATTTTAGGGGTGCCGGCTTCTGGGGTGTTTACCTTAGTAAGTATGTACTGATTTTTTTTTTGTATACGCGTTGTATCTTAACGGTATTGGACACTATGCACTTACCATTGAGCGTTCTGCAGGCAGGACATTATTCCAGGAAATGTTTGTATTTTTATATTGGACTATTCCACCATTCACGCCTCCTCCCCCTGGAATTTAGATTATTTCGATTTTATCGCCAATCTTCAAAAAAAATGAGCTGAAAAATAATCAGACAATCAGCATCTGCATCCAAATCATTTTGTTACGAAAGGATGTTTAGAAACTTTTTATTGATATCAAACGTTCCTATTAAAAATACATCAATACTAAAGCATCAAATCGCATATTTCAGTTGCGTTAAATGGCTGCAATTTCATTCACTTTTTTAAGTATGAGTGTGTATTGGAACTCTTAAGGTTTTTAATGCTTAGTGAATAAATCTATTTTTTTTTTACCGAATTTTATTAATTTAGTGAAGAGTTATTGATAATTATTAGTATTAATTTTTCAAAAAACAAAATGAACAAACTCACAGATATCGAAATTCAAAATATCCCCAATTTTTTCGCAGTAATCTGGCAACCTTAAACCCATAGAATTACTCCTTACTGAACGTGACGCAATATGAATCGTCTCAATTTTCTCCGCATCTTGCATCGCAAATCTGTAACAGACAAGGGGGTGGGTGGAAGGGGGGTAATTTCTAGGGGATAGGAGGGGATAGGCAGTCAGTCGTGTCGAGAAGGATGGCGGGAGCTTTCGTAATTTTTAACGCACTTGAGTTCCTGCCCTTCAGGTAAGCGAGCTATGAGGAATTGAGGATCTGATTCCGTACCTCTCGCAGTGAAATTCAAATTCAAACTCCGGCTCCTCCGGAAGGGCTTTTTAATCGAGACGAGAAACGTTGATTGGTAAGTTGACTGGACGAGATTTCCAGTCCTGCTAATGAAATTATGAAGTTGAAGAGAGCTGTTTAGCAAGAGCGAGAGAGGAAAAAAGAGGGGGCTCGTGCATTCGCGCAATTCACGGAGTCAGAACTCGGGGAGCTGTAGGAGGAGGTAGGTGTTGAAGGGGGTTCGGAAAAACTGAATAGAGCTCCTTAAGAGAAATTAGATTTATCTGGACGTACTTTTAAACTTGTCAACGTTCGCTGTGCTCCAGAGAAGGACATGAGAAAAGAGGGGGGCTGAGACTCAGAGGGAGTTTCAAGGCGGATTTGTATTTTGAGCATAAACAAAGCTGGCATTGGGGAAAACGAAAGGGTGTGGTAATTATCCATTGTTTAATCAAAGTACGTAGTCAAGTTGTGTTCTAAAATTAAAAGACTAGAAACCCTTTTGTATTAAAGGGAATATATTATTCTAGACCGCCGTGGTTGCACGAGGGCGAGGGTGGGTGGGCGGAGAAGGTTTGTGTTTTCCATCCCTTTTTGGAGCGTTTTCCTTGCGAATTCTCCGCGATTTCAGCGGCTGATAGGAAATAGTGCACGGATACAAGCAACTTCAATTATCCTTACGGGCCTGCTGTAATTATTACAATTTCTGCTTTATGTTAAGAGGGAGCCTCTCAGTCTCACAGTCTCTCAGCCTTAGCACGACTCAACGCTCAAACTCCGTTTGTCGGCCAGAAATTCCCTAAGCTCTCTCGCGGGGGTAAGCGGTATTTCTCCCTCCCACTGATTCTCCCCTTCTCCGCGATACCCTCTAACCCTTCCCTCCTCCTATCCGGGTTATTTCTCGTTCTCGGAGTCCTCGTCTTTCCGTCCTACACCATCTTCCTCCTCTGCCGCTGTCTTCCCTTTATTTTGTCAGCTCTTTCTCGCGTACGCGGTACGCTGGAGCTGGCCTTTCGAGGTTTTCGAGTAATTTATTAACGGCCAAATATGCAAATGGTATCTTCGAGCTTTGCCGAGCTTCGCGGAGTTAAGGCTATTTCTCCTCTTAGCTGACCCTTTGTTATTTCTCTGAATACTAAGTGAGAATTGAAGGGAAAACAAATTTCCTACGCTTTCCTTTCTGTCCCTCCACTCCACTCCCCGCTCGCTTTCATCCCTATTCCTCGTTTGGCCCGACCCGAAATACCCGCAGGGATGGTGGTGGAATGGGTAGCGCGGAGGGTGAGGTGGCCGATATTGATACTCGCCCAGCCAGCAGTTTACAAACTAAATTATTTCTCTCTTCTACTTATGCTTTTCCCATTTTCCGTAGCTCCTCGCCTCGTAAATTCTCCGAAATTGTTTTCCTCTCAGCGTCCCAAAATAAATTTCCCAACGCGAAAGCATAGAAAAGCTCTCTCCACCAACATGGCGATTCTACGCTATCGCACGACGTTCATTAGTTACTCCTCGTAAAGAAGCGTCCATGGTCATTTTAACCGGTCAAACTAACTCTTTGCTCCAAAGAGGTATAATAGCGATAACCATATCATTCTTTGCTTTTTGCATCTTTTTGAAACGTTATGCTTTTAAAATCTAATAGATGATGAAGATTTAATTCGTCATCTTTAAAAGCATTAAGCGCATTAAAATCATATTGAAGATGAAAATTATATTAAATACAAATGATAAAACTTTCATATCATACAATCAGAAATCTTCCTTTGACATAAGAAAAATCTTACAAAAAAGAGATAGATAAAGCAGAATCTCGCCCCTCAGCATTCAAAAAAATATACAGCTTGAACAAAATCTATCGTTTTTATATTCTTTCCCAACGCTAATTATAAGAAACTTGGTCGCACTATAAATGGTAAGACAATGATATCCCTAAGATGAGCGAACTATTTTCGAAGCCAATTTTCGACAATACTCGTTATATTGATCTGGAAAACCTCATTCAGGGGCCCTGTTTTCACTTATCGGCCTTGGTGACCAACATTTTACAGAATTTTATTCGTTATTTATTCATTGTTCCTCTATTTATTTTTGAGTACATTGTGTCCAGTATTGCATAGGCATAGTACAATCCAAGGAGAAAAAGTAAAAACAAAAATTAACATTATAGTTTTAGTAGCATGAAATTAGATAAAATTGCATGTTTGATTTTTTTTTTTAAATTTTCAGATCATAACATTTTTGGTAATTCTTTTCGCATTAATCATATGCTTATTTAGTCACTTACTGTAATTCATTTCTTATTTTTTATTTTGATTTCTGTTTAAATGAAAATTCAATTTTAAACCTAAACTAATTTTGTGAAAAATGTTTAACAATGTTCATTATTGTTTAATTCTTCCCCCCCCCCCTTGATTTTTTTCCCGTGCAAAAAGAATGAGACATCGATAAATTCCTATCACTTCTATTACAGTGGTTGTTGACGATAGGGCCTTACTTTGGCCAATCGCTTGAAAGTCGATCTAGAAAAAAATTAAATAAAAAATAAAAAATAAACTACGTATTAAAATCATGTATTAGTAGCAGCGAAAGGGATATAAGATTCGGTGTAATGAAGGTGCTCGGAGTTGTAATGGGTTCAAATAGTAACGAGTTGTATCCTTTTTTTTAACCCCTCACGAACGTTGAGGTCCTCCCATTGTTTGCCGAATACCACGGCAAAAGGTCTGTTCGCCACGCCGCGCTACTCCGCAATCCGCACAACACTACGCCACCGCCTTTTTTCGTCCGAGTACAGTAGCAAGCTTTGAATTTCCCAGCAAAATATTTTTATTCACTTGATGATGAACCAGGACGTGAAGAAGCGGGGCTTCATTTAATCCCGCAATGAGCGAGATTATAACCTTTTTCGCAGCCTAAAGCGATGTATTCTCACCTCGGTTTTTTTTTCTCCCTCAGTGAAAATCTCCTTCTTTCCCCTCCGCATTAAATGTCAAGCTAGACTCGTAAAGTAAATTATCTCTGGAAATAATGTTAATTGCAAGAATCACTTTTGAAAAGTATGTTCCGATCTGAAGAGAAATTTCAGCGAGCAAGATATCATCTAAGCAAATCTCCTTCGGAAGGAGACAAACATATTTTTTGTTTGTTTCTTGTTTGTTTGTTTGTTTGTTTGTTTGTTTGTTTGTTTGTTTGTTTTTTGTTTTTGTTTTTTAAATTGAGCAACACAACTACTCCAGGTGGAGTAACAATCATTTTTTACTTTACATGTTAGTTTATCACTAAAAAATAACCTAACGATAGGAAGTATCCTCTTTTTTGAACAGAAAAAGTAATAATTGAATGACCAACCAAATATGTAGGTAAACAAAAAAGTTGAGATACAAGTAGATAGTATAATGTATGTCAGTGTACATAAGTTTGACAACAGTGTAAAGGGATTCTGTCAATTTAAATCAGACATAAAAAAATAAATAAAACAATCTAAATAAATAATTAAAATTAACTTTGATGGGTATATCTGGGTCCACCATTGCCCTATAATTTCTCAAAGTAATCAGATTCTAATTCAAACGTCTCTCGACGGAACGAACATACTTAGGAAGAAGAAAAATATGTGCGGAAAAAAATGAAGATTATTTGCGCTTTTGTGTAGTTTGTGATAGCAAGTGGTGCGTAGACTTTGGCAATTAAGATTGAAATTAATTGAAGTTAGGCTAACTTAAGAGAAAATTAAATTAGTGAATTTATTGAAATTCATTGAAACTAATATTTGTTCGGGCAATAGGTGTAGAATAAGTGAACAAAGCATAGATTTGGTGGAATGGACGAAAACGCAAATGATTGTAGAAACCAAAACTTATTGACATTCCCTGAAAAGTAACATAGCTAGAAAAATACTCAAAAATGCAAAGTCTAAGGAAATCAGAACAAAAACTAAAAATACTTTAATCTTTTATTATACTTACACATGGGTATTTATGAATTGGTTTCTCTTCTCCATCGCCTGTTCCGCTCTACACAATTCTCAATATTCAGCCATCATTGTTTATATGTGCGCATATCTGTGGAAAATAGATGCGTGTGTATATTTGACGCTAAAAAACTGTAGA
>VMOF01000024.1:61976683-62223025 GCA_011764245.1 Trialeurodes vaporariorum | reverse complement strand
AGGACTTGACTGTTGCTATGGTAACGGCCGGTATGCCGATCTATTGGTTTGTCTAAACCAATGGTTTGTCTAAACCAATGGTTTGACTCAACCGCAAGGCAATCCGATAGGCAGCCAAACTACTAACTGGTTAAAGGGTGAGAACAAAGGAGGCTCAACCCCTAACCAGAGGATAACAAGAGGTCGAAAAACGCCACTCCTGGTATACCTGAGGCTAGAGCTCTAACCACAGCGAAACTATCACCTAACCAGAGGTCGTAATACCGGGCCTAACCAAGGTTATAGATTAAAGAGGTATATGCTCATCTGACTTCGCGCCACAAATTCAGTGGCGCGCAGTTCAAAATCTCTGCAGGCAAGATGGCCGACAAAAGCAGAAAACGTATACTCTCTGCAGAAAAAATTTGGCTGTACTCTGCAGGAAAGCAAAAAATAATCCAATGTTTTCTGCAAAGAGTATATGTTATCTGCTTTTGTCGGCCATCTTGCCTGCAGTGATTTTGAACTGCGCGCCACTAGATTTGTGGCGCGAAGTCAGATGAGCGTACCTCTTTAATCTATAACCTTGGGGCCTAACTACCCATGAGCCTTTATGATACTATAGCTAACGGGAAACTTTACTATGGCAACGGCGAAGTCCTATAACACTCGACCCATAGCGTCACTCATGGACCGACAGACCGTATAAACTATCCAATAGTTTAATGTTAAAGTAAACTATCAGCCTGCAGACCTCGCTGAGTGTCGTTCGCTAAATCAATCGAAATTCACATTTCGATTTATTGGACGCGTATTTATGGTTAAACTTCAAAACCAGACATGCTAGAAACTTTTCAAGAAACCAAGCGAAAAAATCAAAACTAATTAAAACTGAGTTCGAATAGAAATAAAGAGAAACGCTTGACTCGTTTGACCTGAATAAAATTGCTATATTTAATTATTTATGCCATCATTTCAATCCGGATTGAAAACGAACTCACACCAAACAAGTGTAAAAATATATTTTACCTTTTATAGATGGCTCCTATACTGTGCAGTAAAATTCAGTAAAAGTTACGAATCCGGCATTCTGATTGATCGAGACGCAACTTGAGGACGACTGAACCTCAATGCCCAGCAGGCCGATCAAAAAAAAAAAAAGGAAGAGAACTTATTTTCAGGTTATGGCAATTGCCAAAGTTTGCTTTGAATAAATAATTCATTCTTGGAGGAGGAAGTAGGTGAAAAGCAAAAAAGGAAACAAAATTGTGGAAAATCGGAAGCTCAACAATTTATTTTTGAAGTGGAGTCTGAATAATTTATGCATCTACGTATTAGATACGATACTAATACCCGTCGCTGGCTCTCATTGAGCGCCAACCTCATTTCTCTCCAGCTTGAAAACGGAAATGTGCTTCAGTCGATTTCAGTCCAATCCCACCTTACACGTGTGAAGTCCCTTTTTAAGATAGGGCGGGCGGCATTTCAGAGCAGGAGGAGGAAAGTGAGGATTTCTCCGACGAAGAGAAGGGGTCCTGGGTCCTGACCCGGCAAATGATGGATGATACTTCTTCTTATCTTCGTTTTTCGAGCGAGCAACGCCGACGGCGGCGTCCACTGCACAGACCAGTGGATATACATATACAGAGAGGGGCTGAAAAATGAATTCCTCTCACCCGTCGCTTACGCTTTCGCCTGCGCCTGCACACGCCATGCATACCACCCGCTCCTCTGCGCACCAACAAACCTTTATGACTTTGGAAATAAGTCTAACTTCTCATCCAACGAAATAAAATAGTTGAGCTCGCATCCTATCAAAAGGGTTGAGGGGTTTTCTTTGCGTTCATTAAAATTTCTTGCGCTCTCTCCTCGTCCACCTCCACCTCACTCTCGTCTTTATTTTTTGCCGTCCCATCCCCCCTCCCCCTCCCCCTCCCCCTCTCAAACGCCCGCCCCCTCTCACCGCAAGCACCCTTCAAATATATTCCTCTCTCTTCTATACCTACCCCCTTAGCCCTTACAGCCGCCTTTCTTTCACCCGCCATCCTCCAGCCTTTGCCCTCCACAGTTCTCCCACTATACCCTTGTCATTTTCCACTCGGGAGTTTTCGGACCGTTTTTCTCAGAAATGAGATTATCTTCATTTACTTCCTTCTCTTTTGCATTCCTCCCTCAACCCTTCACACCCCCTCCCTCGACTTTCCTCCCTACGCCGCGTTCCCTTCTCTCCCTCTCACCCTCTCACCCTCCTTCCTCCGAAAAACCCTTTAACCGCGCACGTCTCGAGTCTGGAACCGCGTTAGTTTAAATCAATTTTAGAGCGTCTCTCCGAGAACCAGGCATTGCCCCCCCCCCCCCTACCCGTCCAGCATCCAACATCCGCACCAGACCCCCCTTACCCCCCTGCGCGTTAGAAACAGATAAATTAAGGCTTACATTTAAGGGTTGAGCGGGCGATTTATTTCGGGGTTTCGGAGGACGGACCGAAATTTCGCTCGGTTTAATTAAGAAGCTTGCCGGGCTGGCTTGGTTGGTGCGCGTTCTCCGCCTCGGAAAATAAATTGGCTCCGAGTCTCATAAAAAGCTCCGCCCGGGGTCCACACGAGCGAGAACGTTCTTGTATCATCAACGATACCGAAAGCTTTTCCGGCGGGATTGTTCCTCTCGTGCGCACTGAGCCTCCACCCCCCCCCCCCCCCCCCCCCACCACAACATACCATACCCCCACCGCGACATCGCATCGGGGTCAGATTTTGCAAGAGTGGCCCCCCAATGCGAATTAATTCCAGAATTAGGTACGATGATAATCGAATAATTTTTAAGCTCCCTCATTATTTACACTCTATAACTAGCTGTCCCTTGATCCGCTCGGAAAATTTCGTAGAGCGCACGGTTTTTCGTGGCAAGCAAGGGTACAGCGGAGCTGGATCCACTTTTACCCTTGAAATTTCCGTCTTTCGCGGAAGAAAACCGTGCGGAAAATACTTCAAGTCCAGCAAATAATGGAGCTGTTGCACACTTTGCAAAATAACCATTTTGCAAGAGTGGCCCCCCAATGCGAATTAATTCCAGAATTAGGTGCGGTGATAATCGAATAATTTTTAAGCTCCCTCATTATTTACACTCTATAACTAGCTGTCCCTTGATCCGCTCGGAAAATTTCGTAGAGCGCACGGTTTTTCGTGGCAAGCAAGGGTACAGCGGAGCTGGATCCACTTTTACCCTTGAAATTTCCGTCTTTCGCGGAAGAAAACCGTGCGGAAAATACTTCAAGTCCAGCAAATAATGGAGCTGTTGCACACTTTTGCTGTAGGCAGTTTAACTCTTTCATACCTGGTGTACATTTCAGTAACTGTAACGGGTATTATGGTTAGAGTCACCGGACGTCCGGTTACTTTAACATAAATTCTGTTTCATACTTTCATAAACGGAATTCCGGCTGAATTAACTAGGAAATTTTACTCAGAGAAAAAAAGCATTTTATGAAGCCTTAATTGAACTGGTTCAGTGACATCATAAAAGCGGTGTACATTTTGGAAATGGACATGAATCGGGTGTGAGGTTGGTGTCACGTGACGCAACAAAATCTTTGAGCAAGTTTGGAAAGTACGAAATTGAAAAAATTTTAAGTACATACTCATTGATAAATTTAAAAGAAAAGAAACAAACAAAAAAATAAACAAAAAACAAACAAAAAAAATTATCATGAACGGAAAGAGAGTTGTGATTCACAAAATGGAACAACTAAAAGAAATAAAACCAAGTTTTTTTTTTTTTCTTTTTCCCCACAGATGAAAAAACAAGGAAGAAAAAAGATCAATGGAGAAAATATTGCAGAAAATTTAGATGATTCGAAAAAAAAAAAATACTTCCTGTCTTCCAATTCTACGGAATCTTAATACTTATTCCACAAAAAAAAAAAAAAAAAAAAAAAAAAAAAAAGACAGAAAGCAAAAAAACAAAAAGAACAGAAAGAATCAACTACATTAAAAAAATATAACTCAATCTTCAGTTAAAAAAAAAAAAAAAAAAAACTTATTTAAGTAAAATATGCAATATGCATGGCACAGTAATGAAATAAAGTACCTACATCCGTGTATTACCAACCGAAGGACAAGAGTTTTCACTTTTTTTATCATATCAAAAATTAATTTTCGATTTTTCTGTCAGAGCTTGTGTTTTCTGAAACGAAATCGAGGAAAAGCGTAGAACGGCAATATGGAAGAAAATGTTATCACTCATTTTTATTAGTTTGTTTAAAATAACGCGCTTTCTCTCAAATAAATACGTGCTTTAAAAATACCGTATAGCTAGAGATTAGATTTACTCGTTTGATTATTATATGAGGCCTTCTTTGAGATGCGATGCGATTTTAAGCATCCTTTTTTTCCCCATCGGACCCCCCTCCCTTTCACCATCTCTTCCCCTCTCCTCTCCTTCCCTATCTCCCCCTGTTTAAACCGGGTAATTATCTGTGTCACCTTCAACAAATCAACGCGCTTCCCCTCGCTTACACCCTGTTGATTCAACTCCTTTTTTTTATTATTTTTCTCTCTCCTCTGCTTTTTTTCTTTGTTTGATCAAAACAACCCTTCTCGCTCCTTTAGCTTCGTGCTCTGAAACTTTCACCCTTCTTCTTAACCGTTTTTTTTTATTTGCCCTAGATTATAAAAAAATCCGAATTCTCTTCTTGACCCAAAAAAATTTTTGTCTGAGACTCGTTTTATTTTCAAACCTTCGCAGCATGTGTTTTCTATTTAACAAAGAGAATGAATTTGATAAGCCATAGTGACAACGTTTTCTCTCTAATTTTGAACAAATCAACGTATCAGGCTTGAGAGACCAGTTTGTTATTAGATTTGGGTCATTGTTTTGTATAACGGGTGGGACATTCAGACGATTTTGAAGTAATTTTTTTCAACTTTTTAATCATTTAAATGAAAAAACTACCCCACCAACAGAAAAGTCTTAACTTCTAGATAGTGAAATAGGATTTTCAAAATTTAAAAAAAGTCTATCCAAAACTGAGAAAAGAGCAAAATAAGGGTGTAACGGGTGGGACAGAAAATGGACAAGGTTTTTGAATCACTTCAGAAAAAGTTGAAACTCTATGAGTTTTGAAGAGATAAAAATTTGGAAAAAATATTTGTTAAAGGTGAAGGTATAAGCTTTGATCCTACATAAAGTTATTTTCATTTACTAAATTATTTTTCGATAAAAATTTAAAAAGTAGCGTAACGGGTGGGACGCGTGTGATTTCGTCATTGACAACACACATCAAACCTGATGCAACATACAACACGTTTGACCTTATAAGATTTAGATAATATTTTCGTCTCTGGTTGTATTTTAATGCAAAACAAGACTGCCAGGCACTAATTTTTAAATTTCAATTTTTGCATATCATGTCCACTTTACTGTAGAATGACCCATTTGTCAGACCAATATATCAAAATTAGACGAAGATTTATAACTATGGAGATATTTTTAAAATTAAATTGTGGATTGAAGCACGTCATTTTAATGAGCAAAATAATATATTATTCTTGTATGACTATTGGAAATCTTTGGTGCGAAAGTAAGCATAATTTATAGTTTTCTGTCTGATCTAAAAATCTACAACAAAAAGGTGTATAAAGAACCAAACTCAAGTAATACTTCCATAGTGCATGCTAATATGCCTATACTAAATACTTTAGTTTCCAATGTTATAAGTATCGTGAGTCGTGTAATCTGGCAACGATGGACTTTGTCGATTTAAACCTACGCATGAAAGGTCGAATTTGGGGTTGCTTGTCACTGATTGTGAGAGCCCAATTGGCTCGATCTTTTTCATTGTTTTAAATCCATAAAGTGCAGCGTTTCAAGATTGCACGCGCGCTACGCCACACCCACCTATTGTAACTGAAAGTATCAAAATAACATTTCTAAGTATCAAATTAAGAACAAAATAACAATGTCCAAGTTTCTTCTAAGAAGTGAAAATTTATAATTGGCACTTTAGATGTAATGAATGAACGAAACGCAGTCTTCAGATAATTTTGTTTTTTAATTGCGTATGCCACGTCGAAAAAAAAGGAAAAAAAAGAATTTCGAAAGATACATAAATTTTATGCATTCTAACAACAAGCGATGCGAGGGTTTGAAAACACTTCTATAGCATAGCAGTAGCCAGGATATTGTCTTTCTCTCTCTTAACCCATTTAAACGCATGTATAAGAAAAGTACAAAAACAGAGGCTGAAGTCACGTGACAGCCCGTATAACCATTCTTTTCTAACAAATGCTTTTAAATAGGCTGAGAGAGAGAAAAATAATATCCTGGCTGCGGCTATGCTCCGAGTCATTTCTCAGCTAATGACAACTTTGCCAAAATCCCAAGCGTTATCTACCAATTTTAAGACTCCGCCCGAACTACAACATAGGTGCCAATCCCTCTCCCCTCGCCATTTCTTCCTCTGCTTCCTCCAATTTCCGGTATTATCAATTTCCGCCTATCTTCGGTCACACATGGAATATAATTTTATTCAAGCATCATTTGCTTGGCCTCCACAAAAGAGCCTGGCTCTTATGCAAATGCGCACTTATGCATCCTATGCTGAGCTAAACCAACCCATTCATGATAAAACCGCTGTCGTGAAATGTATATTGTTCCAATGCACATGCACCATAAAATAGTGCGCGGTCGTTTCTATTTGATCGTAGGTTGTTCCCAAAATACATCGTATATTTTACCGCGATGCAAATATTTATCTTGCTTAAAGGTGAGGCAGAGCTGAGAGCTGCTTGCAAAAGTGATCGCCTTGTATTGATCAATATTGTACTTTCAATTCGACCTACATTTGAATCTTGGTAGTTTTTAGGTTATCGTTTATTTTAAATTCTCTTGCGCCAGCAAGGTATGGAAAAGATACCTTGGATGGTCTGAAGTGTGCAATCTGGCAACTTCAAATGTTGTCCATTTGAATCCTCGCGAAAAGTCGAATTTAAGAGTCTTGCTACGCTTCCGATAATTCGATATTTTGTGTGCGTTTAAAGGGTAAGATATAGATTCAACGTTGCATAATTGCACGCTGTGCAGTGTGCAATTGCTGGCAATCAAGTCGTATGAATGCGTTGATTACGAGAATAAAGATAACATGTGGTGTGTTTCTCAAAGGAGGCCCGAATTCTCGTATTACCGATTCTTGGGAAAATTTCTCACCTCATGCGCAACGCGTCTTTCCTCCAAGAAATATATACCTCAAAAATGACACAGTAGCGGCCCGTGAGATTTGGCAACCATGCATTTTTCCCACTTAAACTTAGGTAAAAAAACGATTCAAGCGGAGGCTGGCAGCCTCCTCGAGTTTCGATTGTTTTCCATGTATTTAAATGAGATAAAAACGCTGTTGCCAAATCGCACGAGCCGCCACTGAAATGATAGTTAATATGTGGTCTGCGCCAGAAAGGTTAGCGACGATCGATGCATTTCGCAACTCAAACCGGAAACGCACATCAAAATAATGTTTGCGGAAGCGGATCGGACTGCTGATTAGATTGCAGGTCCGATCGGGTACTTTTGATGGATTTCAGTGATTAGTATTTTTTTTTTAAATTTTTATTGTTTAGATAACTGCAGCAATGGTGTATTAATCCTATTTACATTAATTAGTATGAATCATGCATAAAGTTACAGTTTTAACACTAGAACGCCCGGACTTATGCTCCTACCTAAAACGCCCAGCGTCCCAAAATTGGGACAATGCTGTAAAGTGCAGAATGTTATTTTACATGTTATCGATCAAAGTGTTATTTGGACTTATAAACTTTGTTAGACTAATTGTACGAGATTTCTACTTTGTTTCAAGCATTTTTGTTGCCTATTCATGCAAATGAAGGGGCATTAGTTTACTATTTTGCTATAATTTTGTTCTTTCGATCCCTAATAAAAGTACGTAAAACATTAAACTTAACTTAAAACACTTATATCTATGGGCCTGCTGTATGTATGCTATGGTAAATACCCCCCCCCTCCCTTCACCCCCTCCCCACCCCCTCATTTCAGCTTCCCCTTTCACGATATTTTATCCGAAAAAATGCATAAGATCATCTCACGGTAATTTTACACACAACCTAAAATGACACAAACGGGGCTCTTGCAAACTTTTGCTGTGAGCAAATGAAAAGTCCGTTCTGATGTTTACACCAGTAGAAATCACAAAAACCACTTGGAGAAAGTCTCAAATTCAGAAATAAACTCACATAATTGCTATAACGGCAAGTTCGTAGTTCGGGGCGACTCAACGCAGATATCATAGAAGATTCCTGTCTAATTAGTCACTTTCTCTAAGGAAACAGAGAGATATGTCTCAATTTAAATGGGAATCTCCCATGATACCTGCGTCTCTCCGCCATTAAGCCCGATTCTGAGAGTATGGAGTTTGCGATTTTTAGTGTGCACATCGTCATTTTTACAGGTTTATGTGCAAAAATCAACTCTTCAATTCTCTAAAGCAAAAGTTTGCAAGAGTCCCATTTGTCCTCTAAGATTCACTTTCCATTCTCAACACTTCTATTTATAATGACAAATAATTCTCGCAATTGCGAGGAAGAATTAGAAGAGAGGGAAACAAGAGGGAGGGAATACAAAGCTTACCTTCTTGCGATTGTTTTTTTGTTTTGTTTTTTTTCGTTTGTTTTTTGTTTGATTTGTTTGCACAAGATTTTGGTCTATCAGTGTTAAAAACAATGAAGCTCTTGCAAACTTTTGCTGTGAGCAAATGAATAGTCTAATATGATGTAAAAACAAGCAATAATCACGAAAACCACAATGAAAAAGTATAAAATTTAGTAATAATTTCACATAACTGCGATGAAGGCAAGTTTTTAATGGCGGATCAACGCAAATGTCACTTTCTCTACGGAAACACAGAGATGTATTTCATTTTAGATATAGGACTCCCCCATGACACCTGCGTCCTGCGTCGCTCCGCCACTAAGTCCGATTCTGAGAGTGAATTTCGTGATTTTTTAGTGTACTTATCATCATTTTTACAGGTTTTTATGCAAGAAACAACTCTTCCATCTCCTATTGCAAAAGTTTGCAAGAGCCTCATTATGCCCAAGAAAAAATAATCAAAAGGGAAATGAGCAGAATTTTTTTAATAGAAAATAGGAGGAATTGAAGGCGCCGGAACTAATGAGGGTAACCGGGAAATTTTTTTCGGGGCGGTTCTCTCAAACAAGTTCATATTATATCATTCGTGGTTTCTGAACGCTATTATCTCAGAGGACGTAATAGTGCCAGCAAAAAATATTCTGGCTCAAGGGAGCACGGTATCTACATAAAATTGGATAAGAGAACAGTGGCTCATTCCTGATCTGTTGGAGAGGAATTAACTCCATTCGCACGCGACTTCCGGTACTGTTCTCTGATGAAAGTTACTGGTCCTGATGAGGGGAGAAGGGGAAAGTTCGCTAGTTTGAGGGGGAGGGGAGGAGGAGGTGATCGGGAGGGATCCCTCCCTTGATGTTCAAAAACTGTTTATTTCAGCCATTTACGTTATTGAGACATTTACAAGAAGTTTAATCCTTTTCACTGGCTTGAAACCGCAAATACAACACTTGTCCCAAAAATGGGACGTGGGCGTTAAAGGTAGAACCGCTTTTTTCTCTTGAAGGAAGAGGCGGATTTCGATGGAACTTGGTGGTCAGGGGGTACTCCTAAAATGATGAAAAGTCATAAAATTTCAGGGCCCTGCATCAAGCAGGAGGCTCGTGAGACAACTTTTAATTTTGATCCGTCCCAAAAATGGGACGTTGGGCGTTCTAGTGTTAATAGGGAAAGGGAAAGTGTGACACACTCAAAAGTTGGTATTGCTCCTACTGGGACAGTAAGGCAATTTGGCTTATCATCATTAATGGGGCAGTTGCAAGGGTTTGAAATGTTGTGTTTTTTATAAAGAAAATGATAGTACTTGATGAGCTGAGAACAATGGTGCCTTTGGTTTTTTCCTAAGTGTCCCGGTTTCGGAGATACAGATGTGTAAAGTTGTATAAAATCGTTTGTGTAGTGACGTCACTACGCGGAATTCCCATTTAAAACAATGTATTTCGGGCCAAATTCTCATGTCCGGTATAATGGGACTTGAGGAGAACCCAAAGGCGTCTTTGTTCTCAGCTCATCTAGTGCTTTCATTTCCTTTATAAAAAACTGGACATTTTAGACCCTTGCAACTGCCCCATTATAATGTTATTATTTAGCACTTGAGTGTGAAGCCCAATTGATAAACATGACCTGACCATGACTTGTTCGAATCACTGGTGTTAAGTTGCGCATTGATTAGAAATAGCGTGATGATCCAAATTGATTTTTCTGATCGTAAAGTGAACTCAAAACGATCCAAAATTGATCAGCCGTCACAAAAAAAACCCCGCTTTGATAGCGCTGACAAAACATTTCGTAGAAATTGACCCAGCAAAAGACTTCAGTATTGCTAACCAAAGGTTTTGTACGGCCTAACTGAAGAGATTTTGCTTCCTGAACCAAAGATTTGGTTGGCTCAACTAAAGTCTTCCCTGGGTCATTTTCCTACTAAAAGTTTTGTCAGCGCTACCAATAAGTATTTTTGTCTGTTTTTTCTATGTTGGAATAACATGAAAAACTACCACCGTTCAAATGGATTGCCCCTCATTCATATCCAACTCGACTGCTCACGATTAGCTCGCAAAGCAGTATATCGAAGGGAATCGCTTGTATGATACTTTTTAATCCTTTCAATACCAATTTCGAGTTTATACTCGTTTCCGTGAGTAAATCTGCCTCACACAATTTCCGTCTTTTATTCACTATAATTTCGACTCCAAATCGTTAATATTTAAAAAGTAATATTTCCTCGAGCGTTTTCAATAAATTGTGTATGCAAAATCAGCATCGCTACGTAGAAATATTTATCTACCCAATCAATTTAAGCACACGGAAAAAAAAGATTCGTGAAAATAACCATACGGATACCTGATTTTGGAACCTGCTAGATGTTATGGTAAACTTGACCAGAAGTATGGTACATTTACCGATACTTTGAGTAAATTGAACATGCAGTCAGGTAACATCACTTAGTACCTAGTCAAAACATAGTATACTTCTGGTTAACATTACCATAGCATCTAGCAGGTGCCAAAATCAGGTATCCGTATGGTTATTTTCACCGTAGTTTTTTTCCGTGAAAATGAGCATTGATTTGTCTTCATATCCTGGCAAGTAAAAAGTTAAGACGTCACTCCACTTGGGGGAAAAAAAAAAAAACGCTTTTGTAGCGTCAACCTTTCGTAAAGTATATGAAGACAAATAATCCAGCAAATGAGCAAAATATTTTAACCGAGCATTTGAGCATACCAAACCTTTGGCGTACCTTATTCTTAAAACTTAAGTTTTCTCAACTAAAAACCTTTTGCTGCCCCCAACCTCCTTCTCCTGGAAGTAGTTGTTAATAGGTATAAGTGTAATGATTGAAGTTAAAATTATTGCAAGCTTCATAGAAAACAGTGGCGAGGCATGCGATTTGGCAACCTTCTTTTTTCCCCCATTTAAACACATTAGAAAGATCGAAATGTCTGATCATCACCGATGACTGAAGCTTTCGACTTTTTTGGTGAATTTAAGTGGAGAAAATACATTGTTGCCAAATTTCCCGCTTCGCCACTGATAGAAAATCGTAACATCTTCATAAATTTTCATGAATTTCACTTTTCATGAATCTGGGCATGAAATCGGATGAAAGAGTTTAAAGAAGAAAAAAAGGAAATAAAGGCTCAGCAAATTTCAGATTCTATTGATCAGCGAGCATACTTCTCACTCTCAATCATGTAGAAAGATGTTATTGTTTGTTTCTGGCAATTTAACAATCAGAAATTTCCTATTCTCCGCAAAGACAAAAATAATAAAAAATCGTTTCCTACATACACTATGTAAAAATGATATGTTTTTTTTTTTTTTTTTTTTTTTTTTTTTTTTCCATGAATCTGGGAATAAAATCGGGTGAAAGTTGAAAAAGAAGAAGAAGAAAAAAGTTTCTGAAAAAGTCAGACTCTATTGATCAGCAAGCGCATACTTCTCGTTTAAATTGAATTTCCAACTAATTTTACCAAACAGTCCGCCTGCGGACCAGACGATGTACACTTCTGTTTCCAATTCTGCTCCGGGAAGGAATCAGTGAGGAGTAATGTGGAAGGGACATTGGAAGGACATTGTAATTAGATTGACGATGCCTCTGTGCCGTCGGCGAAAGATAGAAAATGGACGAGAGAGAGAGAGAGAGAGAGAGAGAGAGAGAGAGAGAGAGAGAGAGAGAAAGAGAGAGAGAGAGAGAGAGAGAGAGAGAGAGAGAGAGAGAGAGAGAGAGAGAGAGAGAGAGAGAGAGAGAGAGAGAGAGAGAGAGAGAGAGAGAGAGAGAGAGGAGAGAGAGAGAGAGAGAGACAGAGAGAACGTGCAGCGAATTTCGGGAGAATGCAGATCGGCAGAGGGGGTGGGAGAAAGAGGGAGGGAGGGATGGACAAAAGGGATAGAGAAGAAGAAAGGGCAAGGAACCAGGAACGATGAAGCAGGAGCTCCGGGTAGGCAAAAACGGGAAGTGAGCGAGCTAAGTTGGGACACTTGGAAGGAGCCGGACGGGCGGCAAGGGACATCGCACATTGGGTCAAATTGATCAAATGCTGGTCCATATTTTTATTGACAAATCCCAAAAAAGTTATATGAATGGATGAATTGCGTTTGTGTCGCTTTTTCGAGTGCTGTTTTATTCTAGTTTAAATTAATGTAACCATTTTTTTCTTCTTTAAAATTTATATATCTTTGTTTTACTAAGCAACTTTCTAGAAGCGCTATTCCTACCCTCCAGCCCCAAAATACGAAAGTGATAGAGGAATAAAAGAAGTTAATGACAGTCACATTTTCTTAGGGGCTTTGGTTTTCTATATCATTTAACCAACCATGGATATAGTAGATGCTTCAAGTGTCTTCTGGCAATTCAGCGATTAATTGTCCATTTCAATTTAAATGCATCGACAACTTTTTGACAGGTACGCTGTCAGGTGTCAGCCTCCTGGATTCGACCATTTATACACGGGTTTAAATATGAAAAACTCGACATTTCCAGATGGTACTCGATGTCGCTGACCATGGGCCAAATTTTCATCTTACAAGAAGGGGCGGATCGAGACTTTTTTCTGGGGGATAGAGGGGAGCACGCCTATGATATTTGAAGCGTCACTCGAAGAAGTTTTGAGCTCTTTTATGTTAAAGGAAGAAAATATTTGAGGCTTCTGGGTCTTCTGGGGTGGAGAGAGGGGGGAGGGACCTCTCCCCCGCTTTGAATTTCGTCACTGCATGCAACTATGGTCAGCGCATGGGCGGATACAGGGAATTGTCTTTCTCTCTCTCCCACCATTTGAACTTATGTGTTGGAAAAGGACAGCAGAAGGGGCCATCACGTGAATTTGGCCCCCTCTTTTGTCCTTCTCTAACGCACGTTTTCAAATGGGAGATGAGAGAGGAAGATAATTCCCTGTATTCGCCCATGGGTCAGCGAAAAGACGATAAACAAAAGTGTATGCATGAGGCTATTTCAGCTAACTCTTTTATACCGATGTTAATTAAAATCATTCAACGGTGCTTGTTTCTCAAGTATTCGAACCTGAACTTGAGATTTTTGCTAAAACATCAAAACATTGCCAATCATTTTCTCAACTGACAATGTTTGTTTTTATAAGCACTGTGGCCTAACTAAACTGATATACAGTGATGACATGGTATCGTTCCAATCTGCCGGTTCCAATAACAAAACAGTCATCAATCATGCCTCAAAATTCAAGATGTGAATTTTGGGAGCAAAAAATACTTCATTTAGTGCATATTTGACGGGGATTTTATTCTTGAAAATAATCTTTACTAGTTTTGTGAGTTCGGCACATTTTTTTCGACATCGTTTGGTTTTGTCAAACGAGACATTGGCCTTCGAGCGAAGTCATAGGTTTGCTCGATCGTCCTGACGAAGAAAGTCTCCCGTTTAAAAAATAACAATCTGTCGTCATGAAATGATTTTCAAAAATATAGGATCCCTTCAAGCAGGATTTAATAAAAAAAAAAAAAAAAAAAAAAAAAAAAAACCCTCTTCCCTAGAAATTGATTCTTCTTTTTTTAGGCAATCAATCGATTTTCTTATAACCAAAGCGAGATATCAAATTTCAAAATTTTCTCGTAATGCCACAAAAAGTAACGCTTTACTGAGTACCTTTTTCAATGTCAGTAATTGTATTTTCTTATTCAATTCAGTTCAATATAATAAAGGGAATAATAGTAAAAAAAAAAAAAAAAATTGTTTCATTACTTGTTGTGTGTCGGAGACCTGCAAAGCACCAACTTTAACATGAATCAGCATAGTAAGCAAATACAGGGCCGAACCGTTACCCATATGTTTTCCCTCATACTTACATGTGGCCCTCATTGTGGTGCCTTAATATTTCATCTTCAGTAAAAATAAATTGATGTATTGTATGCATAATAGTACAAAAAATTGTGTTACATACTTCAGTGAGCTAATTAAAAAAAAATATCTGCATGTATACATTTTATTAATACATAAGTATAAAAATAACATTTTAACTTCACACAGAGTGGGAAATTCTATTGCGAAAACGTCAGCGCGAATAATTAAATGTATTTCCCGATAAGAAATTACGATACTTCTGAACTTAAATTCTGGTCTAAAATGCTAGAGAATACCTCCGCGGCATAGAAGTTTTACTTGAGGTCACCGGAAATTACTTTTAAAATATCAAGAATTTCTGGCAGATGGTTTTTCAAAGTGATGCAAATCATCAAAATTCCTTATCGTTTCAAACTTCAAACACGCAATGCCTGGTAATTTCAGAGCAGATGAATTTCTGTTAGAAATATTATCATTTCTTTCTTGGTGACTATTTAATCACTCGTACCGCCGCGTCATTTTCGCCAGAACTTTTTTCTCTGAGCACGAGTTCACAAAGATGAAAATGAATAATATGTCTCAGGTGTTCCATGATGCAGTATAGAGTTAAATTAGTCAGCACAACTATCTACACAGTCTGGCCAAAATTTCTGTCCCTCGCTAAAATCAAGATGGCGGCTAAAAAATTGAAACAAAGTATATATATTTATAATTCTGAAAGTTCATATCAAGAGCTACAAAACTACACGTTTATTACATTTTTATTACATTATTCAGTTGCTCACACGAGAGGAAAAACAAGATCAACCTCGACATGCCTAATAACAATGCTTATTTTTGAGCTACTGAGAATGTTTTTGACTCATTAGTGAATGAAAAAGAAGGAAAAAACATGGAAAGTATGATTTTCAAGAGACATTTCATTATTAATCTCTTACCAGAATAAAGTTCATTTGTTGGTCTTTAGGGCCATACAAAGTGATCTCCTTCCTTCTCGATACATTGACTCAATCTTACGGGGAACCGGTCGATTGCGGCTTGGATGATCTCAAGTGGAATTTCCACTCCCACAATTGCATCAAAGTGTCACTAAAATAAACACTTTGATGATTGCATTGGTCGTGTTTTTGAATCTGCATACTGAGCAGAGTAGGCTGATATGGTCTTATGATAATTTGTCTATCTGATTCTTGGGTTAGTATCGGATAATGTCACGCGAAACGATGGCTGCACTTATCTACTGCGAGCTTCGTTATTTGGCATATCGAGGTTGATCTCGTTTTTCCTCTCATGTGAGCAACTGAGTAACGCAATAAAAATTTAATAAACATGGTTTTATAGCTCTTGATATGAGCTTTCAGAATATATATAGTTATATATACTTTCTTCCAATAATTTAGACGCCATCTTGATTTTAGCGAGGGACAAAACTTTTGGCCAGACTGTGTGTGTTGTTCCCTCAATCCATATCTAAGAGCCACGGCGATTCGGTTCTACTGTGCGAGGAGCTAAGCGAACGGACAGGGACAGTCCCGGAGAGAATTTAAGAGAGCGCGAATTGAAAATGGCTCCCCGAAACTTTGCAAAAGGGTAGGTCCTTCCTCCACCCTCCACCCTCTTCGCTCCCTCTCATACCCTCTCATCCTCACCCACCCACCTCCACCAAAACCACACCGAACGAGAGCCGAGCGGGAAGCCGCGGCCGGCGGGCAGCCATAACACACACTCACATACTCTCTCTCGCTCTCTCGTTCTCTCTTTCTCTCTCTCTTTCTCTCCCACTCTCTCTCTCTCTCTCTCACTCTCCACCACCTAAAAAGCTCTCCTTTGCTCCGTGCAAAGCCCCGGAGTTCGGGAGTTTCGTGTTACGTATTGATCTTCGGGCGTCTTGCCTTCCCTTTGCTGTTCCCTCTTGCCCCGGTATCAACGATTTGTCTAAGTCATGTAAGACAACAGCCCGAGACCCGCGCTCAGATAGCTGTGTGTGAGTGTGCGTGCGTGGAGGACGAGGTGGCTGTCTGAATTCAGCATTTTCAACCCCCTCTCTGCCCGCAACCCTCGCCTCTGCCCGCCCGCCCGCCTGCCCACCTAAACCACCCTACATTGTCGAGTCTCCATCACTACCCTTCTCCGTCTGTGCAAGAGCTTTTTCACCGTGCCTTGTCGCACCCTTCCCGCAGCCATCCGTTCAAGCTGCCATTAGAGTTTCGGCTCGAGTTCAATGCTAGGAATAGTCCGCAATGTGTTAATGAGGCAGAGTAAAAATTATGATAGTGACGCATCTGATGGGAGCTAGGATAAATAATATTTGGATACGTTTGAAGACGTTTTTCAGGGAGAAATGTCCAATTTCAGACGCATAAAAAAGCACGGTATCGCCACCTTTAATATTCTTCTTATCGGGTGCTGAAAACCCACTCTTTTTACTTGTAAAACAAAATGGGATTTAATTCCCCCCCCCCCGTACTTTTGAGGACACAATTAACTGTCGTCAATCTGACGTACAGGCGTACGCAAATGTGACCAATTGACTTTTTCATCGATTGCTATGAAAGATTTGACGCTCTTTCGACCTTGGTTGTCAAAAACTTCAACCTCTCAATAGTTTTCAAGTTACAATTGAAAATATAAGATGTGAGTCAAAAAAGCCGTGGTCAGTTAATTTTGTTTCTTCTCTCCTGAAAAGTTGCAAAAATCGACTTAGTATGTCAGATGGACGACGAAATGATATCCAATGTGTTAAAGATTACGTTCCAAAACCGACATTTAATATGTTTAAAACTTGGGGTGCAATTCAGAGAAGCTTTCCTTGAGATCTCCTTGACTTGGCTTAAGTATCTCTCAAGCCGAATCGAATCGAGTTAGAAAAAGTAAAATTTAGATACGCTCCCCCCCCCTCCAAATTGAATAAAGAAAAATATTGAGTGTACTTGAGATTTGCCTTGAGCTCACTGTATACTGTACGTTTCCGGAGCGTCTCTGAATTGAAAATTCGTCTCTTGAAAATCTCTTGAAACTTCCTCGGGAAATATCAAGACGTTTTGGCTTAAGGGTTCAAGTCTAAGGTATAAGTCAAATATATTTCAAGTAAAGTCTCTGAATTGCACCTTTTGACTCTAAATAGGGCCGCAAGGTCAGAGGAGTCCACCTTGCTCGATTATCCTCGATTTATTGAAATAGGTCTGATCGATAAGATTATAAACCATTGATAAAAATGATTTAAATATGGGTTTCCAAATGCTGTACTACCATGCTAAAATCATACAAACCTTTATACTAAAATCATACAAATAATCGAGTATTGCTCTGTTGGCTAATAAACATATAGGTTTGGCGAGTAAACTCGATTATTCGTGGAATATCGATCTTTACACTATTTTGTTTAGAATCTTACGAGTGCGACAGTAGCGGCTGATGTAATTTAGCAACCATGTTTATTTTCTATTTAAACCTATGCAAAAGTATCGATATCTTGCGGTTACGGATACATCACACAAATTTGATTGTTTTACCTACGTTTAAATGAAGATAATACATTGCCTTGTTGCACGAGCCATATAACTGAAGAGCGAGTGCGAGCGACTCACAGGGACGCTAAAAAAAAGCGTGGGTAAGCAGAGCACGGCGCGGCGCGGCGGAGATGAAGATTAAGGGTGGGCAAGAAGATCTTCAGCAAGAAACAAGTGGAGGGATGCGAGATTCGAACCGGTTCCTCAGCGGACCTTGCCACGGGTCTAGAAGGGTTAAGCAGGTGACCTTGTAACCTCTCTCACGATTATTGCTGGTACATAGAAGAGGGTGACCGCGAGCCGAGACATGAGAGATAGGTATTCTTCAAACGGTTGCCAAATGTTGGTAAAAAATATTAAAAATAAAAGTCAGAATTAAATAGAAAGTGGGTGAATCCCCCCCCCCCTCCTCCAGTAATTGCGACGTATAGTTGGATCTCTTTCATGGAAGGTACTATGGACAAAAGGAGCTCTCATTGAACTTTTAGATGTTTATTTTACGATTTGGCAACACCGTAGAATTGAATTCCTCCATCTCCCGAATTTTCGTTGTCCAAATCGTTTTGCGTAAGAGGTGAGCAAGTAAAGGGGTCATCGTTGGGGCAGTTGATTTTGAACTCTTGGTCGGCGTAGATTAAGATTAGGTGGAGACCAAGAAAGCCAGACTTTGTCGGAGTGAATTGAAAAAAAATATTACAGAAGTTGTGAGCATCTAAGACCTCCAGCCTGATTTCTGTTGATAAATAAGTAAGTTCGTTTGAGTTTCAGCGATGCGCCAAACAGATTCTGCTTACAGCTTCTTAAAATTTCCATGGCTTTCTTTTTACACGCTTTGCACGTGAATACATAGGTGCTTTACTTGCTTGATAATAGGTGCTTCTTTATGAATTTTGATTTTTCTTTCCCTACCTTGTTACACTCAAAATAAAAATCTATCGAATTGCAAAATGGAAAAAAAAAGAGAAAAAAACACTGAAAAACCGTTCCTCACGATTTTGATTTTAACAGACAATTTTCATTGAAGTCAGGCTTTCAGGAAATCAAAACAATTATTTCTGAATTAAAACTAGCGATTTATCGAAAAAGACCATTGTAAAAAAAATACAGCGTTTCAATAAAAGTATACATATTGTACCTTCAAATAAATATGATGTTGCCTCCTTTTTTCCCCGCCACAATAATACTTTTGCGATTCATTCAATCACTTGATGACTCTATTTTTCCTTTCTTACACAATCCCTTAATCTAGGAGGAGTTTGGAGCTTGTTGCTTCACTTTTTGCATTTCATTTTTCACGATTTTTTTTTTTTTTTTGTCATTGTTTTTTGCAATTTTGTTTTTTTAAATGACTTTTGCGCAATATCATACTGACAACGTGTGTGCGTAAAAAACCAAATTCACCAATTCTATTTAATGTAGCTCTTTTTTAAGAATAGTGTGCGTAAGATAAGATTGCTGGCTTGGAACTTACCTCTTTGGTTCAACTCGCCCTGGGTTTCTCTATCCTCTTGAATAATACTGATCGAAAAAAAAATCTCGAAAAATACTGATTTACTTTAAAAGAAGAAAAAAAAAATATCTTGTTCACCTCCAAATTAACTCGTGCTTTTTAAAAAGAATCCCCGATAGTCAAAAATTAAACACAAAAAATATAAAAAAATCAAACAAAAAAATTCAAAAAATAAAACAAAACAAACGCTAATTTAAATGTAAACCAAAACAGATTTAGATAAAGTGCGATTGTGTTTTTTGAGTGTTTACGAGATTTTGAATTGGGTTCGAAACGGCTTCTTTCATTGTGAATCAATATAGGAAATGTAAGAGGTTTAATCGATCCATCGAAAATTATGGCAGTCAGTATCGGGAAGAAGAATCCGTGATAATTATATCAAATGCGGTTCAATTGAAATGCCAATAAAATTGAACCAAGCTCTTCAAAAGGGAACCAACAGCTATGAGTTTCCTACATGCAGTTGGTTCCCTCCTGCAGAACTCTGTGTGATTGTAAGTCCGAATTCTAGGACAGTAACTCATGCATCAAGTTTTCCGATCCCTTATTGAAACACCGCATTGACCCGAGACATCAAATTTCTTGCGAACATCACGATAAAAATACAAATTAGGATTATTAATTTTATATCAATAAATGTAAAGATGACTACAAGACAAATGAAAACTTGATGATGCTACTAACTTGAAACAAGTATATTTTCTGTTCTTATTAGCAATGCATATTATTAAACCATTTCGAAGGCAAGAAAGTCGAGTTTTCCATGTCCTGACAATTTTATTACGCGATCTCAGTCCTTTTATTATACACTGATTTCATTTCATTGTTAGGATCGAGAAAATGTATTTTTTTTATCTTCGTAACGAATGTTTTTTTTTTTTGTTTTTTTTTTGTTTTTGTTTTTTTTTTTTTTAAGCCAACTGAATCACTGATTGATGTTTGAGTATTAAGATGTAATTAAATACCAGTATATAAAAAATGGGGCTTACTACCTCACAGAAAAAATAAATAAATAATAAGTTTAAAATTCATAGAATACTTTAAATTATATTAGACGTATGGTTTCATGTCAATGGCGTTGGTTGTGCTAGGGTCTGACTTCTGGTGTATTTTATTAGTAAGTAAAATGAAAGTAGGTACTCAGCAAGCTGAAAAAATCAAGGATGCTTTCCCTTTCCAACTAGGTTCTGCAATTTTGGAGATACGATTTAGGCCCAAAATACATTGATTTAATCGAGAGTTCCGCGTTGTATCGTCTCAGCACAAATGCATATTTGAGAAATTTACACGAGTTTGTTTAAGTCAATTTTCACTATTATCTACCTGCCTAGATCAAAGTCACCTTTGTTCTCAGTTCAGCAAGTATTTTGTTTTGTTTTTTTTCTCTCAATATAAAAAAAAAAAATAAATAAATAAAACTTCTGATGTTTCTGTAATAAGCTGGCGTTAGTACCATAACTTGTATTACAAAGAACCTTGACAAAAATAGCAGAACTCCATTGGCGGCTCGTGTAATTTGGCAACAATGTTTTCCCTCCATTTGAATGTATGAAAAACAATCGATTGCAGGTGAAACGCTGCTTTACTAACGAATCGATTGCTTTATATAGAATCAAATGGAGAGAAAACATTGTTGCCAAATTGCACGAGCCGCCGAGCCGCTGCAGAACTCCTCTGGTTGACGTACGGAAAAAATGTCTCGTTGTCATTATGGAATGTACTTACCCTTGAATCCATCAGTGAGATTCAATTGCAGCCACGATAAAAAAGTCACCGATCGATCGCATCAGCTGGCAGAAACGTGCATCGTAAAAAAAAAAAAAAAATCATAACATGATTTAATAAAGCGCGTTGTCCATCAAGAATTTTAATTAGTTACTCAATTTAGTTTTTTAAACTTATTTTTGTTTCCTTATCAATAAAATGAGGCTCATGAGTAACACTGGACAGAGACGCCTCAAAAATTGAATGCTGACTGTGAGTTCGTATTCATTGCGAAGTCATTGGAGAAATATGCATCTCAATCCTCCAGGGCTGTATTTTTTTTGTTTTTTGTTTTTTGTTCTGTTTTTTTGTTTTTTTTGTTTTTGTTTTTTTTTTGTTTTTTTTGTTTTTTTTTTTTTGCACGGTTGCTTCCCCTTTTTTCTTACTTTACCGCTCACTCCCACCCTTCGTCCAATTTTTGCAGAGGACCCAAGCGTTCGTGTTCGTCCATTCTTCAAGCCCGAGATGAGAAGAATACCTTATACTTCTCCGCCGAGTCCTTGGACTACAGTTTCCCCCTTTTTTCATTTTATTCTTTATATGCATCATTTTTTTTTTTTTTTTTTTTTTTCCACTTTTTATTTTACTTCCCGGGGCGTGCCAACAGGTGAAGAGGACGAGCAGACGGTAGCGTTCTAGAATTCACCCGTTCACTGCATCCGTGCAGAAGAGATTACATCATCCTGTGATGTAGTATATCTATGCCTATTGAAAATCACTGCTATTCATAATCTTTTCTGCATCGAGACAATAAAGGGATGAATTCTAGAATACTCCCGACGCGTGAGTGGAATGAGAAGCGGACAGGCGGACACGTGACCAATTTAGACCAACCCATCTTTAAACTCGTCCCGAATCAGAAAAGGGGAGAGCGCAGTTCAAGCGGTCACATACCGCCTCGCACGCTTCCACAGTGTACCTGTTACCTGTTACCTGTCCCTTGCCGTGAAACCGGTTTCCCAATCCAGGTCGAGCGTACTCCACCGCTTTGAAACTACCTACTCGCAAGCATGGCGTATGGCACCTTGCACAGGCCTCTTCCCGACTTGATTCGGGACACGCGCCCACCAGTCCCATTGAAAGCCGCCCCTCTTCGACCTTTCGCTGAGTAAAGGCCAAAGTTAGGGTTAAAATGGGCACTATGGTGTTTGACTAAAATGATACCTTTCCGGATGAATAATTGTGACTCGTCGTATTCGTTGCTCATTTATATTATTTTCGTTAGTTTTAATTTTTTTTTATCATTTTTTAGAGATCCCCCCCTCTCCTTCAGTTATTTGATATAGCCATCCACCTTAACCCTTTACTGCATGATTTTTTTTTTTTCAATAAATTTTTTTTTTTTTTTTTTTTTTTTTTCAGTACAATTTTGATCCTTGAGACAGGGAAAAATAGTGAAAAAATTCTTTCCATTATAATTCAATGGTAAAGAGCCTGAATATTAATTGTTCCAAATATGGCCTTACCCGCATTTAGGTATCCATGCAACTGAAAATAAAGTTTTCAGGCTAAAAAAAAAAAAAAAAAAAAAATTAAAGTAGTAAAAAATAAGTTAGTAAGTTTCAATAGTTGTTTTTTTTGTATATGGTACCCCTGCGTTACTCCAAAACATAACAATGAAAATCGGAAATCTCTATCAGATTTTCAGTAAGCTATTTTCAACCACTCTGCACGTTCTCTATCCTGTGCTGCGCGCTCTGGGACAAAATCGACAATTCTTACTCGCTTAGTATCTGTTCCACATGTGACCCACCATGCAGCGACAGTACAACTCAAGTCCCCTACTTTTAGATAAGGCTTCAAAGTAATTGTTCCAGATCTGGGCTCATCTGCAGTTAAGGGTTAAGATTTTGTCTTCAAAGGCATGACGAGTTTGTGCTCATCATATTTTTGCAATCTATTTTGTCATTATGTCTTCTGAGTTAGGTTTAAAATTCGTTAATTGTTTATCTCTATACTATTGCATGTTATCAATCATTTTCTCAATTTATTGATGATGAATGATCAGCAACTACGGGGTGATAATCAGATGAGGGGGGATAAGTTATTTTTAACTCGTCATTCTTTATTATTATTCAAATTAACGATTTCAAAATTTAAGAATTATTTTTTATTCAATTCGAAAAATTCATGGTGGTTAAATAGGAAATAAAATTTAATTACGAAACAGTAATAAAATTCACAAATGAATAAAAAAAAAAAAAAAAAAAATTGTTGGCAACTAATTGAGATGAAGAGAAGAATCTAGGTATGAAAACAAAATCAGAATTATTGCGATTATAATATACAATCATCCTGATTATAGATGTAAATCAATCAACATTGAAGGGCTGCTCAAAAAGATGGAAAATACAATGGATAAAATCTACAGTACAGTGACGAAGCGTGAAATTTGGCAACAATGTATTTTCTTAATTTAAATTCACCAAAAAATCGAACGTTCCAGTCATCGGCGATATCCAGGCATTTCGACCTTTCTAATGCGTTTAGATGGGGAAAGGGAACGTTGCCAAATCGCACGCCTCGTCACTGCTACAGTACTATTTTATTAATTTTTTAAAGTTTCGTTGTTTTTAACTGTGCGCCTTGTATAATTCAAATTCGTAATTAAACTGAATCCATTCAAAGTAAACTTACACTCTGATAGCTTCTCCGCTTTCCATCCATTCTTTGGTGTGTTTAAGAAGGGAAAAAAATAACGGATTTATACTCAGACAGGTTTTTGAGCAACCCTTCTTACCATTAGCGCAACGATAAATTCTCTCTCTCTCTCTCTCTCTCTCTCTCTCTCTCTCTCTCTCTCTCTCTCTCTCTCTCTCTCTCTCTCTCTCTCTCTCTCTCTCTCTCTCTCTCTCTCTCTCTCTCTGTCCTTTCTCTTTTGGAACATGTATGTTAAAGAAGGACAGGCAAGAGGATAAAACCTCTTTCTATCCTTTCTCTACTCACACATTCAAAGGGCGATTGAGAGAGATGAAAGAGATCCTCGTCTTCTTGCTTGTCTTGAACGACTCAACAGACGAGACGGTTTTATTAGTGACGTCACAACGGTACATGGTCTTGACTCCCCATACTTTACTTACCCTCATTCTGGGGGTGGAAAAGGTTTCATAGTAAGTAATGGTAAGGATAGAGGGTCTGTTGCGAATGAAATACATCAATGCCAGTATTTTTTCTTTCAATGCATGGTCACAAATCTTATTATTATTAAACTAACCGTGTACTTTTTTGTTGCTTTATCTGTCTGAAATGAAAAATAATTTTAAAGAGAGGCTTTCCAAGGAGCAATGTGGTAATGAAATTTGCTCTCCTAGGGTGACACTTATTTGGGCGTTTTTGCACTTTTTTTCAAAATTTCAACGATTGACCCCGCCAAACAGTGCCACTAGGTGAAAAAAAAATCTCCGTAAAATTTCAGCCCGATCGGACCAATTTTAGAGGTCGCGCTGGAACGTCAAAGTTTGTTGAAAATTGCGATTTTCGTGAAAAAATGCTTAAATTTTCCCTAATTTTTATCATTTTCGAAAATTTGGCAACACTGTAGAGATTTTTATCGTTTACTACTGGCAGTCGTAAACGATAAAAATCTCTACAGTGTTGCCAAATTTTCGAAAATGATAAAAATTAGGGAAAATTTAAGCATTTTTCACGAAAATCGCAATTTTCAACAAACTTTGACGCTCCAGCGCGACCTCTAAAATTGGTCCGATCGGGCTGAAATTTTACGGAGATTTTTTTTTCACCTAGTGGCACTGTTTGGCGGGGTCAATCGTTGAAATTTGAAAACTTCGAAAATAAGTGTCACCCTATTGCTCTCCGTTTACATCAAATAGTTCAATGGCTCGTTTTAAACGTGATTCTATTAGAATTTTTTTTTTTTTATCGATCAATTGGAACAATCTAGAGTTCGTTTGTTTTACTGAAATAAGACGCGGTTTCAAATGGGATGATTTAAACACAGGGGAACCATAGCTTGAGAAGTTTTCAGTTCAAATCTCATCTCTGAAGTTCACCCCGCATCCTTGGTCATTTAAGGACACTGTAAAGAAAAAAAAAAAAAAAAAAAATTGGTGCCCTACTAATTATTAATGTTGCGCAATCAAATTAATTAATTGGTCGAATTCGCCCAAAAAAGAGGTACTTCAACAAATAATTGGTAACTGGTATCAATTATATTGGGTAAGTGCAACCAATAGAATTTGGTGTACCCGGTAGTAGTTTAATAGTTGGAGTACCTAATTTATGGGTAAGCACAACCAATAAATTTGCAGCCCAAGTTTGCCAAAAAATTAGTAGGGGAACCATTTTTTTTTTCAAAGGAGAAACTCAAAGTTGGAGCTAAAAGGGTACATTTTCATTGATCACAGATCAAGATAAAAATATTGATCAATCGATTAATACTTGAGATTGTAATAATTTCAGATATCATCTCAAGTTTCTCTCAAATAGGACTTTGGATCGTCACGAATTTTTGAAATGGCCCTCTGGAAGCCTAACGATCCTGTTTGTTTTTTTTTTGTTTTTTTTTTTTTTTGTTTTTTTTTTTTTTATGCCAAATTTGCAATATTGATCGTTCATTATTTGACCGATTTTTTTACTCTCGAGGATAAGGCGAGAGCGGTCGGGGTTTGGTCTCTCTCTCCAGCTGTTTAAAAACATGCGTTAGAAAAGGATAGCAGAGGAGGCCATCACGTGCCACTAACCCCTATCTCCGTCCTTTTCTAACGCACGCGTTCTAATGGGAGGCGAGTGAAATGCGGCATAGTTGCCAGATTTGGTCAAAATGCTACCAGAATTCCCATTAAAATTAATACAAAAGTTTGTGATTTTTTGGCCTGATCTGTCAAATGAGAGCGGCATGGAATTGCGGGTCTCCTCGTCCTTGCAAAGTCTTATTTTGATTTGGTTTGGGACGCGCTATTTTTCTACACATCTGACCTTAATGATTAGATTCATTTTTGCTTTACTACCCTGTATTGGACACTATCCCCTCCAAATCGTTCAAAATCAGTAAAAAAAAAAAAAAAACAAGAAAAATGCATAATTTTTATCGTATGCTTATATGTTTTCCATCCTCCTCACGATGACCGAAGCCGTCTCATCGATATCAATGTATTCACGTCTGCCTCTTTCAATTGTTTTCTTCCCATCTGGCGATACTTTAATTATTATTATTATTTTTAAATTAAATGATGGTTTTAATTAATCGTTAAATATATAATATGTAAATTGAAACTGGGGAAAAAGGAAGGTTCTGAATACAGTTTATCTGAGGTAAACTCAGTTGTTCTAATGTAATGCCTCAGTATTGATTAATCCTTGATAAATCAAATTCGTCCGGCTCAAATATTTTGAAAATCATTCCTGCCGGCTACAACCTGAGGTTTTGCACCAAAATTAGTTGAGAGCTAGCATAAATGGAGGGTAAATTTCAGCACTCTCTTATGGAAAGTCCCCCAACTCTTCTTATGGAAAGTCCCCCCCCCCCCCGTCTTGGAAAATAATTGGGAGCCTTTTGCTGAAAGAGTCTGCGCCAGTCTTGCAAGTAATTTTTCACAGTAAAAAAATGTGAAACAAGAGTTTCAGAGCATAGTGATTCAATTTTTGATCCAGTGAAGACCTTCAAACACTGCGCGTGAAACGCGCCGGCAAACAAAAAAGCGCTCCGGTGGACACTGTAACCCCATCTGTAGGGATTTTAACGAAGTAACGACAAAGTGGTCTCCCACAGCTAGCGAGACTGGTGGTCAAACTTTGAACTCGGACGTTCGATCTACCCCTCAAGATTTCACCCTCTCCATAGTACCAAAGCATAACTCCTTTTGCGGGTCTACACGCTTTCCTGGGGTGGAAATCATTTGTGAAGGTGGGTTCAATATCTATAAGAAAATTGTACCCGTTCATTCACATAAACATATGGATAGCCCTCCGTGCCCTTCCAAAAAAAAATCATAGCGTCAGATTTTAAAGCAATTTTCGTACATCGCAAAAATTGTTCTCATTATACACGGAAAAAAAAGATTAGTGAAAATAACCATACGGATACCTGATTCTGGCACCTGCTAGAAGTTATGGTAAACTTGGCCAGAAGTATGGTACATTTACCGATACTTTGAATAAATTCGACATGCAATCAGGTAACATCACCTAGTACCTAGTCAAAACATAGTATACTTCTGGTTAACATTACCATAACATCTAGCAGGTGCCAAAATCAGATATCCGTATGGTTATTTGCACCGTAGTTTTTTTTTCCGTGTATAAATATGAAGTAGTCAAAATCTGGCAAGAAAAAAATTTAGCGCAATGGTTTTATCACAGAATAATACAATCAGAACGGAAACTCCCATAAGAGCCAATGGAAGCGTTTGGAATTTAACAGCACCACTAGGCAACGCTGTGGTCCTATATCCCAGCATGGCGGACGTGTGTGATTTGTGTTGAAACTCATTTATTTCTGAAAATTCTGGAAAGTAATCTTACGTTTCCGGCCTCACTTTTATTCTAATGGCATTTCAGAATGAAAATTTCGCGGATCATGTCCAATTTTTTTTTTCTTTTTTTCTCGCGAGAATCCAGATGTAAACAATAAACATCCTATATCCCAACATGGCGGACGCGCAATGAATTTCCTTCAAAATCCGACAGAGTTTCCGTTCTGATTCTGCGGTTTTATCTAACGACGATAGTCTTTTGATGCTTCGTTTTTTTTTTTGTCAAGAAATAGAGGTATCCAAACAAATTTTCCCATTAGGATGTCTCAGTTGTAAGCGCTTTTAAACCTTTTAAAACAAAAACACAAACAAAAACAAAATAAAAAACAAAAAATTACGGAAAAACTACTGGATATAAACTTGAAAATACCATGTAATCTCACCTGAGATAGAATTATCTGGTAAAGTACTCGTAATTGACAAGCTCTCACCTTCGCGGTTGTAGTTTATCGCTCATTTTAGTAGCTTGCAAAGAAAGGATTCGCAAATCGGAGTCGAAATAACAGAAATTCTTCTTTTGGTCGTAGTGATTTTCCGAGCATTAGACGAGCATCGTCCATTAATGCAATCTCTTCCCCAAATTTTTTGAAGTTTTTATTTTTGAAAACTTATTCGTATTCTTACAGGTTTTAGTCTTGAATTCGATGGAAAACCTTCTCTCGATTGATTATAGAATCCTCTCAACCTAAACTAACGAGTCGTAATTTTTAAAAGAGTTGTACACTTTTTTAGATCTAAATGTCATTTTCAAAGTCATAACCAGTCATAACAGTTCGATCTTAAAATCGTTATTTGTTCCGCCAAATAAATAAAAGTTCCATCTGTGTAGCTCAATACTGGTGACTTTGAAATTGGTAATTCATTCCTCAACTCTGGGAACAAAATAATTTAGTAATTAAATTTTTTTCGAACTTATCAAAGTTTGGTCTAGGAAGATTGGACGTGCAACAATTGTTGGAGTTTATTGTTTCAACATTCAAGCTTGGACCGTTTAACTAGAAAGCAAACGACTACAGAGCTCCATGCTATATTAAACACATTGAAAATGAGCCGTCCCGGTCTTGCAATAGTAGTAAAGGTCCAAAATCCTGATTTTGAGAATGTCGCACTTGAAGTTGTTGACTAACTGTAAGTGACGGGAGGATACAGTAATGTGTCCTTCCTTTCTCTCCGGCCATTTGAACTTATGAATGAGAAAAGGATAACAGAGGCCCTACTTTAGCCTCTATGTCCGTCTTTTTCGAATGCACGAGTTTAACACTTGTAAAATAATGTTTCGTCGAGAGCCTTCAATTACCGGGATAGGCAAAATGAACATAGCGGAATACGAATATTTAACTACCCACTTAATTTGAGTGGTATATGTATAACTTTGATTTTTTCTGGTAACCTGAACCTGGCAGTAAAAAAGTTAACATTTGTAAAATAATGCTTCGTCGAGAGCCTTCAATTACCGGGATAGGCAAATGAACACAGTGGAGTACGAATATTTAACTATCCACTGAATTCGAGCGGGTTATAACTTTGATTTATGCTGGTAACCTGAACCTGGCAGTAAAAAGGTTAACACTTGTAAAATAATTTTTCGTCGAGAGCCTTCAATTACCAGGTTAGGCAAAATGAACACCGCGGAGTACGAATATTTAACTACCCACTGAATTCGAGCGAGTTATACGTTTTTTCTTCTGGTATCCTGAACCTGGTAGTAGAAAGGTATAACGGGAGGAGAGAGAGAGAGAGAGAGAGAGAGAGAGAGAGAGAGAGAGAGAGAGAGAGAGAGAGAGAGAGAGAGAGGGAGAGAGAGATAAATTCCTGTTTCCGCCAATGGATTGAGTTGTTGATTGTTGTTAAGAGTCAATGTATTCTTCAACATAAATGCAGTGGTTTATAATCACAGTGAGAGCTGTTTACTTTTCAAAATTTTGCCGTATGAATAAAATCTGAAATATCTTAATTTAAGTTAATAACTCGCATTTTCAAAATATAGACTTGTAAATACCGCACTCCTGCTCGGAGCTGCTCAAATATGACAACTCATAATCTTTTCTGCACTAGAGCAACGGTTCGGTGAATTCTAGCTTATGCTCACAAAATGTCATCAGGCGACCGAGGGCGCGCATGTACATACACATTTTGTTGACGGTGGCAAAACCAATGAACGAACGAAAATGGACAAAAGTTCGCAAATCAATGCAGCGGTGGTGAACCAAGCTCCGACCACAATTGACGTTGTTCAGACGCGGAAAATAGTTAAATAGACATACGTCTAATAGTCCAACGGTTGAATGCTCGAAAGCTCGAAAGCTCTGATAGACGCACGTTTGCCATTTTGGCCGATTATTTTATACTTGCGAATACATTTTCAGTTTGCACCCGAGCTTTAACCTCATGTATGATTCTCTCCTATCACATATTCCATTCGCCCCCAACAGATTTCCATTTGCGTGAATATATGTTGCCTCTCCCCGGACTGTATTAGGTGCTCGACGGAAGTTGTACTATTAGCTCTAATTAAAAATAATTTAGAACTGATTACGTAAGGGTGTTTCTTACTTCAAGAGGTTTTAAATAATTACAGAAGTTACAATTAAAGTATGTCAGTCATAATGCCTTAGATTTTGGCTCCGGTTAGGCCACCCGCAATGCTTGAATTCATTGTGATAAGTAATGCGGGTGGCCTACATAAGCCAAAATCTAAGGCGTCAACTGCCATTATTTAATTCGCCGACTGTGCAATGGGTCTGTGGCGTAGCCCGCGTAGCGTGTGGTTTTGCTACGTTGCATTTTGTACAATTAAACCCCATGTAAAATATCGAATTCGAGGATTTTCGCCCAACACCAATCGTTCGATATTTTTAACCTCTTAAGGACCTATCCCGAGTATACTCGTCTTCCCCCTCTAGTCTATTTCACATCGTTCCAGTATCATGATTCCAAATAAACGCGATTATCGATTAAAACACTTATACAATAAAATTTGTCTTCAAGCGCCTTCAATTTATTGTATAGGCCATTCCAACTCCCCCGAGTACGAACAGTTAACTACCTTTCTTAAATAAATGGAAGAGAGGCGTTCTGTTGAACAAACCTGGTCTGTAAAGGGTTAATAAGTTCCAATTAACGAAACACAACGCTGCCAAATTGCACGCTACGCCACTGCAATGGGTCTGTTCCAAACTTTTGCTACAGCTGTGGAGGATCTTCTTTGAAGTAATATCACTTGAAAATAATGTTGGGGCATCAAAAAGTTCCGAAGTTGACTCGAAAACAGATTACATTATTTTTTAAAGATTCCAAAATGGCGGTCAAATGGGCGGCTCACAATGACTGAGTCCTATCTTATCGCATATTACTAGGAAAAGTGATTCATCGTAAAGAAAGTTGCAAAATATTTGGTGGGACTATCCCATTGTGCTCATTTGACGGCAGTCTTGAATTTCTCTGAAAACGTTTTCTAATGGTTTCATGCGTTGTTTTTGATACTTTTTGATGTTTTCACTGTGATTTTCACAGGATGCGGCGTCGAAATAGAATCTTCATAACTCTGTGGAAAAATTTTGCGTAGGTTCTGGTTCGTTAAGTACGTATAAATACTTACTTTGGTTAATTTATGTATTCAGGTAATCATAAGCGGCGCGGCGGTTGTCTCGCAGGCCCAGTCAGAAAACACACGTAGGAGGTGGGGTGGGAGGGTAGACTTTTCCTCTTAGTTTATACGAAAAAGCCCATTTCTGCGCTTTTCAGGATTTAGTCATTCTGAGAAAAGCTTGCTGAAAAAGAAAACAAAAACAAAAAAAAACCTTGAACTAGTTTCTCTTAAATATTTTTGCTTCTTATAAATGTCTCGTTGAGATTTAACATATTTGCCATTAATGAACTCACTCATCTAATTTTATTGATTATTATATATTAGATAAGCATATTATAATGACCTAAGGGTAGGGCGGAAAAATTATTCCCAAGCAACCGAACTTCGAATATAAATACGTAGTGTAACCTGAAACATGGGCGGCGCGTGGGGTCAAAAAGTGGGGGGGCTAAAAATCAACAGCTTTTTTTTTCTTTCTTTCTTGTTTTCTTTTTCTTTCTTTCTCCTAAAAATAAACGAAAATTACTACTACTTTCTTTTTTCTTTCTTTCTTCACCTTTTTCAAAATAAAGTTTGGCGCAGGCGGGTGGGGGATAAATAACCATTTTTTCTTTTGGAACATTTGTAATTTTGACTTGAAAGGGGCTAAAATTTAAAAATACTGAAAATTTGGACTACATAGACACACTTGAAACAATTTGGTTAGGAAAATTTTTGAAGAATATAAACAAAAGGTGACAGTCTCGTTTCCTTAGTAACTTCTGAATGAAGCAGACAGATGGCGATGAGAAATTGATAACGTTTTTTCATTCTTCTTTTTCTTTCTTTTTCCTTTTTCCCTTTTTTCCTTTTTTTTCTTTTTTTCTCGTTCAAAAATTTGTTTAGCCCCTCGTTCCCAAAAAAGTGGGGGGGGGGCTATAGCCTCAATAGCCCCTTATACGCGCCACCTATGACCTGAAACGTGATAAACGTGGCATTTGCGTGGTTCCATTCACACTGCCAACGTATAACAGCCAGCAAATAATGATGCATAAAAATCCTTCAATTCAAAACGATACAACTTATCGTACACGCTTGGACGACGCACACAACGCGAGAGCCGCGCCCTCGTGTGTAGTGGCTCCCTCCAAACCACGACGCGAACGCGATGCGGCGCTAACGGTAAATGTCAAGTTCAAAACGAACCACTTATAAAGAAACAATATCATCCTTCAATTCTCCATGATACAATTTTTCGTGCACGCGCGTTTTATCAAAAGCTTATCTCCGTTACATATCTGCACGGCGCTAGTAAGCGACGTTTGTCGGATGACTTGATATATCGCGCTCTCTCTCCGTTTTGATGACAACGCTTCCAATATTGACTCGATAAAAAGGGAGAAAGCTTTACCTGTATATTGATTTATCGATAGCGACACTTAATTCCCGATTCGTAACCTGTGCTAAATTTCGAAATCGCGCCGGTACTTTCCGATTCTTACATGCAAGCGCAAAGCTCTATTTACATAATTGACTTTGATAAATTATGCCCGTTTAAGTATGTATTGCGTTCGGGAGGTAATTTTAGACGGCACAGCGCCACGCTTTTATCAGCGGATATCCACCCGCCTTTTGGCTCTATCCGATGCAGAGGTGTACCATTCTCGCGGTGGATATCAGAAACTGTTCAAATACTGGATTTTACTTGTACCGCTGTTTGTTTTATCTGAACAATCGATACCGATGCGCCCCCGCTTTTCATGAAACTTACTTGTTTTTTGGGGCTTACCTTTTCCTAAATTTTGATAACACGCGCTTCTCCCTTATTTCCCCGCCATCATTTTCAACCTCCTAAGTTCAAAAGTTTCGTAGCGTTCAAACCACTAATAGTTTTCATCGGTCTAGTCTGAGATAAAACTATACACAATACGGGTGCATTGACGGATCCAATCGATTGTCATTTTCTCTTTCTATCTATTCCAACGCGAATGTTAGAGAAGGACAGAAAAAGGGGAAGAAAGTCACATGAATGCCTCTCAAACATGTCCTTTTCTAACACCTGCATTCTAATGAGGAAATAGAGGAGAGGGAAAGTTCCTAGTAGGTCCGCTGGTGAAAGGGTATTCGATAGACCTTCAGCTTAGTGTTACACTAACGCTAGTCACACTACTCAATCAATGTGCATGAATATATCGATTATGTTAACGGTCCAACAGAATAGTAGTTGGACGAGGAAGAAAAAACTAGATCATCAGGCACTCTAAATTTCCCCAAGCGATATAAATGATGAGCCCTCTATGATTAAAATTCCGTCAAAAAACAAATTTTTTTCGAATATTTTAGTGTTATTCTGGCCGGTTTTTTTTGTCATTGTTATTGTGTTTAGTATTTGACAGACCGTTACCGCGCCGAGCCCGGTTGCCCGTTTATCATGTCGTTTAATTTCCAAAAAATAAGAAGTGAACGGAATAAGGACCTAATTGTGATAAATAATCATAAGTTTTGTTTTCATAAGCTGTTTGCAGATGGCAATAAACGTTTTTTTTTTACGACTTTTTTTTTAAAACGAATTTTAAGACTTTAGTTTTTTTCTTAAATTTTTTTTGACGCACCGGGGTCCATACATCCGTACAGTGAATTTTAAGACTTAAGTTTTTTTATTTAAATTTTTTTTGACGCACCGGGCTCCATACCAGAGTTGGGCAACCGAATAATCAGAAATAATGAAATGACTCCGGCAACACTGAAAACTGGGTTTGCTACTTGAGTTGAGGAAAGGAAAACACACGGAAGGTATAGGTCAATTGTAGAATTATTCGTCGAATAATTCGATTGACTCCGCGTTGCCGGACACACCGAATAATTTCCGAATAATTGTATGCCCAACTCTGCTCCATACACCCGTACAGTGAATTTTAAGACTTCAGTTTCCTAATTTTTAAGCGTGCCGTATATATACGGTACGCTTTTTGTTTTCATTTTCATATCTAATATATAGGTTGCATGCTTTGCTTATGGCAAAACCTTGGCGGGAAAGGTTTGAAAAATTAAAAACGTGTTTTCTTAAAACTGGTTTCATTAATCGTTAATTTATTGCTGCAATCCAGGAGGTCTCGGCGTCTATTTTCTTAAAATTGTAAAAGTTTTGGTATTCCTGTTAATTTCAATAAGTTATTAACAACACCCACTGAAGAAACGGCCTCAGCGCACCAATCAACGGCTTAGAGGTTAGGGGCACACCGTGGGCCCGCGTAGTTTCAATACCGGTAGGTTGGTTTGAATTGTTTACCGTTACAAATTGTCCAATTTTGATTTTCATCACGATATTTTGCAAAGTTTGTGGCTATTGGTGATAAATTGTTCGTGTTTCGGCTCGCTGTTATGAAATTGTAAGTTCGGATAGTATAATTCATCGAAGGTTCCGCGTATTTTTCGAGTATTTAAAGTCTTAAGTGAAACTTCTAAGTGATAGTGTTCTGCTGAACATTTCGAGTTCTCATGAGATCAGCCAAGTTTCGAGAGAGCGAATCTTGATTAAGTCGGATAAATTGAGGAGGGGCACTTAATTTTGTTATGTTTGTGGGCTCTTCATTGATCTCATGAGCACTCGAAATGACGAAACGATCAATATTGAACTTCAGTGCTTCGACTAAGGAAGTTCAATGTTGAGGAGTGTGCAAGTGCAGCAAGTGATTCTTGTGTTTCAGAGTGATCTTGGTCTTTCTATTTCTATGTAGTATAATTTGTAGCCATGGTTTTTAAATGCTGTGTGACTGGCTGCAACTCTAATTATCGCAACGGGCCAAGAGTGACGGTATTTAGGTTCCCACGCGACGAAAATTTGAAAGAAAAGTGGCTAAAGAACATCCCTAGGGAAAACTATATTGTCACCGACAGTTCTAGGGTGAGTTTTATACTACGTATATTTTGTCCTACTTCAGGCATTGTCTGCTCAGCAAATTTTTACTTTCATTTCTCTTATGTTACCTGTGCTCATTGGATGGAGGGTTAAAGCGCTATGGAGCGCAATTGGGTGCCTGCGGTTTACCTTCATTTTTCTGGTTTGGTTTGGAATTGTTTCCTTTGATTTTGCCTCACTGATCTGTTCCTTCAAGGTGTAAGGTCTAACAATGTTTGAGATTTTGCAGCGCATGAAGTACTAATTATATATATGAAGATGACAGTTCCTTGTTTATATCAAGGCAGAGAGCAAGTTCATCTTCAGAGTGTTAATTGGGTGCAGCTTATTAATTCTGAGGTGGAGGTTGAGCTCAACCAGTAATCTTTGGCAAATTTTCAGTTTTTATTCCTTTCACGTCAAAATGAGCGATTGTTATTTTTAAACACTCAAACATGAAAAGCCAAAGCTGGCTTCAGGCTTCCAAATCTTACATCTCAATTTTTATGTCTGTCGTTGTAATAAACCACTCCAAATGTATCACTCCACGCCTTCACAAACTTGCATTCCATATTCTATTTCCTCTCATGCAATTCAACGGAATTTCTCTCTCACCCTGCCTACTGGAAAATGTAAACTCCTTACAAATATATCTTGCAACGTTTCTCCTCTACTTACTTACTGCGTTCCAAAAAAAACCTGAAGACTAGGAATTTTGCATACCAACGCCCCTAAACTCTGCTCTCTCTTATCTCATTTCCGTACACTCACCTTCCACTAAATGGCTTCTACCGTTCTTGTTACCCTAATCTGGATCCAGAAACCTGAATCATATCCTCCTATCAACTGAGCTCCCTTTGAACTTGTGTGTGCATGCGTCGTTATTCTCCTGCCTCTAAAAATATAAGTAAGTTAACAGTTTTGTTTACAATACCTTATTTTCATTTCGAGCCTTGCTCTGTTTTTTGGTGAAGTACTGTATGCATGCAACTGGGGGAAAGGAAGAATATTTACTTACTTCAGTAAGTTGAGTTGACCACCCGTAAACAAAAGGAACTCTCTGTTAGAACATAAGTTGATAGCTAAACGCATGAACTTGGTCTTCGCAAAAAATACGGTTCTGGGTTTCATTAATTGACAAAGAACTGTACAGACTGAGGGCAGTCCTCAAGCTTAGACATTATTCACAAATAGGTATTGCTAATCTGAACTTGTTTACACCTGGCCAACTCAGCTAGCTGCTTTTTTCATAAAACTGTATAGATACCTGCGAGAAATAATAGCTTGCTCCATCGCTGCATTATTGCTTTGATTTACTGTGATCAAATGAATTCAGTTGGTAGAATTTCAGTTGAATCATAGGAAGTCATTGCATCAATTAGTTCAAGAAATACGTTAAAAACGATGCAACAAGTCTGTTGAAGGAAGGGAAGAATGGGTACTCCACTGTCAAGAAAATGCTAATTACATTTAGAATGTAGGGAAGGGAACTTGTCAATTTGAAAATCTGAGCTGTAATGGGTACATTTCATGCTGGTAATTCTTTGTTGAAAAATTAAAACACGATTCCCATCCAAATGGAGGTGAACTCTGGAAGCTTTGCTCGATCGGGCATCAATAATTAAAATCTCCAGTAGGACTAATAATTGTATCAATTACCCTCTATAAAAGCCTTGTCTGCTCTCTCCAGCCCAGATTTTAGAATTGACTCGTATTCCTACTGTTATCGTAAAATTTACATTTACTGCAACACCGTCCATTCAGTTTAAGTAGTAGGTCCCTCCACTGTTCAATTCCACCGAACATAACAGAATTCCCGATGGTAAATAATTCTTTCACAACTTACGCATCTCTAGCTTTAAAGGGAACATTCCGACTATTCACGTTTCACACTTTACCCTAGTAATAATCCGCGAAAATTAGAGAAATGCAGATTGAACGATAAGAAAGGTAAAGTTGTTGTTCTCTTGTTCACAGGTTTCGTGTTTATAAGCGGGCCTTCGCTTTCCGCCATGCGACTGCAGCGCTGAGGCCGTTTCTTCAGTGGGTGTTGTTATTAAGCGTCAAAGTCGAATTCCTTTGAACGAGAATTCCATACAGGTCCAGCAACCTAAGTCATTTGTGCCAACCTATGAGTCAAAATTCCAAGGCAGGAGGGGGGTGGAAACATCCTTCACAGAAACCCTCTTTGCCCCTCGGTTTTGGGCTCCACCGGTCACGAGATTTCTTCACGGTTCATTAAGCGGAGAGATTTGTGAATGTGTGGGAGAGAGAGGGTGTTAGAGAGGCTTTGTGTCTCGGATCTCGGAGGGTCTGAGGACTCATAAAAGTGTCAACATCAGTTTGACGACGGTATCGAAAAGAAGTGACGGCGAGGTATTGATGAAGAGCGGGGGGGGGTATAGAAAAGAGAGGGGCTCATTCATATCCTTTAGTAGACCTGTTTAGTGATGACGTCACCATCAAAATAGGTTCCAAACAAATGCTCTATCTCGCTCACTCTCGTTGATTTACCTATAAGAAATCAGATCCAAATTTTCGAACGCATATTCATGCTAGTTAAAGCACAGTTTTCTCAAATTTTATTGCACCATTAGATTCCACGTACCTTAAAGTATTTTTCACTCTAACATAATTCCTAAAAGATCACAAGCGAATTTACAATCACAGTTATACCGAAAGATGTTCTACGTTTTGTCCTCGTCTTACTCACGGTCTCTTATGGGAGTATCACCGCCATGACACTCAATCATTCTAACTTCTCTTCGTATCGAAGCTATTGTTCGAGGTATAACACATGTCGTGATGGTGCTGATGAGCCTATATCCTAGAATGTTGTGCTCATAAGAAACTGTGAGTGTGACAAGGACAAAACATAGGACTTTCTTCGATATAGCTGTGATTGTGCATTGTTGCGCGATGTTTCAAAAAGTTTGTGGTAGCGAGCTCACATTTTATCACTGAGAAAAAAGTGGCTGTTAAAACTGTAAGAATAGAACTATAGATGTGTTTCGTCTTATTTCAATCATAAGACCTATCGTTGCTATAGTCAGCGCTCTTGAATCTACACGAATACCGATTGTCTCTATAAAATTTCGATTATTTTTATGGAAAATAAAGCGCGGGAATATATATCATATCGGAAAATGCATTGAAACAATCGGAAATTTTTATAAGGGACGTGGAACCCAATGGTGTGATAAACACAACTGGTGCAAAGAACTTGTTGTTTACTAGCACTTGTATTTGAAAATTTGGATCGTATTTCATATGGGAAAACCCACGAGAGCGAGTGAGACGGAGCCTTTTTTTGGAACCAATTATTTTCATGACGTCACACTAAACAGGTCTTGGTCATTGGAAACATTTGAAATTCTGGGGGATCGGCAAATTGAAAACCCCTTAATGAGCGTCTATGCAATCAAGGGATTTTTGAGGAAATTTTGGGCGTTTTGTTGAAAAAAGGTTTTTAAAATCCAGAACAAAGGGAGGGGGTTAAAATTCGCATTAATAGCTCTAAAAAGTGAGAGGGGCTGTCGCGTGTCTTCCACCCCTGGACAGCCTCCTCCCTGCGGCTATGGAATTGACTCTGGAATAACTTATTTACCTATCCTAAAAAGTTTCTCGCGTGTACAGTATTTTTTACTGGAAGCCTCTTCAAATTTTGGAAATTATAGGTCCATATGAAACTTTGCTTTTCCAAAACGAAAAATGATATTGACCCACGGCAACAGAAAAAAAAAATCATATTACAATGCGTTATAGGCTTAGTTTTAACTGTAAACTTTCGATACTTTTCAACAAAATAAATGGGGAGAGGGGGAATTAAAATCCACAAACGTCTTAAACCTCCACACCTACTATAATCTATACCCCTAGAATGCTTGACGTGTAAAGGGCACCTGAAATGGTTAGTTCTGTATATTAAAGGATTATTTTTTCATGAATTCGCAAGTGTTCCATTTATACATATTACATATCTACATCGTGACAATCGCAACAAGTGCTGACAGCACCTAAAACGGAAAAAAGAAGAAAAAAACTGATTATTATTTAGAATCACGGCTTTTCCGAAAATGACACTTTTTGACTTCAAAAGAACGCAACCTCATTTTTGATCCCTGAACAAGCCGTTTAAAAGGTGGAGGGATTTAGAAATATCTATTGTCTATACTTTATGTGGGTAAAAAAGATCGAGCCTTATCAAATAATTTTCTCTTTTCAGCTTTCAATGGGTTTGTTGCAAACTTTTGCTACAGCGCTATAGAGTTTTGATTTTTATGTAAAATCGCCTGAAAATTACATTGGCGGCATCAAATAGTCATAAAATCCATTAATAAACCCACAAAACGCATTATAAAGAAAGCCAAAATGGCAGTCGTAAAGCCGAACAATCTCTGCACGCGCATACGACGAACATCAAAGATAGGCGATCCATTTTCCCCTTTTTCGTTGAAAGGGGGGGGAGGGGAAGAAAATATCTCTACAGTCAAACTGTGATTTTAAAAATTTGCATGGTCAAGATGTTGTGTTCTGTGAAGGGTGGCGGGGGGGGGGGGGGGAGCAAAATATCAAGAATATAGGGTGTTTCAAAACTTACTTAAGTGCCAAACTTATGGAGTGTATTTTTGGGGTCAACACATATATAAGGCTTTATTTTCCTACACGAATATGTGCTGCAAATGTTTCTCTTCAGAGCTAGAGCCCTCCAAAGTTTTGAAAACAAAAATCAAAAAACGAACACAAAAAACAACGCCTTTGACTCATCTCCTTATAGATACATCTGATCTTTTATTTTTTTCATCATTTCTCACCAAATCAGCTCAATTGGACAGCACTTGTCACAAAAGAACTGAGTGACATTTTTGATAAAATTGAGTTATTGATTGATAGACCTAGCAATACTCAATCTCGAAGCAACAAGTGCTTCTTCTAATAACAACTATTTCCTCATTGAAGCCTCATTGAAGTCATTGTCCATGTGATGAAATAAAATGAGAACTTGGTTCCTTTTTCTTAAACCTTAATCCGAGTCACGTAAGGAACCAACTCCGACTTGGTTCCTTTTATAGAATTGGGAACGGACTTAAGTCCGGATTAACAGATTTTAAAATATCAACAGTGTAAACCAACTCTGCCGTTTGGTTTCTCTTAGAGATTCGTTTTTCGTGATTATGCCAAACAAAAAGAAGAAAGGAACCAAGTCACTTTAAACGCTAAAAATTAAGTAGGTACCTTTCCTGCATAGGAAATTCCACTTTTCCGGTGTTGAAATGCAAAAACATAACACGGTAGTTGAATGAAATCAAAACGTAAGTAATTCCAAGTTTTTTGTTTAAATGCTAGCTCTTCAACTTTGGACTCAATTTTCTCGAGATCAGCTCCATGTCACATGGTTCCTCTTTGATGAATTATCATTGCTAGCAAAAGCATTAAAGCTGTTCAGACTTTAGTGGCACGCTTTTCCAACACCTGCGTGTTGGAATTTTCCCTGCTTGTTTCACATTATTTTTATTCGGCAGCCATGATAAAGGTTAAGAGAGGGAGAAGGTTTTGAAATTTTGCTTTATGATTGTGAAGCAGAGTTTGGAAACGTTCTGTCCACCGAACCCATTTTCTTCATCCGAGCATCTTATATTTTTTGCCTACCAAACTTACGGTCCGAACTAAACACTCATGACATGGTGAGTTTAGTTTCAGTTTTTATCATCAAACTTGTTGTTGTGCACCCAAAAAATCACGTTCGAGGCACCGTAACTGAGGTCCGACTGTCATTATATATTGACCCGTAAAAAAGCTCTGAGCAGTACTGAAGAAATTAGCGATTCTCCAAGGAGTATAGCTTCTAATTTTCTTTTTCTGTTCTCTTTTCTTTCCTGTTCTCTTTTTCCTATCCTTTTCCATTCCTTTTTTTTCCATTTTCCTTCTCCTTTTCGCTCTTCCCCTTCCTCTTCTCAAAATTTTTGCCCCCCCCCAGCGTCGCGCTCCCCCGCCCGACGGGGTCAGCGAGGCCTTTAGCTACGCCACTGCGAGCAGACCTGTCTTTTTCTTGTTCTTTAAATCGTTGAAAATTTGCAGGGCTCATCAAAACGTCCCCTCTTCTCTTCCCGGGCACCGCCAATGTTATTTAAAATGGGAAAACAGACTTACGAGCAGACCTGTCGTTTTGGTGGGCTTTTAACCGTTGACAAGGCGCAGGGCACATCAAAACGTCCCCTCTGCTCTTCCGGGGCACCGCCAATGTTATTTTAAATGGGAAAACAGACTTACGAGCAGACCTGTCGTTTTGGTGGGCTTTTAACGGTTGACAAGGCGCAGGGTTCACCAAAACGTCCCTTTGCTCTTCCTGTGCACCGCCAATGTTATTTTAAATGGGAAAACAGACTTACGAGCAGGCTTGACATTTTGGTGGGCTTTTAATTTTTGACTGGGCGCAGGGCTCATCAAAACGTCCCCTCTGCTCTTCCGGGGCACCGCCAATGTTATTTTAAATGGGAAAACAGACTTACGAGCAGACCTGTCGTTTTGGTGGGCTTTTAATCGTTGACTAGGCGCAGGGCTCATCAAAACGTCCCCTCTGCTCTTCCGGGGTGCCGCCAATGTTATTTTAAATGGGAAAACAGACTTACGAGCAGACCTGTCACTTTGGAGGGCGTTTAATTGTTGGCAGGGCGCAGGGCTCATCAAAACGTCACCTCTGCTCTTCCCGGACACCGCCAATGTTATTTTAAATGGGAAAACAGACTTACAAGCAGACCTGTCATTTTGGAGGGCGTTTAATTGTTGGCAGGGCGCAGGGCTCATCAAAACGTCCCCTCTGCTCTTCCGGGGCACCTTCAATGTTATTTTAAATGGGAAAACAGACTTACGAGCAGACCTGTCGTTTTGGTGGGCTTTTAATCATTGACTAGGCGCAGGGCTCATCAAAACGTCCCCTCTGCTCTTCCGGGGTGCCGCCAATGTTATTTTAAATGGGAAAACAGACTTACGAGCAGACCTGTCATTTTTGAGGGCGTATAATTGTTGGCAGGGCGCAGGGCTCATCAAAACGTCACCTCTGCTCTTCCCGGGCACCGCCAATGTTATTTTGAATGGGAAAACAGACCAACGAGCAGACCTGTCGTTTTGGTGGACTTTCAACCGGTGACAAGGCGCAGAGCTCATCAAAACGTCCCCTCTGTTCTTCCGGGGCACCTTCAATGTTATTTTAAATGGGAAAACAGACTTACGAGCAGACCTGTCATTTTGGTGGGCTTTTAACGGTTGACAAGGCGCAGGGCTCACCAAAACCTCCCCGTTGCTCTTCCCGGGCACCGCCAATGCTATTTTAAATGGGAAACAGACTTACGAGCAGTTCTGTCATTTTGGTGGGCTTTTAATCGTTGACTAGGCGCAGGGCTCATAAAAACGTCCCTTCTGCCCTTCCCGGACTACGCCTGTGTTATTTTAAATGGGAAAACAGACTTACGAGCAGACCTGTCGTTTTGGTGGGCTTTTAATCGTTGACTTGGCGCAGAGCTCATCAAAACGTCCCCTCTGCTCTCCCCGGGCACCGCCAATGTTATTTTATAGTGAGAAAACAGACTTACGAGCAGTCAGTGGAATAGCTAGCTGAGCGTGTGCTCCCTCCCCCGCCAATTCGAATGCTGCGCCCCTCTTTTTGAAGGAAAAATCGACCGCTTCCGTGGAGCTTCCCCTCCCCCTCAAATCCGCAAAAGTTGGGGAGCCTCTGTCGGAAAAATACCTTTCTTGAAAAATTATTGTAAATTAATGTAGAAAATTTGGTTTATTTATTCACAATTATAAAACTTAAAAAATATATCACTAATCGGAGTAAAGAAAGATCAAGCGCGAAATGTCTTAAAATTGCACCCAAAAAATCGCGCGCGTTTGAGGCACCGTAAAGCTGGGCCCACACTATACCGTCTCCGTCACCGTCTCCGTCACCGTCCCGGGACGGTGACGGAGACGGAGACGGTGGTGCAGCGCACACTATACCGTCCGCGCTTTTTCTGCCCGCCGCCGCGCCGCGCCAGAGAAGTTCTTGCTCTTCAGTTTTCAGTGTCTTCCTTGTGGTTGTCGGAGGAATAATTATTTTGGTTTTAATTTTAACATGAGTGAATCAAGCAGTAATGAAGAAATGTTAGTTCTTGCTGCCCTCCTGGAGGAGGAGGAGGAGGACGAAGGGGTAGATTGACGGTTCTGGGTGCACCCCACCCCATCCTAACGAGAAGAGAAAATCATGGCGAATTTCACGTTCTGTTTCCCGAACTTCGACAAGACGGGCAGAAATTCTATGAATATTTTAGAATGTCGTCGGAAAAGTTTGATGAGCTGGCTGATCTTGTGAGTCTTGTGAGTCGGGACATTGAAAAAAAAACATACAACATTTCGGAATGCCATTTCTCCAAAAGAACGGCTCGCTGTTACTTTGAAGTAAGTAAATAATGGATATAAATATGTAAAATAAATATTTTGAGCAATAAACACTAGATCTTTACACCCGAAAGTCACTGTAAACACTGAGGAGACGGTTCCGTCTTCCGTCACGGGTTGCTATTTTTTCAACGACACCGTCACCGTCACCGTCCCGTCCGTCCGCGCGACAGGACGGAACCGTGTAGTGTGCGCTTCTTCATTTGTTTCAGTGGCGCGCAAGGCTTCCGTCTCCGTCACCGTCCCGGGACGGTGACGGAGACGGTGGACGGAGACGGTATAGTGTGGGCCCAGCTTAACTGAGGCCCGACTGTCATGATATATCGACTCGTAAGAAAGCTTGGAGCAATACTGAAGAAATGTGCGGTTCTTCAAGGAGTATAGCTTCTATTCTTCTCAATCTCTCTTTTAGAGCGTGTAGTGTACTGTAGTTTTTTTTAAAAAACTTAACTTGAACTTTTAGAAGGATTGTTTTATTCACCACTGAAGGTAGGTTATTTGAAGCTCAAAATCAACATGGCATACCTCTGAAAAAGTGAAATTTTTTTAAAATGTGACAAGATTAGGGCAAAAAGCAATAAAAGGCCTGGAAAGAGAAAGATCTGAGGAACAATTTGATGCCATTTAGAGCATGTAGTGTATTTTTTAAAACTTTACCCGGATTTTTAGAAGTAATTGTTTTATTTACTACTGAAGGTCGTCCATTCGGAGCTCAAAAGCAACACGACATACCTCTTAAAAAGTGAAAAAATATTAAAATGTGGCAAGATGTGGCAAAAAGCAATATAAGGCCTGAAAAGAGGAAGATAGAAGGAACATTTTGACGTCATGTAGAGCGTGTAGTGTAGTGTAGCTTTTTTACTTTCTCACTCCCCATAGGGTAGAGAAAGTATTGTAATCATGAAAAATTTGAAAATTGAGTTAGCTCCATTTCTTGGCATTTGATGACCCCAGGAACCCAAAAAACCATATCCCAAAAAATGTCCGTCCGTCTGTCTGTCTGTGTGTCCGTCCGTCACGGATGATATTTCCTCAACTATTCATCTGTTTGCATTCAAATTTGGCAAGAAGAATTGTTTTCTACTTTCCAAGAGGAGCTTTTTCGGATTTTGTCCAAAGTTAAAATTAAGGGCGGTTTAACCCCAAAAATAGGCCAAAAATGGCAAAAAAATGGAATTTCTAAAAAATGGCTCTAAGGATTTCCTTCAAACTTGGTGAAAATATGCTCCTAAGAGAGACAAATCGAATGGCATTATTCGTTTTTTCGAGAAAACCTAAATAAGGGTAGTTATGGGAGAGGGGGGTGGGGGAAATGGGGAAAAATACCCGTTTCCGAGACCACCACCGTGAGGATTTTCTTGAAACTTGGTGAAAATATGCTCATAAGACAAACAAATAGAATGGCAGCATTTATTTGTCCAAGAAAAACCAAATAAGGGTAGATATGGGAGAGGGGGGTGGGGTAGACAGGTAAAACTTCAATTTTTGAGAGAACCACTTAGAGGTTTGTATTCAATGGTGTCGCCTGCAATCTGGCATAGCTGCATTTGGTCCATTTCCATTCATGAAAAGGTCAAACTATCAAGAGTACACGGTGCACTCTACCTAATCGATATGTTACATGAATTCAAATGGAGCAAATTCAGCGATGTCAAATGTCAAGTGTTAACACTGATTTATTTAAAAAATCATAAATGTACTCACTGTTCTGGTTCCCATAGAAGTGTTTGAAAAGTAATGATTGTGATAGTAGAGCCGTAATTATGCAGCTCCAAATGAGAAAACACTGAAACCCTGGTTAAGAATTGCTGTGTTTTTCTTGCTTGGAACTACCACAATGAAGGGGGAAAGCTGCCTATTGGCACACATTTAAATTTCGTAGAAGAGTAAAATTAAATACCACTTTTAAAAAAACTGTCGGACCATCGGCCAATGATAAGATTTTGATGTTTGACCGGTGAAATTATATTAAAAGAAAACGAGGTTACTGATGAGGGAACACTAACACACAAACACACGAACACGTTATCACTCAAAATAAGGCTGCTTTGAGACAGCAAAAATCTATGTTGACAATGGAGATTCTGTGGTGCACTTGAACTAACTTATTTTCAGAAGTTGAGTAAATGTACTAAACGAGAAAATTGAAGTTTTGACTGACACTTTGGGAGATAAACTTAAAGATGACCAAACTCTTCGTGATCATTAGATTTAAACACAAACTACTTAATGATTAGGCCCTAACCTAACTGCTTGTTCTCAACCAAATGTAAACACGGACAAGAAGGAAGAATTGGCTGTGAGCATTGAATGGAGAGGGGGGACGGGCACTGACTGAACTGGGAATTGGGATGAGTGAAATGTATAGCTAAGGGGAATCAGGGGTTCTCCCACTCCCTCCTCCTCGAGAATCGCGGCAAGTCCACGATGCCTGAGGGGTATCGACTGTCAGAAATTTCAGGGAAGAAATCTGTTTCCACACCCCTCAAGATAGACTCGCCCAACTCTCGAAGACATGGTCTTATCAGTTATCTGGTGGTTGGCGAACACTCACTCAACTTAGAGTCCCTATATGTAGAGAGTTAAGACAAGAGAAATCATGGGCGTCGCCATTGGATGCGATTTTGCACATTTGTTTACATTCTGAGGCCGTTGTTGTGTTTTGCTCCACAGCAAAGATTACAGTTCCGCTAAGTTTGAAACGATGTAATCTTTCCCTGCTTTTGTTGATCGACATGTATTATCGCTTTTTAATGATTCTTTTGAGATTTATGGACATTCTTGTGGTGCATTATGATTAAAATTAACAGATTCGTCGCAAATTAACTCTTTTATCTGTAAAGGACCGTTGGTAAACAAAACAAAAGTGCAAAATCGCATCCAATGGCGGCGTCCGTAGAGCCTAAAATTCATCGACCAATCAGAAGTTGACTACCCTCTTGTCTTAACTCTCTACATATAGGGACTCTAACTCAACTGCATCACATAGAACTCACACAACTGCTTCGCCGGCAAAAGCGTTTTGTTGAGACCAGAAATACGCTTCACACGACATTTATTCTATCAAGCGCAAAAAACCTTTGAACTTAAAGGTTGTGGGTTTGAATCCCGGTCTGATTAATTTCATGGTCACAGACCTCGTCATCCAGAGTGAACTACCTTCTTATTTCATTCCCTTTTTGAATAATTATAGGATCGCCACATTTCCATTGCAAGTATAGTTTCTTCCCTCTTGTACCGCAGATGCCTTTAAGTAAAGCTAAGTTGATTTTGGAAGTTATCATCTTTCTGGGTTATCTAATCTCAGCAGTATTGTTGAGCCGAAATATGACTAAGTATGCTTAATTAATACTCTTGTACACCCCTACATAGCCGTAGTAGCCAGGATATTTTCTTTCTCTCTCTTAGCCCATTTAAACGCATGTGTTAGAAAAGGACAGAAAGAGGGGCTGAAGCCAAGTGACAGCCCCTATATCCATCCTTTTCTAACACGTGCGTTTAAATGGGCTAAGAGAGAGATAGACAATATTCTGGCTACGGCTATGCACCCCTATGCTGTAAAGTATAGGAAACATGGAGCGAGAAAGTCGCGTGCGGGTACCCGCAACATATTGCACCCCCGCCCCAATGTGACGGCGCGCAGCTTCGTAGCCTGCGCGAAGCGCTTGGGGGATTGGGGGCGAAGCCCCCAAAAATCGGCGCGAAGCGCCGATTTTTTAAAACTTTACTTCAACTTTTAGAAGTAATCGTTTCATTAATTACTGAAGGTAGTCCATTCGGAGCTTAAAATCAAGAGTAAAAAATCAAAATTGATAAATGGGACTAAGTAAAATGGAAAGCCCCTTCTTTTAGCTTCAAGATACATGTCCAATAATTATTCTAACATGCTTCAATCAGCTGCTGTGACACTTTCAAAATAAATGTCACATTACTGACGTTGACGCGTTCAGTTACTTACCTGCGAGGTTCGCACCTTTGCGGCGACGGAATCGCCGACGAGCGCCACTGAAAAAATTATACTATGGCCATTCTAGATACATCAGATGATGTAGATCACGATACAAACAACCGGAAATATGTTTTCCGAAAGTCATTTTTCCCATTTTAGGCCAGAAATACGGGTTTCCAGACCATAGTGCACTGGTGGCGATAATAAGACGACTCTCCGACTATGACTAGTTCATATGACAGCCATCTTGGAATTTTGTTTTGTCTGTGAGTCAATTTTGGAAATTTCTGATACTCTCAACGTTATTTTCAAAAGATTACATCAGAATGGACCTGTTACAAAAGTTTGCTACACCGTTAAGGAGGGTCAATTCTTGTGTAACTTAATTGCGTGAAAATCACATGAAACCTCCCGGAAAGTTTCAAAATCTATTCACATTTTAAATAAATACGTTTAACAAAATTTAGAGATGACGATCGAATGAGCTGGTCACAATGAGGAGAATCACCTTTAACCGCAAATTATTATGCTGAGAAAAGTTATTCACTATAGATAGAGAAAGCTGCAATTATATTTTGTAGTAAGTTGACGGAACCCCCTTATTGTAACACACTCGTTCGACCGGCATCTTTGAATTTTGTTAAATGCATTTATTGAGTTTGTGGGTGAATTTCGAGACATTTTGATGCTATCAATGTAATGAGAGTTGCACCATTGCTGAATCCATTTCTGATTGGCTTTCAGATTTAGGCTGTCAAGAAAGCTCCAAGAGGCAAATGCAAATGGCGGAGGATTTGTTTACTTTCCGCGAACTCACTTTTATTACAAATTTGAAGTAACAGTGATCGCGGTAAGTTTTGTTAATTATATTCCTCTGCTTGAATGTTATTCTGGAGAACATGATCTCTTTCAATAACGACCGTTTTTTTCGAGAATCAGAACCTAACCTGTAAGAGATAGCCAAATAGCGGCAACAGGGCAGATGCAAATGGTGTGCAAATTTGTCTCTTGGGGGCTCTATTGATCAGCTTCTCCTTTTTTATTTTGAGAGACTTAGCGCAACTCTCATAATATATAGGGACTCTAGTTGATAGCTGATAATAGGGTAAAACCAGGTAAAAATAAAGAGTAGCGCACTAAAAAATCACGAAATCCACTCCCAAAATCATAAAATGCTTTCAAACGCGAGACCGTAATGGCGGCCGTTGCCGTCTAAATCTTATGGCAATTGTATGATTCTTCTTCTTATTCTTCTTGTTTGGTGTCGCAAGAACACCTCGTGAGGATGGAGCTGATTGAGGTAGAGAAACCCAATGTAATCGGCGACAACGGCCGCTATCGCACGGTCTCTGAAAGCATTTTATGAGTTTAGGAGTGGATTTCGTGATTTTTTAGTGCGCTAATCGTTATTTTCACCTGGTTTTACCCCATTGTCAATTATCAACAAGCCTGTAGCAAAAAATTGCAATAGCTCCATTACATTGGAGGCATCGAACGGTCTCAAAATTCACCCACAAACTCAACAAATGCATTTAATAGGGTTTTTATGAGTTTTTTTTTTTTTTTTTTTTTTTTAGGATTTCACCCTTAAATCAACTATTAATAAGCCTGAAGCAAAAGTTTGCCACCGACCCATTCGCATAATATTGCTCCGATGAAATTTCGCAACAGACCCATTAAAATTGTATCTTCTTTCACGGTAATCTGATTACCGAAACGGGCAGATTCAGGGGGGGGCGGGGGGGCTTGAAACTCGCAACATTTTGAATAGGACCTGGTTGAATTGTTCTTGGGTTCGCACAACCGCATGATATTTTATCGCTGCCAACTTTCCACCGCTAATATTCACGCGCCATCGTCTTCTAAAGCTTTGCAGCCGTGAAAATAATTCCAAAGTTGCACGGGTGCCCGTGCTCGATCCGCGATACTGGAAATGGCGCTGCCAGCGAAATTACGTTGCGGTTTCCTTTCGCGTGGGAGCCCCCTCACCCCCTCAGGCCAAGGCAGACGGCGTGGCAGAGACGAGGGTGGGAAGGGGGATGCTGTTAATAAAGTTAATTAAAGTTAGGTATGAAAAAGGAGATTTAGCTCCGGAGGTTAACCGCCCCTCCCGCGATAAAGTGGCCGATAAAATGGGCAACAATGTATAATGGGCGAAACGAGCGCTGGTTACGGCCGTCGACTTCGCGTAGCGTCCCGGCCGCTAGGCCACGAAACGCAACGGCAATAGGACACAAAAGACTCATCAACGCCCAACGGAGGACTGCAGTCAGTTCGGCAGACCTCGCCGAATGCAATCAAACGTTATTCTAATGTCACGCCTAAAAATCTTGATGATATCAACGAATGAGAGTCCGTGTGGGTTTTTCGACTTTATCTGTTTAGCCGATGATCGGTAAAACTGGGTAAGTGCAATCCTGGCAAAAAAATCTGTGATTTTGACTTCAAATTCACAATCTTTTCTTTTTTTTCGCTGATCATCTCTAAGGTCAAAAGACGGCATTTCAGATCAATTCAAGATTTTTTAAAAAAATTCCTTCGAATATCCTCCGGGCGTCCTGCGGACGTTCAATGCCCAATTTTTTTTGCCGGTAATGGTCTGAAGTCTGGTGTTTTTAATGAAGGAAATAAAAGTGCTTGATGATCTGAGAATTAACAATATGGGTTTGTTGGAAACTTTTGCTATCGTAATGGTGAGTTGATTCCTACATAAAATCACTTGAATTTTTGTTTCGATCGGTTTCACAGAACTAACATAAAGTCTGATTGAATTTCGACCCTGAAGTCAACCGTGCAAGAAAACATGCTCAGCCAGTCTTTACAGCCATTCACTTGCCATCCACTTTTGAATAGTTTTAAAATTGGCAAAAATCCCAAAAACATGGATAAATTTAAAATCCATCTTTCTGCTTCTTTAAAATTAAGGCTCCTCTGAGTAACTAGAAATTCATTATTGACTGTCAAGTTTTAAACAAGAAAGAAATCGGTTTCTCAAACTTAACATTTCAACTGCAAATGATGAGGAGCCCAAATCCCAATAGAATTGCAACAAAATTTCCTTTGAATCGTGAATCTTGAATTCATAAACAATTTTGTTTACCAATATATTATTTAGGGGTAAGATTGAAGGTCTTTTGAAAGAGAAAGAGAAATATCCTAAAACATATTTCAGGTAGAAAGTACATGCGTGAGAAGTTGTCGTTTTCGATTGTGGTTTGCTCTTAAAGAAAGCCCACCCTTCACAAGTCATCCCCTTCCCCCTTATCGCTCGAGTCATGCTCATTGCTCACTTAACTGCTCAGGTTGGTCATGGGGGGGATGACGTTTTGGGCGAGGGTGGGCGAAAATCGGGCGTTTTGGGCGAGAGAAAGAGTACGTTTTGGGCGACACAAAAAGATACCTCTTGGGCGAGGAGCTGGATTCGAGTGGACGTTTTGGGCGAGTTGAAAATTGAATTTAGTGGGGGATTCAGTCAATGTCGAAGGTACTTTTGGGCGAGTACATTTAAGGAATTTACTGTGGTAATTTTGTAAGTTTAGCATCATCGAAAGTAAGTTGCCGAGTTCGCGTTTTACTAGTGTGTATCACTCACCAGCAATTATTGTAGGTCTGTAGTTTGAAGTTTTGAAATTTGATGTATGAAAAAATTGTAAAAATGAGAAACTAAAGTTCAAAGTAGTAGTAAAAACATTTAAATCTTCTGAGCTTTGATGCCGGTAGCCCATATTGTTTTATATATTGCAGGCGACGGAGCGCGGTTCGCGGACCAGAGCTACACTCATTCCGCAGTTTTCAATGGATTCGGCAATTCTGGCTTGCGTAGAGATTTTTACGGGGTTCCAAATATTACGGTTTATGGACATAATTTTTGTGTAATTTTTATAAACATGCCTTCATCATTAGTCTTCTTCAATGATAAGAGCGGCACGTGGACACGAGACATTTTACGAGAAGGTGAGGTTGCCACATGCAGCAACAGCACCATCTCTCGCACTCACCCAAAAGTGCCTCATCATTCAATTTTCCTACAAATTTCTGATAATTTTCTTTCGCCCAAAACGCCCTAAGAAATGGAGTTGTTCTCAGAATTACTCTCCTCTTGCCTCGCCCAAAACGTACTGTTTTTTTTTCTACCTGTTTCTTACTATTCGCCCAAAACGTACATCCCCGGTCATGGGCGGATACGGGAATGTGTCCGTCTCTTTCTCCTCCCATTTGAATACGTGCATAAGAAAAGGACGGTCATAGGGGCTAGAATCACGTGATAGCCCCCTCTCCTATCCTTTTCTGACACATAAGTTCAAACGGCCGGAAAGAGGGGAAGATAAATTTCTGTTTCCGCCCATGAAGTTGGTTTATTAGTTGTTAAATCGACATGTTTATAAACAACCGAGAAAAAACATGAAAAAAACTAAAAGCAGACATTCCGACATCTACCAGATTGTTTTACAAACAAATTAAAAAACAACATCTCGCATTACAATTATAATGCATTTTCAAAGAGCTCAGAAATATATTATGAACATTTGAGAAGAATCCTTGATCCATTCCGAGCAGAAACAAAAATTAATAAAAACGAATTACTAACATTTGTCTTGCGTAGTTTTTAGGCGCATGTTTTCAATAGAGAGTAACAAGATGTGTTTTAATGCATATTTTTCAAACAACTCAAATAGAGCTCCAAATAGCTTTACAACAAACTAAAATTTGGAGTGCTGTTGGGGTCGGTTTCTACTTCCAGCGCAGGGAAATATGTAATTCCATAAAAAGCTGTTTTTCCTATATCCTAAGTAAATTAGGAACATTAACAAGCCCAGGTACTAGACGAGACATATACTCCCTATTTTTTAATTTGAATTTATATGACATAAAACTAGATTCGGGTACGCGGTGCGAGCATAGACCGGGATAAAAATCTATTCGACCAGACGAGAGACGCGGCGCGACATGTTTCCGCGAAAGGAGAGATGGTCGGCAGGAGGGGGAGGGAAACTGTGGCACGGACGCAATAATTTAATTAATACTTTTCGTGTGGACCAACCATCGCTGATTCGTCAAAAATGAGTGTTCATAATATGCATGACGCATGACTGCGCCCCTGGCAGGATTGCCAAATGTCTAAACAAAAAGGTCCCGTCTTGTTTCCTATCAGAAACATTGAGTATAAAAAGCACCGTTTTTCATCATATCCACGGCAACGGTGAACTCCGGTTGTACGGTGAACACTTTATAAAATAGAGCAAAGGTTTTAATTTTCATAATTTATTCAGCCCCCTTGCTTCGCCCCAACCCCGCGCCCGCCCAAAAGAGATGAAATTTTGAGTTGCAGCCGCGCGGGCTGAAGGGTGGGTGGTACGTATATTTTTTAAAATTATAATCTTTTATGAGCGTCAGGAAGTGCCGGGGCTTGATTCCATGCAGGCCTTGCGCTCGCTATGCAAGTAAACTAAATTTTGACGCTCGAGCTTTTGAAGCACGCGGCTTTAAAAACGGCTCATTTTAATTTAAAGGCCTCTATAAACCCACTACCAAGCCGTGGCGCGCACTAGCATTTCTATATTTTTCCGAGCAAAACAGCATGCAAGCAGATTTTTCAGGTCTAGTGTGTTGGAGGAAACAATGTTATTAGATTTGTTTGATTGAAAAAAGTAGTTTTCACAAAGACGAAGACTGTAAATAAATTATTTAGTTGAAACTAACGATGATTGGAAAAATAAACGGTTAAGATTTCGTTCCCTTGATTTATCACTTTGAAATTGACGTTTCTGCAGCTCTGGTTGATTGAGGTAATACATACCATATCACCGTATAGTCTGTCAATATTGCTTCAAATGTAAAGTAAAAACAATTTTCATAATTTCTTTGTAATTTTGTGACAAAGTAAAGTAATTTTGCCGTTGTTACTGCTTTACACCAAAAGTGTTGATTTGTTTTTTTTTTTCTGGTGAAAACTTATTTGGTACATCCTAAAGGATCTCACGTACAATTTCGTGTAACCGTAATTTTTGCAATGGGGCTGTTGCATGTTGCAATGGACCGAGATTTTTTTTTTTTTTTTTTTTTTTTGTTTTTTTTTTTTTTAACAAAATGATAGAACTTGATGATTTGAGAACAGTGGTGCCTTCAGTTTTATCTTAAGTGTCCCAGTTTTAGAGAAACACACGTGTAAAGTTGTAAGAAATCGTGTGCGCAGTGACGTCACTACGCGGAATTCCCATTCAAAACAATGTATTTTGGGCCAAATTCTTACCTCCGGAACGATGGGACTTAATTAGAAACCAAAGGCATCTTTGTTCTCAGCTCATACTTTCATTTTCTTTATAAAAAAACGCACAATATCAGACCCTTTGCAAATGCTCAATATTGATCAGCAATTTAAAACCCTGATAATCTCCGTTAGCGCGGTGTTGCGAGGATGAAACATGAAGATCAGTGCGTGAATGCATTATACCACCAGTCTTTAAGGTGGGTTTCTTTAAAATTGGCATTTCTCAGAAAATGTAAGAAACATCTGAATAAAAAGAAATTAGATTGAATTGATTCCTCAGACAGTTATTGCGCATGTTTTACGGATTTGTTTTGAAATTTAAACCGATCGGAATTGACCGTGTAATATTTTGTTGGAATATTTATTGCGGAGAAGAGTTAAGAGGGTCATGGAAATAAGCAACATGATCACTAGATTGATTACAAGAACGATTGACGCCAAAAATATTATACGAAATGAGGACGAGCTAGTCAGGGAAACGCCTCAAAATGAGAACCCCTGAGGAAGAAAAGTACGATGGGTGAGACAGGAGAGAAGAATAAAGGAAACAAGTGGACGGAAAATGGAAGGTGAGGGTTTGAAGGGACGAATGGAAATGCCTGCCTAGAAGGGGGAAACAGTACGCTCGGTCCAGGACAGCTCAGGAACGATGGGTCTCAAAGAAGGCTTAGCCCCATCGCACATTTGGCGAGATGAAGGACTTATGGGTTGGATCTCGTACATATTTAATACTTGGTCGAATCGAATCCGATTTCAGTTTTAAAGCATCATCCCGAACCTCCTCGCAACAAAACAAAGGACTGAGTTTAGAATCTATCATTGATAGTTCAATTTAAAGACGTCCCTAACCGAGTAACCTAATCTTGAGTGTATGAAACATGCTAAGTTTGAAAAACCGTTTGGATGTAAATCGTTAAAAATAAAAATAATGAGATTTCTCTGGGCAGCATTGAATCAAGAGTTTGAAAATACCAAAAATAAATTTATAGCATTAACTCAACTAAAGATTTATAGATTTCCAAGGGAATTTAAGACTCTTCCAAGAAAAGAAGGTTCTTTAAAAAAAATTTCAAAGTTACGTTATTTGCCTGGAAAAGCAACGGAAGTGCATATTCAAAGGTGTTTCCGTGACTTAAGAAGCCAAATACTGCTATTGTGAAGAGCGGGCGACTCAACTGGTCCAATCAGATGCTTATTTAGAGGGGGACTTAAATAGTCTAATTTGACGCAGCTAAGTAGCTATTTCAAATTACCGATTAGGCGCTAGTTCAGTGATGTAACCTATAAAACATTCCATGGAGGAAAAAATATGAGAAGAACCTAAATTAGCAGACGCATTTGACATTATGACAGTTATTTTCAGCACTGCCTGTGATCTAATATTTCAGTCTGGGTACAGCAACTTTTGGAAAGTAAATATTTTCTTAGGTTGAAGATATTTGGTCTGAAATCAAGAGCTCGAACCATCCAAGTAAGAGATAATTCCTTTGGATGTAGTTGAACTAGAAGGATTCTCAAAATCTATCACATTCTCCTTATATCTTGGCATCAAATGATGAAGGGACGTGACAGTTAAAACCATTTGATCGTAACAAGAGTTGGATTAGGTTAAGTCTAGCGATCTCTCACCATAGCCGAGCCAATCTTAAGAAAAATGGATGTTCAGAAACTTCATTATTTTTTCTAAACATTTGATACCCACTGTGTGTGTGCAACCTTATGAGCGCACGTGGGGGTAAAAAAAAAGATGGATGTCAGGACGCGGATAAACAAATAAAAGAACCCAGGCCGAATTCCTAAGGGTGCGGTCTGTTTGGCGCTGCTAATATATATCTGCCATTAAACAGCGGCTACCAACTCTCGTGTAATAGGATGAAAGGGTAGTCCCTTTTCACCCCGTCCACCTCACCCTTCCCTGACTTCCTCCTTAACCCCACTTCCGGTTTCATCGGCACGCGTTCCGTACCTCGGCCCACCCCTGTTTCGGGGCAGCGAGGCGAAGCGCGGTACGGAAATAATGGTGTTAGATTTTTTTCTCTGCGAGTGAAAAAAAAGCTGACTCCACCATATTCCTTTAGGAAACGGAAGAAGATAAATCCTCTTCTTTGCCCCGGGGTTACTTGGAGCCTGCTTTTAAATCAAAAATAATGAGAGATACTGCAAAGGCAAGCGTCCCGCAATTTTCATCCCTCTTGTTCCTTTTGCAGTCAAGCCCCGTGGATATTAATTTTTTATAATCAACCCCTTTTGTTTGTTCAGAAGACACAAAATGGAGGATAAGAGAAGAGAGAGGTAGAATGTGCTTCGAGAGCGGATGGGGCAGCAACGCGGAAAACGCTCTCGGGTTGAAACGAGGCCCTAAAAATATGATTAAAGGATGGAAAACCTTTAAAAGTCTTTCTTGCTTATATACTGACCTTATCTCTCCTATCATTTTCTCTCTGGGGTCAAAATAATATCATTGTAATGAATATCAGCATTTAGATTTCTCCTGATTTTTTTTAGTTCAGTTGCTTTCAAGATCAAGGAGACTTACATTTTCTGAAAGAGCGCTCTACTGATTTTTTTTCGCCTCGTATCAATACCAAAGTTGCAAAATTATGTCTTGAAACAATATGAAGAGTCGAAATGACGAAAAGACCACACATTTTACCATTTTACATTAATTGCAATGATTTTATCAATAATTTTTATGAAGGGTTTTAAGACGACTTGTTTTCAAAATTATTTTAATGAAAGGATAATTATCCTTTCTTCAACTATAGACCGATTGCTAAACTTTAATTTTCATCAAAATGGCGCAAGCTTCGCTACTCATGTTAAGAGCACGAACGGTCTGTTTGCAACACGTATTCACAAAAGAAGATGCTTCAATAGTTTTGATTTTACAGACTGTAGAAACTGAAAAACGTACCACATTATCTTACAAGACAATGTGAACGTAGAATTGGACTCATAAAAATTGTTTTTCATCTCTTGAATGTGTAATTTCCAATCTCCAAGACCTGTCTCTCTTGTATCGCAAAGCCTCACTGAGACTGAACAAGACTTTTCTCAAATAGAAAAGGTAACGTCAGAAACCTAATTCGAAATTTTATGTTTTAGATGAGTCAGATATTTTTTTCTCTTTGTGATTCTCACGAACCATAAATTACTGCCCCAAAAAAATCCAAACAATCCATCTCCCACCTGCCACTTCGCTTTAAAAAAATGTCTTATTGAAATATCCAACTTTGAGGACGACTCAGAGGGAACTACCAGTTAACGAGTTTATTAATCCGCCAAATTACCAAGAGCCATCTTGCCTTGCGTAGTTTTAACGGACGAAGATTGCTATATTGACAATTTAAGTTTTGTTAATTATTTTTTTTTCTTATTTTTTACCCAAGCGATCGATGAGAGTTTCAAAGCGTATAATATGTTAAGGAGTTCAGTTTTAGATAGTACTTTATTCTAGGAGATTCTACGTTTCACACATTCTAGAAAAATCTGAAGCTAAAGCGCAAGTAAGACGATAGAAAAGGGATGATGGACGACGAATCGATGAAATCTTGCCAATCCTTCCATCAAAACTGAGTTGATGATTCAATAATCGAAAGATTAGTCGAAGAATTCAAAAGTACAGTCTTGTAACGGAAAGTTACTTTTTTCTAAGAGGGGGAACAAGATTCACCCTTGTTCTAGGTCCTGCTTTACTGCCGTTTTACAATACGAAAATACGCAGTGAATATTGCAGAGGACTGAACAAAGGTGAGCAAAGAAAGTAAAAGATCTAAATATAAAAGTCTAGTGTCTTTATTCCCAAGTAAACTATAACATGTTGCCATCTCATGAGGGACCATATCTGCAGATTTTTTAGTTGTGTTCTTCATGCACTTGCATTAAGACTCAACCTTGAACTAATCCCCTCTTTCCACTCCTCCACGTTTAGACATAATAAATGATTTTATACGATCCATTCAGTAAGGTGAATTTTAAAATATTTACTCCGAAGCGCAAAGAAAACGAGGAAGAAAGGGTAGGAGAAGGTGTATTAGTGCATTATATCCAATCCTTTTCATCATATCCTGATTCCCACGGTGAGCCATGTGATTATGCAAATTCGAATGCGGAAAGAGACAATGAATGTCTGGATAATCTCCCTTCCCTCCCACGTAATTCTTTTTCTTTTGATAATCTTGTTCTTTCTGTTACAAGATGACGAAGGAAATTACCATTAAAACTGCCCACGCAAAATAAAAAAAACTCTACTTCCCGACATTCCTCTCCCCACTCTCTTTAACAGCCTTTGAAATTGCTACTCACTCATTCACAAGGAAATGTTGTGCGCGCCCACGTGAATCGTGAATCGTGAATCGCCAGCAACATTTATATCCCCCGTCAATTTGTTGCAAAGGCTATGAAACCAGTCCGGTGGCATTTTAGCATTATACAGATGAGATTGCTTTTCGTATCCCTCTCAATTCAAAAGTCGGCGAAAGGTTACGCGCACCTGATTGCCTTCATTGTTCTTCCTCCCCTTTTGACCTTTGTGCTCCTACCTGATAGGCAGTAGGGTGTCGCGGTGGTTTGCAAATCTAAGCTGAGGGCTCCTTTTCTCGTTCAATTTCATGTCCAAGTCATTTACAAAACAGCAGAGACCGTTGCCAAGTGATTTTTTCCTCATTCTTGATTCTATATTTTTTAGTCGATGTTAGTTTGTTCATTCGGTGAATTTTTCGTGTGTTAATATTTATTACTCTCTTATTATTATTACCGTATACATTTTTTAAATTTTTGATTAATTGGTCTCATATAAATTTAATTAAATTATTTCATGATGTTTCAACTGTTAATTAGGGTTGAGAAATCAGGAGTTATTCGTTTTAGGGTCAAACCGGTTTCTTATTATTATTTTGTAATTATTGATCCATTGATTGTAACTCTACAGTCTCTAAAATATATTATTACTTCTTTTACATGAACCTTCAAGTGTTTACTAGATTTGCTGCTAAAACGATTGAATGATGTTTTCGTTGAACTACATTGTAATAACTACTACAACATGCAGTTGATATTTAATAAGTTTAAATATCTGTGAAACACATTTATAACGAGATATCTATGTAAGCCTGCTTCCTCCGTACCACCTCGTGTTGAATTTTTTCGGTACAAGGAGAACCTTTCATAAATTTAAATGAAATATCAAATTTTCAAGAATTCCAGCCAAGGAAAGTTTTCTGGGCCAAAACGAGCGTGGCTTCAAGTTTTTTTCGAGCTCTCGCCACGTTTCTAGCGTTACACGCTTATTATTCTCAGCGTTCCTCCCCCGGAAGCTATTTAATTAATTAAACAAGCATCCTCTCAAAAATTCCATTTTTATATGATTAAACCTCTCGTACATAAAAAGGAGGACAAGAGAAAAAAGACGAGAGGAGGAAGAGGAAAGAGCAAGGGGGCTGCAGAAGAGGAGAAGGGGCTGGCAAAGTTGGCAGATAAAATTAAAATTTAACACCGACGCAGCATCAAGAAGCAAAAGCACGGTTACGAGGCACTATTTTGTATAATTAATGATTTTAGTACTTTGAAATTTTTCTCCCTTTTCTGAAACGGAGGAGCCTGTGTGACCCTGCGGCCCCCGTGGGCCCATCCCCGACAAGCCCCACCACACCTCTCCTGTCCGTCTGGAAACGAGAGCGCGAGTGTAATATTAATGAGGGAATTTTAAGAAGAGACAAAATCAACTTGCGCTGCCAAGTTGTAACTTTGAAGCATGGAAATCTCAACTTTCGCCCCCGCTCTCTGTGTTTTATATGTACAATAATTAATAACCCCAGCGTCATAAAGTAGAAGGTTGCAAACTTTCGCGTTACGGTTACGCCCGCCCCTCTTTGAGGCGGATAAGAGAGAGGAAACAATGGGAGAGGTATACAAGCTCGGGGAGGCTGTGGTTTGCTAGTAGCACCCAACTCTCTCCATACCTTGCTTCGCGTTTACAGTTCATGCTTGGCTTTTAATACTGATCAGCTAAACCGATGGAAAATGTGGAAAAAACCCGAGATGGTCAAGCAAAGAATTTCTTTCTTTTCGGCCAGGAAATGGAATGTAACATCAGCCAGAGGGTCGTTTAAGAAATAGCTCATCATCACTGCTTTTTTGAGAAATATCAGAAAGAACGATATTCTTGGAAACTTAGCAACGAATTACTTTTATCCACGCAGGTTTATTATTTCATCTCAATCCTAAGATTAAAGAACGCGTAGCTCAATTTTGTTCGTATTGTTTTTTCAGACAATTCTTAAGATTTGCATCGGTACTGAGTACCGGTATTTTTAATTTTTTGTTTGTATTTTATCACTGACCGTGGAGCTTCTGTCTCTAAAACTCTGTAAAGGGGAGAAATATGCACACAATAGCCGGTTGTTATGTAAAGGAACAACTTTCGTCTATTCTGGTATTGTTGGCAAGTTATTTAGTCCCTTTACAATAATTCTTCAAAAAATCAAAAAATGGTGCTTCAACCAAAAATTACTTCTTAAAACTCAAAATTTTAATTTTAAGACGATGCTCTAGTGTAGATATTGGAATAAATTTAAGCAGTAAGTATTGGTTACCGTAAATTCCTGAAATATTGTTTTTCCCCCGTTCCTCGACGTTTCAACAACTCCTTTGTCTAAACTCCTTGCATGGTCGGATGTTTGGGGATCACAATTATGGAGAGGAGGGACTTGAAAGTGATATTTGTTGACCCCCACCAATTTCAGTCAATCACAGATTTGAAACTCATACATAGATGACTGCGTGGGTGTATAATCGGATTCAAAATCGGAAGAGTGGTAGGTAGTTGTTACACTGATTCCTTATTTTTTACTGAAGTATACAAACAAAAATTCTCTTCCTCAGATTATTAGTTATGGGAGAGGGTAAGTGTCTCGTTTTGTTTCTAGAAGGGTCCTCGTGGATTACAAAGCTTTTAAAGACTTACTTCATAATACTTAGTAAGATAAAAGAAACACGGAATTATGTTTTCTTTTGTCATGTTCAAGATGAAACAAGTCTGACGGGTAAATATCCCTAACCAATTTGCGTTGTTCAGCACATTCACTAAGAGGTTAAAGAAGGAGAAATCTGGACAAAAAATCTTGGATCAAGGATTTTCATTCATGCGGTAGAGCCTTTAAATGCTAGATATATTTTCACGGTTCACGAGAAATAACTGCGAGAAAAACAGGAAAAATAAATTCACGACTGATTGATAATCAAATGAGAAATAAACACCAATTAGAATCAACCGAGGACATAAATTAAGAATCATTGACCACACGGTGGCGTATTAATTCCACATTATGCTATGTTCATTCGACTTTCGTAAAAATCACCTGACTCAAAATCACGATAAAGCGCTTATGTTGTTTATTCACTGGGAAAAAAAAGAGGGAGTCGACCTCGGCGCTGCGAGAAAAAAAAAAACGGGTGGAGTTGAGAGGGAGTTCGAAGCAAAAATATGTTCAAAACCATTAATCAAATACTTTTCTGTAGCAAAACTCAGAGCAAAGTGAGTACGATTGTTTAATTGATAGGACTCTCCACTATTCACTTTTTTCTCTCTTACCATCGTCTGCAGATGACCACCCTCCCCACCCCTGTTTCACCGTCTGTATCACTTGTTCAACACCCCTTTTCCTCTTTAAATCTGATCCTAATGGTACCCTAGCCTTACTGTGATACGACACTCTATGGCATTTCTCGGATTATTTTATTTTTATTCCAATGAGCGACCCACAACCCACTCGCTAGTGTCAGCAAGAGTTTGTGCATATATTTTCGAGTATCCATTGGACGGAATCGAATGTATTTATGATGCAATGCCTCTTCTGAATTAATCCCTGACTTTGAAGTCTTGAAAAGTTTGAATGATTAATCATGTCTGGGATCTTATTCGATCCCATTGTCACCGCCCCTTTTCCTTCTCTTCATCTCTGTTCATAATTTCGACGGTAATTTGTCTCGCCGAGAAATTAACACTTCACAAACACTCTCCCATGACCAATACACATATCAATCGCCGCTGCTAATATGGAGTTGCCGTTTACTGTAACAGTTCAAACGTTTTCAAGAACTACGTTTTGCAGTAAACAATGCGAGAAAATTAGAAACTTCCGAAGCAAATGTTCATCACCAACCGGAACACCTGCATGGAATGTCACCCTGGAATGGGTCTGTTACAAACTTTTGCTACAGCGCTATAGAGTGTGCAATCTCATGTAAAATCGCGTGAAAAGTCCATTAGTGGCATCAGAAAGTCATGAAATGCGATAATAAACTCACAAGAGACGTTTAATGAAATCCAACATGGCGGTAAAATATCGAGCAGCCTGTATGTATGCACCATGAACATCCAAGGATAGCCAACCTCACATTATCAATCACACCCAATCACATAACGTAAATAAACACATAACCTCTGAAGCTGTGAGGTTGTCAACGTTGGCAATCCTTGGATGTTAAAGGTACACGCATACGGATTGCTCGATATTTTACCGCCATCTTGGATTTCATTAAACGTCTCTTGTGAGTTTATTATCGCATTTCAAGACTTTCTGATGCCACCAATGGACTTTTCGGGCGATTTTACATACGATGAAACACTCCTAACCTTTGTAGCAAAAGTTTGCAACAGACCCATTTGGACTTTCCTGTTCATCTCGCCAATTTCTCCAAAAATGGGAAGAAAACAATCAAAGATTTACGAACATTAAGTTATGCCCCCATAGGAATATATTCTGCCGGTCCTTATCATCACCCAGACTGACCACCAGAGAGTAGTGAATGCAAAATTTCTAATCAAGTTAACCAGTAAATTTCAATTTCCATTCCTCCGCTCCTCTGAAAAAAGATAACAAACTTTTCAACGGGATGGTGATACGAGTCCGTAGGTTAAATGGTTAATGGTTTCATTTCAAGATGTACTTGAAATTCGTTGACTATATTTCTGAAATATTAAGTTTTTAGGTTATTGTAATGAGGAATGACGCGACTCACAGGTGGATTTTGCATACTGGCCATCACAAATTTTGTAAACTTCTTCAACCGATTCAATTTTGATTAGCAAGACTCTTCATCCATAAAAAATCATAGATTATTCTGCGAGCACGACCTGAAATTCGAACGAAAGAGACTTTACCGTAATAATTCTATTTTAAAAGCTAATGAAAGTGAAAACCACCATAAGGATTTAAGGTCTGGATCAGTTCCTCTCCATAACAGTTCCGTACTTTTCTTGTCCTAAAAATGATAAAAAATTAAAAAAAAAAAAAAAAAAAAAAAAAATCACCTATCAGTGGTGACGATTTCCGAGAGCTCCTGACCAAAACGCTGATTATAACGTTTATTTTGAAAAGACTTTGGATGTTTCCACCACAGATACGTGGCGTGGAAGCATATTATTTACACTGATCGTTTGACATCCCTGAGTATTTCTTGCAAGCCGAACGTAAAATAAAAAAAAATTTAAAAAAAAAAAAAAAAAAAAAAAAAATGCTCCTCAAAAGTCAACTGTAAGATCTACTTTGAGAAACTTCCTGGATCAAATAGAGCCAAATTCAATGAAAAAAAATCCGAGACAGCATTTCCAAACTTGCATGTTAGGACGGCAGGTGGAACTACGCTCAAAGTGTTTACCTTTGATCGTCAAAAATGCGTCGCGGCGGTGTGGTGCTGTGCTTCGAAAGATGACATATTTTCGGTCCATCTCGTAACTTTTTTTTAAATTTTTTTTTTTTTTTTTTATGGAGCCATCCGCCACAGAACGAACACGGCAGAAGAGATACAGTGTGAGGGAGACACGGTGGGTGGCAGGGAAAGGGTTACAAGGGTAGACTGTAGATGTAGTGGCGCGGTGACGGGAGGGTTGGTGGAGGAGTTGGGAGGGAGGTTCGCTAATTCTACGAATAAAATAGCCGTAAAAAGGACAAGCAAAAACACAGATGCTGGAAAAGGCGAAAGCTGATTAAATTCTCCGGGGAAATCCATTAATTAAGGGCTAGTTTAAAACACGAAAAGGGACGTAATTTCCCGTAGGATAACTAAAAACTAGGGGTCCGTGCCCTGATAAAATTCGTCGTCGAAATTCTGATATGTAAAGTAACTGCATACTAATACACGGAATGCGCAGAATACGTATTCGCCGTACAACTTGTATTGCGCCGCGCTCCTGCTGCAACCTGCCTGCCTATGCTTCCAGACCCTGTGTCACCCCCCCATCCCCCATCCCTTTCCACCACCCCCCTCTTCTGCGGGCAGCGTTTGCAGAAGTAAACGCATGGATTTATAAATGAACAAATATATGTCCGTGGTGCACAATAAACACCCCCCAAAAACCCCTTCGCATGGCCCTCATCGTTCTCATTCCCATACAGCTTTCCCGTGTGTTCACCCCCACCCACCCCTCCTTTTACTCCCATCCCCTCCCCACTTTTCTTCTGGCCCTGGCAATTTTGTTACTTATTCCGCATTAATGGTTGCCGAAATGGCGAGAGAGAGAATGCCATGAATACTACTTCGAAACTCCGCAGTTTTCTTTCCCGGGAGCGAATAATGCGGCGATTGCCCGGGAAGCTAATAATCATTTTCAACGCTCCTGCGGCCATTCTACGTAAAATCTAAAATGCTTCGCTTATACTCCAGGTCGCGGTCGATTACGGGTGAGGCGCCGCACTCTCTTATCGAATCAGCGGTTTGCGCCTCTCCATAATAACGGCGGGAATTACATAAATACGTATAGCGACGGATTTCACGTGATCGCGGCTCTGTGTGTGTGTATATAAAACCGACTTGGCGTAATTTATCCGATCATTTTTGCCCTAGTTGCGCGCTCTAATGCTTCGGGGTATACTGTAAATGACCGAAAACGTAAAAGGAAAGCAATGTTTGGGGGCACGGCTCATAGAGGGATGGACCTAGAAGAGAATAATTGCACGTTCGTTTTCCTCTTCGAGTCCGTATTTCGTGAAACACGTAATTCCAATAACTTATTTCCTTTCTGATCATTCTCTGTCCCGTATAAATGGCTGCTCTTCCCGATATAGTATACTATAACGATTAAAGACCCCTCTTCCCTAAAGCATCCTCTATCTCCAAAATTAAAATTTTCCCCTTCCACTACTTCATGTTACTTTTATATTCCTTTTCTGAAGAATGTGTTCAGCTTTCTTTCTCAACTCTGTTTAAATATTTGAGTCGAAAAGAAAATTTACAATTCCCAGTTACAATTATTTTCCGAATACATCTTCCGGTTTTGAATTTTTTTTTTCCATTTTTTTCATTTTTCAATACTTACGTAAAAAAAGGAGGGGGAGGGAAATGGCGCAACCAACAGATAGGTCATAGAAACGCAAAGTTGCACACATTCACAATTTTTGTGAAAGGGTTCCCTCTGCTGATCTTAGTAATTCATGCAATTTTTACCAACTGTACAAAGAAACAGTCCTTGATGATATTGATAACTAAAACACATTCGGAGTCTTGGTCGGTATAATTGGTAAAAAGAACAAGGCTGTTTCTGTTTTGAAACAAAATTTTACAGTGAAATACTTTATGCTCAACGAGAAAGGCGCATATAGTTTGTAACTCCCGTAAAAGATCCCTGTATGAGAAACGTCCGAGGTCATAGCGCAGGGTATAGGGATAAGAGTTGAGAGGTGTGGTTAAGCTCCCGGGCTGCTTTCAGGGCGGGAGATGTTTTCCGGGCTAAGCAGGCAGCAGAGGAGAAAGAAGAGAGGCAGGGAGAGAGAGAGAAAGAAGAAAAAAAAAGAAGGGAGAGAAAAAAAAACGACAACGAGCTCTAAAGCCTTTGGCAGGATGCGAGGAGAGAAAAAGCTGAAAGCTGCGAGATTAGATCCGCAAGCGGGAACTTTCATATAATAAAAAATGACTGCATCCATCCACTTCAAGCTCTCGCCCCAAGTTTTCCACGGCGCTTTTTCCCTACCCCACCCTGACCCTCCCTCCCTCCACCACTCTCTTCACCCTCACCAGCGCGTCTTTTTTCCTTCTTCTTCCCGGTATTATCAGACGGGGGTTTTATAAAAAGGACGGAATGGGAGACGCCCTGAGTCCCGTATATATATATATATATATATATATATATATATATATATATATATATATATATATTATATATATATATATATATATATATATATATATATATATATATATATATATATATATAGCCTTCACCGTCTGAATGCGCAGGGTAGTGGAGGGGGGGGTTAGGACAGAACGGAACGGAATGGGGTATTTCAGAAACGAGTTACATGTTAGTATAAGAGATGCTAGGGGTTTTCGCTACTCGCAATTAAGGTTACCTAGAATGCTACTCGTGCTTGGCAGATGTAAAGATAACACTCCACCCACTCGTATACGCTCATGCTTACTCTCTCATGCACACATCAACATGATTTTCTTCTCTCTCTTTCTATTTCTATCCCTCTCTCTCTCTCTTTCTCTCTCTCTCTCTCTCTCTCTCTCTCTCTCTCTCTCTCTCTCTCTATCTATCTTTCACATTATATATTTCTCTCTCTCTCTCTCTCCCATACACACTCACACACACACACGTATATTCCCTCACGCACGTACTCAGCAAACTTTAAGCCGCCGTTAAATAAACTTCGTTCGTGTATATCTCCAACCAGAAACTTTTAGTACCCCTTATGTTTAAATGCGATCTGAGTTTATTTACTATCTCATACATTTTAACTTGAGCCTGCGCTTGCACGCGGGCGCCGATGCTGACCGAAGCGCGCGTTTGCGAGTCCTGAGTTTCACGTATTTGTATAATTCGTCGGAGCGCTGAACGTATAGACTGATCATAAACGGCTGTAAAGATCAAAAATTTAATTAGCTATTTGGCTTTCAAGAATTGTGAGTGAAATGGTCGGTATAAGTAACGTAACCATCTTGGAAAAATGTTTGGTTTAAGGTTAAGGTGAAAGTTTTTCTTTATCTTTTCGTGCATTTTCAGTACGTTCTCGACTATGTTGCGTGCATTTTGGCAACGTTGTATTGTGTCCGTTTAAACCCATGTAAAAGTTTGAATGCGATGGTGTTTGGTCCAGAGCTGCCGATTTCCGTAGATTTAATGAAGTTTTGAAATTCACCGAAGATTCCACCGGTTGAGAAAAGATTACAGAGTTTAGTTCAGTGTACGACTGAAACGCACGAAAATACTAGCCTCTTTTATCTTTTCTCAACCGGTATAATTTAATTAATTAACGGCGTTACCACCAATTGAGAAAATATTACAGACCAGAGTATTTTCGTGCATTACAGTCATACACTGAATTGAACTATGTAATCTTTTCTCAACCGATGGAATTATCGGTGAATTTAAAAATATCATTAAATCTACGCAAATCGGCAGCTCTGGTTTGGTCCCAGTAGTTCGATCTTTTTCATCAAATGGACGAGACGTGGCCAAATTGCACGCTGCACAAAAAAAAGATTAGTGAAAATAACCATACGGATACCTGATTTTGGCACCTGCTAGATGTTATGGTAATCTTGCACAGAAGTATGGTACAGTTACCGATACTTTGAGTAAATTCGACATGCAATCAGGTAACATCACCTAGTACCTAGTCAAAACATAGCATACTTCTGGTTAACATTACTATAACATCTAGCAGGTGCCAAAATCAGGTATCTGTATGGTTATTTTCACCGTAGTTTTTTTTTTTCCGTGTACGCGACTGTTCTTGACGTGACGACGAGGAACTTGTGACGATGATGTCCTGTGACCTCAACGACCAAAAATACTTGAGAAAATGTAGGAAAATGACATCTTAAACCTAACTTGAAAACTTCACGTTGGTAACGCTAACTACTATGCATTAGGCACAGTGGCGTCGCGTGCCATCTGGCAACAATGCAACTGCTCCATTTAAGCTCATTAAATATATCGAATTTTCCTTGTGCACTGTGCACCCCCTGAATTCGATCTTTTACATGAGTTTAAATGGATAGAAAACATTGTTGCCAAATTGCACGCGACGCCACTGATTAGGCAGCCTAGCAGATGCCCCAGATAAAAAGAGGATCGCTGCAGTGATCTAGATCATGTGCAGTGGCGAGGCGTGCAATTTGGCAACGATTCTGTTCTCCCTTTAGTCCCTTTAAACACATTAAAATGGTCGAAACGTCTAATAATCGCCAATGACCGAAGTATTCGATTTTTTTAGTAAGTTTAAATGGAAAAAGTACATCGTTGCCAAATTTAACGCCTTGCTACTGATCATGTGAGTTTAAATGCGATTTACCAACCTTGCACTAAGGCATAATAATATGCCAAAGACATATCAATATGCCCACTCTCTCCGGTTTAACTCTCAAGTCGAATAAATATTTGACTTGTCTTAGTTTCGAATTTATTTGCACCATGAAATACTCATAATTGTTATGAGAGCACTTTGTGTCTCGTTCAACTTTGTTCTAAGCCTAATGGCAGTTGAATGCACTGAGAGAATTCTTTTTTTTTTTTTTAATCCAAGGTGTATTTCGTTTGTGTTAAAGAAATTGCACAGTGAAATATTGACAAAGAGGAAATTCCTTAAACCCAAGGAAAATTTCTGCTGCAACAAGAAAGATTCCTTGTTGTGACAGTGATTCTCCTTTATGCAACAGAACTTTACTTCGCGCAAGGAAACCTGTCTAAGGTAAACGTGTTTCCTTGTTTTTAAATAAGTGATTTATCTCAGTGTGAACAGATGATTGGAACATAGACTCAAACTGCTATAGATTAGTCAATAAAAGGAAGATAATGCAAGGAAAAGAAGTAGATTGACAATATACGACTTCTAATTCAAACTGATCCTTACTATTAATCGCAATTTCCGGTCAATATTTGTTTTGTTTATAACAAAAATTGGATTTCTATACTTTTAAAATAGCGAGATTCGAAGAATCAGTCGTCGCGAGATTTGTGATTATGGGAGCTTTGTTTTGACATTTCAATCGAAGGATCTATAATTGTCATAGGATTCTTGTTCAAATTATTCGCGACCTTTTGGATCTCCCAAGACTTTGGTATGTATAATTCAGGGAAACATTCTTCTGTTCACTTTCTTTTCTTATTCTTTTTTAAAACACCAGCCATCGAGCCGCAGCTCAAATCGTTTGAAATAGCTTCCGCAAATATTGAGGCTAGCCAATTGACTGTACATATATGGGTCAGCAACTTTACAATCGGAAAAAAAAGTTTCTTGAAGTACATTTGAAGGCCTTTCGCTGTTCGATTTTTTTTTTTTAAAAATAGTTGACAGGAGTCCTAAAACTGCGACCGTGAGACCAGTATCAAAGTGAAACGCCTGACATTACGTTGAGACAATTTTAGGTGACTCTTGACTCAGGTGTTTAACCCTGTGTATCCTGACAGTACAAGTAAACAAGGTTTTAAATGTATTTAAAAAAAAAAATCACTATGCACATCAAACTATACGAGAAAATTTCATTCTATTTATTGAGATTGGTAAAGAATTTGTGAGAGGGGTTTGTAATAGTGCTGGATTTAAAGGGTAATTAATAAGGAGATTAATTATTTACTTAATAATCCTCGGATTAATATTTTCGGCTAAAATCTTAGCATCGATTAATTCAAAAATTGAATTGTTTCAAAACCTAGGTTTTTGAAATTACTTGGTAGAATTTCCTCGACTAAATAAACCAAGCTGAAACAGGACAAAATCGGAGCAAAAATAAAATAAAAAAATAATAAAAAAAAATTAAAAAAATAAAAAATACAAAAAGAAAATATTTAACATTTCTAAAAGACTCTAGCGAAACGTCGCTGTATGTTTGGCTATTTTCGAGTATTTTAACTTGTGTATATTTTTTGATGATAACTGCTGTTAAATAAATTTAACATCCATTAGTAAGAGGACTTATCTTACGAGGCAAGGAATGAGGAAATTACAGTTCCGAAATGGTTACTTCGTTTCTTTTGGAACACCCTGTGCACAAAGCTACGCTAAAACCATCCCTCCATCAGTGTTTTATCTTTTGACTGGCTCGTCTTCGTATTAAATTAAACTTACGTACACTCCAAGCTTTCCGACATGACCCCCTCGGACCACCCCTCTTTATCCTCGACCCCCCCCCCCCCCAAGCAACCGCCTTCGTCTCGTGTGCGCTGCGTAAATACGCATCCTCTCTCGTCTGGGTTAGACACCCCCCCCCTCCCTTCCCGCAACCCTTTTCACTCTCAGGCCGCTCCTGTATTTACTCAGAGCGGACAGCGCTTTTTTCAAGCTTAAAAAAAGTGTTGCCAACGCCATTTCTTGCTGATAATTTTGCCAGCGTTCTCTCCTCCCCTCAAACAGCGCCTCGACCAACGTACTTAAATATTCATATTTTCGCCAAAGAGTTTACATCCCGAGCGGTGTTAGGAACGTACGTAAACACATCCGTTGTCCGTTTTGATCATTCCGACAGCTTTCTCACTCTTCTCTCTCTCTCTCTCTCTCTCTCTCTCTCTCTCTCTCTCTCTCTCTCTCTCTCTCCCTTTTTCCCGAACATTTTTCTTTTTAATTAAGTTTTGGAGAATGCGAGGAAAATAAACAAGTCGGATTAATTTTGGTCGCGCGTATATTTAAATCATGGCATTTTTTTTTTTTTTTTATCTCCCATTTTATATCGAATAATTTATTAATTCGTCTGGAAAAGTATTGAATGTAGGCAGGACATGGCAGTCGCACATTAATCAGCAGCAAAGCTGGAGACAAATATTGAATGACACGTGATGGTGGTTTCAATCATCATATAATGAGACATGGTGTGTGCATGTATTTATTTATAAGTTCTTTATATCTAGTACATATTATTACCTTACAGTCTCCTGACTTCCTTTAGATTAAATTAGACAGTAATAACGACAAAAAAAATGTTTGATCGACCCATCGATAATCTGAGTCGAAAACAACGGATCTATTTTCTTCCATTAATAACGGATCTCCTCGTTAGATCGCTGTTGACGTACAATCTCTAATTTAATCAACTCACAACACTGAAACAATTCTACAGTTACAATTACCTTACAATTGCACAACATTACATTTACAATTTCATTTTACAATACCTATTCTTTGTAACGATTTTAGCCCTGTTGGTGGAACTCGAATAGATGTAATTTGACTTGGAAAATCGGTTTGCAACAAAGACAATTGCTCCAGAAAACGTTTGTTATTTATTAAAAAAAAAATAATAAAATAAAAGAGCTTTAGGGAGCGAATCAAAGTTAATCCACGAAAGGACTTTCCTCTCAAAACGCAGTCAAAATTTACATCACACCATTTTAAATTACGTCGCTCATACCATAACCGAAGGCATATTCATATATTCTCATTGGAGCAAGTGTATTAACATGTAGGAAATAAAAGTAAAGGTATCGTGATGTGAATCGACGACCTTTGTATGTTTTTGACTCTCAAGAGACTCTTATTCCGAAACCCGGATACCAAACACCCGCAGAAAAAAGGCTCGCTTCGATATAACTCACGGTGAAACTGTAGAGATTCCATAAAAAAAAATAAAGTACCTTTGAACATAACTAGGAACGTAATAAAAGGCTGCTCCGGAAGATAATCTTTGGACTGCTGGCATTTCAGCGCTCATAAAAAATGTATCTCATAGATCTTTTTCTGCAGGGACGAAATTAACGTTTTTATAGACTCTCGCCGCCCCCTCTTTTTTTCCATGCCCTTCTACGTAACCCCCCTCACACCCCCTTACCCCCCTCACACCCCCCTCACACCCCCCTCACACCCCCTCACACCTCCTCACCACCACCCCGCAATCTCTGAGGCCTGCACATTCGTCCTTTAATCAGACCGTAAACATTTCTTCCTGACCCACGAAGTAACTATAATGAAATTCAGGAGCGCAATGATTTTTTTTTTTTTTTTTTTTTTTTTTTTTAAATTAAACAGGAGCAAGAAAGCACAGCCATTTCGTAATCATATTTTTTGAAGTAATAAAAATGAGATTTAATTGTTCTTCTTTTTCTTTTTCTCCCCTACCCACCTCATTTTCTGCGTTGGAATAGGATTTGTAATTTTGATTCACAATGGAATGTACGTGTTTATATCTATTGTTACGAAGACGGCCATTGTTTAGAGCTCCTGCCCCCTCTTAATTTTGCACCACGGTTTTTTACTTTTTTTTTTTCCTCTATGACAAATGGAAATGTGAAAAGCAGCGAGGAATAAAAGGAGTGAAACAAAGAAAAGCAACGCTCGGAGTTTAACTTTACAAATGCACGGAAAGTTGGAAAGTTAGCTCGGGAGTCGGGAAATTTCAAATTGCATCAGAGAGGAGCATTGGGTGGGTGAGGACAGCTAAATAATTTTAGGAAATTTATTTTCGGTGAGCAACAATAAGATAGAAATTCTTGCTGCAGATCCGAGTTTTTGGACTTTAGTCAACACTTGCAGTGCACTGAGAACAAAAAAATCTGACCGAAACGGATGTGCAAATGATTAGATCGTCTCAGAAAATGATTATAATTCTTACCGGAAAAAATCGAGAAACCTATACATTTTTCTTCAGACATTCTGATCGAAGTCACGGGAAATTGCTTTTGAAATTGAAAACAAATTCTGCTCAATCATTATATGTATGCATTAATTATTACTATGGAAAGCCATTGGAGAAAATTTCTTTCTATTTTAACAATATTTAATGGTAATTTCAAGTAGAATTTCTGGAATAGAAAAATTCCAGCCTTTTGGACCAGAATTAATTGCTACTCAGAAATATCACATTTTTTTTTTTTTTTTTTTTTTTTTTTTTTTTTTTTTTTTTTTTTTTTTTTTTTTTTTTCAGGGGCTATTATTAGTCATTATTTGCTCTGCCGTTTTCACCAGAAATTTTTCTCTGTGTAATTTTGGCCGAAAGATAATTTTCGAGCACCTTCTCCTGGAACAGAATTCATTGCGAGAAATTGGCATGAGTACTGTGAACTTTTTCAAAACAATTAATTTACAAAAAAGCTCTTATCATCATAGTTTCACATCTATTTTCTGTCTCAAAAATTCCTTTCTATCAGTAATCAGACTTTTAGATCATTTTTTGAGTAAATGTTTCCATTGTTTTCACTGTCCAACCATGAATATACTGACGGCTTAAGTTGTAAAATACATATCTAATGTCTACGAACGACAGGTCTGCTTGTTAGTCCACGGTTGGCAAAACTACTGGTTCTAAATGAGCTGATAATTCTACCGATAGGCAATTAACAGGCAGACCTGATCCGTCATTAGTGATCAACATTCGATTGTTTTTTCACTATAAATTCTCCCTTAATCAAATGAAGACAAAGAAAAAAAAAAAAAAAAAAAAAACAAGCAGGGAAAATTCCAACACGCAGGTGTTGGAAAAGCGTGCCACTAAAGTCTGAACAGCTTTAATGCTTTTGCTAGCAATGATAATAATTAGACAGCATTCAACATGGAGCTGATCTCGAGAAAATTGAGTCCAAAGTTGAAGAGCTAGCATTTAAACAAAAAACTTGGAATAACTTACGTTTTGATTTCATTCAACTACCGTGTTGTGTTTTTGCATTTCAACACCGGAAAAGTGGAATTTACTATGTAGGAAAGGTTCTTAATTTTTAGCGTTTAAAGTGACTTGGTTCCTTTCTTCTTTTTTTTTTGGCATAATCACGAAAAACGAAACTCTAAGAGAAACCAAACGGCAGAGTTGGTTTACACTGTTGATTATTTTAAAATCCGTTAATCCGGACTTAAGTCCGTTCCCAATTCTATAAAAGGAACCAGTGGCGGCTCGTGCAATGCGGCAACAGTGGAATCCCTCCATTTAAACCTATGTAAAACAATCGATCTTCAGGAGGTGCAATGCACCCCCAAGATATCGATACTTTTGCATAGGTTTAAATGGTAAAAAAGCATGGTTGCCAAATCGCACGAGCCGCCACTGAAAGGAACCAAGTCGGAGTTGGTTCCTTACGTGACTCGGATTAAGGTTTAACCTAATCAGCCAAAGGAACCAAGTTCTCATTTTATTTCATCATATGGACAATGACATCAATGAGGCTCACCAGCTCACTTTTACCTGGAATTTTGACGGGAAATAGTTGTTATTACAGAAGAAGCACTTGTTGCTTCGAGATTCAGTATTGCTAGCTCTATCAATCAATAACTCAATTTTATCAAAAATGTCACTCGGTTCTTTTGTGACAAGTGCTGTCCAATTGAGCTTGTTTGGTGAGAAATTATGAAAAAAATAAATTTAGATCAGATGTATCTATAAGGAGATGAGTCAAAGGCGTTGTTTTTGTGTGTTTGTTTTTTGTTTTTTGTTTTCAAAACTTTGGAGGGCTCTAGCTCAGAAGAGAAACAATTGCAGCACATACTCATGTAGGAAAATAAAGTCTTATATATGTGTATGTTGACCCCAAAAATACACTCCATAAGTTTGGCACTCAAGTTTTGAAACACCCTGTTCTTGATATTTTGCTTCCCCCCCCCCCGCCCCCTTCACAAAAGACAACATCTTGACCATGCACATTTTTAAAATCACAGTTTGACTGTAGAGATATTTTCTCCCCCCCCCCCCCCTTAACGAAAAAGGGGAGAATGGGTCACCTATCTCTGATGTTCGTCGTGCGCGTGCACAGATTGTTCGGCTTTACGACTGCAATTTTGGCTTTCTTTACAATGCGTTTTTTGGGTTTATTAGTGGATTTTATGACTATTTGATGCCGCCAATGTAATTTTCAGACAATTTTACATCAGAATCAAAACTCTATAGCACTGTAGCAAAAGTTTGCAACAAACCCATTGAAAGCTGAAAAGAGAAAATTATTTGATAAGGCTCGATCTTTTTTACCCACATAAACTATAGACAATAGATATTTCTAAATCCCTCCACCTTTTAAACGGCTTGTTCAGGGATCAAACATGAGGTGGCGTTCTTTTGAAGTCAAAAAGTGTCATATTCGGAAAAGCCGTGATTCTAAATAATAAACAGTTTTTTTTATCTTTTTTTCCGTTTTAGGTGCTGTCAGCACTTGTTGCGATTGTCACGATGTAGATACGTAATATGCATAAATGGAACACTTGCGAATTCATGAAACAATAATCCTTTAATATAGAGAACTAACCATTTCAAGTGCCCTTTACACATCAAGCATTCTAGGGGTATAGATTAGTAGGTGTGGAGGTTTAAGAGGTTTGTGGATTTTAATTCCCCCTCTCCCCATTTATTTTCTTGAAAAGTATCGAAAGTTTACAGTTAAAACTATGCCATTATTCACTATAACGCATTGTCATATTATTTCTTTTTTTTTCTGTTGCCGTCGGTCGATATCATTTTTCGTGTTGGAAAAGCAAAGTTCCATATGGACCTATAGTTTCCGAAATTTGAAGCAGCTTCCAGTGAAAAATTTTGTGCACGCAACGAACTTTTTAAGATAGGTAAATAAGTTATTCCAGAGTCAATTCCATAGCCGCAGCGAGGAAGCTGCCCAGGGGTGGAAGACACGTGACAGCCCCTCTCACTTTTTAGAGCAATTAATGCGAATTTTACCCCTCTGGCTCCCTGTGTTCTGGATTTTAAACACCTATTTTTCAACAAAACGCCAAAAATGTCCTCAAAAATCCCTTGATTCCATCGACGCTCATTGAGGGGCTTTCAATTTGCCGATCTCCCAGAATTTCAAATGTTTCCGATGCAAAGACCTGTTTAGTGTGACGTCATGAAAAAAATTGGTTCCAAACAAAGGCTCCGTCTCACTCGCTCTCGTGGGTTTTCCCATACGAAACACAGTCCAAATTTTCAAATACAAGTGCTAGTAAACAACACGTTCTTTACACGTTGTGTTTATCACACCATTGGGTTCCACGTCCCTTATAAAAATTTCCGATTGTTTCAAAAAATTTCCGATTGGATATATATTCCCGCGCTTTATTTCCCATAGAAATAATCGAAATTCCATAGTGACAATCAGAATTCGTGTAGATTCAAGCGCGCTGACTACAGCAACGATAGGTCTCATGATTGAAATAAGGCGAAATCATCTATGGTTCTATTCTTACAGTTTTAACAGCCACTTTTTTCTCAGTGATAAAATATGAGCCCGCTATCACAAACTTTTTGAAACATCGCGCATCGATGCACAATCACAGTTATCAGTTTCTTAAGAGCACAAAATTCTAGGATATAGGCTCATCAGCACCATCACGGCATGTGTTGTACCTCGAACAATAGCTTCGATACGGAGAGAAGTTAGAATGATTGAGTGTCATGCCGGTGATACTACCATAAGAGACCGTGAGTAAGACAAGGACAAAACGTAGAACGTCTTTCGGTATAACTGTGATTGTAAATTCGCTTGTGATCTTTTAGGAATTATGTTACAGTGAAAAGATACTTTAAGGCAAGTGGAATCTAATGGTGCAATAAAATTTGAGAAAACTGTTGGTTAACTAGCATGAATTTGCGTTCGAAAATTTGGATCTGGTAAATCCACGAGAGTGAGCGAGATAGAGCATTTGTTTGGAACTAATTCTGATCGTGACGTCATCACTAAACAGGTCTACATAGGTAGCGTTCTAGAATTCAACCATTTACTGCATCCGTGCAAAAAAGATTACATTACCCTGTGATACTGTATATCTATGTACATTGGAAAGTGCTGCTATTCATAATCTTTTCTGCATCGAGACAATAAAGGGATGAATTCTAGAACGTACCTTAAGGATATGAATGAGCCTCTCTCTTTTCTATACCCCTCCCGCTCTTCATCAATACCTCGTCGCTTCTTATCGATGTACCCTCGTCAAACAGATGTTGACACATTTACGACCGCTTAATGCACCGTGAAGAAATCTTGTGACCGGTGGAGCCCAAAGGCGAGGGGCAAAGAGGGTTCCTGCGGGAGATGTTTCCACCCCCCTCCTGCCTTTGAATTTTGACTCATAGGTTGGCACAAATGACTTAGGTTGCTGGACCTGTATGGAATTCTCGTTTGAAGGAATTCGACTTTGACGCTTAATAACTTATTGAAATTAACAGGAATACCAAAACTTTTACAATTTTAAGAAAATAGACGCCGAGACCTCCTGGATTGCAGCAATAAATTAACGATTAATGAAACCAGTTTTAAGAAAACACGTTTTTAATTTTTCAAACCTTTCCCGCCATGGTTTTGCCATAAGCAAGGCATTGGACTTATATATTAGATATGAAAATGAAAACAAGAAGCGCACCGTATATATACGGCACGCTTAAAACATCAGCAACATGATTTGTAATTATTGACTCATTACAGCTTCTAAAATCCATGATGGAAAAATCCCACCCCCCTCTCTCAACCGATCCTCATTACTCGACCCAGATCTGAGCCTATCACATCTTATCGCCCGCTCTGACTGCGACTGGGGATCGAACCCGGAACCCTCAAGTTAGCGGTCGAGTCGGTTAAGCTAACCATCAGGAGACCACGAAAGACCGCCAATTAGCATTTCCATTAATTTGACTTCCTTATCGATTCATATTTTGCGATTATTTCCAGAGACTCGAAGTAATTAGTTCGACTCAAATCGAGCAAACTCTCCTTCAATCGCGAAGCGCGGATAGCGATTATTGCAAATGAGCACTCGTATACATATTTACACACAAGGAGCGCCCTCATTTTGCGGGATAAAGTCTGGCCACAGAAAGTTGGTAAATGATGGGAATTAGACTCGGTTTAATTGAGTTTAATCCTCTGAAATATGGTTCGTCGCAAACGAAGCCATTGGAAAAAAAACGAGCACTTTGAATACAGATCCGTGCCGATAAGTTCTGGAATGGAGAGAGAGAGGGGGGGTGGGAGGTTGTGAGAGAGAGAGAAAGGGGGTGGAGAGACATTTCATGTTTGTTGAACACGGTTTCAATAAAGAGACCGGGGGGAAATAATCCGTTACACCTACTCTGAAAGAATGCGTGTTGATAAATGAAGGATTTTATCGGGAGGGCAAAACTCCTGTTTTTGATAAGCAATAAATCATAGACTGAACTGAAAGATACTATACGTCGAATTACGTTGTATGTGAGTCGGCCTCTCCAAACTCTGTATCCGCGCCGTGATTCTAACACCACCAGCGCAAAATCGGTCGCATAGATGCGTTGCGTTTTGCGTTTACGGCCCCGATTCCGTCCGTGCCTCGATTCCGCAATCTGATTCGGATTTGCCCCGCCTTGCACGCCCGCGATTCCGCTCCTTCAAAATTGTGGATAGGCAGCCGGCGTGACATTTTATCAAATCAACTTGAACAATATGTTGTCACATACTCGCACTCCCTCTCTCGTTTTCTCTCCGATTCCCTCTCTTTCTCTTTCTCTCTCACGCTCTTGTTTTTTATGGAAATTTCCATTCGTCGATTTCACAATATCTCTGCGACGAGGTCTCAAACATCGCCCCCGCTCTGATGGCGCTCTCTATGAGAGAATAATTCTATTGCGCTGTCATGTCTAGCGTGATACAGCCCGGCATTACATTCATTGCTTTCCCCGTCATTCTCGAGCCCCCAGGTTTCAAATTAAAGCACATGGTCGCATCTTTTAATGGAACTGAGATCCAATTGAGGCTTTCTGTGAAATCGGGTTCCAAAAATCAACACTTATACTGTGCTCTTCCAATTGAATCCTGATAAAACAACAATGCTGATTTCGTAGAGAGGAGAGGACCCTCCACGTGTAATATAGTCCTATGTCCCGGAGACCTTTTGCTGTGAGCCTCAGTCACGGAGTTTTAGTTATTTTGGGGATTTATAATGGCGTTCTACTATCCATCTGAGATTCAACCGGTTGAAGCAAAGATTAAAGATTTCAATTCCTCTTCAGACCGATTTATATACTTCTCAGTTGATGTACATATGTGTATCATTAGCTGCAACCAGGGGCGGACTGGGGCAAAAAGGCCCGGGGTGCTGGGGCCTGGGATTTGGGGAAAGGGGCCCGCACTATGTACTGGTCCAGAGGGGAGGGGAGTGGACATGGAGGGGCCCGGGATGCTGCAGCACCCCGGCACCCCGGCCCAGTCCGCCCCTGGCTGCAACTATCATCTAAGGTAGGTGACCCAAAGGTGGCCCGGCTCTTAAGGTGGCCCACCCCAGCTTATTTCAATTAATTACAGAAATTGACGATAGATGGCTTTAGTGTTGAGTAGCAGGATGCTATCGCCTCCCTCACTCCAAAAATCAAGAGCATCGGGCGATTCAGTCGGCGCGGAACAGTGAAACGTCCATTTTCGCAGGTCTTCAGCTAATTTGCACGGAAGTAAACAATCGTACTAGCTAAGCCCTTAAATTGATTCCACCTTTGACTTTCAATTCATCATAATCATTATAATTTCTGGTGTAACTAGGGTCTAGATTCCGTTTTTGAACGATAAAATAGCATTTGAATACTTATTAATGAAATTTAAAAGGGGATGTCCACCTTTAGGTACATCAAAAATATTAGGGGTGGCCACCTTAGGTGCATGTTTTCCTCGATGTTAAAACTCTACTTATTTTCAAACGCAAAAAAAACCTCAAAAACAAGCAAATTTAAAAAAAAACTGAAATTAACATATGATAGCCAACTGTCTGAATAGTAAATTGACATATTTAGTTTTTTTTATCTCTCATGACTTATATGTGCATATTGGCTCCAAGCATAGATATGGCCACCTTTGGGTCACTTACCTTATAATCATCATCGTAGAATGGCATTCAAGATCTACTGCTTTATCATATTTGTTCTCATGAAAACTACAAATGAAAATATTCTATTTGCTTCTTTTTGGTCGTTCAATTCTTTCTGGTCCAGAGGAAAAGAGCTGCTTTGAGGTTTTTGTTTTGTTTTATTTTGTTTTTTGTTTTTTTTTTGTTTTTTGTTTTTTTTTTTTTTTTTTTTTTAAAACCACATAATCAGATCGAGTTATAATGATCTACTCGATAATGTATTCCTTGAAGTAAGAGCGCTTTTTTGTCTTCAAACCTTTTCCTATCGGAAGGTAAAATACACCTCCCTCGATACGATTACGATAGAATCGTTCACAATAATCTATCTGATACTATATTGTACAGATAGGCTAATAAACAGAAATTATTTCTTCAGCTTTAATCATCAAACCATACAGTAACATATAGGTACATTTATAGGTTACCTATATATACTTATACAATAGCTATTGTTCAGAAAGAAACGGAGGGCCAACGAGTCGAACCGATACTCACTTTAGAAGCTCCTCGCCTATTTTCAATGGTCTATGTTAGTGTCGTACGCGGGGGGGGGGGGGGGGGGGGGGGATCATTTTCAGTCAAACGCTCATCAGTGCAAGTCTCACCCACTGGTCTATGTTCTCAGTCTACGGTGGAACAGCTCTCCAAAAGTCTGATCGCTACCTACCTCTTTAGCACGAGTACTCTATTTTACGTCGTTTTGATAACAAGCATGTGTGTCGTTGTAATCACCCGGCCTCTTCATAACCTAAATTGATAAAATTTTGTCACCATGTATCGTTGTATTTATATCTTACCCTTTCAAATCGATCGCCCATTTTTAGCGCGAAACATTTATCAACAAAAAATAAGCATTGTTACCTTTTTATGAGAAAAAAGTAGCGTGTGTCGTAGCCACGAATTTGGGCCGGTCATAATTTGGATCAGTTCTATGCATGGGACACAATCAGAGTGTGCCGTTGACACAACTTGATTGTGTCCTGTGCAAAAAACTGATGCAAATTGTGGCCGGTGAACCCAAATTTGTGCCTACGCCACAAGCTACTTTTTTCCGTGATAGAGGAAAAGAAAAAACTTACGATATTTGAATATCTTTTGTACAACTTTGTTCAACCATTCACCGAAAGTTTTGCTGCAGCCATTTTAACCCTTTTACTCCCAGGTTGGGAAGACAAAGCTCGGCTTGCTTGCTTTAATAAAGTGGGAAGATAAATATTCCTACTACGGGGTCTTGATTTTGCCTATCCCTCGAATTGAAGGGGCAAATTATTTGGCAATTGTCAACAACTTGGAGTAGCTTCTGTCAATACACAATTGAAATATTGTGAGGCAGATATGGAGGAACGAAAACAAGTATACTCGGGCGTGGTATTGAAAGGGTTAAAACCAATGGCGTAATCGTGCACTTTGGCAACGTTGTACTGTGTCCATTCAAACCCATGTGCAATATCGAATGAGAAGATGTTCACTGAACACCCACTAGTTCGATATTTTTCATGGGTTCTAATGGACGAACTGTAACATTGCCAAATTTCAAGCTACGACACTGGATAAATCCCTTTACTGCATGATTTTTTTTTTTTTTTTTTTTCAATAAAATATTTTTTTTTTTTTTTTTCAGTACAATTTTTTGATCCTTGAGACAGGGAAAAATAGTGAAAAAATTCTTTCCATTATATTTCAATGGTAAAGAGCCTGAATATTAATTGTTCCAAATATGGCCTTACCCACATTTAGGTATCCATGCAACTTAAAGTAAAGTTTTCAGGCTAAAAAAAAAAAAAAAAAAAAAAAAAAAAAGTAGTAAAAAATAAGTTAGTAAGATTCAATATTTGTTTTTTTTTTGTATATGGTACCCCTGCGTTACTCCCAAACATAACAATGAAAATCGGAAAATCTCTATCAGATTTTCAGTAAGCTATTTTCATCCACTCTGCACGTTCTCTATCCTGTGCTGCGCGCTCTAGGACAAAATCGACAATTCTTACTCGTTTAGTATCTGTTCCACATGTGACCCACCATGCAGCGACAGTACAACTCAAGTCCTCTACTTTTAGATAAGGCTTCAAAGTAATTGTTCCAGATCTGGGCTCATCTGCACTTAAGGGTTAAACCACGTATGTCAACGAAAGTATTAATTGATGTTTCTTTAGAGACCTTGAGCGGCAAGCTTAACCCAACTTTCAAACGAATAAAGCAGTGAGCTTTTGCCTCCTCCTTCGCTTTTCCTAGGCTCGCAGGACGAGAAACTGTCATAGGTATAAATAATGAATTAGACCCTTGAAAGCACTCTCAGAGCGTGAAAAGTTTTAGCCCTGCGGGATACGGGTATACGTCAGAAATAGATACTACGTCGAAGGAACAAACTGATTTGAATTGAAGGAAATAGAACAGGGGGGGGGGGCGAAATGAAGAAGAAAAACGTGAAAATCGTCACTGTATGTATACGCTTGAGCAGGTGAGATATAAATTGGTTTTTTTTTTTTTTTTTACTTTCGTCGTAGCGCTGCACATCGAACGAAGCTTGTGCGCGGGAACCACTTTGCCAATTCATTAAGTGCGGAACTTTTTCCCTCCATTTTCCCTCCTTTTTCCCTCGCTTTTCCTCTCTCTTTCCTGTAATTGTTGAGTGATTATATTATCTGATTTCGTTGCTATTTCACTTCCGCAGCTCGTTTTGAGCAGTATCGGTTTCGTCAGCAGGGTTGCCGCGAACCGCACGAAAAAAAAAAACTCGCCCACCTCCGGTTTTTACCCGAAAAATGAAAAACCACTGTAATTTTTTTTAACCAGAGACAAATAGAGGCCCGGCATACGTGCTATGCTTCCCGTGATATGAAAAAGAGGCTAGTTAAATTGGTTAATTTCTGTTCGGGGGCGCCACCAAACAACAGCCAACACTGCCTCCTACTGTTGAGTGGTGAACAATCACGGAGAAAAAAGACTGGGTGAATTTACCATCTGCATGGCTGATTTCGGAGTCTTTCAAGTTTGGTAAATTGTACCATCATATGGTATATGCAACGTACCTTCCGGTGAAATGTACCAACAGGTTATCTTAACCCTTCACGCAGCACAGTGTTCCTAATTAGGTACATATACTTTAAAAGTGTATATAAACCTTTAGGAACCGAAATATACACGTAAGGTCATATTTCTGCAACAATTATTTTACAGCCTCTCATCATGAAAATAATGAAACAGAACAAATTCACTATTTTTCCCTATTTTAGTACCCCGTCATATAGTGAATAAAAATACCACAAGGTATGTTTTTTTACCATGTGATACATGATTGTAAAATTTACCATACTTGATAGCAGACTTCAAAATCAGCTATGCAGATGGTAAATTATACCAGTCTTTTTTTCCCGTGTTGCCGTAATCAAAATTCACCTAAAATTTTACTTCGAAGTCGAAATTTCAATTTATTAAGGCGTAGAAAATTAGAAAATGGAATTAACTAATCAGAGCTGGTTAATCTGTAAATATAAACACGCCAATTTATACCACGAAGAAAACATAACCTTTATATGTCCATCACGCAACGGTAGGCGACTTTTGGCTATTGTTTTCATGAGTCCCGAAAATATTTGAGAATGAAAATTGGACACACCTACCTGTCTAAACTTACAGCTGGGACTCAACTTTTATCAAATCATTGGAAAGAAATTGATGATTTAAAAAGGGGTTCATTCAAAATCGGCATTTTTCGCCCACTGCTTGTTTTTGACGAAACTTTGGAGATCGATTGAGGTTACTATTAGTAGTGGATCCTGAAATTATCGCGACCTAAAACCAATTTTTAGAGGGGGGGCGGGGGGTCAAAGTTGAAACCTTTAAACTCAAATATCTCGCTAACGAATACAGCTTTTGAAATGTGGTTTGCGCGAAAAAACGCAAAATAAAATTTTCTTTCTTTTGACTACCCACATGTTCCACAAAATTTTAAACAAACACTTGCAATTTGCAATTTTTTGATTTTCAGGCTCAACATTTTTTACAAATTTTGAAATTCTGAAAAAACGCATTCTTCGATTTTGATCTCTACGAGATATGTTATTCTCTATTTGCTACAATTTAGTCTAAACCGCATGTTGGGGAAACTTTTCGTTTCTGAGTTATGAATTTTTAAAGTTTCAAAAATCGCAATTTTAGCGTTCTCAGTGACAGCGACGAAACCTAAAAAAAGAATTTCTCCGCCTCTAATCAACAAAACTTGATGAAAATTGGGATTTGGGGGTTTTGAAGGTCGTGAAATTCAATTCTGCTATCAGATTTGAAGAATTTTGAAATCCAAGATGGCTGCAAACCCATCTGCTTGGCAGCCTTGACAGAAAGTTCTATTCCCCATTTTATAGTTTAGTGTGAAAAGTTTATCTTTTTTCATGATCAGGTTGGTTTACCGGAAACCAAGGGAGAGAAAAACAAGGCTACCTCCGGTTTTTACTTCCAATGGAACATCACCGTAATTTTTTTTTTTTTTTTCCCCCTTCAAAATTTGATCAGATCATGGGAAAAATAGTTTTACTCTTCAATTCAATTCACTTGTAACCTTGAACCATGAGCAGTTACCAAGGGCGCCATTTCGAGTTCGGCTGGGGGGGGGGCAAAAAATCTTATGACCTCTTTTTTTTTTTTTTTTTTTTTTGCTCATACCAATATAATTTTAGAGCCAAAGAGAGCCGTCTTTTGGAGGTAATAATCGGATGACCCTTTTTTTTGCTCATCAATATAATTCGTGCCAGTTTTTGAGCCTGACTTCAAATCCTTGGGGGGGGGGGGGGGGGAATTGCCCCCCCAGCCCCCCTAAATGACGCCCATGGCAGGTACAGGCATACTTTTTCTCCGTACTTCCATTTGAACACATGTGTTAGCAAAGGATATCAAAGGGGGCCGTCACTTGACTTTGGCCCCCTCTCTGTCCTTGTCTAACGCCCGGATTCAAATAGGAGTAGAGAGAGAGAAATACAAATTCCTGTATCTATACCTATACCTTGAACTCAATGGGAAATAGGAAGTTGTTACTGTATAGCGTTTGGCAACTGAAAGCTCCTCAGTCCTCAGTCCGCCTATCCATCCCGTTCAAATCGAACATCTAATACGATCAGCCATGACAATGGGGAAAAAGTCCGCCTCGTATTCGGTCCAGTCGATGGGAACTCCCCTATTACGACTCCATTTTTCTTCTCTAATTCATTTAGTCCATCTCCACTATCTTCCGTGTATCGCGGAAATCAATTCAGCGCGTTTTGGTGTGCAATTTCGTTTCCCGTCCCCGTCCTACGCTACATACGTCAAGCTGCCGATGCAAATCGTTCGCTACCGTTTTTGTAATCGGAAGGCTGGTGTACGCTCTCTTGAGCAAAATACGCGAAGGAAATGCGAAATTCATGATGACGTTTGTACGTGTGTGTCTGATCAGTCGTAACTTACTTGATGTGCCTGTGGCGAATGTAAGTTGAGCAGATCGTTGAAATGAGGGCGGATGGGTATGTAAAAGGGCTGATATTTTTAGGCATTGAACAGATTTTCTGATTTCGTGTATCATCAATATTCTATATGCCGAATTTCGTTATGAAATCTGCAAATTTGATCTCAGAGTAGATATAATAGTAAAAACTAGTAAGGGGAAATTGGTGTGTACTTAAAACTTTAAACGTAATTTTCTCAGGTTTCGTCACAACCGTGATTTAGACAGGTCAGACTTCAATTACGGTTATTAATTTTTTAGTAGCGTTTTAACCCTTGTGAACCTAAGGGGGGGGGGGTAGATTTGTACCCCAGGCCAGTTTTTTTGACGCCATTTTGTCAAAACTGCTCAAAATTTTTTGGGACTTCATGACATTTTAAGTTAGGATACTTAGAACACGTCCACCAAATTTCATTAATTTTTATGAATTTTTGTCGATATTATAGAAATTTAAAGTGTTGGGGTACAAATATACCCCCCCCCCTTCGTCCTGCCAGTTTTGAGTTTGGAACCATCTATTACAGTGAATTTTACGGAAATTTTATGTAGATTAAGAATATTAAGTCAGATCATTGAAAAAAAAAATTGGAAATTTATCAATAATGGAAAAATAAGATGGTACCTCATTTCATTTTTTCCATTTTTTTTTATTTTGACATTTTTTTTAAAAAGTAGGTGTAAATTTGGCAACATAGCAAAAATTTACTCAAATTTCACATAAATTACTCTGTTAGGGTACTAAGTACATAACCCATCCATTAAAGTTTCAAAATTATTGATACTGACTGTGCTGCATGAAAATATCCTTGGGGTACAAAAACACCCCCCCCCCCTTAGTCCTTTGTGTTACCGAAATACCTAAGGCTCACAAGGGTTAAGCAATTTAAGAAAACAGAGCAAAAGACAAACAGACAAGCATACAAACAAACAAAAACAACAAGCAAACACAACATTTTAGTGCATGGTCCAGGTTGAAAGTGTATAGTTGTGTGTTTAGATAAAAGGCATTTTTAAACAACCGATAATCATTGTTTTTTGCGATTTAAACCTACATATATGTAGAAATATTATCATATTTCTCGTTGATTTAGCCCTATATTTGCCGATTAATGGTGATGAGTGTTAAATTAAATTAAATTACTTTTTCCACAAAAAAAAAAAAATAAATAAATAAATAAAAAAAATAAATACAGATCATCAAGCCCTTGCGAGATTGGTTTCTAGAATGCGTAAGGTTGGGAATCCGTTTAAAATTGAAGCTGAAACTACCAATCATCGAAAACAACAGTTTGATTTATGATGAAATCGATCCGTGATTTTCGAAATTTAGTATAGTTTTAGCTCAAATTTTGAACCTTTTTCCAACCTTACGGATTCTAAAAACCAATCGCTCGAGGGCTTGACGATCCAATTTTTGTTTTTTTGTTTTTTGTTTTGTTTTAAGTAATTTAATGTCCAGACTTTCATCACTCATCGAACGGTGACGGACAATCAGCACCGTCTATCGGTCAATCAAGCACTACATCGGTGAGGATTAGCGCTAACGATTATTTTGAAGTTCAGAACTTCACAAATATCGAGTCTAGTGGCGTACACAGGATTTTTCTTGGGAGGGGCTCGCTCTGATGAGCGTTTGACTGAAAATTGTTCCTCCCCTTCCCCTCCACCCCGAAAAATCGGACGTCTGGGGGGGGCTTTAGCCCCCTTAGCCCCCCCCCCCCCCTGCGTACGCCACTGATCGAGTCTATACCCCAGGTACAAATGAAGGCGATATCAATGAAGCGCATTCTCGGACCCTTCTTCTATTTATGAGAACTGCGAACAATCCAAATCTTCTTCCCCCTTGCTCTGCCGTAAAACGCAAAAACGGTGTATTTCGAAAGGGATTCTACAGCACTTACGACGTTTTTGCTATTAACACGGCAGAGGTAACCACCAACAGCTGGACGCTCGGAAATTCCGAGCAGGCGAAGAAAAATTGAAATCAGATCGAGAGTTGAATTAGTTCGTGTTAATCGAGTCTTTATTTTGGAGGGATCGACTTTTTTTTTTTTTTATCAGAGGGTCGGAATGTCGCGCGCTCAGTTTCGCAGCTCGGCCGACCAAACGGACGGCCGGCGCGGTGCGATCCCTTCCTGTTCCAGCACGAACACGCAAATTTGACGCCCACTTAAAATAAAAAAAAAAAAAAAAAAAAAAAAAGTAGAAGGGAAAAAAGTCGGCCTGAATAAAAATTCAAATGTGCGTGCTGAATACTTCCTCTCTCGAAAGGGATCCCTTTATCGTGACCCCCACGTGCGGGACTATTGTGCACGGGGACCCAAGTCATACCAGAGCAAAGGTGCAAAACTTGCTCCCTCCGTTCCGTCCCTATTTTTGTATCTATTCACCACTCTATCTCTTTCACCCTCTCTCGTGTCTCTAGTCGCCACAGGGTTGTCACATCACAATAGTTAAATTACCGTGTCCCTTTGGTTGACATTGTTGGATACAGGAATTAGCCTTTCTCTCTCTTCTTTCCATTTAAATGCGTGCATAAGTAAAGGACAGAGATAGAAGCTAAAGTCACGTGATGGCCCCCTCTGCTATCATTTACCTTCAAACGGTCCTAAAGAGAGAAAGACAATTCCTGTATCCACCCTTGTTGGTTGAATTTAAATTTGGCAACTGTGCGTACTCCCACGCGGAACTACCGCGAGCTGATTTAAATATTGACCACCGGCAAACGCCTGCTTGATGAAACTGGTTTTTTCTTTTTCTTCTCTCGTCTAGAATGACCATCCCTGTTCCTATACGCTCTTCTATTCCCAATTGAAGTTATTCTATTCCGAGAATATTTAATCAGACCCCTTCCCACAAACTATTTTGTGGCGTTTAGTTCAGCGACACACCCATACGTTGCAGTTTGGTTTTTCTCTGCTCGTGCTTTTGGATATTTTGTTAGTTGGTGCATGCACCTATCCAAATCGTGTTTCTTTTCTCGATCTAATAAGTTCGTCACTCGAAAATTGGTGCAAAAAATATACTTCATTTTATCTATAAATCATAGTTTTCATTTATTTTTCCATATTAAAATCAATTCTTTTTTTGTTTGCTTTTTTTGTTTTCTACTTAAATTTAAACTTAAACGTTAATATTTGAAACAATTTGTTTGAATTTTTTTATCGAGTGATTTGTGGTTTCATAAAAACACTGAGAGAATTCTTTTTTTAATCCAATGTGTATTTCGTTTGTGTTGAAGAAAGTGCACAGTGAAATATTGACTATAAGGGGAAATTCCTGTAACCCAAAGAATATGTCTACTGTTACAGGTAAAAGATTCTTTGTTGTGACAGTGATTCTCCTATAGTCCTACATGCAACAGAACTTTGCTTCGCGCAAGGAAAGCTGTCACAAGTAAACGTCTTTCCTTGTTTTTAAAGAAGTGATTTCTCTCAGTGAAATGATGGTAATGAAGAATAAAACTCGATCGGGGACATGAGTATTAGAATAAATTTCTGCAACTGGATTATTTCGTGGTCTAGAAATTGAAACTTATTATTGGGAAGCCATCAAAATGCATAATTTAAAATCGATCGGGTTAGAAATTGAATTCCGACCGAGGTAAGCACGTTTCCATTACTCGCAAGGTTTCTGCACCGGAAGCGGCTCGCACAATTTTGCAACAATGATTTCTCTCTACTTAAATATATGTTATACAATCGATTTGACAGTGAAGCAGCGCTTTATAAACAATCGATTGTTGATTATAGATTTAAATGGAACAGTCGCGAAGGTCTAAAATTGTGTGTTTTATATTTAGAAAATGATAGTTCTTGATGAGCTGAGGACAATGGCGCATGCCTATTGATTTTTTCCTAACTATCCCGGGTTTGGAGATACGCACGTATAAAGTTATATCAATGTATTTTGGGCGAAAATCTCATCTCAGGAACAATGAGACTTAATCAGAAACCAAAGGCACCATTGTTCTCTGCTCATCAAGTACTTTCACTTTCTTTGTAAAAAACAAAACATTTTAGACACTTGCAACTGCCCCATTGAGGGGAAATATTATTGGCAAAATTGCTCGAGCCGTCACTGTTCTGAAGGAGTCTGATCGGCATTATAACTGTCAATCCGCAACAAATCGTAGCAGAGATTCTGTATATGCACTAAACTTTACCAAAATATTAGGTGGAAAAGTCTTAAATTGCTGCTTTTTGTTCAAGAAAGTGTAAATAATATAACACCATAAAAAAGAAAAACAAAATTGAACATCTATAGTATAGCCGGTGTTGAGATTTATTTGAATAAATCAACACGAATCTGCTTTAAAAAATAAAGCATATTCGAGAAGACTAGTCCAATCTGATGCTAAAATGAATAAAAGTATTATTAAATTGGCGCACGAACCGAACACAGAAAATTTTTTAGGAGGGGGCAGAAAGCCTTTTCATAGAAAGAGGCTGAGCCAATACTCAACCAACTTTTCCATATTTTTTTTTTTTTAGGTTTTGTTTTTTCAGCGCTGGTATATTTGTTGGAATTTTCATCGTTGAAAGGCGAGGTCAAGAGCTTTTCCCGCCCCTTCCTCGTGTATATACGACATACATTTTAAATTTTAGAGAAAAAAAAATTACGTTAACACATGTTATATACTTTGGAAAAGTTCATCATGAAACTCGGAAAAACTCCACTGTAATACAGACATCGAATTTTGCATTTTTCGAATTGAAACTTGAAATTGAAAACACACCTACAAAAAAAAAAAAAAAAAAAAAAAAAAAAAAAAAACAACAAAAACAAAACAAAAAAAAACAAAACAAAAAAAAAAAAACAAAACCAAAAGACAAACTTATTAGGTAAAAAAAAACAACAAAATAAAACAAAAAACGAAAAAAAAAAACAAAAAGAGTATATTAATAAAAGAGAAAGAGAGAAATGCCAACATTAAAAAAGTGTCAGCATTTTGGCCTACTGCCCATTTAAAAGTAAAAAAGATAAAGAACTTGAATTCATCAAACACGCAATTTCACCCTTGGTAAATGAAATGAGTTTCAAGACATTCTGAAAAGAAAAGATTAGCTTTAAATAAATGTTTTGAATTTCAGTGGTCTCGTCAGAACCGTTACGCGTAAATAGAAAATGGAGTCTGGTCCAGTTCCCTTTTCAGTGGCTACAATTTTTCAAATTATTTTATCGTCCATTGTTAGTTGCTAAAAAGTTGGCTTTCATCGATTATACGCAATATCAATTAATTTATTTCAACATTTCAATGACAATAATAAGTATACTTTTTTTTTTTTTTTTTTTTTGAGAGACATCTAGAAAGCAGGTGCCATGGTTAATTTGGTTCAATACATAATTCTACAATGCTATATGGCATTATATACTTACAAAGTTTGTAGTTACCAAATCGCGCATTTTCATGGTGGCAACGTTGTATTTAGTCTATATAAGGTCATGTAGAAGATCGAGATATAGGGGGTGCACAGTTAAATCATTATGCATTTAAATCATCGGCAAATTTCAAAATCTTTTTCTCAGTTTTTGATTTGCTTTTGGAGTTTACTTGTCGCATAATGTAAGATTTTGACGAGTGACTTCGTCCCGTGGACGTATCTAATCAATTTTTATTATTTTTATATTTGTTCACTTGCGAAGCGCAGTTTATGTATCTTCATGGGTTTGATTTTGCTCATTATTTTCCATTTAAAACGTTTATGACAACATCAAAAGGAACGGAAAAATTGTCCATTAGCTCGAATCTGAAAAACACAGAAAATATCAGACAACATTTTGTAACGTTGAAAACGAGTGAGCCGTTTTTGATGAATAATGATGAATTCCTCCTTCAAACCACACAAACTTTTGTCTTATACCAAAATAAAAAATAAAAATAAAAAAATTAAAAACAAGAAAAGTTTATCAGTGCCTATTTGATTCTCGAGAAAAAAAAAAATAATCCATAATCATCTGCCTGTTTTGTCTTCAAATAGCTTTCATGATTTCCAGAAGCAAAGCGTGCAATCTGGCATTATTACATTTGGTTCATTAACAACCCAGGAAAAATATCGAACTATCTAGAAATTGGCGATGACCATAGAATTCGACCTTTTCTATGGGTTCAAATGGACACAATGCTTCGTGCTTCGCTACTGATGATTTTATTTCTTAATGTGGTGCATTTGTTTGATTCGAAACAGGAATTGATTACTTTCACAAAGTCAGTTTAAACTCCATTCATTCTGGTCATGAAATGACCTTCAAGATTTTAAGTTCAAAATAGAAAAGCCATATTTACATTTTTTCTCTTATTCATTCACGTTTTGTTTTTTTATGTATTCATCTATTTATTATGTATTCATCTATTTATGTATTTATTTATTTTTTATTTTTTATTTAATTAAAAAGTTACTAAATGGGATATCGTTATCAATGTAGATATGAAAATAAAACAAGGTCTATGAAGCAAGATTTAACTTAAAATAGAAAATCATGCATAAACGTAGACTTCTGAAGCATCTAACATTTAAAACAATGTCTCCATGATGGAAAATGCTGAAAAGGGCTAGACACAATGTGAGGAGGACGGGACGCGAAGCCAAGCGGGTCCGCGTGATTGCATTATGAGGGTCTTTGGAATGGGGTGGAGAGGGGGTTGGAAAATATCACGCAGTGAAGGGCGCGCTCGCACTCGTCGACGCCATTGGCCACCCTCCAGACGAATAGATCAGAACGAATACTGAAGAGAAGCCATTTTCAAAAACAAAGATGTTGAAGACCATAGACTATACTTTATTTTGTGAATTGAAAAACACTGAGTTTGGGTAAAAAAACGTTATTAAAGCTTTTGCTTTGGATTCTAGATTTGGTAAAAAATTGAAGTCGAATTCGGATGCGTATGACGAATGCTATTATCTTCATAAGAACTGTTGATATCCAGGGCCTTTTCGACATTTCCGGAGACTCGTGAGCGGAGCTAGCAATTTGGCGACTGTGGATTCTATCCATTTGAATGCAGGGCTGCCGTTTTGCGTAAAATCAATGCTATTTTTCTATTCACCGATGATTCCACCGGTTGAGAAAAGATTACACAGTTCAGTTCAGTGCATGACTGTAATTAACTAAAATACTCGCATCTGTAATCTTTTCTCAACCGGTGGAGTCGTCGATGACTTTATAAAACTTGCAGATATTTTAATTACTCAACGGAGTTTCCACCGATTAAGGAAAGATTACAGATCAGAGTATTTTCGTGCATTATAGTCATGCACTGAACTGAACTGTGTAATCTTTTCTCAATCGGTGGAATCATCGGTGAATAGAAAAATAGCATTGATTATACTCAAAACGGCAGCCCTGTTTGAATGTCTGAGAAACAATCGATTCTTGACGGGGCCATGGTCCAATTTCTAATCGATCATTTCTCTTTCATTTAAAATGGGAATAATCCAAAGTTGCCAGATTGCTGGATCCGCCCATGCCGGAGAGGGGTGATTATCCTTTTTCCGCCTCGCAGATTATCGTCCATATTTAAGAATCTGTTGACTTTTTACGTTTTGTTCTTTGCTCGTTTTGCTTTTGTTCATCCTGATTTTTCCGCCCTCGGAGAGTGCCATCCGGGGCAGTGGCGGCTCGTGCAATTCTGCAACAATGTTTTTCCTCCATTTGATTCTATGTAAAACAATCGATGCGATAGTGAAGCAGCGCTTCACCAGCATTCGATTGTTTAACATAGAATCAAATGGAGGAAAAACATTGTTGCCAAATTTCACGAGCCGCCACTGACACACACATGTACCTCCTTTAGTACGGCCGGCCTTGTTGACATCTTTGCAAAATGATTGTGACTCAAATTCATATTTTTGTCACCATGGAAAGATGAAGGATGCATGTTTCCATAATTTTGTTGTTGGAAATACTCAAATTTAGTCAGTATCTGTGAAAATTTTCAAGATACTGCTCGTCTCGATAAAATCATGAACTAGCGACCAGGAAAGTTAGTTCGTTATTCCTCGAAATAATATTTGAGTGAAAATGAAATATTTACACACCAATCGTTTTAGATTTGAGGCTAAGAGGTTGTATACAATATGCATACTATGAGTGAGCAATCGTCGGTCTTTCTATATAGTAGGTTGATTTATACGAAGAACCTTCTCAAACGGTGACGTATGGTCACCAATTCTTGTTGTACGGCAATCGGAGAGTTTTTGCAGTGTTTCTACCACCAAGTTTTGTTTTTTGTTGTTTTTTGTTTTTTTGTTTTGTTTTTGTTTTGTTTTTTGTTTTTTGTTTTTTGTTTTTTTTTAACATTGTCCTAAATCCCGTGTAAAACAAGTCTCCAAATATTATTGATATTATGCTTTTCAAATTTTGATGCCGCGAATTAAAGAGAGAAGAATTAGAATAAATAAAAGAACATTGCCTCCCCCAGACCTCCGATTTGGGGGGGGGGCAGTATTCATTCAAACGCTCAGTAGTACAAGTCCCTACCAAAAAAATCCTTCGTATGCCACTGGGTATACATATATTTTAAAGGTGACATATTTTACATGTTTGTGAGCAATCAACGAAATCATTTTTGATGATCGAGCCCAATAATGTTAAAAACGTAATAATTCTTAAAGCCAAAAAAGGTGTCTGCACATATAGTTACGAAGGGGTAAATGTAAATAACCCAACGCATTTGAACCGACAAACTCACAAAAATCAATGATATTCAAGCCCTCCCTCCCTCACCTTCTCTTTTAAGCATTTTTCTTCAAAATTAGAGTATTTTTAGGAGCCAAAGAAGTCTCAGGGTTTCCAAGTACTCGTAAAAGTTATTCAAATCAATCGAATTATTTCCTTGGCGAGTTAATACCTCACTTTGGGTAGTTGGTCTTTGATGAGATCCAAAATGTTTCGCTTCATTTAAGACCTTCCTTTTATTTTATTTTAATTCATTATTTTAATCAACTCCTAGTCGTTTTCTTTATTACCAGTGCTCGCTGAATAATATTATTTTCTTTTTCAGGCCAAGAGCACATAAAACCGGGCATTGCTCATGGCCCCGGGACCAGCTTAAGCTAAATGCTGGGCAAGGGATTAAACTGTCTTAAAATCTTCCTAAACCCGTAAGTGCTTAAAATAATCTAAGCAAAAAAAAAAAAAAAAAAGAGTTTATTTAGGGAAGCCTGCTTTATGGGACGTGAATACACGATAGCAGCACTTTGGACACGAAGCGAAACTAGTCAGGGAAATCCTTAGTGGGATATAGCTAGTTACAGTCGTCCAGTTTTCGAGGGGAAAAATGCCTGGTTGCTAAGCAACGGTGGAAGGCGTAGCTTAGGCGAAAAAAGAGAGAGAGAGAGAGAGTGAGAGAGTGGGTGTGCGAGTGAGGGAGCATGGATGTTTGAGAGTAGAAGGGAAAGGGAAAAATGGTTAAAAACAGGGGCGAAAAGGGTCCGGGAGAGATCTCTCGTTTCTCGCTTCTCGTTTCTGCGCTCTCCCTTTGAAAATTCCGTCCCGGTACAGGTGTGGTGGTGAGGCGGTGGATCGAAAAAAGGGGAGGATGAGGGGGCGGGTGAAGTAGACGAGGGGGAGGGGGAGGGGGACAGAGGGGGGAGGTTGTTAGACTCTCTCAAACAGGGACGTTCTTTATTTATTTTGCAGTTGGCAATGATGAACCCCGCTGCTCTTTGCGCGAGGGGACCCTCAAGGGTCGAGTTGGATTCGCCCGTCCCATCCTCTCCCGCCAGTTTCGTCCGTCCACAGATCCCGGCTAGGGTCCTGCGTCCTCTGCCTGGTCCCGGCTAGCAACATAATACTTATTCAGGGCCTCTTCTTCCCGTCAAAGGGTTTTCTCTCGCGAGGAGCTAGCGAGGCACCCAGGACCCTGGTCCCTGCTCGGCAACACCACATCGCGCCGCTTCCTCGAATAGAGGCTGTTATCACAACCCTAATTATTTTTACCCCTCAGCATTTTTTTAATCTTCCATAGCCCAGTGTGCTGGCTCTAGTGGTGGGGGAGTAAGGGTGAACTTTCTCTATCCCTCTCTTACTCTCTCTGTCTCTCTCTAAGTTATCTGACTCCATATTTTATATTAACGAAGGGAAATAAATCAGGAGAGTATTAGCGCTACAGTGCTGCCAACTTTGAAAGTTCTTTGAAAGCAGTTGGATGAATCTAAACCACATTTAACCCATGTATGGCCATTGGGTCGTTAATGACCCACTTGTTCTGTTTTCTTGGGATCAAATTGTAGAAAAGTTAGGCCAATTTTACACAAAATCCAATTTTGGGATTTTTCAGCATGCATCAATTTGCTGAACCAAAAAATGTCACATTTTTTAGTTTTTTAATTTTTTAAACTCCAAAATGGTGTTTTTTGAGAAAAACGCCTGAAAATTTCAAATAATGTTGGGCATGTATGGGTTAAGTTTGTCCTACTTTTTGTTTGTGGTTTGGAAAGAGTAACAAATTTATTTGGTTAGGTTAGGTTAGGTTAGGTTAGGTTGGGTTGGGTTTGGTCACTATGGTGATAGCCTGCTGCGCAGATTCGATCTAAGAAGCGGAAAATTATTCCTGGGAAAAATCAATCCAAAGACGTAGAGATGAGATGATGACGGAGGCTTCATTGCTTCGTGCTTGAATTAAAATGCTACCTGTTAGCATTCCAATTTTTGTTTTTTTTCTCATCAATGACTATAATAATTCAGTAATTACCTATCAATAACTACATAGTTTGAAGACGTAGGGATAGGATGATAACTTCCATTGCTTACATTAAAATACTAACTGTTAGTGTTGTTAAAAATTATTTTTGTTTTCTTACCATTGACGACATTGCAGTAATTACCCATCACTTGCTTCCGTATTTTTTATGAGAGCGCTTTATGTGCTTTGGTTCAGCTCAAATCATCTTCTGATAAATTCCACCTTAATACAGCCATCGAAGGTTAAATTTGGAATGAGGCAGGTGATCTGAGTTTCTAGTTTTGCTTTATCGATTCAAAATTAGGCCTCAAATCTGGTTAGGTTCAGGTTTTGATGCTATTAGTACCTTCAAAGGCGTAAATAATTTAAGGGGTCGGACTTCGGTTCGAAAAATCAGACGCAACTTAAAACCTCATACGTGCTTCTTTGACCATTTCCAGATACTTAGATGGAATCGATGATTAGGAAAATCTGCAGACAAATGGTGGTGTACCCAGGGCTGCCGTTTTGCGTATAATCAATGCTATTTTTCTATTCACCGATGATTCCACCGGTTGAGAAAAGATTACACAGTTCAGTTCAGTGTATGACTGTAACGCACGAAAATACTCTGATCTGTAATCTTTCCTTAATCCGTGGAAACTCCGTTGAATAATTAAAATATCCGCAAGTTTTTTGAAGTCATCGACGACTCCACCGGTTGAGAAAAGATTACAGATGCGAGTATTTTAGTTTATTACAGCCATGCACTGAATTGAACTTTGTAATCTTTTCTCAACCGGTGGAATCATCGGTGAATTGAAAAATAGCATTGATTATACGCAAAACGGCAGCCCTGGGTGTACCTAAAGCGGAAAGTAAGTACATCGATAATGAAAGCTAGTTTTAATAGAGACCAGGCAAACAAAGTAAGCAGAAACATCATCAAAACAGATACTGATTCACTCGGACCAATCAGTTATTTGGGCGGGTTTATGGTTCAGTATTCAGTTTGGTTCGGACATGTTCGAAAGTTGGGTTTACCATCGGCTGATAATAAGTGCAGCAAGAAACCGACGGAGGTTAGGCTCCAGAAGATACACTTCAGAGTAAATATTCGTATTTATAGAGGTGGAGATTTTTCGACTCAGCGCTTATCATTGCATACAGCCATTACAGTTTCAAATAGAGGGTTTCAAACACTGAGAAGTCCTGACTTGAGACCTTCGTACATTCGAAGGTGGTCTGTTTGTTAGTCTGAATATAACATCAGCAAGCCCTCTTCTTAATCGGTTCTATTTTCAACTAAGCTTGAAAAGAGTACCCAATTATTACACCGCTCCTACCTTCATATATACCAATTTACTTAACATAAGGAAAAAATCGGTTTGAGATGCCCAAACGATTTCTTTTCATACATCTTGGGCAGGTCGTAACTATGTAGTAGCCTCATACATTTCCGATTGATAAAATCCCCTACTCCTCCGCTCTAAAAGACATAAAAATCGATTAAGTGATTATTTAGAAGTTGGTACAACCTACAAGCTCAGGCAAATTGCAGTCCTTTAAAAAATCTAAAATTAAATTTGTCTCGTCGTAAACCCAGGGTCTCCGATTGAGGGGGCGGCAGGGTGTACATTGTACAATTGCCCCCCCCCCTTCAAAGAATTTGAGCTTGGACCGGGCTTCGCCCGGAAAATGTGGTAGAAAAGGCAGGGATTTCGCACGAAGATTTTCGACTTGCGCAAAATGTTACTCTAAATTCAAAGTTCTATTGTCCTTCTCACGTTTTGGGGAAAAAAGTTATTCATTTCAGTGTTCTTTTTTGAATTTTTGGGGTAAAATAAGCCCTCTCCCCCGATTCTTAGGTTTATCTGAAATGGCACCCTTGCGTTAACCTTGTTTCAAAAGAATTAAAGAATTGCAAAAATCGTCCAAACTATATGAGCACAGAAAATAGTCCAGAAATTATATGAATGATGGGTGTGTAAAATCTAGGGTATCAAAACAATTGAAAATGCTTTATCTCACAGGATAAGAACTCTAGCCTAATTAGTAATAACTATGAAGCTCATTTCTATTTGTTCTCATTTTGTTTATTCAAGATATTAATTTATTTTGAAATGTGTCTTTACTCAAGATACCATACAAATAACCACTATGCTTCCGAAAATAGAATTAGAGTTTCCATGCATGGTTTTCAAATTAAATGTATTGCATTTTCTCTCAATCCATTTTCTCCCTAGGAAGTATTTTGATTCCAAATAAATACCTACCTCAAATAACTCATCTCATCGAGTGTTGTTTTTTTATTTATCAAGATAATTAACGCAGACAGTTTGGCAACAACGAACGCTCTCCCGGTCTCCCCTCTTGCTGTATATAGTTTACCCTCCTTTAGTCCGCCTCTATAGTTCGCTTTAACTCCCCTCCCGCATCAAAGTTGAATTTCTCGTAAAAAATGTCAAATAATTTGATTTTCCTTGTTAATGAGAAAAAAATTACTCGACTGACACTCACACGACTTGAATTATTTTACTTACAATTACGGAAATATGCGGATGCTGCCTGTTTATATGAGCATAAGGAAAAATCGCTTGGAGGGCTGTTAGATGATTTCAAATGAGAAAAAAAATGACCTCGTTCGTCAAAAGCTGTTTTTCCCCGTTATTCCCGTTTTTTTTTTTTTATTTTTCTTTCCATTTTTTTTTAAATGATTGAACATATTTCTTGTGCTCATCCATCTCTGTGACTCTGGTCTCAAATTGTGCCACAATTTATCTCATTGATCGATGAAAAGTTAAGCCTTAAAAGACCAAAAATTCAAAACAAAGAATATCGCTGTTAGACACGAACACACTATCTACTTAATTTAATATCTCCTCTTGCCACCAAAATCCTGAAAAGTGAATTCTATACTGATCACTTTGAATTCTGTATTAGGTAAATGCAGGGTGTTCTTGCGGTAAATTAGAAAAAAAAAACTCGGAAACTGATTATTGATAATAGAGTATGTTTGACGGTTTTTTTAATACAACATGAGGACTCGGGAACTAGGATTGATAATAGAGTACACTAAAAAAAAAAAAATCAGCTAAATTTAACTAATTTCAACTTAAAAGTATGGACACCACTTAAAACTGTTAGTTTGAATATTTGAATTAGTAAAATTAACTCCGTGCCGTGCTAATTAACATGGCACGGAGTTAATTTTACTAATTCAAATAGTCAGACTAACAGTTTTAAGTGGTGTCCATACTTTTAACTTGAAATTAGTTAAATTTGCCATGTTAATTAGCACGGCACGGAGTTAATTTTACTAATTCAAATAGTCAAATTAACAGTTTTAAGTGGTGTCCATACTTTTAACTTGAAATTAGTTAAATTTAGCTGATTTTTTTTCAGTGTATCATATCCCCCCTCATTGGGAGTTGGCGATAAGATTTTTTGAAAATAGGTCCAACTCGAACTTTGACTGCCATTTAAAGTTGAATGAATCGATTGATATGCGATTTGCGAGGAGGTTCTTCAATTTTTATGCAATCTTAGAAGACTGAATTAAGAAGTGGGTTGCTGTAAGTGAAATGCCATGGGTACGTTCCACGTCACCGCTGCTCCGATAGCTTGAAAAAATCCCAGAAAAAGTGATCATTTTCATTCAAAGTATTCTACCGTATTTAACGTTGTTTCCTTTCTCTCCACTAGCAAAGTTTGAAATTAAGAAAGTATTGCTTTGGCGCAGATGTCTATGTCTGTCTGTCTGTATTCCGGCATAACTTCTGAAGCAATGGTCCATGACACGTTCCCATTAAAATCAATGAAAAAATGGTAATATAGGGAAAAATTGGAAATTTTCAAATAGAGCTGTTAGAATTTTGATGAAAATTAAAGGGGGCCCTTAAAGGGGTCTGGGGGTTTCCCCCAGAATACTAAAGGGGGTCTTGGGGTCTCCCCCAGAACATATAAGGGGGTCTGGAGTTCATTCAGATTAATTTTGATGTGAGAAAGTGTTTGTGGGGTACTCCTCATAGTTTATTCTAAATTCAAACCTACACTCAAGTTATTCGGAGCAACTTCTATTATTGTTTAACACCCTGTATAGTATGCATTGGGTTCTTTTTATCAGTACGTCGGCAGCGCATTCAAACTTTTGTCGCTTTTGCAAAATATTGACGTCGCGTCGGAAAGATATTCACGTGCAACACGCTTCTGCGGAACAAAAGCTCGCTCGACCTTTGTCTTTTGCTATATACAACTTCACAGCAGAGAAAAGCATATCGATTTATTTCCGGAGTCTCTTTTCGATTCTCTTCGACCGAGGCGAGAGATTTTCACCGTCCCTTTCTCCCTTTCTCCCTACCTATCCCCTCTGTTTTTTTTCCATCATTTTTTTCCCAGAGCGTGTCCGAGCAGACAAAGGACGAGAAAATGACACTTGTCGGAGTGAGGAAAAAAAAACCCCACCCTACATATAGACATTGGACAGCACGAAATGGGAATGATTATGCCTCCACTTAATTGTACGTGCGAAACCAAGTAACTGCATTATTTTTAACGATTGAAGTAGTGTGAGGTTGTGGGAGGGGGGAGCAAGGGTACAGCCGCGTAACTTCTGGAGGGTGCGATGCAACCAGAAGAGGGGGGGCAAACGGAGGGACACCGCGCCGTGGAAAACTATAGACGGGGCCGGATGGGGGCTTTTTCCAAGAATCAATGAGTCTGAGTTGGAGCGTATCACGGCAGACTCTCCAAAACCCCTCTCTCATCAAAGCTATAACCCCACCGTCTCTTCTCTCTACCACCGTTGAATTCACCTAAGGGAGCCGTTCAGAAAAATCATCGCGGGGTTGATGATTGGGGAACAGTGACGCTTTTCAACCGTGGTAGAAAGTGACGTAACTGGCAGAAAGTTATGTAAATTGTAGAGCGTGTTGGAAATTCTGGAACACAGTGACAAAAATTAACAATCAATAATGTCACTTTGGATTTTCAAGTCTGACTTGTGTCCATGTTGTGAACTCGGGAACTTTAATGGTCGCCCATTTCTGATACCATCTTAAGCCGGGTCCACACCTGAGCATTTCGCTGCACCGCACGGCGTACCGTACATCATTCGCCCGAATGCGCGCCAATGTGGACGTCGCGCCGCACCGTATGAGCCATACTTGTTCGTCGAAATAAAAAAAACCTCCGCAAAGCCCACACCGCATGAGAATGCGGGCGAATGCTCATGCGCCTTGTGGTGCGCCGAAATGCTCAGGTGTGGACCCGGCTTTAAAAGACGATTGGGTCGTGAAGCCCGAAGAAGGACCCGATCAAGTTAAAATACTCGGAGATATATGTAGGTTCAACCGATCTGGTTCGATTCTCTACCGCCGACCCATAAGAAGTAAGTAGATATTCTTGAAAAGTGAGGTTATGCTATTTCAAGTCACCAACCTAGTGCTAGTTTTTCACCAACTTTATCGGGCCCCTGGGCTCTGGCTCCAGCCGACTCTAGCGCCATTTTTGGTTTACTCGATGAAAATTACGGTCAACGAAAACTTCAAATGACTTCATTGGTCCCTCCTGATGGTTTTCTTTTCTCACTGTTGAAGACGCGTAAACCACGATCAAAACTATCCTTCTTTGAAACAACTTTGACGAAAATCACTGACCTTGTAGACGTTACTCAAGGACTTGAGTTTGTCAGTGGTGTCACTACGGTGACCCCTCAACCCCCACATCCTTGACATTAAAATACGTCCCCCAAATTGGAAATGTGTGCATTTGCTAGGGTATTTTAAAAAAAATTGGGGCTTGGAGCCCTCTTCAAAAAATGTATGACTGCGTCACAGAATAAGTTCAATGGTAAAACTGTTGATTAGATTTGAAATTCTGACTGAACCAACTTTAAAATCGGGACACCTACATTTATGCGTTCCAAAAGGGTAGCGTTTCAAATGTTCTCCTACTATTTTAGAGGGGAAACTCTAAAATCAGAGGATCAGAGGTAACTATTGAGAATTGTCTTTATCCGCCCGGCATACTTTTACGATAAGGACCAGGAAATAGAGATAAAATGATTGAAGCCAGGATTTAAGGAGGGGGGAGAGAAGGCTGCAGATATTTTCTCCCTTTTTTCACTCACTTTTTCTCTCACTCTCCCTGGTCCCTCCTTTTCTGACCTTTTAGAAGTAGGTGGGGTGGAGCACTACGCCTCCCTCTCCGGCTACGCCCAAGAATTTGGTTGAAAGGTTTTCAGGGGTAAGGTATCACGATCTTATCATATTTAGTTCATTTTTTGAATTTTGACTTTAATTTGAAACATTCAAGTATTTTAGAATCCAAATAATTTACAAATCCGTGGCATAATCTTTGCTAACTATTGTTTTGAATTTTTACAGATGCTCCAACAGTGAAGAGTATGCTGCATGATACTGAAGTTCAACTTTTTACAGAAAAAAGATACTTTGCTAAAATTTCTTCGTTCGAGAATCAAGGTACTTTAGATGTCTTCTGATTTGTATTCATGCATACGCAGACGAAGAAAACAAAAATAAAACAAAATACGTTGTTAGACAAATAAAACAAAGACTAACTCTGGAGGGGTAGATTGTCGAATCCGTACTATAGAGTATTATGAATTTTGATACAATTAATCTTATATTGATTTTAATATTTTTAACCGACAGAATCAGTAAAAAAAAACTTTGTGTCTCAAAGAAATAAACAGTCATTGAAGAATAAAATGAGTGTAAAAAAACTTTAAAAAATTAAAAAAAAAAAAACAAAAAAATTACAATGATATTAAAAAATCAATAACGCAAAAATAAAAAATGAAAAATCATATCTGCAATCCTATGAAACAATCAAAATGAATTAACCAAACATCAGACTTTTGGAGATATCTTCTCCAGATTTTTCTGAAAATTTGCTGACAAAATTGCACGACGATTGGCCGAAATAAAATTTCTGGACGTTCCAAATCCCATTTTTTTTTTTTGCCGGAAACCGATTGGTGCTCGTTCCTTTTTTGGGGTAAAAAAATAAAGGCGTCAAAATTATAGATTTGACTATGTTTCTAAGAGAGTATAAGATAAATTTCTTTGACATTATGATCCTGGATTATCTCTCAAATGACAGTTTAAATAATTCAAGGCTATGTTGCACTGTTTTCTTAGCTTACTTTTGGGTCAAAAGGGCAACGGTTGAAAAATTGGAACAAAATTGCCGTTTTAAAACATTTATTTTTTGTATTTATGTGAAATGAATCGGTAATTATCGGTAGGTCATCCAAACACTTCACTTCACTGTTCCACAAACGCTCACGATACCGCACGCATAAAGTTGCACCAGTAACTTATGAAACCGGGTGTGCAAAAATACATGTATATCGTTGACACATCATGTGACAGAAAGACAAACAACTTGACGTGAGAAACTTAGTGACGAAAAACGACTAGTCATCCGGAAATCTGATCAGTAGCTATGTGAAGAAGCAAAAAAAGCAAAACTTTCGCGAACTACTTGAATTGGAGCATAGATCTCCTGGCAGGCAAAAGTCTAACTGAGCTCACATTTGCGATTGAGTCTTGCAAAAATAGTTTCTGCCAAGGGGACGTGCCCCTCTTCTTCTGTTAAAAAAATTAAGAGCTAATAACATGGATGAAAAGTCACGCCCTTGGATCTGACTCCCTTCAATCCCTTCAATCGCTTCCCAATAAATAAAGTTCCGTTTGGGAGTGTGTCAATGGATTAAAGAGGGTCGCAGTTTTTCGAGCAACGATGTGGACTTTTGCATCGTAACAGGGAAGGGGAATTCAATCCCGCTAAAGTTGGCGCTCAGCATACACTATTTGCGAATTGTGGTGAATGGTTTGAGTTCAGTCGGTAGCCCTCTGACCCCTATACCACATTGAAACCGAAGCAATGATTGAAAATTTCGACATATTGCAGCATTCTATTCTTGTACTTGGTTCATTATTTTTTGTCAACTAAGGTAGGTGACCCAAAGGTGGCACGGCTCTTAAGGTGGCCCACCCCAGCTTATTTCAGTTAATTACACTGATAGAGATGAATGGCGTTAGTGCTGAGTAGCAGAATGCTATCGCTTCCCCCACTCCAAAAATCAAGAGCATTGGGCAATTCAGTCGGCGCGGAACAGTGCAACGTCCATTTTCGTAGGTCTTCAGCTAATTTGCACGGAAGTAAACAATCGTTTTTGAACGATAAAATAGCATTTGAATACTTATTAAGGAAATTTGAAAGGGGGTGTCCACCTTTAGGTACATCAAAAATATTAGGGGTGGCCACCTTAGGTGCATGTTTTGCGCGATGTCAAAACTCTACTTTTTTGCAAACGCAAAAAAAACCCTCAAAAACAAGCAAATTTTAAAAAATGAAATTAACATATGATAGCCGAGTCGGCTATCATATGGGCGTCATTTAGGGGGGGGCTGGGGGGGGGCAATTGCCCCCCCCAAGGATTTGAAGTCAGGCTCAAAAACTGGCACGAATTATATTGATGAGCAAAAAAAAAAAGGTCATCCGATTAGTGCCCCCAAAAGACGGCTCTTCGGCTCCAAAATTATATTGATGAGCAGAAAAAAAAAAAAAAAGGTCATAAGATTTTTTGCCCCCCCCCCCAAACCGAACTTGAAATGACGCTTATGTAGCCGACTGTCTGAATAGTTAATTGAGATATTTAGTTTTTTTTATCTCTCATGACTTATTCGTGCATATTGGCCCCAAGCATAGGTATGGCCACCTTTGGGTCACTTACCTTATATACGAGAAGAGTTCGATAAGTTGAGAGATCCGGTAAATGGGTTGATAAAATCAATGATGTATTTTTCCCAAAATATCAAAAGCTGGAATACCAATATTCAGATGCGGATTGAATCAAGAGCTCATCGCGGCGAAGCCCATACACGCCAATTTGTCATTACCTGAAAAAATAAAAAGATAATTTTATGAATATGTGTGTAAATGTTATCTCCGGACCCGTCTTTCTAATAAAACTTCAAAACCTTTCCCTCCTCCTGTCTTGATATCATTGGTGCTCTAAGCTTTCAAAAATATAAGGAGTTATTTCATCGGAATCAATAACTTTCTTTTCGTTTGAAAAAAACAGGATATAAAGAATCAAAACTTGCAAAATTATTCCCTTGCCTCCACATTTCCCCTGCAATTTTCTTTCCTTAAAAGATAGTAGAGTGTACACGGAAAAAAACAACGGTGAAAATAACCATACGGATGCCACATTTTGGCACCTGCTAGATGTTATGGTAATGTTAACCAGAAGTATACCATGTTTTGACTAGGTACTAGGTGATGTTACCTGATTGCAAGTCGAATTTACTCAAAGTATCGGTAAATGTACCATACTTCTGGTCAAGTTTACCATAACATCTAGCAGGTGCCAAAATCAGGTATCCGTATGGTTATTTTCACTAATCTTTTTTTTTCTGTGTATTATTCCTAGCATTTTCCGTGAAGAGTTCTAGGGGTTTTGCCACATTGCAATATTTTTTAACTTTTTTACAGGTATATCGTGTTGATTTTGAGCTCCGAATGGACTACCTTCAGTAGTAAATAAAACAATTACTTCTAAAAGTCCGAGTAAAGTTTTAAAAAATCCACTACGCGCTCTAAATGGCATCAAAGCCTTCTTCTTCTTAAGCCTTCTTACGAATCGATATATCATGACAGTCGGACCTCAGTTACGGTGCATCAAACGCGATTTTTTGGGTGCAATTTTAAGGCATTTCGCACTTGATGTTTCTTTACTCCAATCAGTGATATATTTTTTAAGTTCTATCATTGTGAATAAATAAACCAAATTTTCTACATTAATATACAATAATTTTTCGAGAATAGTATTTTTCCGACAAAGGCTCCAACTTGTGCGGATTTGAGGGGGGAGGGGGAGCTCCACGGAAGCGGTCGATTTTTCCTTCAAAAAGAAGGGCGTAGCATTCGAATTGGCAGGGAAGGGAGCACACGCTCAGCTAGCTATACTACTGTCTACTCGTAAGTCTGTTTTCCCACTGTAAAATAACGTTGGCGGTGCCCCGGAAGAGCAGAGGGAACGATCTGATGAGCCCTGCGCCCTATCAACGATTAAAATCCCACCAAAATGAAAGGTCTGCTCGTAAGACTGTTTTCCGATTTAAAATAACATTTACGGTGCCCGGGAAGAGCAGAAGGGACGTTTTGGTGAGCCCTGCGCCTAGGCATCGAATTAAAGCCCACCAAAATGACAGGTCTGCTCGTAAGTCTGTTTCCCAATTAAAATAACATTGGCGGTACCCCAAAAGAGCAGAGGGGACGTTTTGATGAGCCCTGCGCCATATCAAGGATTAAAAGCCCACCAAAATGACAGGTCTGCTCGTAAGTCTGTTCTCCCATTTAAAATAACATTGGCGGTGCCCGGGAAGAGCAGAGAAGACGATTTGATGAGCCCTGCGCCTAGTCAACGATTAAAAGCCCACCAAAATGACAGGTCTGCTCGTAAGTCTATTTCCCATTTAGAATTATATTGGCAGTGCCCGGGAAGAGCATAGGGGACGTTTTGATGAGCCCTGCGCCTTGTCAACTATTAAAAGCCCTTCAAAATGACAGGTCTGCTCGTAAGTCTGTTTTCCGATTTAAAATAACATTGACGGTGCCCGGGAAGAGCAGAAGGGACGTTTTGGTGAGCCCTGCGCCTAGGCATCGAATTAAAGCCCACCAAAATGACAGGTCTGCTCGTAAGTCTGTTTCCCAATAAAAAAAACATTGGCGGTACCCCAAAAGAGCAGAGGGGACATTTTGATGAGCCCTGCGCCCTATCAACGATTAAAAGCCCACCAAAACGACAGGTCTGCTCGAAAGTCTGTTCTCCCTTTTAAAATAACATTGGCGGTGCCCGGGAAGAGCAGAGGGGACGTTTTGATGAGCCCTGCGTCTTGTCAACGATTAAAAGCCCACCAAAATGACAGGTCTGCTCGTAAGTCTGTTTTCCCGTTTAAAATAACATTGGCGGTGCCCTCGAAGAGCAGAGGGGACGTTTTGATGTGCCCTGCGCCCTATCAACGATTAAAAGCCCACCAAAATGACAGGTCTGCTCGTAAGTCTGTTTTCCCATTTAAAATAACATTGGCGGTGCCCCGGAAGAGCAGAGGGGACGTTTTGATGAGCCCTGCGCCCTATCAACGATTAATAGGCCACCTAAATGACAGGTCTGCTCGTAAGTCTGTTTTCCGATTTAAAATAACATTTGACGGTGCCCCGGAATAGCAGAGGGAACGTTTTGATGAGCCCTGCGCCTTGTCAACGATTAAAAGTCAACAAAAATGACAGGTCTGCTCGTAAGTCCGTTTTCCCATTTAAAATAACATTGGCGGTGCCCCGGAAGAGCAGAGGGGACGTTTTGATGAGCCCTGCGCCATATCAAGGATTAAAAGCCCACCAAAATGACAGGTCTGCTCGTAAGTCTGTTCTCCCATTTAAAATAACATTGGCGGTGCCCGGGAAGAGCAGAGAAGACGATTTGATGAGCCCTGCGCCTAGTCAACGATTAAAAGCCCACCAAAATGACAGGTCTGCTCGTAAGTCTATTTCCCATTTAGAATTATATTGGCAGTGCCCGGGAAGAGCATAGGGGACGTTTTGATGAGCCCTGCGCCTTGTCAACGATTAAAAGTCAACAAAAATGACAGGTCTGCTCGTAAGTCCGTTTTCCCATTTAAAATAACATTGGCGGTGCCCCGGAAGAGCAGAGGGGACGATTTGATGAGCCCTGCGCCTAATCAACGATTAAAAGCCCTTCAAAATGACAGGTCTGCTCGTAAGTCTGTTTTCCCATTTAAAATAACATTTTCGGAGCCCCGGGAAGAGTAGAGGGGACGTTTTGATGAGCCCTGCAAATTGTCAACGATGGGGGTATCCTACCCTAAATTTGGGTCACTTTAGCAATATTTGGGGATTTTGACTTTTCTTGTTCAGGAAATCCTCGTGAAGAACGTGATATTATTGTTTTTTTTTTTTTTTTTTTTAAAGGCTTAGAAATATTTTTAATTAATTTTTTAAAGTCATGCGCCAATAATTTACGCATCTATGGTGAGCAAAAAATAAATGTTTGTTATTTTCTTTTTCCTTTTTTAGAGCATGTTAATTTTTCCCTGTTTTACCGCACAGGAAAGTTGATATCTCAGTCCCTAATCGAGCTACATACTTCATTTTTTTTTAAAAATGTTCGAAATTGTATTATCTGTGATCTGTTGGAATCAGATTTTTAACCTACCCTCAATATTTATTTCAAATTAAAGTTTAAAGTGAAAAAGTAAGCTAAAATAAATAGATACCATTGAAAAATTCTTACCCGTGCAACTAAGCGTTGAAAAAAAATCTGTCTCCAACAGATCACAGAGAATCTAATTGTGCATCATTTGATTCAAAGAACAAGTCGATAGCGCAATTATATCAGCCTCTAGCAACTTTCCTGTAAACGACCTTTTTTCTGCTTATTATTAAAATTCAGGGGCAGGTATGCAACCACCACAACACAAAATTCAGGGTTGCCTAATTTCAATGTGCTTATTCCATTGCCAAAATTTCAGAAATTTTGGAGGTTAACTGGTGAAAAAAAAAATTTGGGTAGGATACCCCCTTAAAGAACAACAAAAAGACAGGTCTGCTCGCAGCGGCGTAGCTAAAGGCCCCGTTGACCCCGTCGGGCGGTGGAGCGGAACGCTGGGGTGTGGGTGGGGGGGGCGCGAAAATTCTGAGAAGAGGAAGAGGGAGAGCGAAAAGGAGAAGGAAAATGGACAAAAGGAATGGAAAAGGAAAGGAAAAGAAGAACAGGAAAGAAAAGAGAACAGATTTAGAAAATTAGAAGCTATACTCCTTTCAGATTCGCACATTTCTTCAGTATTGCTCAGAGCTTTTTTACGTGTCGATATATCTTGACAGTCGGACCTCAGTTACGGTGCCTCGAACGCGATTTTTGGGTGAAATTTTAAGGCATTTCGCGCTTGATCTTTCTTCACTCCAATTAGTGATATATTTTTTAGGTTTTATCATGGTGAATAAATAAAGAAAAATGTTTACATTAATTTACAATAATTTTTAAAGAAAGGTATTTTTCCGACAAAGGCTCCAACTTGTGCGGATTTGAGGGGGGAGGGGGAGCTCCACGGAAGCGGTCGATTTTTCCTTAAAAAAGAGGGGCGCAGCATTCGAATTGGCGGGGGAGCGCACGCTTAGCTAGCTACGCCACCGGAAAATGCTCCTCAAATTCTCCCTGTTCCAGGCCTTTTATTGCTTTTCGCCACATCTTGCCACTTTTCAATATTTGTTCACATTTCCAGAGATATGTCGTGTTTCTCACGAAGTGTTATTTCAAAGGGGTCCATCCAGCTACCATCCAGTGCCTCCCCCCCTCAGAAATGAATGAAACTTTCAGGGATGATAGAGCTAAGCGTCAGCTTTCAGAATATCTGCAGTTTTTTTTTTTTTTTTTTAAATTTGGTCAACTGGAAACGGGGGGGCAGGGGGTCAAAGTGAAAACCTTCAATGCTCCATAACTTTTGAACGAAAAGAGATATTGACGTGAACTTTGCGCCAAAAGATGCGTATTTTAAAAATCTTTCGATTGATAAGCTATAATGTTTAGTTTATTTGAATCTTTGTTTGCCATTTTTTTTTATTTTTGAAGTTTTCAAAAATTCGTTTTTTGAGTTTGAAAAATATGCGCAATGTAGTAATCTGAACAAAAAACTTTTGTGAAAAAAGCTGATTTTATAAGCTTTCAGATGGCGTAAACCGCGATGCCGAGAAACGTTTCGTTCAAGAGTTATGACCGCACAAAGTTTCAAATCTAGGTCAAAAATAGGGCTTTGCCGACTTTCGATTCTACAAACAAATTTGTTGCTCCACCAATAATTGATGAAATTCATTGAAACTTAAAGGAAGGATTTCTTTTGGGTCGCTGGATTCATTTTTTATATTAGTTTTACAAAATTCCCAAATCCAAGATGGCCGCCTATAAGTATGACTTCAGAGAGTCACATCTAATGAAATTTGGCAACAACGCAATTTTTCATTCAGAGCAATGTAAAATAATCGATTTATGGTGAAGAAATGCTCTGTTGCTTCACCAAGAATCAAATTTTAAATCAAATAAATGGCAAAAAACATAGTCATCAGATTTCACGAGCCACCTCTGGCTGCCGCCATCTTGGATTTGCAATTTTTGCCAAAAATTCCTTCAAATTCGTGTTCAGCGATCCAAAAAACATGAGTCCCCTAAGTTTTAAGAAGATCTGGTCATTCCCTGATTTAAGGCCACAAATTTGGGTTCCCAGACCATAGTGCGATGTATCGACAACAAAGAAGCCCGTTGGCTCAAGCAGTCAATTCGCACTTTTAAATTCGCAGGTGGAGAGACCCCTTTAGTAAAGGCTGCGTCAAGAAAGTTAACTGTTGATAGTTTCCACGTGATGCGGAGTGTTATGGAGAGTTGATTCCTACGTAAAATGCATCCTTATTGTCATCACAAACCAAGGATAGTATGACCCCATGAAAACTCCAGGTACTTTTTTCACAAAACAAAGAGCAACGCTTCTTTGAGCTGTAGCAGACCGAGTACCCCTGCCCCCTCCGGATTAGCCCAGGACATGGATCCCCCGGATTTTATGTACGATACAAACTTAATAACTGTATGAAACCCAAATCGATGAACCTCCACTTTATTAATAACCATTGGGTACGTTTACACAGTTTTTAATTCTCAGCGATTTATAAATTCCTGAGAATTGAAATGATGAATAACAAACTGATTATGATCCGTTCCGTTTGAAAAAAAACGCCTTCTCAATAACTTTAAATGAAGCATACGGCATGTACTTCTCCTGCTTTTTGAGTCCAACAAGCACAACAAAGTAAGTCCATTCTGATCCTACATAGGATTAACAAAAAAGGTAATAACACGTTGAAAACTGTACTTCCCTATCCCCCTTTTTTTTCTTCCCTTCTTTTTTAAGTTCTCCATTCATTTAATTTTACCTCTTTTAATTATCTTTTGTAAGCATTGAAAAAAAAAACCGCACCCTATCTTTTTTCTCGCCCCAAACAGATCGTATAAAGCAAGGGTACGTTCAGGGAAAAAAAAGAAAAAGGAAGAGAGAGCGTTCTAATTTGTTAACGAAAACATATTGTCTGACCCGACATCTAATACAAGCGGGCGCTTTAATTGCGAATTGCGGTACCTTTATGCAACGTGAAGGGAACTTAATTTAAACTTCTGAGCATGGAAGTATAAGATCAATATTCCGCACTCGCCGGTGGAGGACGTTGGGGAAACGGGCGGGCTGGGGAGAAAAAAAGGGATCGTGACTGTTCTAAGGGTGGAACAGCCATTTTGCCAGAGACGGTGGAAAAAAGTGGGAAATGCGGAAAAAAAAAAAAAGATGAGGGAAAAAAATCTAAAAAAGAAGGAGGGGAAAAAGTAAAAAAACAAACTCTGCTCGTACGTGGACTTGGTTTCAAAATGGAGAATTCTTTCAAATTAATTCGCTCCGCACTTGTTTTTTTTTTTCCTTCTTTTTATTTTTGCCTCTCTTTTCCTTTTTTTTAATCCCCCTACTGACTCACGTATTCTTCATCCCTGCCCGTCCTTTCTTCCTCACCACTGGCTCTCTCTTTCTAACTCTCTCGCGCACGTGTACTCAGCGTTTATAAATTTTAAAGTTTGAGGAACGGATTAAACAAGGAACGGTGAAACCCGGGGGAACGGAACGAGGAACGCAGCCCTAGTAGCATCGACTTGGGAAAAACACGATTTTTTTTTTTGAAAAACACGTGAAATAACTTGTAAAAACTCGTAAAAATTACTGGAAAAAAACTCGTAAAAAACTCGTTGCTCGCACAGAATATGCATTATTTTCCGTAAAATTAACGAGAAATTATCAAAGAATAAGGAAAAAACACGGAAATTATTGGTAAATTAGACGAAAAAAATTTCAGTGGAAAGAAAATGATATTCATTTAACCGATGAAAATACGTAAAATTTACGTGGCTTTTACACATACCTTGGTATTTTCTCGTAAATTTAACAAGTTTTTTCCGTAAAATACATGATAAATTGCCTGCAAATTCCTCCCAAAAATGAGTAAAAATTCACGTAAATTTTATGTGTTTTTTTGACGTGAATTTTATGTTTCTTCTCCTTCCTTCACAGCATTTATCTCGTTTATTTTACCGATACTTTTCGTGTTTTTTCTTAGCCCTTGATTTGTCCTAGTAAATTTAACTCTATATACAGGGTGTCAATTAAAAAAGGAGCCAGGCTTAATATCTCGAAAACGGCTCCGAATTTCGAAAAACGCTGAAACACGTGTTCGATTATTTCAAGGGGGACATCTTTTGAGGGGGTCCTCAATTTCGGGGCCCCCCTCTGGAGGGCCCCAGGGGGGTCAAGTCCCATATTTCAAATGGGGACCCCCATTTTTTATTTGATAATCGGAAAGAGGGTAAAATTCTAAGATTTTTGGCGCAAACCGAAAGTCGATATCGTTTTTCTTGTTCGATATATCGAAGGTCAAAGTTCGATATGGACCCATCTTCAGATATTCGTAACTTTCCTTTAAAGAGTCCAAATTTCAAAAACTTTGAGTCTAAAATGCTCTACAGAGCAAGCACTTTTCAGAAAAAAATTCAATTTTAACAGAAATTTAGTCAAAATTTGGTTTTAAAGCCCCCAAACATTTTTAACGTTTTTGGCCCCCACGGGGGGCTATCAGCAAAATTCCGAGAGACGACCCCTATCGAGTGATACATCAATCGAAAAGGTGTAACAAACTGAGCATTTTGGAGCATACCGGAGGTCCATATCGTTTTTCATATTCGAGATATCGAATGTCAAATGTCGATTTACAGAATGCGATATCTCGAATATGAAAAACGATATGGACCTCCGGTTTGCTCCAAAATGCTCAGTTTGTTACGCCTTTTCGATTGATGTATCACTCGATAGGGGTCGTCTCTCGAAATTTTTCTGATAGCCCCCCGTGGGGGCCAAAAACGTTAAAAATGTTTGGGGGCTTTAAAACCAAATTTTGACTAAATTTCTGTTAAAATTGAATTTTTTTCTGAAAAGTGCTTGCTCTGTAGAGCATTTTAGACTCAAAGTTTTTGAAATTTGGACTCTTTAAAGGAAAGTTACGAATATCTGAAGATGGGTCCATATCGAACTTTGACCTTCGATATATCGAACAAGAAAAACGATATCGACTTTCGGTTTGCGCCAAAAATCTTAGAATTTTACCCTCTTTCCGATTATCAAATAAAAAATGGGGGTCCCCATTTGAAATATGGGACTTGACCCCCCTGGGGCCCTCCAGAGGGGGGCCCCGAAATTGAGGACCCCCTCAAAAGATGTCCCCCTTGAAATAATCGAACACGTGTTTCAGCGTTTTTCGAAATTCGGAGCCGTTTTCGAGATATTAAGCCTGGCTCCTTTTTTAATTGACACCCTGTATAGTCGTACGGGCTCCCTATCCCCCCCCCCACCATCTCACCCCTCCACACTCTCCACTACCCACACCAAATGCACTTTGTTTTTTTATGAAAATGAGTAATATTCGATACTGTTGACCCTTGCACGCAGCGTTGAGAGCAAACTACAACTTCAATAAATATTCACGCGGGGTTGTCAATCCCTATCCATTAAAATTCCCTGCAAAATATAGCTTAAAATTTAATCGTAACCAGGTTCATGGTACTGTGAGAAAGCCCCTGGAATCACTTAGAGCAAACTTAAAGTCTGGGAGCGTAAAAAGATCACAGGTTGCCCCAAATTAAGTATATGACAACGGATACCTCAAATTACCTGAAATTTTGAAATGATAAACAATTAGAGCAGGGCCATTCAGAGTATCGGGTTCTGACAAGGAGCGGTGTGTGCTCCCAAATTGCATCAACACACATCGGCGAACGGTTGGTTAGTGCTGAGTTTGACTCGTTGCGAATCAACCGCTCACCGATGAGCTTTGATGCAGTTCAGAAGCAGATACCGCTACTTGTCAGAACCCAATACTGAAAATGGTCATGCTCTAAAGGCTGAAATATCAAAGAAAGAAGAAAAAAAAAACAGTTCAAGTGCAGCTTTTACCCTCCCTTCGCCTTGAAACACATTTACCTTGGAACTGCTACATCTAATAAAACATATTTCAATTCATCATGCCAAGCATGGAGCATTGATGCGGTTTGAATGAGCTTTATGAGATGACTGAGCGGAGCAAGAGATGTCAGCACAATATATCCCACACAACTTCAAAAAAAAATATTTTATAGTATAATAAGATATTGTAGCAGCACCTAAATATCTTTAAATATTGTTCGGCATTTCAGGTTTACAATTAAAATTTAAACAAACAAGCATGCGGGCACCATGGTAAATGATACTGTTAAATGGAAATACAACTCACCTTGTTTGAACGTCAAGCGGTAATCGGAGAATTAGTTTCATGACACAAGTTTAAACACAACACTATGCACTTTTTTTAGCTTCAGCTAAGACATCTCACCAAACTGTAGTAAATTATTTTTGAAGATCATGTGGTATAACAGTTGTCAAGCAATGGCATCAATTTAAATCACAAGAGAACAAGAAATGAGCTGGTAAGAACTCCGAATTAACACGTTTTTCAGCTCTTCAAATTTAACGCACTGATTTGAACAACAAAAAATAGTTGATGCAGGTGGCAGCCTGATCCAGTGAGCTGGATGAATTTGCAATTTGGATTCACAATCTGGCTTCTATCTTCAAATTTCCTCCAGAGCGACGATTCAATTTCTTTCTGTAGCTTCCCTTCTCAAATTGTCGAGAATTCACAAACACGAGTAAATAATTAGAAGGGATTCCGCAGAAAAAGTTACATCATGGCTGATTTTTTCTAGTAACCAGTATCTTTCTGAAAGAAATACCAAGAAAAATTACAAATAGCACTTCCATAGAGATTTAGAGCCAAGCAAGGTTACATTATTTTAACTTCATGAAATGGACATTAATTTGCTGGAAAACGGAGTGAAAAATAAGGAGCTTTGAATTGAACGTGTGTGAGTTGCAAAATGTCCTTTTCTGTGATGGAGTTATGTATGAGTGTTTTTAAAAAGGTAGACATATGTATTATTGCTTCCAGCCAAAAACGGATCCTGCAATCTGGCAACCATGTATTAATCTCATTTGAGTGCATGAGAAACAATCGATTAGTGAAAGGACCATGGCCTCCTCACAAATCGATTGTTCCTGAATCGTAAAACCGGGATGAATTTTCCTCTCGTTCAGCTTCAATCGCATGACAAGAAAGTGAGGTTATAAATTTCTGTTTAAGCAAATGAGAGATGACAATCACAAAGGAATAGTTTAAGCTAGACTTAAAGTGAATCGATTATTCTCTCTAGAGCTAGACACGGCCAGAAAAATCATTAATGACAAGGCTGAAGTCATAACTGCAGTTTGCAGAAATAGAATGCAAGGGAACCTTTGTCCTTGAATCACTGATCAAAGTTGAAAATAAATGGATTCGTCAAAAAGATTCAGACTAATTGTGAGTAGGTACTTACACGAATCCAGTTAAAAATATCGAGGAGTTGGTGAGTTTTACCAGGATCGACGATCACAGACAATAATTAGGCACTGAACTTAAGAAAGTCTTACTGAATTAAAGAGCTCCAACTCTCACTGTTGTTCCTAACTGGGGAAATGACCGTTGCGTTGTATTGCAGAGTGAGTGTGAGTGTGAGTGTAGGCGGGTATAGACTTGACTTTCACGCTATCATCACGTGACAAAGACCATGACTCCAAAGATGGCGTAAACGATGCAGTCCACCACCAACGCATCAACGGTCTACAGCATTCGAGCGGGACTAGTTTTGAGGTTATGTTTAGTTGTTTTAATCCCGCGCCGCGGATATGGCTTTGTAGCTCTGTGTATTTTGTTTGTTAATTTCTGCAAAGGTCTTCGGAACTAGACATTGAGACAGACACTAGTTCTTTTACACTCGCAGTATTTCGAAGTATACTGATATATTTGTGCTTCGTAGTTTCAGTTTTCTTCATTGATCGGATTCCAGAAGTTGAGTCAGTGTGTCCATCCACTGCGTTTGTGCTCGCTGGTACAGTTAGATAGTGCTGACTTCTGCCAAGTCCTTCTAATATAATTCATCGTTTGTGCAAATTCTCTATTTGAAAAAGGAAGTAACAGAAAAAAGTGGAATCAACTTACCGTGGGGTTTATACCAACCCACAATGTTTTGATGTTTCAATCAGTGCGTTAAATTTGAAGAACTTCAAAACGTGTCAATACGGAATTCTTATTAGCTCATTTCTTATTCTCTTGTGATTAAAAGTGGTGTCATATCTTCACCTGGTATACCAAACGGGATTTAAAACAATGTAATCCATGCTGTTTAATGAGATGTCGTCTCAGCTAAGACGGACAAGTGTTGTACATAGTGTTGTATTTAAAGTTGTGTCGACAAACCAATTCTAGGATTACTTACCACTCGACGTCCAAACTTGGTGAGTTGTATCTCTGTCTAACAAAAAAGTTAATTTGCCTTTGCATGCTTGTTTGTTTAAATGCCCATTGTTAACCTGAAATGCCAATCAATTCTAGAATCGTATTGAAAAATCTCTCGTCGCTGCCTCAAGCTGATATTTTATAAGTTGGGCGCGACACAGTGTGTTACATCTCAACCTACCGAATTCCCTACAAATTTGAATCCGACTTTCCTTGTGAAGTAAACAAACTACATGGTGGTGTTCTTTGTTCCTAATTTTCCGTTGTTTTTACCGGAAATTTGCGTAACATACCAATCAATAATTGTACGTAAATTTTACGTAATTATCTCAAGATCAACACGTAAAATTTACAGCTTTTTCTCGTGAAATGTCCGTAAATTTTACGTAAATTTCATAAGAAAAACACGTAAAATTTCTAGTTTTTTCTCGTAAAATTTCTATCGATAACTACTGAGGGAATTAACTGAGGGTCCCCACCCTGAATGAGGATTCCCTCTAACTGAGGATCCCCCCTTAACTGAGGGTCTCCCCCTGACAGTGTCTCCCCCTGACTGAGTGTCTTCCCTCTAACTGAAGGTCTCCCCCCCTGACTACTTTCGAAAATAACCACAAATTTTAACGGGGGAGGACCCCCTCCTCCTGGTGGGTATTCCATACCCTCTAGACTTTTCAGTTGGGAAAAATGTCTGATTTGGGGTGAAGGGTCGTAGAGGGGGGGGGAGGTAAAAATGTCTGAATTGGGGGAAGAGCCGGGGGGGGATTTCATAATGTCTGATTTTGGGGGAGGGTCGGATGGTCGGAGGGGGGATGAAAATGTTTAATTTGGGGGTAACTCGTATATCGACTAGGGAGAGACTGGCACCCCTGGAAGTTTGTGTCATACTTTTCGAAGATTTCACCACGATGTCTCAAGAGAATTTTAGGAAATATTTACCAGAAAGTTGCGAAACATTTCAATGAATATTTTATACGTCGAAGTCTGAATTAAATGCGTAAAACTTTCGGATTTTCCTTGTAAAATTTATCTATATTTTTACGAAAATTTTACGTTAACATCATGAGAAAAACACGTAATATTTACAGCCTTTTCTCGTGAAATGTCCATCGGAACTTCATCGGAAATTTTACGTAAAAGTCATAAGAAAAACACGTAAAATTTTCGGTTTTTTCTCGTAAAATTTCTATCGATAATTTTACGTAAATTTTACGTAAATGTCATAAGAAAAACACGTAAAATTTTCGGTTTTTTCTCGTAAAATTTCTATCGATAATTTCTCGTAAATTTTACGTAAATATCATAAGAAAAACACGTAAAATTTTCGAGTTTTTCTCGTAAAATTTGTATCGATAATTTTACGTAAATTTTACGTAAATATCTTAAAAAAAACTCGTGAAATTTACGGTTTTTTCTCGAGAAATTTCTGGTATGAGAAAATAACGAGAATTTTACGTTTTTTTTACGAGTTTTTAGCAAAACTTCAGTATTTTACAAAACTTTTACGTTTTTTTTTTCAAGTTTTTCCCAAGTCAATGCTACTAGGGAGGAGTGAGGTCGTTTCCACTCGAGTAATTATCGCTATTATGCAGTGTTCTCTTAAAATTCCAGACTCTGCTGTCCCCCGCCCCGTCACCACACAGTGGAACTAGGAATGAACATTTTTAGACGTCATTAAGTGAAACTGAAGAGTGAGGAAAACATGTTTAGTTTTCAGATAATTGTTGGTGGGTAGTTTTAGAAATAAGAAGAGGCTGATACACGGAAAAAAAAAGATCAGTGAAAATAACCATACGGATACCTGATTTTGGCACCTGCTAGATGTTATGGTAAACTTTACCAGAGGTATGGTACATTTACCGATACTTTGAGTAAATTCGACATGCAATCAGGTAACATCACCTAGTACCTAGTCAAAACATAGTGTACTTCTGGCCAAGTTTACCATAACATCTAGCAGGTGCCAAAATCAGGTATCCGTATGGTTATTTTCACTGATCTTTTTTTTTCCGTGTACGTTTGATGAAATATTGTGCGATCTTTTTAGCCCCAATTTATCGTTAAGGTTTCGAGCAAATAGTTGACCTTGAAATCAAAGGCTCACCTCAAGTTAATGCTTTCCGAAGGCATTAATGTATCCGGGGGTGATATAGCTGTAGTCCCCCCCTCCCTCATGATGGAAGTATAAAGGTGGTGGCATTGGTACCAGCGGGCCGATCTTTGAAATCATTAGATAAAGCTAGTAGACTGAATAAATGAAGGGCTGCTTTTGGTCCCTTAAAAGTGTTTATCAAAAAGTGGAGCACTTTAACCATCCGCTTTTATTGGCTTCTTTCAAGCAGTAGCGGCCCGTGAGATTTGGCAACCATGCATTTTTCCGACTTAAACTTAGGTAAAAAATCGATTCAAGCGGAGGCTGGCAGCCTCCTCGAGTTTCGATTGTTTTCCATGTATTTAAATGGGGATAAAAACACTGTTGCCAAATCGCACGAGCCGCCACTGCTTTCAAGCAGCCGATAGCTTATCGAATGTTGCGGAGGGATACTTGGTTAAAGAGCTCTACTTTTTGATAAAAACCCTTTAAAGGGACCAATAGCAGCCCTTCATTTATTTAGTCTACCAGCCTTTATCTAATGATTTCAAAGATCGGCCCGCAGACCTACATCACAACGCGACGGAGATGTAACAGAGGGTCACGTGACTGGCGAGCGCGGTGTTTGAATCATTGAATGTCGAAACAACAAATAACAACTGCTTCACAGGTTATATACGTTCGTTTGCGGGTGTTGCGTACCGCACTCGCCAGTCATATGACTCTCTGGTACATCTCTGTCACGTTGTAACGTAGGCCAATTACCAATACCTCCCCCTGATACTTCCATCATGACAGATCTCCACCCCGAATGTTAGAAAAAGAGGTAAGGAGGGAAAGTGAAATGAAAATGAATATGAAATGGGAAAAAAGGCCTGCAGCCTATCCCAAAAATATTCTAACTTTGCAGCGACCCCCGGAAAATAAGCCTCGCCACGTTTATGACCGACCGTACTGGAGATTTTATTCAGAGAAAAAAATCGTTCAATTATATTTATTGAAAATATTGGTAATACAACTGAGTTTGGTTAAAATGAAATTTGCTTAAATATTTTCATATAGTAAAATTGATCAAACAGAAAAATCTTGTTACTTATGAAAAAACAATCTGATAACTCAACAAAGCCCCAATCTGGCGTCAATTTTTTTGACAAATTAAACTGAGCAGTTTTTCAGAATCGGAATGTTGATTAGCTTTTTATGGAAAGCAACTCTTCGAGACTCAATTCAAAATAAATAGTAGATGTACATTAAATTATAGTAAAACTAACTTTCTGTAGTCTTTATACTAAAGGTCTAAAAACACGAGACTGCATTTAAACATGGATGGCTAGTATCAAGACATCGGTTTACACAGATTATGAGAAAGCCTTCAGTTTCACTCTCAAAGGGCAAAGGGTCCGGAAAAGGAACTGTCTCAAATTTTGTGTTAATTCATTATTTCATGGTCAGAATTCAAATATTTTCTTTAAAAGAAGTCATGGTCCTACCCACTGTGTGTCATTCCCACCCTATCCCCCAAAAACCCCGTTCCCCTCTCCCGAAAACCCCTCCGCTCGCTCCACACTTACCATGGTCCTACGGTCATGCCTTGTTATTCCACTTTCATGAAAAACGGACCGAAGTAGATGAGGAGCAGAGAGGCGAACATAAAAAGTAACGTGCTTGAACTTTTTTTTTTTTTTTTTCAACTTTACTTTTTTTCTCTCTTTCTCTCTGTACGGCTCTCTCTCTCTCTCTCTCTCCCTCTCTCTCTCTCTCTCTCTCTCTCTCTCCTCTCTCTCTCTCTCTCTCTCTTCAGTCGAGATAATACATGGAAGAGAAGCGCCGAGCGGGTATAGAGTAAGAGGAGACTCTAAATTGGATTTCAGTCCTGCTTCGTTTTCTGGATTTTTAAGCAGAGAGAAAATTACAGTTTCAACTGTTACTTAGACGACACGTTTACCCCCTCTTCCCTCCTCACACATTCCCTCCAACCACCCCCCCCCCATTCCCCGCGCGTTCAACCGCACCGCTGCGCTTCCTCACCTCTGCCATGTTGTAATGCAAGTTGCAACGTGCCCTCCATTACGGTTCCCTGATACTGGACACTGAAAGAAAATCTGCCTATTTCACATTGAACTAAATGGAAAGTGAGCGATTTCCCTGTAATCTTGCAATCCGGTCGACCATGCAAAGCTCGTTTCGTTTCGGACTACGTTATCCTTTTTCCCGCTCCTGTAATCTTGATGTGCTGATTAGACGTTGAAGCTTTGAACTTGTCGTTACAGTTAGATACGGATATTCGGCAAGTGTAATATTCAGCACCACTAGAGATGTCATCATCAGGTAATATTATTACTGACGATCCAATCTAGTAGTACAAGTACGTAGGTGAGAATATAAATACAGTCGGGGAACTAAAAAATATCAGACTATTGGGTTTCTTCGCAGGTTGGAAGGCTGAAGTCCAAAACTCAAGCAGGTAAAAAGCCCTTAGTGATCGGGTAAGCGGTAATTACTAAAATTTAAATTTAAATTTAAATTGAAAAGAAGGACACATTGTTATACATTTTTTTTTTTTTTTTTTTTTTTTTTTTTTTTTTGCTAAGAAAGTTAGAAAATAATTATTCAGTCATTCTCTAAAGTTATCAAAAATGTTAATGTAAACAAAGTTTAGATTGAGGGTTTGAAGTGTAGGGACCAATAAATGTTTGGTACAGACGGTCCGGTCCTGCCCTCAGATGATTGGTGGAGCACCTACGGTCATTTAAAAGATCACATAAACTAACGTCTTTCGAAGACCGTCCGTGCCGAACATTTATTGGCCCTAGGTTTCAAGTTTTAGTTAAGAATGAAAATAAATAGGAAAGAAAGAGAAACGGAAAAAAACGAATAATACTGTTTGCGTCTCAGCATCGGAGTTTTTGTAAATTGAGTAAAAAAAATTATATTTGATGTAACTTTAAACTTAAATGCTAACTTTCAATTAAACGTATAAACTTAAAATTTAAATTATCATAAAAAAATAGGACGGGGATATTTATCGCTTTGGCACTTGACTTGCTCCAACTTAGTATTAGCCTGTCTGTACGAAAAAATCTAGGAGTAGACTCAATCATTTCCTAGACTCTTTACGTTACGGGTTACTTGGAAAATTATAGTTGAAATCAAAACGTCTTATTGCATATGTTCGTCCAGCTAAGATACAGTATCCTCTTTTAGTATGTTCAAGGGACCAAATAATGTTACGTCCTCACGATCCTGCACGCATGGTGATCGGTGAGCTCTTACGGGGGGTATTAACCATACACTGCATAAAAGCTATTTTGTCTGAACAAATGGCTCAAATGTAAAAAGAGATCTAACTTTTTACTTTGTTGTGGTTCGTAAACAGAGAGTAAAAGATAGGCTAGAAATGTCTCACCTTGCAGATTACACAGATTTTGTTAAATGCAGGCAGTAAGTATCCAACCAAAGGAATAAATGTAAAACGTAAAGATTTCTTCGCATTAATTATTAGTCATGTTTATGTTTTTCGTAAACCTGTCGTAAACTAACCTCTGACTTGAAAACCATAGACTACGCATTACGTATCTCGCCACCGATGTTGTACTATTGTGGCATTTTTCTTTTCGGAGTCGCAACAAAACAACATCATTACTACTCTCGACTAGACTCGACCAATCAGATTGCGTTATGCGACTTCGATGCAACGCTCGGATGCAAAAAGCCGTACTCTTCTTCTGCGCGTAGTAATCTCTGTTCCGTCATTCCTCTATGGCGACGGCCATATTGCCTGATGCACACTTGAAGTTGAGAAGGACGCATGCCTCATGCTTAGGCATTTATCTTTATTATAAGTAGTAATTCTAGTCAATTCAACACTTTGTTAGCTAAATACTTTCTCGAGAAATTGTCTTCTGTCTTTGAACCACTCCATTCTTTGTAAGTAAGTAGTTAGTATCTGTTTTTGTCCTGGCCCTAAGGCCTGCATTGACTGAATTGAACACACTGAAATATTCTCAACCATATTCAGCATTTCAGTGTTTGATCAGTTTCAGAGAATTAGAGCCTTTGTTTGTTGCTCTTCTTTTTTGCCTTAAGGAGTCAGAAATCACCCATTACAAGCAATCTTAAACCTCAGCCTTGTTTCTCGAATCTCGACAGTTGACCTAGCTGATATGTTTACTTCCCACTTGAAGTCACTATAAGACAAGCGCGAACTCCAATAAAAGTAAATTAGCCTATGTAGACAGAACAAACTCCCCTGTGTAGAGGTTTCCATTTGGTTAGAGCAGGAATTTCGAGTATTTGGTTCTGACAAGTAGTGGTGCCTGCTCCGGAACGGCATCAGGTTCAACACGCATCGGAGAGTGTTTGACTAGCAATGAGTCAAAACTCTGCATTAGACAACAGATGCGTTTTTTTTTCCCATCTACTGCACTGATCCAGCGAGAATTTAGCTGGGACTGCGCTGATCCATCGCTCAAGCGAACCGTTTCTGTCAATTCGCTGGATTTTGCTTGAAGAGGTTAGGTTCGCCCATTTGTAAACACAGATGTAAACAAAAAAGGCCTATCAGCGGACGCCCAGCGGCCTCAAGAGACCACTGGGGCCACTGGCATCTGCTGGCAGCGGATGGAATCCATTCGCTGCCAGCGGAATTGAGAGAAACGGTTTGCTGGACGCCAGCCGCTGCAGCGGGTGGGCAGCGGATGGGGAAAAAAACGCATCTAACCACTTACCGATGCGCTGTGATGGCAGTTCGAAAGCAGGCACCACTTCTAGTCAGAACCTGACACTCAAAATGGTCCTGCTCTAGCATCCTAGACATTTCGCTTACGGTTAGTTATCAGGCCGCTATCCCCTACTCAAGCAATAAAACTTGAGGTTAGGTTAGATCAGGGTATAGGCTATGATAGGTCAGAAAATACAGCAGCCCCTCTCGAAACTATTTCTGTGCTTGTGCGGCTCTGGGAACTCAATGCGTTGTGCAATTGTGCCAACTCAGTGACATTGTTAGTTGTGAGTCCTTGCCTATCATCTCCAGCAAGACAAACTCAGAGCGTTGAACACGAAATTCAGATTTTGAATCATTGTCTAAACCTTTCTTTCAAAATCATCTACTCTACCTTAAGAGTCAGCCTCTTGATGCCTCTTTACTGTTACTTACTCAATTGTTCTTCAATTTTACCTCATTTTCCTTTGGAGTCAAATGTTAAGAACTAATCCAAGATCTCTTGATGTTTTCAGAGTGTGCGCCTCCTATTTTAGACAGAAGGTTGACGTGTCATCTTTTACTGTTGAAGTACCTGTAACATATCAACTTGTGAATGAAATTCTTAGTTATGTGGTCACAGGATAGCGGCAGTGAAGCTTTCAATCATCGCCACCAAATAATCGGTTTCCAATCATTTGACGACAGAAATCCTGGAAAAAAGTTAGCTGACCATAATCTTGACTGCTGCTGCACAAAGATGCAATAAGGCTCCTAAAAGCTCTGTGTTTTTTCTGTGTATGGACTGATTTTTAGTGTTCTTATCCGAAATGGTTAAGATTGTAAATGGTTGAAATTACCCAAGTTTCTAAGTGCAGTGAATCGCTTTTTCCTGCAATCAAATGAACACGCGGATATTCTTTAGTCAAGAGACTGTTGAATTTTGAGGTTTCTGATGCATCAGCAAAAAAGTTTTAATCTGAACTAGGTTTCAGTAGGCGAGTACGTGGCCTTAGGGCGCGCTTAAGGCATTAAAACTTTGAGTGAAAACTTCATATGAAGCAAGCATTGACAAAGTTGTTTCTGAGCACAACTTGAAAATACTAGAGCCGCAAAATTTAGCAGTTTCTTGACGAATGTACATCAGAACATGCATATCAGCGCCATAGATTGTGCGGAAATTTTGAATCCTTTAATTTTCTCGTGTTTCCCCACTGGCTGTTATTTTATGGAATCGGTGCTCCGTGAAAAGTTTTACCTTTAAGTAAGGAAACTAAGTGTGATGAATGAAGTGAACAGAATCATTTGGAGTCAGAAATCAGTCATTTTGGTGAGTGATCTTTTAAATGTTAACTAATTTACATTACCTGCTATTTATTTGAAAATGAGAAGATTTATTTAATTTCTGCAATTATATTTTTGCATTCATTTTACATCTCACCCTTTTCATGGGTTCCTGATCCTTTGTGTAACGGGAACGCACAATTGCACAGAACGTGCAAGAGAACGTGCGCTCTTTGAACGTCCATGGACCTCACTCATGTCCGTGGATATATGTGACATGGATGTCCGCATACGGTGAATTGGGACACGGACCACTGGGATGTCCATGGACAACCGGTCCATGGATACCCTGTCCATGGACAGTCGGTCTATGGATACCCTGTCCATGAGCATTTGGTCCATGGACCTGCATGGATGTCCGTGTCCCAATTCACCGTGTACGGACATCCATGTATGGACCGGCACGGACCATATTTACCAGGGTACTCAAGTACGCGCACCATCCAACGTCTTTCGGAGGACCGTCAAGCCGTAAGATAATTTGGTCCCAGATATATGGGCAACATTACCTCTAGTTTTGTTTACATAATCATTTTATGGTTTTTTTCAGATGGAAGAGAGGGAATGCATGAGTTTTGGATCATGGTTTCAAAGTTTCTTTATGAAGATAGTGTTGCAAGATAGCCAATGTTGACACAGAGATAACTTTGAAACACAGATTGATGTATAATAATTAATTGATAAATCGCTAGAAAGCTAGCGCTTGCAGCGCAGCTCATGTTTCAGGAACATGTTTGTTTTAACGCGTTCCATACATTCTTACGCTCTAGTGTAAGCTCCTCATACATTCAATTGAACTACACTTGTTTATCAGTCACCTGTCAGACTGACAGTCTCAACCTGACTATTTTGAAACGCACAAGTGATCAATTCTAATAAATCAATATTTTGATCTATCTTCATGACACCAAATCTATACGACTAAGCTAAATATACCGCCTCATAATACGTTGCCTTTACATCCAAGACGGTAAATATTTTAACAAATTTGAACAGTGTTTTTAACATTTTAACTGTAAGCGTATCTAGCTGAGTTCACATATGAGCTTACTCTCTCTCACCTCACACATCTGATTAAGTACCTTCAGCAGGATCATTATGATAACTCATTAGAATCCCAACGTAAGCAATTAAAACTAATTAAAAGAGATAGCCCCCTGACTTCATCCTGCTCCAGTTTCTGAAATATGGGTCATCGCAGTTTCCAATGCATAGAGTATCCAGTTTAATTGTGATTAAATTGCCAGCCATACGCTCGTAACGAATTTTTAAATTTGTTTTTCAGTTAAAATGATCTGGACTTGGCTAGAATCAAATGTGAGCCGTGATATATCGCCTCGAGGAGTATAAAAACAAGCTAGTCTAAGTTGGAGATTGGTTGGAAATTTAATGGGCGCGCTTCGAGAAATATGAAAAGTATTAAAAAAGCAATATCGTTGAATTTCCCGATCGAGCTTTAAATACGCACGTAAAGAAAATTGAATCATCGCGAAATTCCGCGTCCATAATCAGGAGAGTTTCCGCATGCACGGAAATCTCTTGGCTTCGGCATAATTAGCAAAATTAGTCTTTCAATTAACTTGGTTCGAAGGAAGGCATTTTATGCGGTGCAATCCAGATTCGACCGATATCCGTCGAATACATTCAGCAAAGCAAGCCCTTCCAGGTATCAATAATACGATAGAGAGGCAAAATCCCCAGTTCTCTGCCAGAAGAGAGAGGAAATAAAGAGAATTCCGCATTAATTAAAAATTATTACTGTATAATGATGCCAAATTGCAAAAGAGCAATGTACACATCGAGATATCGACGCACGCTTTCTATTGAAAATCGGAGGAATAATGGAAAATAAAAAATATACATACATATAGATATACAAAAAGAAATAAAAATAAATATAAACTTTGAATCGTTTGGCTTCGAGGCGATGGCGCAGTTATAACGAGCATTTGAGAGAGCGAGAGAGAGAGGGAAAGAGAGAGAGAGAGAGAGAGAGAGAGAGAGAGAGAGAGAGAGAGAGAGAGAGAGAGAGAGAGGACAAGAGAGAGAAAATTGGAAAAAAATCGTGAAGTTTGCCAGGAATAAATCAGGATAAGTCCACCGCACCCTTTGCGCTAAGCCTTTTGTACAATTAGCGCTGAAATGATAGAAAATAAATAAAAAAGTCGATCTGGGCGAAACTTTTATCGCGTCTCATAAAGTCGCTTGAGTAATGGACTGGAATCGTAGATGTTGCCGATTTTCAGGTCAGATTTCAGTATGAGACAAAGTTGCAAGTTCCTCTGTATGCATCGAAATCTGTGATAGTCAAACATCTCTGAAACATAGAGGCCTCTAAAAAGTCTTAACCATCAGCCATTGTCGTGTCCTCCAATGGTATTTTATTCGCGAAATTATAAGTGACGGTAGCCACCCTGGTCAAGTCAAAAGAAAATCTTTTCTCAACCGGTGGAATCATCGATGAATTAAAAAATAGTATTGATTATACGCAAAACGGCAAAACGGTCAGAAAAGAGACTTGATTGCAATAGACATCATCAGTATTTCAACGATGAATATTAACAACTATTTCTTTTTACTTTTTTGTATCAAAATAATTTTCGGGGGGGGGGGGGGGGGTGAAAAAGGAATCATCCTCCGAAGAAAAGGGATGCTCTTTGACTTGATCGTTTTTTCCCCTTAAACCCAGAAGGTTTTGGGGTTTTTCAGACAGTACATAATATGTGGCATAACCAATTCCTGTGTTGTATTTTCTTATTCGAAAGCATTACAGAAAGTGAAAGTTTTATTTGCTTCTTCGGGTAGATAGAAATGAATTGTAATTAAAATCATGCATACTAGCTGGAGACCTTTGGTTTGAGTGAATAAGTTTTCCTAGTTTTTCGTAGCACAGAGCAAAACCGCCAAATCTACGAAATAAGATTCCCAGGCAACAACACTGTGTTTTTGCTTCACACAATAACATTTCTCTATCCTTTTGGTATGCTGTTTTAATTTTAGGGTCTTCTGTGCTTCAGCGAATAGATCATTTTCTTTAAACGTTTAATTTCTCATAAATTTTGACGAGGTGGTAAAGTTCCATTTAAACCTTTTGAATTATATTATTTGTTTATTTGTTTAATTAAATTAATACAGGAGCCACCCTTAAGGGAGCTATGGTACAGGTCAAAGAGATAATAAACTATGATAAAGGGAATAAAGTAGATGTACAAGGAATAAAGGATGGACAAGACTAGACTAAACTACATATAGTGCTCTCAAAAAATTCAGGGAGACAATAAAAGGCTTTAGCCAAGAGAAAATTTTTAAGATTTACGAAAAAGGAATTTAAATCAGCATTTTTAAACAATATTTTTATGGATGGTGGCAGAGAATTAAATACTTTTATGGATGCGAATTCGATGTTCTGATCAGTGACACATAGTCTACTTGTCCCAGGTTTAAAGTAGGTGTGCCTGAATGAATTGGCAAGACCTGAAGGCATTAGTAAATATACCTGAAGATATGTAGTCAGATTATCAATGTAAGAAGAAAATGTTGGCTAAGGGACATATTATGTGCACGGAAAAAAAAGATTAGTGAAAATAACCATACGGATACCTGATTTTGACACCTGCTAGATATTATGGTAAACTTGACCAAAAGTATGGTACGTTTACCGATACTTTGAGTAAATTCGACTTGCAATCAGGTAACATCACCTAGTACCTAGTCAAAACATAGTATACTTCTGGTTAACATTACCATAACATCTAGCAGGTGCCAAAATCAGGTATCCGTATGGTTATTTTCACCGTAGTTTTTTTCCGTGTGGCTACGTGAGGACAGATTATTGCGGGAGGCAGTAGGATTCCCATTCAAATGTACTTGTTCCTCGCGCGTAGGGTCCATCTTTGAAGTTTACCCCAGGTACCCGAATTACTCCAATCGGCCCAAGAGCCAGCTGCAGTAGTAATTCATAAGGAAACAATCCAAAGAGAGCCGTCAAAGAGCCTACATTGTAAGACCAATCAGAACTCAAAACGAAGAAGACTGTTCTCTTACAATTAGATATCTTACAGTCAGGAGCTGTTAAAGTACTTTGCCTTATTGCCAAATATATTTTAAAAGTATAGTTTGAAAAAAAGAGTATTCTAGAAAAAAAATGGAGAGTTTATGCATCAATAGCTCCTAAGAATCAGTGGCGTCGCGTGCCATCTGGCAACAACGCAACTGCTCCATTTAAACTCATTAAATATATCGAATTTTCCTTGTGCACTGTGCACCCCCTGGATTCGATCTTTTACAAGAGTTTAAATGGATAGAATACATTATTGCCAAATTGCACGGGACGCCACTGCTAAGAATTGAAGGTTAGCTGTGAACGAAAAATCATATTTTTACAGAACTTGGTGGAGAGTTAGAAAAAAGTAAGAGCTGAAAAAAGGAGCTGTCCTGAAGAGTACATGATTATTGTTTTTCCGAAAAGTTTAGTTGAATTCCTTGAATTATATTACTCATTCCCTTCGAAGAATATCTAGAGGAAAGTTATAGAAAAAAGGTATGATAATGAGGTATTAAAAAAGAGCAGAATAATTAAAGAATCGCAATGGGTCTGTTGCAAACTTTTGCTACAGCGCTATAGAGTGTACAATCCAATGTAAAATCAATGGTGGTATCAGAAAGCCATGAAATGCAATAATAAACTCAAACTCACAAGAGTCGTTTAATGAAATCCAAGATGGCGGCAAAATATCGAGCAATCTGTATGCATGCACCACGAACATTCAAGGATAGCCAACCTCACAATATCCATCACAATCAATCACAACGTAAACAAACACATAACCTCTACCTCCAGTGAGGGGTTGTCAAAGTTGGCAATCCTTGGATAATCACGGTGCATACATTCAGATTCCTCGATATTTTGCCACCATCTTGGATTTCAATAAACGCCTCTTGTGAGTTTAATATTGTATTTCATGACTTTATGATGCCACCAATGGACTTTTCAGGCGATTTTACATTGGAATAAACACTTTTTATCGCTGGAGCAAAAGTTTGCAACAGACCCATTAGACGATAAAGGGAGAAATGAGGAGAAGTAAAAAAATGTAATTGACAAAATAACGTTTCATCTCGTAGTTTGTTTAATTACATTAACAAATTCCTTACGAGCCCTTGCCTCGCACTAACCTCTGAATTGCTGTTAGCACCCTCCCTTCAGCCCTTTTTGCCCCTCCCTTACTGGCATATCTATCAGCGTGCCAATCTTCGCCGCTTTTGACACGTGCTTCAGTGCACGTTAACTTCAACGTCGAGTTGAGCAGAGGACAAATTAAATTTTCGGATCAATTTAATGCCAGGAAATGCGCGGACAATTGACAATGACGACGGTATTTTACTTTTTTCACCCTTTCTCATGAAGGATCACTAGAGGGGAGTGTCAAATTGTAAGTTTTTTGAAAAAGCAGAGTCAGTATAAAAGACCCTAATCATTGATTTTTTTTTTTTTTTTTTTTTTTTTTTTTTTTTTTTTTTTTTTTTTTTTTTTTTTTTAACAAGAAAAATTGAATTCGTCCTATCGATGCTTTGGCCATTGAAACGCTCAAAACAGCGAGACAATTTATTTGGCACTGTTTTTATACTACTTTTAATGAATCAGTTCTATTTGATTTACATCAGTATGATTCACTATCCTTTTCTTGCACCACAAGTTGTAACCCACGCGCAAAGTTTTAAAACTTTTTCTCAAATTCAGTTGTTTTTTGCTATTGAAGCAAAGCAACTGTCTCAATGACACAGCTTCCAAATAATGAAATGATTGATAAAAATAAAGATAGTCCGAATACGAATCTGATGATTTAATAACGTTGTTTTTATCTACGCAAAAAATTATAGGTTACTTCACTGTATGTTAACCATGCGTCAGTATGAACCTCCACCCAAAAATAATAATTCTCTTGCTCGACGTAGAACTTAGAATTGAATTTCTTCACCATGCAAATTTTCGTTAAAAAATGAGTTTTCTAGCTTCTTGTATTTTATTCCATTGAAGAAAGCTCAAGTGAGAGGCAGACATTTTTCTCCCCACCACCAGCATTAAAGTGTGTAGGTACTATCAAATTTGACCAAGTAACTTGACCATTAATTGATACCTTTGTTCTGAGGGTGCTTCAAGCATGTCATATTACTTTTTTTTTCAATTTATAAAATTTTATCTCGCCGGTCAGTAAAAAATGTGAAGTTTTACTGTTCGATATCTGAAAAATCCATGGTTTTTGGTTGGTTGGCATGATGGTTGTCAAAAATTTTTTTCGCGGAGCTAGTGAAAGCAGCTAGCGAGCTATAGACCGTTTAAAGTCCTAAGATGACAATAACGAAGGAAAATAAACAAGGAAAATAAACACCTACTGTTTTGTTTTGGATCTGGGATACGTTAATATTTACGTTAACCTTTCATTGCGTAAGTTTTTTCTCTACCTCAGAAATCTATCCCAAATCTTTGAGTTCCAAATAGGTGTGCCGAGAGTCCCTATATATGAAAGAGTCTCGCCATACGAGGTTCCATCTCTGATTGGCTGCTGAAAAGTGAAGAAGAAGAAGGGGTCTATGAAGCCTGGAGGCGCGCCTCTTGTTTACATCTTCATGGAACCATCTTCACTGCTGCCCAGCTTTGAGGAAACTTTCGGCATTTTTAGCTTGTACTGATGAAAGTTGAATTAGCAATTGATGAAAATGTGTTCAGAACAGAATAAAATTCACGCATTACTTTTAAAACAGGTAGTGAAGCCAACGGGTATTGGAGGTTAGGTTGACCTAACAAAGATTACTTCCACACGAATACATGTATAAGTAATCTTTGGCGGGAAGATCGTTGGATAAAAATGTAAACAAGAGGCGCGCCTCCAGGCTCCTCAGACTCCTTCTTCTTCCTCACTTCTGTTCACGTGTCTTGACTCTTTCATATGTAGGGACTCTAGGTGTGCCTTTTTGAGTTAAGAATATTCAAATAAATTACAATAATTTAAGAATATCGCATCGTTTGGCAAATGGTTCTTTAGAATGGATTCAATTCAAATATTAGATAAAAATATTCTTATGGGTACTAACCAAGATTCTCAAATTTTACCCCATGTTGGTGATTACTTTTGTAAGTTTACCGTGTAAGGCATGGTTGTGTTTTAACATCATCATGACACTCCTCACAAGCAGCAGTGCCAAGCAGCGTCACGAGATTGGTGCTCTGCGTGCCCACTTTTTTAAATCCAACATGCCTTGAAAACCAATCAGAGCCTCTCTGAAGGCAGATTTGCATGCAGCAACTCATTCTTTAGCAATGTATGGGTAAACTTTTTCCTCTTCGTGGAAAAAAAAAGAATGAAAGATGGAAGTAATGTGAAAATGAATGAATAGGAGGGGGTTGTGCTGTGAAAGACGAAATGAGAAAAATATGACGGAATTCGGAGGAAATGAATATATTCAAATTAAACATCGTGAAAATGACGGAAAGGCGCACAATACGAACCATTAGTCACAGAGCGTTTCTCCTCATCTTTTTTTTTCTGCTGCTATTAGTCGTCGCAGCTCGGTTCGTTCCATAATCATCACGATAAAGTACTAAAGTCATTACATAAATCAGGCATTCTGCACTGAGTGCTTTTTTTACTCCTCCATTATAATTTGTTTTAAAACAGAGGTCTTCTTTCGTTTGCAGGGCTTCGGAGCGAAGGAGAAGGGCGGAGGTCGGAGGGAACTTGATTATGTATGGTGAGGATGATTTATGAGTTCTTGGGAGATACGAGTGTGGTTATGCACCCCTCTTCCCCTTCAAACTCTCAACTCGGTCTCACTCTCTCTCACTATCTCTCAACTCGGTCTCACTCTCTCTCACTATCCCTCAACTCGGTCTCACTCTCTCTCACTATCTCTCAACTCGGTCTCACTCTCTCTCTCACTATCTCTCAACTCGACGAAATAATTCTCGACCACAAAACCCAAAGCTGGTGCCGCCCTAGCCCCCGTCCCTTTTAACATCCCCTTCAGACCCCCTGAAGACTCAACTAGGGATATGAAACTGTTGGCAAACTTTGTCTTCCAGAGGGAGGAACCCTGGTGGTCATTAAAAAGATATTAACACTGACCATGCTTTGCGGAAGAACTCCCTGATCCCCTCCCACCCTCCCTCCTTCCCCGCAGGACTTGATGAGAAACCTACCCGTTCGGTGGAACAGAGCGGTTTTTTTTATGAAAAAATCCCAAATGTGCCTTAACCCAATGGACAGGATCTCTCTAGCCTTTTATGTTTTTAGGAAGTAGGGGAATGGTTGTTTTCATCCCTCTTTCAGAGAACATGCTGGAACTTATGTGAGGTGGGGAGTGTATTGTAATTTGAAAATGCATAGGTTGACAGTTTGAGGGTATCAAAGCTGATAAAAAATATAAGGAGGAGTAGGTGGACGTTAGTTATAAATAGGAAATGCTGACCTACAACTACCAAGAAAATTTAATTACCAAAAAATATGCAATATTGAAGGATATCACATTTCGAGTATAATCACAGGACAAATATACGTTACCTTGATTAATACCCGGAAACTGGAAGTAGTTGCTAGTTTAAACCGTATTTTCTTTCTTTTTCTTAGCCCAGCTGTATTAGAGAGGTGTTCAGAATGTCCATTTCTTTTTTCCAATGAATATGTTTCTGGTGAGTTAGCTACATAGCTGCTTTTAGAGCATGCATGTCCTCCTGAAATTCTATGGAGATGCTCCTAAGGACCAAAATTAACCGCGTGTCAAGGATGTCTGGTTGACATGCTTTCCATGACCTCCACTATTTATTAGCTTTTCTTTTATTAGTCTTATTTTTATTTATTTACATAAAATAAGTGGCGACCCGTGGGTTGGACCAAGAGGAGAATTAATATTTACCACATTACAAAATTTCACAAATAAGGTGGACTAGTACAATGAAGTAATGAATAAAGAAGATGGAGGGAGGAATTAAACGGACAAAAATACAAACTATTGTAAATTGAACATGATCGATAGTTTTACAGCTTTTTTTCAAACGTCTGATTTACTGGAATCATAATTTCCGGAAGTTTGAAGTTCCTTCAATGGACTTTCTTAAAAAAGAAAAATGATTTTTTTGCAGTAATAATGCCAACAAAATGTTTTAAAGCAATCAGTAAGTTTAGTCCAGTGAAGCATCTCTTGATCTCCATAAAAGTTTTGGAGTTGATTTTACAGTCACAGTTTTACAGTTACAGTTCTTTTTTTCGCATGAATATTCTAGGAGCGGATGCTTAGTAATTCTAAAAAATAAAAAACTATTTTCTCAGAACTTTGATACACGGGTTTTTACCAGCTTTTCAGTGGAGGAAATAACCCACACTCTGCTAAGTTCACTTCTATTAAGATTACCTCATGAAAAACTCAGTTCAAAACTGCAATTTTTGCTATCACCCCTGCTTTTATTCAATAAAATTTTTTTGCTTGCAGGCAACTTCCTAGGTCATACTTGTGAAAAAAATACGCTCCGTAGATTAAATGAAGGCTTGCCACTCCTTTGAATATAAAATGGAGATTGAGATAAGTTAAATAAGTTTATACTCATTAAGTTTTTAAGATCAACCATCTTCAGGACTTTGTGATTCCTAACGAAGCAAAATAGATAGTTGCCTAGGAATATTTGTTTATTTCTTTATGATACTGACTTCGTAAAAATTCCGAGAGAGTATTCGAATATCACTTACTGTTGTTCATAACCGTAAGACCAGTCATTTTGACGAATTTTTGGGTCGTCAATTTGAACATTTTAAAGAGCATCCCCAAACTTTCAACAACTCTTCAATTTTTGTTAGGTAGAATGAAACAAAACAAGAGGAGATTGTTGATTTCATCTCTTTCAAAACTCAACAAAACTTTTCAATAGAAAATGGTATCTAAGGGTAAAAAGCTCATCACTTGATGAAGCTTGAGTTAGGAGATTAGAACTCGGTATTTTACTCATGGTTTCTCATCTCATTGATTTAACTATTTCAGAAGCAAGAATATATTTATGCGGCGGCTGGTTATTTATAACAAATAATGCAGAGCACCACTGCTTGCATATTTCATTTCTTAGTCAGTAGCGGAAGCAAATGGATGCTCCAGCTCTACGTTTTGCGCAAAACTCAGAGTAATTTACAGATGCAAATTTTTGTTTCACACGGACTCGGTTTTTTGTAGAATGTAAATATTTCAAATTAACAATCTGAAAAGACTAGACCGTGTATTTTGCGCGTCTGTCAGAATCAGCAAATATCACTACGTAAACTTTATTAGGATCATGAGAATACGCTCTCGAGTACTCTGATCCTCCCTCACATAAATCTAGTTTGTTAATTCAAAAGTCTCACCTTCCGTTGCGGTCCACTGTTGTAGTAGTCTGGTTTTACGAGCAATGCGCAATATAAAAGAAATATTACTATAAAAAGGTATTAGTCAAAATTACGAGAGCTTTTTGTTTTCCCATGTCTACGATGGTTTCCTAAAAGTATACTCTACATTGCGACATAGTGTTTTCGTGGAACCCTTTCGCAACGTACATCAAAAATTTCTAAAAATGGTCAAAAGTATGGATAAGTTAAGATTTTCTTGTTTTCTCTGATATATTGAAGATATTTGGTTCAGATTGTTTTCGAAAGGAGACCCAGGTTTCTCATGCGTGTGAGAATGATTTTGATGGACCTCATTTACCTTTTGCGTGTCTCAAAAGAGACATTTTCCACACGAAAAAGTCAAGACCCAACACTCCGTGGATTAAAAATGTTTCTATTAAATGTGAAATGTAGGCTTGAACTTTAATTCATCTTGCTTTTTTGGAGGTCATTTTCCTTATTACTGTTAGCAAATGAAATGTTTGCTGTTTTACTACGACTATTCGTGTATTTTCCATTGTTATGCTCGCAGAGCTTTAACATTGTTTACTGTTCATTGCAGCCTGATTGTTAAGATAAGCTCTGTGCCTGTTTTGAATTTTCTGCATATACCGTGCATTCTGACATTTTATTGTGTCTCAATTTATTAGGTAGCTCGCTTCCTCAAGAGTTTGGCACGGAGCCAATCTCTCTCAACGTTGCCCTAAATGAGAAGGAAGAAGGATGAGCAGATTAATAAAATGGAAGTTTGGAAACGTGCCTTACGATCCTGGTGGAGGACAGTAAGGGTGCAATGCGCATTATTTATTTATGGAGGGTAAAAAAAAAGGTTTCTTTCAACGAGAGGCAGAGAGAAAGGAAGCCCCAGTGTCGTATATCTTTTCCCTTCGCCGAAGGGTTTTATTCCTTTTTACCCGACTAAGTTTCAAATTTATTATACGCCACTGCAAAGCTTTTATTTTTTCCCTCCAGGAAAGAGGGCAAGGGAAAAGATCACGTACACCAGGTCGCCGCACTGACCATGGAAAAACTGGCAAAAAGAAGAGGAAAAATTGAAAAAAAAAGAGGGAAAAAACTCCTCTTTATGGCTAAGCCGTGCATCACAGACGAAATTATTTTGCTTCTACTACTCTCCGACCATTGCGTCACCATGGTGAAAGAAAACGGACAAACATTAAATTTCCACGTTACTATTGAATTTGTTACTTTCAACGAGAAAGATGTAGTTGGTCTCCTTCTCTCTACAAGACGTGTTTCCTCTCTGGTTAAAAGCAGCTTGGACTTTAGCCATGAATTTTTAAGTCTGAACAATTATTTTCACGGAGCTCCTTAAACAGCATAATTTGGATGGTTAAGCATTGAAAATAAACGAAGGATATGTATTGTTTTGTAAGAAAATTAAATTCTTTGAATAATTTAATTAATAATCTTCAAATTTTTCTCAAAAACCTGCTTCAAGTTTTATGAAACAGTTGAAACTCACTTCCCAAACTATCTGAAAACGCTTCTATCAAATCTATCGTGGACTGTCCTTCTTTCGAAATTTTCTGTCGTTCTCTGGTACTATGGAGGCTTGACGCGTGATACCAATGCTTGTTTCCACCATCAGGTGACGTCGGAAAAATATCTGTGTTAGATATTAATAAAGACACAAAAAGATATGAGAAAATAATATTGAAACGAAGCCGAACAACTCAACTAATCACACAATTTAAATTACAAATTCTCAGTGACTCGCTGTGAGAAATTTTTTTTTAATGTCATTTCCAAGGATGTACTTGTCCAATATCATTAACAGTTTATGATAAAACAAAGGAAATGTTCTTGATGCAAGTAGCAAATGGAAATACAAATTATCTATTGAAATGTTGAAATTCGCCGCTCAACTTCTTACTCTACTGCGCTATATTTTACTTTCTTGGTGCAATATAGTTGAGCTCATCTCTGATTTTACCGAGAGAAACATTGTTACCTTTCATACATAATCAAACCTGTGTAACAGATGTATGTATATTGCTTTGAAGCCTCACAAATAATTCCTTCCTCCTATTGGTGTATTGAAAGTATTATTTCATATTGAATATATTCGGAAAATACAAATTTAAGGGATTTCATAATCAACAGAGAAAACCTGTTGAATAAAAATGATTAAACATGGATCTCAGATGTAAGTTACGATTTTACGATGTCTTCAATTTATCGGTCTCTTCTTGAACTATGGAAAATCAAAGTATCTAAGCTCAATCCACAAAATAATATTTCATTGATAACTCTATACGCAGACCTGATTCTATCGTCTTCAGGAATGTCTACGATGGAAAGAAGAATTGGTTTACCTTTGATTAGTAAAATGTCCGCGATCAAATTGATTGGTTGTACTCACCCACAAATTAAGTGTTCCAACCAATAAATTGATACTTAGTACCAATAAATCAGTACCGGGTTCCAACTCGAATTGATACTGTAAAAGCAATTTAATTACAGTTTGGACCAGGATTCAATTTATTATTGGTTGAAATGCTTAACTTATTGGGTAAGAACAACAAATAATTAGATTACGCCAATTTCACTTATAATAACTAGTCAGGCGGGTCATTTTTTTTTTTCATTTCAGACTACAGAAGCCAGAAGATTGGAGCTGCGCAGTGTCATGAATTCTGTCTCTCGTCGGCTCTGTTCTAGTATCAACCTGGAAAAAATTATGCGGTCTTATATTCAGGCCTTTTTATTTCAGTGGAATGGGTGAGCTTCATTCCAATTATTTTTTTCCCTGAAAGTGTACTGGAGGGCTCTTTGTAGAATTTCAGAGTCCGGATCATCGGTCAAATTCTAGTCTAATTCTGGAGAAAAATATAAAAATAAAAATACAACGGGGAAAAAAAAAATAAATAAATAAAAAGAAACGAATCATCTGTTTATTGGAAATAAGAGAAGAAACGCTCCGTTTCAATTACTTTGTATGTATGTTCACTCCGGTATTTCTGATTTTGCTCTCGCTTCTCACATCTGTTTTTTTTTCCGCCCCTTGTTTTTCTACACTTTCGTTCCTGTCAAAGTAAAAACAAATGCAATTAAATATTTCTCAAAGAATTCATTTTTTTTTTTATCTTTTACCTTCACTACAGTTGCTCGGCAACCAACTTCGCTCCTCTAATTTAGCCCGCAGTGAATATATTATTTTTTGAGTCTTCGCTCTCTGGAGCGCACAGACGCAGACAGCGTAAAATGAAAATTCGCTCATTACTCTTTCCGCACTTATACGCGTTAGCGCGAACTCTTAATTATAGGAGACTCGGCTCGTCCTCCTACTGCATCATGACGAGGAGAATTTTATTTTTTTACTGTACCAACCTTTCCGTTACAGCGTTTGGTTATGACTTGCTTTGCGCTCTGAGGAAATGCAAATGCTAAAAAGTCGCCATTTCCGTACAAAAAGGTTGGCCAGAGAAACTACCATGCACAGTCTTAACCTAGCTGCTAAAAGGTGCGTTGATCCATATTCCAGGTTTTCAAGTTATAAAAGTGTGTAAGAATTATTTATCTACCATGGATAGAATGGGTCTGTTGCAAACTTTTGCTACAATGCTTAAGAGTGTTTAATCTCATGTAAAATCGCCTGAAAAGTCCATTGGTGGCATCAGAAAGCCATCAAATGCAATAATAAACTCACAAGAGGCATTTATTGAAATCCAAGATGGCGGATAAATATCGAGTAATCTGTAAGCATGCACCGTGAACATGCAAGGATGGCCAACTTTGACAACCTCACGGGAGTTAGAGGTTATGTGTTTGTTTAAGTTGTGATTGGTAGTGATCGATATTGTGAGGTTGGCTATCCTTGGATGTTCGTGGTGCATGCATACAAATTGCTCGATATTTGCCTGCCATCTTGGATTTCATTAAACGCCTTTCGTGAGTTTATTATTGCATTTTATGACTTTTTGATACCACCGTTGGACTATTTAGGCAATTTTACATTAGAATAAGCATTCTTAATCGTTTTAGCAAAAGTTTGTAACAGACTCATTGAAACGGGCAATAATTCATTCTGAACATCTTCACTGAAAAAAAAAGAACGCGTTCCTGGACACGATCAGGATTAGCGATATGAAGACACTAGTACGGAACATGTTCTGAGCCGAAACCTGATCAGGTTGTTGACATGGAAGTTTGTGTCTAAAACATATCCCATCGTGCTCTAAACACGTTCTGAGTACGTTCAGAACACGTACGAGTGTTAGTCTTTTCATTTCGCCCGTCCTGATCGTGTCCAGAACACGTTTTTTTTTTTTTTTTTTTTTTATTCTCTCCAGTGGAGATTAGTTTAGATCGTTGTCATTGGGCTCGTTAAAGTATTTTATTCTCAAAACAGCACACATCAGCGGAATTTTAGTTTTCACCACAGCTTATCAGAGATAACCTCCATTTTTCCAGGAAAACCACTGTTTTCCTTTTCATGTTTTTTAAAGGAATCAAAATTAGATCGAACATACACTGAAAAAAAAATAAGCTAAATTTAACTAATTTCAACTTAAAAGTATGGACACCACTTAAAACTGTTAGTTTGACTATTTGAATTAGTAAAATTAACACCGTGCCATGTTAAATAAGACGGCACGGAGTTAATTTTACTAATTCAATTAGTCAAACTAACAGTTTTAAGTGGTGTCCATACTTTTAAGTTGAAATTAGTTAAATTTAGCTTATTTTTATTTCAGTGTATCATTAGAATCTGCATTAATTGTATGCAGATCAACATTCCGAGCAGTATAATGTGCGACAGCCTAAAAACATTATCATTCTAGGTGTTAGCCAAATATTTATTAATAAATTTAGACGTTTTTGCAGGGCAAAAGAAAACTTTGATTTTAAGGCCAGAATGAAATATTTTATTGGAAAAACTGAATACCTAAAGAAATGCGAAATCTTCCAATTTCGTAACTTTAATGTCACGTAGAAAAAACAGCAAGTACCTGCATAAACTTGAGAAATCAAGTTAAACGGGAATCAATTCTCCAGTACATCATTATTTTTTGCTCATTTTCGACATAAGTTAAAATAATATCCAGTCATTTTCAGGTAAATATTGTGATCGAAAAGTTTCGATCAGATTCTCAGTGTATCGAAATGACACGGAACACAAAATTATAATTTGTTCAATCCAATTATACTATACGATCATTCATCAACTCACCGCAATAGGTCAATTATTTACTCTTTCGGTGTATCGATCGTTATAATAATTACTGTCTCCCACCAATGCCATTGCGGTTGAGTGATGATATGAAGCTCTGTTGCCGTGGTTACTACAATTGAGTTACCCGTAATTTGCTGAAGGCTTTTGATTGTCAATTTGAGCTAAAATATACTAATCGTGGCAACAGAGATTTAATGGGGCTATTGCACACTTTTGCTATAAGCGATTTAATAGTCGATTATGGCGTAAAAACCTCAAAAAATAACGATGGCGGCACTAAAAACTTCCAAAATCCACTCCTAAACTCAATAAACGCAGTTATTTGCGAAAGCGTAATGGTGGCCGAAGGCACTAACAATGGGAGATTCCCATCTAACAATTCTGAAACTCCATCAAGAAGTGACCAATAAGAGACTACTTTCATTTGACACCGGTGTCACTTGGTGTTGCGGTACCATTCATCGGATGTGGATCATCACTCTGATGACTAATTACTCTGTGAATCATCCTTGTCTGCATAGAAAGAGTGACGAAATTAAGATAGGAATCTCCCATTGTTAGTGCCTTCGGCCACCATTACGCTCGCGCAAATAACTGCGTTTATTGAGTTTAGGAGTGGATTTTGGAAGTTTTTAGTGCCGCCATCGTTATTTTTTGAGGTTTTTACGCCTTAATCGACTATTAAATCGCTTATAGCAAAAGTGTGCAATAGCCCCATTCATTGTTTGAACACACTTCGGACTGCGCGGGGTCGCCTAAAGTTAGTTCCAATGATCGCTTGACCAACAGTGTAAATTATTGACCCATTTGCGGTTGAATGCGTCATTGAATTAGAAAAAGTATAAATTTACATTCAATGACACCTCGATGAACTAAGGATCTGATCATAATTTTTCGACTAATATTACATGTACCTGAAATTAACAGATTATTACCTATTTTCATCAAAATTGAGCAGCTTTGGGCAATCAAGGTAAGTAATCGCCGGGTTGAAAAGATATTGGCTTGTACGCCTCATTTCTCTGAGCTTCAAACCTCCATCTGTTTGATATGATTTCAATAACCTATAGAGTTCGAGAGAACTAACTTAATCAGAAAACAAATGAATGAAAAAATCGTTGCTTCTGAGATTACTGATTTCTAACCGCTTCTGGATTCGCGCGAAGAAAAGCGCGTTCGAAATTTCCACATACCTCTACTTCTCTGCGCATTCCATTTGCTGTTGTTGTTGTTGTTGTTGTTGTTGTTGTTGTTGTTGTTGTTGTTGTTGTTGTTGTTGTTGTTGTTGTTGTTGTTTTTTGTTTTGTTTTTTTTTTTCTTTTTTCTTAACTGAGAGCCAGAGGATACTCTCACCAAAAATGTAATTCTTTGTAATGGTAAGAATAACATTTAAAAACTTCATACAAGTTTTTAAATTGCTTGTCATTTAGGAAAATAACGAGAAGATTTTGAAACGTTATAACGAAGTCCGACTGGGTTGAAACTAGAGGGCTCATATAAAACGCGTTACTGTGTACAATCACCCTTCTTTTGGAGGCCACTGTTTGGCAACATGATCACTGATTTCTCCCTGCTCTCAGCATCGCCGTTCTCAAAGAACTCCTGACCAAAGTGTATTTGAAGTAAGTTACTCTATTGTGATTTTGTTTTGGTCCCTTATTTCCGCCAATCGTGCTCACTGTATCTTTGAGAATGAAACTATTAATTGCGCACCTTTTTTTTGTATTAACATTTCATTTTCTTAAAGTTTTAGATGAAAGAAACTCGAAGTATTTCTTATACTTACTTTTGACCACGACGATCCATCTAATGTCAACATTCTGGTACTGTGAAGCAATTAATCTACAATTGGACCTGATGGCGTGGACCTATTCTATTGTAGTACTGTGCCATCGGCAGTTTCACGCCATTAATGACATTTTTAAATTCGCCTAGCAAATGACCCTCGACTTATTGTTACTTTTTTCCATTAGAAAGGAATTTTTCTGATTTTTTGTTGATTCAATGGGTTTCTTCGTGACATTTTACCGAAGGATCAATTATTTTTGCCTTTACAGCAAAATTGCGAAACAGACCCATTATATAAAAAAAAAAAAAAAAAAAAAAAAAAAAAAAAAAAAAAAAAAAAACCCTAGTGCCCTGACCAGGACTATAATAACATAAAAAGCATAATTTTCTTACCAAGCAGAGCAGCCTCCAGACGTAATGAATCGAGCAATCTTACCATCCAGCCAATACATCTGCAAGAAATACTATACAGCAGAGCGGGGCGGTTTTCAGGTGAGCTTTCAAACAGCGTCGAATAGAAAAGCAGTCATAGAGAGAATCACAAGCGGAGAATTGGAGAGAGGAGAATCCTAGTCCTCTCTTTTGCATTTCATTTTCCCCATTTTCTTCCCTCTTTAAAACTCTCCGCCTTCTCCTCCCCCCACTAGCTCTAGTACCCTCCCCCCCACCCATTTCCCCGCCACATCCCTCTCGTTCGGGTAGAATTGAATCCCTCGTTCTCACCCTCCAGCCCTCCAATGATGGTCGCAAGCGTCCATTAAGAGACGTCTCACCGAGCGGGGTTAAAACCCGCGAGAGAGAGTTGGAGTCGAAGCGGTGGCGAGAGAGGGGGGGGTGGGTATCCCTCCCATCGGAAAACGAAAAACAAAATGTGAATACCGCCCCTTTTACATATGATTAACATAAAAACATTTCCCATGTAAGAACCGACGCCGCGTACGTTACATTCGAGCGCGCGGAAAACTCCGCCCTCCTCTTGGATGGAACCTCCCACTCGCGATTTCGCGACTCGCAACTCACCCCCGCTCCAACTCCGACTCCTCTCTGCAGCCGCAGCCACCCTCCTCCCTCACTCCCAACACCCTCTCACAGATCTCTCTCTCTCTCTCTCTCTCTCTCTCTCTCTCTCTCTCTCTTTCTCTCTCCCTCTCTCTCTCAACCCTTTTCGACCCTTTTCAGCTTTTCCCTCTTGCGCCCTGGAAAGTTTGCCATAAATCACTTTTCAGCCACCCTCTCTCTCTCTCTCTCTCTCTCTCTCTCTCTCTCTCTCTCTCGCTCCCGTCTCTTCCTCACTCGTCTCGGTCTCGCTTAGCGTTCTCGCTCTCGCACTTATTGTCGTACTCCGTTGGTCATCCTTCACTTTTTAGCCTTATCCAACACTTGCCTCGTCCTCGCCTTCCACCCCTTCACTCCTCTCTCTCTCCTCTCTTTCTCTCTCTCTCTCTCTCTCTCTCTCTCTCTCTCTCCCTCCTTCCCTTATTCTCCTACAATGCCGCCCAATGGGTCGAATTTCACACCTTTTTTCGATCTTTCTTTGTTATTTGATCTTACCTGACTCGGAGATAGTCCTAACCCTTTCAATACCACACCCGAGTCAGAGACAATATATAATAGAGACCACGCACTCTCTATCTTGCCCATATTTGCGCGCGGAGGCAACCAAAACATGGACCATTGCGTTGACTGATAAGTAACGTCGTTGAAATTTTTGTCTATATAGTGAATCCGAAGCACCGAAATTGCATCAGCCAACGTATGGTCCATGTTGGATGGTGCTCCTTCATGCTCCCTATGTTAATTTCTGTTGAGCGGCGAAAAAAAAGTCAGCCACCGCGCGCAAGGCTAGTGCCTGGTCTCTTTTATATATTGTATCTGACCCGAGTATACTCTTTTTCGTTACTGGATATCTACTTAAAGTTTTTTTTTTTTTTTTACTGAAAGGAGCAACTTCAAGATGCTGACTTTTGGAAAATAATGTTTTGTAGAGCGCCTTCAGCTGGAGGAATAGGCAACACTAATGCGCCATACTTTCAATGGATCAAATAGACGTACAAATTCCTGTGCTAAAGACCGAGAACTTTAGCTGCACAGCGAACAGAGTGGAAGGTTTAAAATGCAAGACAACCTCTACTACCGACACTGCCGTCATTTGATGAACTTGCAATTTCGCAACATCTTTTTTAATCGACGTCTTTAAAGCCGAAAAATTCTTAGTTTCTTTTCATATTCTTAATTACTACTTAGATCACCTGTCAAAATATTTCTCGTTTATGAGTCAGTAATAAAATTTGGTGTATCATATTATGGATGACGTAGAAAATGTCACGAGAAAAATGGTTGTTTCGTGAAAGAAAAGTATAAATTGCGTGATGTTGGAGACATAGCCGTTTCATTCATTGACATATTAATTAATTTAAAAAAAAGTTGCTTTGCAACAGCCCAACAGCCCAACAGCGCTTATGCGCGATTTTTACGCGAGTAGCGCTCCTAATCGAGAAAATGCGGAGGTTGAGTGAAGCGAGTGACGCTATATCTATCGGAAAACGCTGCAAGCTCTAGAGTATCGTCGTGTAACGGTCGTTTTGTTGCTGAGTTACGGGCAGATCGGTATTCAAAATCTGGACGTGACGCGTTCACCTCTCTTTAAAGCAATGGGTTAAAGTTCCTAACTACATTGAAAAACTAGTTAGGTGAGATACTCGACTGCGCAAGTTATGTAACCGACGTGCGACAACAAAGAGTAAACAAGAGTCGCAATTGAATGGAAGGCCTGCGTGGTCAACGTAGATAAGGTCGGAACGCGGGCTGGCCTCTGATTGGCTGCAACACGTGGAGCAAAAATGACTCGGGGTATAGGGAAAATAACACGGGATTTTCGTTCCGGGGAGTTTATCTCGAAACCTAAGCAAAACCATATCTAAACAATTTATACGAGTCGATTCAGCAGATTTTTCTGAACAATTTGATTGGTCACAAGTGCCACTTAATTGCAAATTCGAAAAGACTGGGTCAGTTGAAAAGTATACTCACAATAGTGAGTTACTCAAACACTGCTCAAACACACGCCAAGCATGTAATCACACTATTGCGCGTACTTTTACACTGAAACAATATTTTCGAATTTGCAATAAAGTGGCACTTAGGACCTATCAAATTGTTCGGAAAAATCTGCTGAATCGACTCGTATAAATTGTTTAGATATGATTTTGCTTAGGTTTCGAGATAAACGCCCCGGAACGAAAATCCCGTGTTATTTTCCCTTATACCCCGAGTCATTTTTGCTCCACGCGTTCAGTCAATCAGAGGCCAGCCCGCGTTTCCGATCCCTTATCTGCGTTGACCACGCAGGCCTTCCATTCAATTGCGACTCTTGTTTACTCTTTGTGAGACAACGCCACTTTCTGGGAGCGACACCGAGAATTTTCTGATGGCTTCACTGATGCGTTGACTGTTGGGCGTCGTTACCGGACTGTGATGGTGTCGGATATACGCCCGGTGTGGTCAGGTATCTCGCCCGAACATTTTTTCAGCGTATGACTTCATCATCCACCAACAATTTTGGAGTGCACTGCGCGGCGGCAGCGCGGTGGGGCTGTAACACCAGTGTTGCCAGATTTTCCTGTAAGTTACTAACTTTGACATTAAGTCAAATGGGAAAAATCGGATAACTATCCAAATAATGGCAACACTGCTTACCACTTTTAGAATGCGTACCACTGCTTACCACTTGGCGTCTGAGGCATTTCTGTGGTGTACGCATGCAAGGTTTGATATTTTGTAAAAAATTGTTTTCTTTGTCGAATCCTTTACTCAGAACCAATTATCAAAGGCTCTAACAGTGGCGTCGCGTGCCATCTGGCAACAATGCAACTGCTCCATTTAAACTTATTAAATATATCGAATTTTCCTTGTGCACTGTGCACCCCCTGAATTCGATATTTTACATGAGTTTAAATGGATAGAATACATTGTTGCCAAATTGCTCGCGACGCCACTAGGCTCTAATATGTTGTCGGATCACCCAATAAATGAAGGCATCGGTAGTTAAAAAAAAAAACAAAAAACAAAACCTATAATAAAGACGTATGAGGTTTTTAAAATTTTGTACAATCAGCCCATCATTGAATGAAATCCTATATATTTCTTAATCTTAATCGAATCAAGAGACTAAGAGAAACTCCCAAAGTTTAGAGGAAGGGAACCAAAACCGGACCGGTTTTGTTTTAGGGCTGTAACTCAGCTAAAAATTGATCAACTTTAAAAAAAAAAACTTTATATCAACACGTACATAGAACCATTGCCTTTTAAAAAAATTGCCTTGGTTTAAAATTTGAGTCGTTAAAATTTTTGTGAGAAAGAAAATTGCGAAAGAAGTCAAAAATACCGTCTGAGAAAAGGGGATCCAAAACCGGACCGCCTGGTAAATTTCGCTCATAATCACTGGTTTTTTGCTCTAACTGCATTATTTCTTACCTTAGCAACTATGGCTAAGGCACGCCATGAGAGAAAATGAAACAAATCAGCATTTGTACCTTGGAAAATCCAAAAATGAAATTTATCGTAAAAATTTTGAAGCGAGAAATTGTGATAATACTGGAAAAAATAGCAAAAATTGAAAATCAATTGAAATAAAGATTGAAAACATCTGCAAACCACCAATATAACAGCTAGGTAAGCCCACAATACTCAGAAGTTTCCTAATCTAGGCCAAAAATCTTGGCGGTCCGGTTTAGGGGATTTCAGTGCTAGAACTTCCTAACCTCACTACGGTAAAAGAAACGGGACTAAAGTAAAAACTTAGACAGCTTTACAAACCTTAGGTGTCTCCAAAGAACATAAAATCACAAAAAATCACTAACCTTTACCTTAAGTATAAATTTTAGGCCCCAACAATAACCAGCTTGGAAACTTTGACAGTCACGAATCGCCGAATTTTAGCCTTGAATGCGTTTTACGACAAAAACAATGAATGAACCTGAGGCTTCGATACATGAGCGACACCTACGGGTAAAAGAGAGTAACTTCACGTCATTGCCGCTACAGCACAGCACCATTATGGTGAAGCAACGCGAGGCGGTCCGGTTTTTGGGTACCGGTCCAGTATTGGCGACCTTCCTCTATGACCATGCATTATACCTATTTACCTTTATCTTTCATCTCAAAATGTTAAATTAAATTAAGACTTTTTGAAGTCTTTGATCCTGTATACCTCTTTAGTCTAAATTTAAATTGATTTTGTGGTTTTAGTTTATGTCTCATATAGAATCGCATGCGTCAAAATCCATTTTTGTAATGAGGTCATCTAGTCCTTTTGTGGTAGGCCAAACTGCATCAACTAACTACCCTTAAAACTGCACCATGATGATTTTTCGGAAGATTTGCACCTTCGACAAGAGACAATACTGCAACCACAGTCTCTTCATTGTTCCTTGCATCTCAAAAGGCTTTCGTGTACACGCCCAAATGGATTTGATCAAACTCCAGAATTGCCAACCTGACACTCCCAAAATATTCAAACAGAAACTCGACCAAAACACATCAAAAACGGGTTTTATTGGTTTTGTTGAAGTAGATTTGTGAACAGGTGACACACCATCCATCGTCATATAACTCTGCAGTTTGACGGCCCGTCGAACTGCTCAGTTGTTGTTTGACAAAGTTTGATCAACGGAACATATGCAACGGTTGGCTCATCTGCTGTTTGTGGTGGATTTCGGCTCTCACCGATGCCATTTTGACGATCCTACATAGTTTGACTATGTAGTACTAGCGGAGACAAAGATACCTAGCCAGAGTATGCAATAAGCAATACACAGCATCCCAATCAACGCGTGTATTGGGTGTGTTGCGTGTTGCATACTCTGGCCAGGTATCTTTGTCCCCGCTAGTACGAAGGCCTAAAGATCTTTAAAGTGCCTTATATTTTACATGAGCCAGCATACGAATTGAATTGAAGTTTAAATCATCCACGGAAAAAAACTACGATGAAAATAACCATACGGATACCTGATTAACGTTAACCAGAAGTATACTATGTTTTGACTAGGTACTAGGTGATGTTACACTGTCAGAAAAATTAACACAATTTTTCGGTGAATATGGGAACTGGGTCAAATCTCGCACAAAATCGGTGTTAATTTTTCTGTGTTCATTTTTATGCCGTGCGTTTTCAACACTAATTCAATCAACAAATGTTTCATAACACTCGGACTTGAGTTGATTTTCAAACATATTTAGAGTGCTTTCTTGTGATAATTCTGAAATATCGTGTTCCTCTCTTATCTAATGTTGTTTCATTCCACTTTAGCCGAGTACATAATTCGCTAAATTCGGTGTGACTGATCCCGTGTTCAAAGTTCTAGGCGACTCAAGTTATGTCCCATTCTACACATACTATCTGGCTCGTCACAGAAGTTTGGTGTATTCAGACTATGTATTCGTGTTATTCATCAATGAAACTCGTGTTCAGTTCCTCACCACCTGTGTTTCAAGTTATCAAAATCTGGTGTGACTCAAAACGTTTTCTGAGTTTTGAGCTTTTCACGGTTTGTTGTACTGAACACTAGTGGAGTAATTCATCACCGAGTTTCAGTGTAACTGAGTCTTTTTTTGTTTGTTCCTCTCTACACAATATGTTTTTATTACTACACTCCTTGTGTAGTTTGTAATCGATATTCGGAGTGAATAAACCGACCCTTCATGCTCACCACTACTCAAATTGTGCTCAGTTGAACACCAATTTCGTTGTTGATTTACCGGATTTGGTGTGACAGAATCAACTATCTGAGTTCTTCACCTTCCAAATGTTGTATTGAAATATTGTTGTATTACGGTATAATATTAACCAATTTAGTGTTGAAACGCACGGCAAAATTTATAATATAGATATTTACACAGATTTTGTGCGCTATTTGACCCACTTCCCATATTCACCTAAAATTGAGCACAAAGTACACAGCATTCGTGTGATATTTTAAGTTTTATAGTCTGTTCAGCGAGTTAAGAGCCATGGGCTGCCGAGCGAAAACGCATTATTTGACAACACTGCTGGGCATTCAAGAAAGATGTGAGGGAAATTAAAAAGGATCTCTTATTGTCAGTTCCTCCAGAGGCGAGTTTGGAAGATCCGTCCCTGGACCATCTTTTGTTCAACTGCTACCGCTAACTTCATTTTTTTGTAACGTTTTCTTTCAAATTCTGTTTTCTATCTAAATTTTTTCCCCGCGAATTTAAAGACAAATTATGACCACATGTTCGATCTTAGCGCAACTTTTCCTTGAGATGGACTCGAAATTTCACGCAAATAGGCCAAGGTTTGTCAGAATTAAAGAGTGAACTCTGAATTTTCCTGAGCTCATCATTCACCTATCTCGAGATTTGCTTGAAATTTGGAGTCAATCACAAGGAAAAATTGCGCTGAGATCGAATATTTTCAGAATTTTGTCTTTAAATTTTCCCGGAAAAAAAATTCGGATAGAACACAGAATTTAAAGAAAACGTTACAAAACAATGAAGTTAGCAGTAGCCGTTGAACAAAAGATGGTCCGAGGACGGATCATTCAAACTCGCCTTTAAAGGGAAACTGACAGTGAGAGACCTTTTTAATTTGTCTCACATCTTTCTTAAATACCCAGAAGTGTTGTCGAATAATGCGTTTTCGCTCGGTAGCCCATATGGCTCTTAACTCGCTGAACAGACTTTAGGCCTACATCGTTGCCTGGCAGCGCGGAAATAATCGTACAAATGTTTAGACGCGTTGCGCCCTGTTCGGCAACTCTGCACATTCTCCATCTGTACTCTTCCAAAGACTTCTTTGTACTCTTCCAAGAGGTCGAATTCAGAAGGTGCACATGTATCAAGAAGGTTAGATATATTTAGTGGGTGTAAATGGAGAAGTCGCAGCGTTGCCATACGGAACGAGACGCCACTGCATTAGAATTTCTTTCAGCATATAAGAAATGAAGTCAAATTCGTTTAACTGTAGATGCATGAATTAACTTATGGACTAAATGTTGGATTTCATGTGCTTCAGTGCTGAACTTCAAATCAATTTGAAGGAAGTTCTGATGAATTTTAGGAATACAATGGAGCGAGATTTAATGAAAAAGATAGTCTTTCAGAGATAAGGACGCACCTCATAAAGGTCTCATTCGGTGCTGACTTAAAATAATCGGATGTTAATAAAATTATCAAAGATATTGAAAAAATAAAATAATGTATTCAAAAAATTTTCCGTGAAAAGAAGAAAAAAAACTTAATCTATGTACACTGAAAAAAAGGGTCGCGCTCTAGACATAAAAAGTTTGTGCCCAGAACACGAGCGGCATGGGCAATATGTATCCACCAGTACCAAACGTGCTCTGGGCACAAACTGGCACAACTTTTAAACTTGTTCTGAGGATGAATTCGGGGCGCGATCTGGAATGGGTTCAGGGGGGTGATCACGGAGGATCGTTTCGTTTCGTTTTCGTTATCGTTATCGTTTACGTGTAACCTTATGGGTGGCTCAACTGATCGAATCGTTTTGAGCCTCTCGTAACGATTGAAACGGTCGAAAGGAAGCGATGAGTTGGAGGCTGTCGTTTACTCGATCGTTTGAAGTAGGAAGAGGTGAGGAGGGGATCACCTGCGCGATCGAGTTGCGCAGAAGCAAGCCCATTTGATTTAATGCAAACGATAACGATAACGATACCGAAACGAAACGATCCTCCGTGATCACCCCCCAGGACCCGAGCTTACGAGGGGACCCTCATCTGGGATGGTTACCACACCCGTCCCGGGATGTACTTCGCAGGCGCATCCCCGGGGCGGGTTTTTGAACGCAAACTTAATCTGGGATGGTTGCCACACCCGTCCCCGGATGTACTTTCAGCACGATTTATACTGTGATTACTCATCAAGCAGAAAAACATAAAAACAAATACGTGCAGGAAGGTGGAAATTTTTGTTGATTAAATAAACACGAACAAAAAAAGATACACAAGTTTCGAAAAAAACAAGACAAGAAAACAACAGATTACTGGGCAAACACTCACCAACACATGATCATAACAAAGATTTAGGTACACAGGTTTCCCAACGTACAGGAAATGTGTGAAAGCACCACTACTTCACTAATTCACTTTCTTGAGGGAACTCAGAATAAAAATTTCCCATAACATTCACTAACTTTTGAGCACAAGACTCGAGAAGAAAAAGCGAAATTATAAACGGTTATACAATCACCATTTCTGCAATCTATGTTGATGCATTGGGGGCCCCTTTTACCTACTTAAAGAGGCACAACTTTGACTAAACAAACACAAACACGATAGGATACACGCGTTTCTGAAAAAGACAAGACAATAAAACTTCGGATCACTGCAAATACACGAAACATTCCGTTTTGTTTTGAAAATGGACGCTGATTTTCGCGCGAATTCGTACACCGCACAGCTCATGTCAGAAATGCTCTTAATTGACAATCCATATAAGCCCTAATCACCGTGAAATACCAACATTACTTGTATTAACTTCACTTAGAACTTGAGTTGAAAACTTTTACTGAGTGTAAGGTCGTTTTTAAAACATGATTTCTTTCCTCTCGCGAGACGCGTGACGGAGGGCGTCGTCATTATTTTTAACTATTATTTGTAAGGGAGATGAAAACCTGTTGGGGTTTCGTTACCGCGAGAGTAGAGGGCGAAAGCAGCCCCTTAACACAGCCACTGTGAAGGTAAAAGTTAAAAGGTTTGATGATTAATCCTGTTACTAACGATACTAGAGCTGCGGGGAAAGGAAAGAATAGACGAATGTCACATCGGTCGGTATAGTCGATATGCAGCAAGCAACGGCACTCTTATGTACAAACCCATCTAAATTTGTTGTTTGATGAATTCGGACCGATGAGATGTGGCATTATTTGTCTATTCTTTTCTTTCCCTTGCTCTACTAATGAGAAAAAATTAAAAAAAAAATGCAAAGACGCGGTTACCATAAAGAAGCGAGAAAAACCGCACGGACCTTCTACGACTAGAGCAACGAAACGACTGAAGACTGAAGAGGTGTGCTGTCATGGCGACCATGATGGCGACGAATCTCACACAATGCTTCAGCAAAGCTTAACACAAACTGTGTTCAGGCTCACACAAGAAACTCAATGCGTTTGTGTCTTCACTCAACATTACTCAAGAGGAGTAGCAGAGAACGAACACGTGAGTGAAGAAAGAAATTACCATTGTAATCTCATACTCAGACTCGGCACCGTTTTTCCTGAAATTGTGTAATGTATTGCCCTTGATACTGAATTAATTCATCAAACAATAAAGGTGATCTTTTACGAAAAAAAACACAAAGAGAGAAGGAAAGAACGCCGGTTCGAGTAAAGAGAACGACAAATGTTGTAGACTTAAATACTCCAATTTGCGTGAGTCTGAATTCAGTTTGTGCGGATGATTGTGTACAGCACCAAGGTAATTCATGGTCCAATTCGACTTTTTATTCACACAATATAGGGCAGTTGCGTCGTTTTTTTCAAATGCAGATTATAAAAGAAGAGAACAAATCAAGGATTTTTGTTGTTTTTGTTTTCTATACTTTTACTTTTGGATATGAATATTTTGGACTTTGCGACGTAAACACAGAAAAAAAGGATGTGCTCCAGACACGATCTATGTACACACCAGTACGTAACGTGCTCAGAGCACAAACATGTCAGGTTCTGGACACGACGGGATACGTTTCAGACGCAAACTCAACCTAAATAGATTGCGCTCAGAACTCGTTCCCGTACTGGTGTGTACGTTCGTGTCTAGAACACGGAAAGTTTGTGTCTGAAGCACGTCCATTTGATTTTGTGAAACTGAGTAAGCCTGAACCAAAATTGTTTGTATTACTGGCCTGCGGGCCGATCCTTGAAATTCCCGACTTTTGGATGGACTAGATAGGAATGGAAAGGGGTGGTTGGCGGAGATGAGTCACGTGGCTGCCAAGTCTGATGAAGATACAGAATTTATCTAATTGGTCATCAGATGATCTTAGACTACCCGATAACCAATTGGATAAAGTCTGTATTTTCATTAGACTTGGCAACCACGTGACCTATCTCCGCCAATCACCGCTTCCCATTCTTATCCAGTCTCCCCAAAAGTCGGAAATTGCAAGGATCAGCCCGCTGGTAACTTCGGAGATCGACCACTTTGTTCGATTTTTCATTCAATCGTAATTTAACACAGAAATAAGAACCGAACGAAGATCACACAGTTCAGGATCAAATTCGTGATACTTTACACACTCATTCAGTGATTGGTCGTTTACACAACTGAGCTAATCGAACACACGATTCGATCGTTTGCTCACTGTAAAATACACAAAATGAGTACAAGACGTGCAGGCTTTCGAGTGAATTGAGTGATAATGTTGTTGTTGTGTACTACAGCAAGTGTAATTTAAAACCTATATTATTTGATGAGGTTTACACAAAACTAACTTCGTTGGCACTCAATTCCGTTTGTGTGTACACACTTGTGTGATTTAGGATTCTATCATTCTGTTTGTAAAAATACTCTGAGTTGTGGCATTTTACACCCACAAAACTATTTTTACTCAATTTTGTTGTTATCAAATTTTTCTCTGTGTTAGAACAGTGTCATTACACACCATCTGTAAACTGTTGCACCACGCCTTGTGTAATGAACAGCCAGAAAGTGGAGGCAAGGAAAATTCTTGATTCATTTACTCAACTCGTGTGGTAATGAATTGAAATTGAGTGAAGATATACCTAGAGAGTGACTGTGTAAAAATTTATCATGAACTGTGCGAGGTCACACAGACGTTTGACAGAAGTTTTACACAATTTTGATCACACAAAGTTACACAAGTAACAAAAAGGAAATTTATTTCTAACAGTGTACCTGATTGCATGTCGAATTTACACAAAGTATCGGTGAATGTACCATACTTCTGGTCAGGTTTACCATAACATCTAGCAGGTGCCAAAATCAGGTATCCGTATGGTTATTTTCACTAATCTTTTTTTTCCGTGTCAAATGCGTTTTCTGATGGCGCCATACGGTGGACCTACATTTTGGACATGGAAAGGATTGCTAATTCTTGATTCCATGTATCTGTTTCTTATATAAGATTCTATCTTCTGATTTGAATCTAAAATGTACTATGTGTTTTGCGGTGCTCTAAATGAAGTGTTCTCCATGTATTCCACGATGCCGTGAAGGGTTAGTATGACAGGTTTGCCAATCGCGGGCTGACGAACAAGCTCAAGTAAGCATTCCAAAACGACATCATGTGTCCGCGACATTCACCATCCATCAGTGTTAATTTTACTAATTTTTAGTGTTTTAGAATAATTTTGCGCCTTAAATTTCATTTCATCATCGTGATCATGTGTATTTTGAGACGCTGATTTCAAAAATGCGATCAGTTTTCATTAAACTGGCCTAGATTTTACGTAAATTCAAAATTACGTCTTCGTAGCAAAAAACTCGAAATTCCGGAAATAAGTATGAGTTTTGAGTAAAAAGTAAGGCCGAATTTGAGATCAGCGGGTCACAAAATATAAGAAATTCCGCGACAGGGGTGAGAAAGAGGTATCTTATGATGAGAAAACCTGGTTTTACGTTTATAACAGCCGGACACATGTCGATAAGGCGTAAAAATCAACGGTGTTACTGAAAAAAGTACGCGTTTCTTAATCTGGGCAAGTATGGAGCACCAGACCATCTCAATCACCCAGATTAAAATGGTGTGAGAAAGTATGCGCAGAGTAGTTGTTCCCTACAATTTATTTAGCCTTATGATAAAACATCTGAAAATATGTAGTTTAACATGCGATGCTTGATGTTTATGTGTTTTCATCGATATCCCTGGTAAAAAAAAAACAAAAACAAAAAACAAAAAACCAAAAAACAAAAATAAACTGTCATGGTGATATGTGTTTATTACTAATTTTGGTTCGCTGAATCCGAAAATGACCTCGGTTTTTTTTTGTGTGCCTCCGTTTTCGAGTTTTCGCGATGTACCATGGGACTTTAGTGAAATCAGCCCATTTCAACACCTCTTTGTTGTAAATAAGGGGTTGAGCTCGAAATCGGAGACATACAAAAACGAATGGAGGCCATTTTTGGATTCAGCGACCCAAAATACTTGGTCATTTTCACTCATCACCATGCCAGTTCATTTTTTTGATGCAGACCAGTGTATTTTTCCAATTAGTTCAAACATTGCATCAAATGTTACGACCCATATATTGGCTCATATTTTTACTGCTCTCCTGTTTACGTTTACAGTTATTCAACTAACATTCACAATTCAGTCACCTGACTTATGTTGTCGCTGTTTTTCTCTTTTTGTTCAAAAAAACATGACGTTCACTCCTTTGTGCGCCACTTCACCACTCGTATCAGTGTTGCCAGATCGTGGGTAGAAAGCCGTATCGTCCCCCTTTAAATCAATGTAAAATAAACGGCTTTTTCACCCCAATCTGGCAACACTGACTCGTATTAATCCTACTAACTCGCCTTCGTTTCTTTTTCGACCTTTTCCTCTTCCCTGCCTTTGCTCCTGCACTTCCCCTCTCCTCCCCCTTAATTTATCCCGCCTCCTTTCTTCCCCATAATTCCCTCTCCCTTGTTTCTACGCCCCCCCCCCCCCCCTCCACCCCACCACCAACCCCCTTATTTCTCACGCCTGACGCTTTTATTTTAATCCGCATTTTCACTTCATCCTACTTGAAAACGTCGAATGTTGGTGCGCGCGCGATACATTTTCGATTCCGTGGGTCACCACGGGATTACACAATAGGTTAAAAGATAGGCTTTGTTGGCTACTGAAGATAGTGAAAAACGTTCAACTCAAATCTCTCTTTTTTTCCAAAAGAATTACTAATTCGTATTGATTCTCTTATTGGATTTTGGCGCTTCCTGGTCTATTGCCTCAGCTTTTGAAAAGAAATAATCCAATGAGAAAGAGGCTTCTGCAAACTTTTGCTGAGAGCAAATGATTAGATAACTCTCTTTCGCATGAATTTTTTTTTTTTTTTTTTTTTTTTTTTTTTTTTTTTTTAAACGGATTTTTTTTTCATGTTGGCACTCCTGGATCATAATTTTTTTCTTTATTCCCCCATACTGGCCATACTGTTACCTATAGATAACAACAGGCAGAATGAATAGCATTGCATTTCTTGATGTTTTGGAAATTCAAATACCCCGTGTTACCTTTAGGTAACGCCATGCAATAGAGGGTTTAAATCTTATGGAAAAACCAGCGAACCACGAAAATAACCGTGAAAATTCTAGATTCAATAATGAGCTCAGAATACAGCTGCAACAGCAAAATCGTAATGGAGGAGCTACGCTGGTATCATGGGAGAATCCTGTCTATAATTTGTCACTATCTTTATACGGATACACGGAGATACGTCTCAAATTAGATAGGAAACACCCATGATACTTGCGCACTATGGTCTGTGATCGACAAAAAAAAAAAAAGTGGTCAAAAATCAGCAAAATAAAGTAATCAAAAATCATCATTTTCTACCTTCTAAGCTTAATTTCAAACTTTTCGTGTAGGTAGATTTAAAAAAAAAAAAAAAAAAAAAAAAAGTTAAATTAATTTTTTTTAAACCTACCGTAACGTCTGTCTCCTTTCATTTGAACCTATGTGCATGTAAGTATCGCTCACGTATAAGACCAATCGAGCTCTTCACGGACCGATTCTCTTAAATAAATTACGTGGAATAAAATTTCTGATTGAAATTACGGAACGTATTATTAAATACGGGGTAGAAAGAAAGTCCATTTAAAATAATAAAAAATGTTATTGATTCAACGAGAATTACAATCATTGGTCCAATCGAACGTTCTGATGATACACAAGAATCACAAGAAAGAATCGTTCGATCAATAAGAATTCTTATCATTTTAAAAGGAATTTCTTTTCACCCCGTATTTAATAATGCGCTCCGTAATTTCAATCAGAATTTTTTCTCCGTGTAGGGTATAAAGAAGACATGATATACATATTTAAAAATTCGTGAGCCAACTCTACTTTCACACCGACCACTGTGCCTCGGGTTACGCCGTGTAAAATCTTCCCGTGGCATTACTCCACTCCGTATCCAACCCCCCCCCCCCCCACCTTCATCCACCCAGCGCGAAGCGGGAATTAAAACGCGCGCTCCGAGCTTCGCCATGCCATACCAACGACTACGGATGAAGAGCGCGGTCTCTCGAAATTTTGGAGTTTTTAATTTGCCAGGCGTCGCTCGACGCCCAACGCCCGAATCCAGGATCCGACCCGGTCCCATATATACATACGTATATATAGGTATATATAATGTGTGCTCTCACCTCTCGTTCGCATTTTGCCCCCTACAATCGCGTAATCAATATCTAATTACACTACTTTTGCCACTACGCCATACCGCGCCTCCTCTGACCCTCCCCCCCCACCTCTTACTCAACCTCCTCCACCGCGCGACTATTTTCTGCCAGCGCCGAAAACTCCCGGATGGCTTTAAATTTTCCACCCGCACAACGAGAGTGGAGGAAGAAAAATGGCTTCATGGTAAAAGGCAATGACCTATCATTGCAGGGCGTATCAGCGATGATTTATTTGGTTTACTTTAAACAATACCCCCGTGACCGTAGCCAGGGGGCTGATAGGACTGCATCCTTCTTAAAATTTTAGAAAAAGGGGGAACGGGGAGAGTGGAAGGCAAAGAAAGGAAAAAGTGGGATGGAAGAAGGGGGGAAAAGACCTGCAGCTATACCCATATGTAAAAACCTCTTGAGTTTCACCTACCCCTCCCCCTCTCCCGTCCTGGTTACGGTCATGAATTCCCCCTCATTTTCTTTTTAATCATCAGTGCCGCGCTGTGTATCTAGGAAAAGCAGCGAAAGAAAATTCCAACCGAAATTAGAGAAAATACGACTATAATAGCAAAACAAATTCATGAGCCATTTCTGATTATATGTCTGGAAGTCTGCTGGTCGATTACTTTTTCGCTAAACCGGTCATTAGGACTGTGTATGAGTCTAGACATGCCAATATCTGATATCTGCTATTAGGCCATTGGTCTAGAATTGTAAGACTTGGTATGGGAACCATCAATAAAGTGCCAGCGTTCCTTAACAAGCTACCCAAGAGTATGTAGCCTTTTGCTAAAGGGAAACTTAACGATGGGTACCATAGCAACGGCCAAGTCTTGTACAACACTCTCTGTAAACGAGACTGTAGGAGTGAACTTAAAATACTCAGATGCATGTGCGACGTCTGTATGGGGCTATTGGGGCTAGAGTCGCCCCCCCCCACTTTTTTGAGGATGCGGGGACATTCTTTTGAGGAAAGCAAAAAAAAACTGTATCTGATGGGCAAAAAGAAGAAAGAAGGGGTCATCGATTCTTTTTAGCCCCCCCCCCCCCCACCACCACCACCACCACCACTTTTCGACCTTACGCGCCGGTCATGCTCAGATGCACAAAATGAAGAGTGCCATCTGAACTTCGGAATGGGGCTATTGCACATTTTTGCTGTAAGCGATTTAACAGTCGATTATGGCGTAAAAACCTCAAAAAATAACGATGGCGGCACTAAAAACTTCCAAAATCCACTCCTAAACTCAATGAACGCAGTTATTTGCGCGAGCATAATGGTGGCCGAAGGCACTAACAATGGGAGATTCCTATCTTAATTTCGTCACTCTTTCTATGCTGACAAGGATGATTCACAGAGTAATTAGTCATCAGAGTGATGATCCACATCCGATGAATGGTACCGCAACACCTAGTGACACCGGTGTCAAATGAAAGTCGTCTCTTATAGGTCACTTCTTGCTGGAGTTACAGTATTGTTAGATGGAAATCTCCCATTGTTAGTGCCTTCGGCCACCATTACGCTCGCGCAAATAACTGCGTTTATTGAGTTTAGGAGAGGATTTCGAAAGTTTTAAGTGCTGCCATCGTTATTTTTGGAGGTTTTTACGCCATAATCGATTATTAAATCGCTTATAGCAAAAGTGTGCAATAGCCCCATTGGTAAAGGCAACCTGCAATCTTGCCTACCGACGCCAGAGTGCAAAACTGCAGACGGCTCTCACTCGTCATTTGTGCATCAAAGTATTTGTGCAACACTCCAGTGATCTCTTTTTGTTAATACAAGCCGAATAGTGCGCATTGCAGATGCGTAGCGTGCAATTTGGCAACGTTGAATTGTGTCCATTTAAACCCTTGTAAAAGATCGAATGCGAAGGTGTTCACCGAACGCCCAATAGCTCGACCTTTTCCATGGATTTTAATGGAAAAACTGCAACGTTGTCGTATTGCTACGCCACTGGCGCATTCACCCTTTTCCCGCTAAGTCTGTTTCACGATGTTTCATTCTTCATTGCGGATAAACGCGATTATTGATTAAAACCCTTACAAGATAAGGTCCCGCCTGCGCCTTCAATCCGTCGTGTAGGCAATTACAACTCCATCGAGTACGAACAGTTAACTATTTCTCTTATAGGAACGGAGCAGTGGAGTTTTTTTTGGACTAACGTGGTCCTTAGTAGAGGGTTAAGCTGAATTCGAGCAATCGAATTTTCGCGTTTACAATATGCTCGACAAATACAGTCACTTTTAGACATTGGTTGAACGTCGAATTCGAGTAAATGATCAATCTGAAGGTTTTGAAGAATTTCTCGAGAGAGTGGCCAACGTCTAAAACACTGATTTTGAAAAATTTCGCTTAAAACAGGAATACGTATTAAGCTCTAATTTATATTAAGGAAAGAAGAAAACAATAATGCTCTTAAAATAATTTATTTTCCGATGTTCCATTGGAGGAAATGAATTCGCTTTGCGATTTTGATGGAAGAATAAAGTTGTACCAAAACCACTCGAATTTCGACCATTTATAAAGTTCCGTATGAAACTATACTTTGTACATATTATAATCACTTCACTCAGTTTTTCGAAAATTTTAACTGAGCCGCATTTGCATTAGCACGGTATGAACGTTGCCGTGCAGGAAATTGTCATTCAAATTAATTGACCAATAGCAAAAGATCGATACTCGGGTAGTTCAATTAAACCTGATGATATATTCGATATACTTTTTAGTAAGTTCTGATGGAAGAAAATCCGAAAATCCATTGAATAGTTCTTGTTTGCCACCACTGCGTAAACTTGATAAGAATTTAAAAGTTAAGAGATTAAATGAACAAACTAAGCAAACTACGTATATTATGAGACAATTGAATGAAACGTCACCTAACGCCTTAATTTAGTAAGTGAATTATTCCTGCGTTCGGGATGTGCTTGTTGCATCAGGCCAAATTGAAGGCAGTACGTTGGTAAGATGAATTAATTATTTTTGGTATTTGATCGATGAATTATTTTTTGACAGCCAAAGCTTTCCGAATTCCAGCTTTAGATATCGTTGAATCAAAAGTCTTTACAATCTCAGAAAAAACCATCCCTTCTTCTTAATTTTAAAGCTTAGCTTTTATAAAAGCAGGTGAATGTAACGAGGAACAACTTTTTAAGAAAATGTGTTATAATCAAAAAAATCAAAAAGCGTGTTTATAATCATTGGTTCGTTTCTTAGTAGATTTATAAAAAAGTAAACTGAGCAGCTCTGAACTGAAAAACGTAGAACTGAACACAAAAGTAAGCATTGTAAATCAAGTCACTCGACTCCCACCCACCCCCACCCCGCATGTAATGAATGCTGTATGATTTTATTTCTGACGAGGGTGGGGAGTTGCTCAGTAGAAATTGTTGGTTGTAGGAAGCGCAAACCTGACAACTTCATTTTTCTACAACGTAGTCTCTCCCTTTTCCTACAGATAGAGCCAGTCGTATACATTGACCGAGTTGAACCTCCGTATCTGCGGGGATTATATCTCATCCAAACTATCTTCGAATAATAGAGTGGCGCGCTGATCGCTGACCAACCAACCAAAATCAAGCATGGCCCAATCGGAAATCAACATCGGATTTTCATTAGATTCAGTGACGTCGCGAGCAATCCAGCAATGTAGTGTTAGGTCCATTTAAACCAGAGATTACTAACAAGGGGAACGTCTCAAGTGTCCGCCTCCAATTTTGATGAAGTATAGCTCAAAATCTTCATTGAGTGACGCTGATTAACACCCTGTATTTACTTTTTGCCAATGCGCCTTTAAAGTTGGAGAAAAAAAAGTTCAAAGTTCGCAGCTGAACTGCGTGAAATCGTCGGAGCGTGCTAAGAGTGGCGAAATCGTTCACCCTACAGTTAGCCTGTGGTGTAGTGGCTCAGGCGCTCAACTCGCATGCGCGCGGTCCCTGGTTCGATCCCCAGTGGAGCATTTACGTTTTTGCACATACTTTTCCTCCCGTTCTGGAGTGTTCCTCGCCAAACTATCCTTCGAAAACCTTCTCAAAATTATTTTTACATTATTTTTACATCATTCCTGTGGATAGAAGGTTCGTTGTAAGTACGTCGAAATCAACAATTCGACCGCACTCGTGTGGGTATTCGCGATAAATGTTACATAAGGAAAGAATAACATACGAATAATTTTGGAGCTACCCATCGCAAATTAGGAAGAATCTTTTCTCTAATAACTATGGTTTTTTATTCATGCCTCCATTTTTATAAATTATTTTTGGAGGGTATTTCAGTGTCCATGTAAGTGTCAGAGGTGATTCGTGAGAGACCTTTCCAAAATTATTCGTGTGTTATTTTTTCCTTGTGTAACATTTATCGGGACATCCACTCGAGTGTGGTCGAATTGTTGATTTCGACGTACTTACAACGAACCTTCTATCCACAGGAATGATGTAAGAATAATGTAAAAATAATTTTGAGAAGGTTTTCGATGGATAGTTTGGCGAGGAACACTCCAGAACGGGAGGAAAAGTATGTGCATAAACATATGTATGTCACTGGGGATCGAACCAGGGACCGCGCGCATGCGGGTCGTGCGTCTGAGCCACTACACCACACGCTGACTGTAGGACTGTTGTACGATTTCGCCACCCTTAGCACGCTCCGACGATTTCACGCAGTTCAGCTGCGAACTTTGAACTTTTTTTTCTCCAACTTTAAAGGCGCATTGGCAAAAAGTAAATACAGGGTGTTAATCAGCGTCACTCAATGAAGATTTTGAGCTATACTTCATCAAAATCGGAGGCGGACACTTGAGACGTTCCCCTTGTAAGCCTAAGAGATATGGCATAACGATTCAAAAGTGTTATTCGACTCCTGCCTACGAAGTATGCAATGTGGCGTACGCTGGTGACCGTAAACATTGTTACTACTGTTGTTGTTTGAATGAGATTTGACAGCAACGCCACTAACTAAATTATTAAGATTAATAAAGTGTTTGGGAAGTTTAATGAGCTCTGAGTATATTTTGTACGTGAATCTGAAAATCTAAGTCACTTTAATCATCCCATCGGCCATTAAATGACAAACATTTAGATGCTGCAGAGAATCTAACCTCATTTCCAACAACATGAATAACACCAATGTTTACGGTCACCAGCGTACTGCACGTTGTATCACGGCCATTCTGCAGGCGTTTTTTACGGAGCCCGGCCAACGGTTTTTTAACACGGCGGAGATAGGAAGTGCCATATCTCTTAGGCTTAGTAATCTCTGATTTAAACGTACGTAAGGTCGAACTATCAATGCACTCTTACAAATCGATATTTTACATATTTATTTATTTATTTATTTATTTAATTTTGTACATAAGAGCCATTAGCTTGAAATACACGTCAGGAAAAAGAATAATAAAAAAAAAAAAAAAAAAAAAAAAAAAACTAAACAGATAAGTACATAATAATAATGATGGTTCTTAAAATTAAATTAAGTTTTAAGTATTAGCCCACAACTCCTCCACACTGTAAAGGGCTTTGTTAATAAGAAATAGTCTCAACTGTCCAAAAAAATTATCAAACTCCTCATTTTTAAATAAAAGTTTAAGCTCTTTAGGAGTTGAATTAAAAATTTGAACAGCTGAGACTGGAACAGAAGCTCTTGAGGCTTCCAATCTAAATTTGGGTGCGTCAAGAATAACATGCCTGCTTTTATAATGATGATAGGTTTATATGAATGGAATTTAATACTGCCAGATTACACACGGCGCCACTTTTAGATAATGATTTATACATATAAACTTTGCAATCCTTTGCGGGAGTTAGAAAACAATGAGACGCTTGCACAAGATAATTTCAGTACAAATTATTTTGGTTTTTTTTTTTCTCAATATTTATTTTGTAAATCTCGAAATAACACTTTCTGTGCAATAAGGAATCAAGATTATGGGAGCGAAAATTGATTTTTCAGCTTCAAAAAAACTTTTTTCCACTTTTTCATCAATGGTTACTCCGATTACCGGATTTGGTATCCATGCAGCATCGCGGAAACCGGCATCACATAGAGATCGCGATAGGTCCGTGGATGACGAGACCCTAGGTCGGGTGTTATGCTCTCAAAGCTTTGATAAGGAGCAGAATATACATAGAACTAGTGAGTGTTATTGGTCGCGAAACCAGTAGCGGCCCGTGAAATTTGGCAACCATGCATTTTTCCCACTTAAACTGAGGTAAAAAATCGATTCAAGCGGAGGCTGGCAGCCTCCTCGAGTTTCGATTGTTTTCTATGTATTTAAATGGGATAAAAACACTGTTGCCAAATCGCACGAGCCGCCACTGCGCGAAACTCTTAATTGCGATTCAATTTGATAAGGAGAAACGTCATCAAAACTGATAGCGCAACTAGCATAGGCGAATCCAGCGATCTGGCAACAGTGAAATCTTCCTGTTTAAATGAATGATTTACAATCGATTCTTGAAGGGGCTATAGTCCCGTGGTTAGTCGATTGTTTCTCATGCAAATTAATAATGGGAAGAATACGCACTGTTAATTGTTATTGTTAGATTGCTGAATCTGTCAATGGCAACTGATCACTAACCAATAAGAGGTTCCTGAGTCGAATCCTGACCAAAGTGACAAGATTTGACGGTCTCAGATCAATGAGCTATAACTTTAGAGTGGCACATCAAGGAACGTTCCGCTGGTTCATTGTTGTCACCTAGGGCGCCGCCATCTTGCTGTAAAAGTCGATTTTGAGGTTAAGTTGTGTAGGTTGTTTCCGGTCGTTTCGTAAACAAACTCGGGCATCGTCGGAAACGGCCTGCAAAATTTAACCTCAAACCTTGGAATCTGCCGTCCAAATTCCGCTTTTTCCCGGGATTCCTTCTACCCTGTGTGGCACAAGATGGACCAGCCCGCTGCCACTCTAAAGTTATAGCTCATTGTCTCACATCTTGTCATCTCGAAAGGACACTATACGTCACTTCCTTCATTCATCTTTCCGACTATGCCTTCTTTCTTAAAATAGTATATTGGGTCTCAGTTATACTTAGTAGAAATGTCACATGGGAACCCATGAAAAAATTTCCAGGGGTTCGCATGTGAATTTGGTCACGGGTACCCATGGGAAATAGCACGGCCATTCCCATGAGTACCCACAAGTTCCCATGAGTGTACCTTATGGGTTTCCATGGGAATGATTGTGCTATTTATCATGGTACCCATGACTAAATTCACATGGAAACTCATGGGAATTTCTATTCGGGAATTTTGTGACATTTCTACTAGGGATAGTAAAAGAGGACTTTGATACTTCCACGAGAAAAACATATTTTAACAGTGGCGCAAAGTTTGTCCATTTAAACTTGTGAAAAGGCATAGTGGTTTTTCATAAAACAGTTTACGATGCAAGGATTAATTTCTATATACGTCGAAAAAAATTATCTCCAAATGAATATTTTTTAAAATTTTGGACGTTGCTTACAGATATTGATTTATGGTGACGTCATACATGTGCTTGATTTTATTTACTGGTTCCTTCAAACTTACAAAAACGACTAACTGACGCTTCAAGGTTCAACATCAGGGAGAATAAACTTCATTATTAAAATATATTTTATAGTCATTTTTTTTTTAAATATTTATTAAAAAAAAGTGTTCACAGCGTTCTAAGGTTTTCACAATAGGGTTTCTTAAGCTAGAGGATTTATTCACATATTAATGACACCATAAAATGGACGATACATCAATACTACGTCTGTGACGTCATCACTAGATCTGTCTTTAAGGACAAAATACCCTTTAAAAATCGCGAGGATTCACGATATTTCAAAGCTAGAATTTCCCGCCATTTTTTTTTCTTTCTTTTTTTTTAGCATCCCCAAGAGCCGTCAACTAAGCTCATTCAGTTATTTTGCAACTTGTTGCGTATATTTTCTCCCAGAGAAAAATGCTTTGGGTGGTGAGATCAAAAACTGGCGGATCCAGGAATCTATCCTTCTCTCTCTTCTCCCATTAGAACGCGTATGATAGAAAAGGACAGATTAGGAGCAGTCACGTGACTATCGCCCCCTCTTCTATCCTTTGTTAACACATACATTCTGATGGGAAAAGAGAGAGAAGGACAATAACTTGGATCCGCAAGTGAGATCAAAGAGGTTCATGTAAATTAGGTAACAAGTGTAGAGAAGAAATGAAAATAAAACGAATGCGATCTTGTAGCCGGTAGAGCTGCATATTTTGAGGATATTTTATTCGAAGGAATGATAGAGCAATGCATGTAAATTGAAGGTTAAAATCTCAATTTCTCTCTGCCTCAAAATTTCTCTCTCTCTTTGCCCTTCAAAGATTTTTACGATGTCAAAGTATTTTTTCCTCTCCTATGAAAATTGAAAATAATTAATAACTAACCATCTTTGAAAAATTGGACATTTTATTAAAAGCCTACAATATTTCCAAAAGTTCTGTAAAATTGGAAAAAATTCAATTGAAATTCTTAAACCGTATACTCACTCTCATTTAGAATTTCACCAGACGACTCCTCTCCAATCCAGTAGCGCACCGAGAGTTTCTTCATCTCTCTCTTTTCTCCATTAAAAAACGTATGTTAGACAAGGATGGACAAGGGGATAAAACCCCTCTTACTTTCTTTCTCCTATTTATACATTCAAATGGAAAATGAGAGAGATGGAAGAGATCCTGGTTGCGCTAGTATAGTGCTCCAATCTAATAAAAGCCCAAATAGAATACCCTATTTTTTCCTCGGGCATAGGCTACTAAAAGTTTCTTTCATGCCTTTGAAAACGTCGGTACTTTTTTCTGAAAATCTTCCAATCATCTCACTATAACTGTTGATGCTACTATAGTAATTTTTTCTTAACGACGTGTTGTCGTCATTGTATATAACTCGAGCTGAAATGTTTGAAGGGCTGTAATTTAATCCTATAAGAAAAAACTCGGAAGGGAGTTGCTTGTATTTTGCATACCAATCGATAGATTCGCTGAAGCTATCAGATAATTGATCGAAGTCACTTGGAGACTCCGCTTTGAATGTAACTTGAATAAATATTAAAGCAAATTCGCCTGTTTTTACGTTACGCTTGCGGATTAACAAGTGGGTTCGCCTAATGGTTTCTTTAATTCCACTCTTAATGTATTCTAATTTTACACTTTTGATTGCGTCTTCTTTTAAAAATAGGAAAATTAAAGAGATAAATTGATCTCTGTTTCTAGGCAAATTCTTCGAACTATAAAATAAACTTGCTACAGAGTCTACAAACTGTTGATGACTAGCGGTTTCATTTGAAAGCCTCTTTAAAGACTTTGTATATTTCCTAACTGCATTTACATCAACTTTAAAATATGAAATAGTCCAAGTAAAATAGTAATCGATTAAATTTTCTTTGATCTCAAGATTTGGTACCGTTACTGTCACAGATTGACCAACACTGTCCAAGCAAGTAAAATATCCCGTTTCAAAAAGGTATGCCATTATGAGATACACACTACCATCAGGAGGAGTCGGTAACCACCCAGATGGTCCATTAGATTCATCCAAAGTCTTTTTCATCTTACAATAATCTTCAAAGTTTAGAGCATTTGCTGCAGCATTGATCGTCAAATTGTGTCCAAGAATAGCATCTCTTAAGAGTAAATAGGCTTTCTTTATATTTAAAATGTTCATGATGAAAGGTGACGGGCAAGTGGCGCTCCAATAGCCAGATACTATCCCCCTCTCAAAATAATACTTTACAGAATATGTGTCGTATAGTTTGATCATTTTCCAGTTTTTTTGATCGAACACTCTGTATCCATCATAGTATCTCGTAGCTGTTTCCAAATCTATATTGCTTTTTGAGTACTGCTCTTTCAAAAATGCTACTTCTTCGTATGTCGAGCCGTAAAAACTGGCTACTTCTGGATCCGAGAGAAAGCCCACGTGGTCTAATTTAATTCCAGTGTGAGAAATCACTTCCGAAAGTCTTAGCTGACCGACACAAACTCCCATCCAAGCATGATGGTTGTCTTTAAAAAGATAGCGTAGAATGTTCTGAAATATTTCTATAATCTTTGTTTGCTTTTCAGTCATTTTGAAGTTGAGCATTTTTTGAATCGGAGCATCTAGATCATCAATGAGTATCAGACTCGAGGTTCCAAAATGATCGCGTAAAGCCGAAAGAACGATACGTATAGCATTTTTAAAATCATTCATTGAAATGCACGTTCCACTCTGGAATAAGCTCATAAAAAATTGCACAGAGTTGCGGTCCATTACTTTTGTGTATTGCAAAAATCTCACCGGCTCAAATGCTTTTTGGAGCACTACATGGAACGAGTCCCTAAAAGTTGCCTCTGACGTGACGTCCAAATCCCCAAAGTTAAAATACAAGACCGGATTGGATGCAAAGTACATCGAGAAGAAATCTCGATCTTTATAAACTTCCAAGTGCGTTTCATTGGTAAAATATGTCTTTGAAAATAATTTGTAATTTGCAGAGTCTTCGGGTGGTAAGCGAAGTCCGAAATCGTCTTTTGGTATCTCGAAAAACCTTTTCAGCATGTCTAAACTGGTCGATTTTCCGAAACAACGAGGAGCTGAAATGTACACTGATTGTTTTGCTTTGAAAACCCATTTAATTAAGTTTGTTTTATCAATGAATTTATTTGTCTTAGCAAGATCTGCGAAATCACCCTCTTTCGTAACTTTAAGACATTCACGACCTTCCTTGAAAGAGACACATAAGCAGTAGCACGTTACTGAAAGAACTAACACCGCGCACTGAATGAGTAGATTCTCCATAGTTTTACCGCCGGGCCTTTAAATAATTAAAATATTTAAAAACAAATTAAATTCTTATGTCGAATCACCGAAACTTTAAGTCACGACCCCCCGAGCACTCCATGTCACTTAAAATTGTTGATGAACAACAAATAATTATTTGATACTTACTTGAAATAATGCACATGTAGATGAGACATAATTGATACGGGTGTCAGATTGCGAAACCAATTTTTCGTAAACATTTTCTCTTCTTTCGTGATGGTGGGAAGTTTGTTATTCTTTGAGACTTTGTGTGATGACGTTCCATAATTTTTTTTTTTTTTTTTAGAAGGAGCTTTATCAAAAGAAAGAGTGAGCGATTAATTCAACTGCCGTAGAATAAAATTATGCAATCAAAATATGATAAACTATAATAGGCAGAGTTACGATCGATGGAAAGGCACTCATTCACTTACCGAGCGAAATCAAACCACCATTGAATCACCTTTACCAACGTTTTAAATTATGTTAAAAGAAAAAATTCACTGAGATCGATTTCAAAGGGATCGTTACTTCCGACTCGGTACCAAAAGATTATATTTTTGTTTTGCTGAAATTTCTATCGGTTTTTTAAAAGGTACATTTTCATTTCCGTTTTGTTTTTTGTTTTTTTGTTTTGTTTTGTTTTGTTTTGTTTTTTTTTTTTTTTTAAATTCAGTCATGTATGTGTGTAAAGGATGTTTGTGTCTGTCTCAAAAATACTTAAAGACACATTAATATTGTTTTTTTTAAGTTTGATGAAGATTTTTTTTACAGCTGAAACTTCGTTGTGACGAAGGAATGAATCAGCCTAAATGTTCAGAGTTCCAGTCGGAGTGGACAAAACAAATGTCATACATAACTCCTGATGGTAGGCTACCCGCAATATTGTTTTAAATGAATTTACGCATTGCAGGTGGCCTACCCAAGCCAAAATCTAAGGAGTCGTCTGTAATTCTTTTTGTCACCAATTGTAATATCGACGAATTAAAGATATAGTCGCGAGATTTTCACGAGCTATAAGTTTCGCCTTCAAAGTTTTGGTTCGGCCACTTTTCATACTCCTCACACCTTGCAGGTGAGAGGCCAGTGTGGGTGGGGTGGGAAAGCCGTTGCAGATCAGTCCCACACTTACACCCGTAACTAAAAATGTGTAAAAATCTCGCGTCTCGCGACAATCTTTAATTCGTCACTAGTACCTCGCCAAAATTTTGTTTTTCCACCTTCCCTTATCCATCGTTAAGGTACAAAAGCGATTCAATCATTAAAGGCTAAGAGTTGTAGTTTATAATTGGACGCGGCTAGCGGCTCTCTGGCAGAAGAAAAACCATTTTTTTCCCCATGTCTTCAGAAGAGAGCAACTTAATCTGGATCTTGGTTTCCTATGTAGTTGAATTTATTCTACACACACATACATGCTACCTTCGTTCAATATACACCATACAGAAGGAGAGCGAGCACAAAACCAAAAGCTGTGTTTTTTACGAAGCAGTTCCACCGTTCAACGATAGGTAGAGCCAGTAGTTCTCACACTCCCCCAGCTTGCTCCATCTTTTTACACCTTCTTTTTTTTAACAACTTATATTTTACTCTCTTCTTTTGTAGTCCTACTAATCTCTCTCTCTCTCTATCTCTTTTCTTCGACTTCTTTTCTTTAAAATCAAATTGAAGAATTCTTTTAATTTTTATGTGTTCGACCATGAATATTTCTGAGGAATATTCAAAAAGAAAATCCATGAAAATTGCTAAAATGAGGGGAAAGCTACAAACTATATCGTAAAATTGAATCAGAAAAAAGAGTTGAATACAACCAGACTGGGCTATTCACTCCTCATAAATACCCAAAAAAATAGAGGGGGAAAAAGACAATTTTTTAAATTGTCTATGATCAGAATAGTTTCTCTCCAACATATCTTCTGTGTTTTAACAAAGACACAAAACTATGCAACGTTTCAATATTTCGCTGTGATGTTACATTTTTTAAGGAAAAGAGGAAGTGTATTTTTTTTTTATTTTTTACCCTATAAGTTTTGCGTGCACGGAAAAAAATAAATGATAAAATTTACCATCTGCATATAGCTGATTTTGGAATCAGCTACCAAAAATTGTAAATTTTACTAAATTGGTAAAATGTACCAACAAACAAACTTAATTAATCATAATGTATGTTGCATTTACCATCTACTTATAGCTGACTCCAAGATGGTAGATTTTTTTTTTCGTGTGCATTAGTCTTGAAAATAAAAACAAAAAAACAAAACAAAACATATCATGAAGATTGGCTGGTTGGCTTGCCACCAAGAGAAAGAAACTGTAAAAATTAACATCGACGATATGAGGAAAGAACAAAATTGGTAGAAATTGGTCCGAAAGCACTTTTGGTGCATTTTCGAACAGCTGTTCGAAAATGCACCTAGGTGAAACCTAGGTTTTCTGTGTCACGGCGGCACCGTGAACGAGGTCTTGTACAACTAATAACCCGAAAACTTTAAATGAGTTCTTTCTGAAAAATATGAATTCTAGATCTTAATGTTGGTTTCAAGCGAAAAGCATACCTGATAGTGGGCCCCAATGAAAGATACCCTTTTCGGTATCAAAAAGTAGAGAAACTTTATTTTTTACCTGCATGTCTCTCTGTTTCATACATAATCTGTGTTTTTTAGTGTGTTTAGTAGTCGCTTTCAAAGCAGAAGGTCACCCGCCTTCATCGATAGAATGAAAATGAAATGATAGATAGAAAGAATGTTGTATCGCACGACTTGGGTTTTTACTTTTTTCTTTTTCACCCTCTCTCAGCTTTTTATAAATAGTGCTGCGCTCTCGCGAGAGGGTGGAGAACCTCGCTACTTTTTTAAAAGTTCCATAGAGTTCATTGCAGTCTCCATTTACATATGGACAGTTTGACTCCCCCAACTGTTCGTCCCTTTACCCCTCTCCGTCGAGAGTCGAGAGATACTCTTCTTGCAAACGCGTGATACATTTTTCACTCCTGATCTCATACTTTGCGTGCAGTTTTGTAGATACAGTTAAATTATTTTTCCTAGCTACATTTTGAGAAAAAAATAAAAACTAAGCAAAACAAAACAAAACAGCAGCAAAATGGAATAAAAGAAAGAACTTTTAGGAAAACGTTTTCTTTAATAATCCCTTAAAACTTTATTAATGATAACATTCTACTCGTTAAACTATCCTGCAATGAACTGATTTACGACGAGTGAATGACTAAAGGTATACTTATTGATGGGGGGGGGGGGGGGGAAAGTCACCAAGAAAACACCAAGAAAGTCTAAAATTTAGCAATAAACTCACATAACTGCTATAACGGCAAGATGGCAATGGCGGTTCGACGCAGGTATCATGGGAGATCCCTGTAGATTTCTTTATCTTTATACTGCGGGCAAATGTGACTCAAAATATAAGCCGCAAACGTCGACTATTTAGTAACTATACCGAGCATGCTGCTTGGAATAATATCATATCGATCGTAAAAATTCCTTCAAACAAATTGTATTCATTACTTGAAAGAACTCAGTTAATTGTCAAGATAATATCAAATTCCATCAATAAACCTGTTTAGTGATGACGTCACGATCAAAATTGGTTCCAAACAAATGCTTTATCTCGCTCACTCTCGTGGATTTACCAATAAGAAATCAGATTCAAATTTTCGAACGCAAATGTATGCTATTTCACCACCAGTTTTCTCAAATTTTATTGCACCATTAGATTCCACGTACCTTAAAGTATCTTTTCACTCTAACACAATTCCTAAAAGATCACAAACGAATTTACAATCACAGTTATACCGAAAGATTTTCTATGTTTCGTCCTTGTCTTACTCTCGGTCTCTTATGGGAGTATCACCGCCATGACACTCAATCATCCTAACCTCTCTTCGTGTCGAAGCTTGTTCGAGGTATAACACGTGGTGTGATGGTGCCGATGAGCCTATATCCTAGAATTTTGTGCCCATAAGAAACTGTGAGTGGGACAAGGACGAAACATAGGACTTTCTTCGGTAGAACTAGGATTGTAAATTAATGCGTGATGTTTCGAAAATGTTAATGCAGCGCGTTTGTATTTTAGGGTACGTGGAATCCGATGGTGAAATAAAATCTGAGAGAACTTGTTGTTTACTAGCACAATTTGCATTTGAAAATGTGGATTCTGTTTCTTATGGGAAAACCCACGAGAGCGAGTGAGATAAGAAATAAAAATAAAAAAGAGAGAGAGAAAAAAAAAGAAAAAGAGAGAGTGAGATAAAAATGGTTCCAGGCTTGGAACCATTTTTTTCGTGACGTCACACTAAACAGGTCTATATTCAGTGAATTTTAGATTTAATTTGCTATCTTTTTAAACTCATAGTAAATATGGAAAAGATTTTATCCATTTGAATCATTACAAAATATTTGACGGATATAAATGACAGATATGGCAACTGCGCTAACATTACCATCGTGTTAGTATTTTAATTATATCTCGTGCGAATCCGCGTTCTCCACATGAAAAGCAGTAGAAAAGGGAGAACTCCCCTTCCCCTCCCCCTCCTACTCTGACAACTGACTCCCTTATTCAGGCGACGAGATGAAATTCGGGCGTATCTTTCTCTATGATCTGTGTCTTTTATGTTGAATTTAATTAGATTCGTTAGTCAGTTTTCGCTTTTTGAAGGAAAAAAAATGAGGGAAAAAAAACGAGATTAAATCCGGTACAGGCGCTAACAATATGCAAGACGCGAAGAGTCAAGGTTCTCCTTTTCTGTCCTTTTCAAAACAGGGAGATGACGGAAACTAAATCGATATCTGTAAAGTACCGAACATCATTCTCAAAACTTGTAAATATGTTACCTTCGATCCTTACTTTTTTGGCGCATTTAACCCAAAATGGGTCTGTTGCAAACTTTTGCTACAGCGCTATAGAGTGTTCAATCTCATGTAAAATCACGTGAAAAGTCCGTTGGTTGCATCAGAAAGTCATAAAATGCAGTATGAAACTCACGAGAGACGTTTAATGAAATCCAAGATGGCGGTAAAATATCGAGCAACCTGTATGCATGCACCACGAACATCCAAGGATAGCCAACCTCACAATATCGATCACACCCAATCACAACGTAAATAAACACATAACCTCTGAAGCTGTGAGGTTGTCAACGTTGGCAATCATTGGATGTTAAGGATGCATGCATACAGATTGCTCGATATTTTCCGCCATCTTGGATTTCATTGAACGTCTCTTGTGAGTTTATTATCGCATTTCATGACTTTCTATGATACCACCAATGGACTTTTCGGGCGATTTTACTTATGATGAAACAATCTTTATCGTTGTAGCAAAAGTTTGCAACAGACCCATTACGGCAATAATCGGTCAATTTCTTTTAATCGTAAAGTTTCAAATCCAGAGATTGAGTTGACCTTGAAAATCCTAAGGAACTGCTAAATTCAACATTTTTTATGATAGAAAAGTGTTAGAAATAATGAGATGCAAATTTCAAGTTTTTTGTTGTTTTAGTATAAGTTCAATGATTTTTTTTTTTCTTTTTTTTGGTCCCTCAAATCTAGTAAAAGGTTATTGGCTGATCTGGTCTCCACATTTAAATAAAACCCACCCAGATATGAAGCAAGACTTTGATATCATTTTAAAAATAAATGTAATCTTGATATAGTCTCGCTAAAAAATACAGACGTGCAAAAGGTCGAATTCGAAGGTGTTCTCTGAACACGTAAATGTTGATATTTTCCATGGGTTTGCGTTGAAAAAGAAAAATGTCAAACGAGTCCTTTAGATTTTGGCGTAGGTAAGTAGGCCACTTTCGATGATTAAATTCAGTGACATAAGTATTGCAGGTGACGGATGACTGACAGTGGCGTACGCAGGATTTTTCTTGGGAGAGGCTCGCACTGATAAGCGTTTGACTGAAAATGATTTCCCCCTTTCCTCTCCCAAAAATCGGAAGTCTGGGGGGGGGGATTTAGTCCCTTCAGCCCCCCCCCTGCGCACATTGATGCGCACTGGTGATGACTACCCTCAGGAGCCGCCTGATCTATTTTCTGTCCGTGACTGTAATTTTGCCATAATGCTTGCAATCCACAAGTTGAGAGGTAGCGTTCCATCAATCAACGTTGAAAATCATCAATTTAAACCTTTACAAAAAGTCAAATTCGAGAAACTGCTCTGCACACTTTTGTCGATCTTTATGGTGGGTTTTATGTCGCAGAGATTTTCAAGGTATTTTGTTTCGATAGTTGACCTCTCACAAATGTCAATCATGATTTATACAAAATAATGGCCTCTCATCATATCTAATACCATCCATGAGAATATTCTTTCATCATATCGTTGGCGGTTTTACCAAGAGGCGTAACTCAAGTTTCGCTACTTTCCAGGAGAGCGAAAACAAAATTGATCGTTAGACCAAATTTAGTGCTTTTCAAACATACGTCTTTTTGTTTTTCCTTAATAACTTTAAAAGTATTGAGATTTCGACTTTGAAACCTAGCTAGATCGATAGAGCACCTAAAAATACATAGAAAACGATGAAAAACGGAAAATGCGAAATTTTGAGTTACGCCTCTTGGTAAAACCGCCGACGAATTATTTCCATATTTCTTAACCCGTTTCTACTTAGAGAGATTTATGCAAAAAAAAATTCTGTGGCGTCTGTTCGTCAGTCCGTAACCAGGCATAACTTTTGAACCATTGATCCTTATGCATCCAAATTTTGCACATTTATTCCGTTTTGGATTCCTCAGAGGCACTTTTTTTGTTTTTGAAATTTTGACTGTTGGGGAAGTTATGGGGGGGGGGGGAATGATTTCCATTAAAATCAATGGTAAAATGGATAAAAATGAATAAAATTAGAATAATTCAAGTTTGGCTCAACCAATTTTGATGAAAGTTACCAAAAAAAATCTATTTCTAGCCTACTATCAAATAAACTACTTATAGTTTTGTACCCACAATCTACTACTACTACTATTAACAAACTTAAATATTTTCCTCTCTGTGTTATCAAAAACAACCGATAAAACTATTTCAAGAGGTAGGTAGTATAGGTGCGATCGAGCAAAAAGTTTGAGATTATAAGAAAATAAAAATATAATCCTAATTATTTGGGATAGTTCATAGGTTTGGTTCATTTGATAAAAACTAGCACATACAGTCTGTAACTAGTCTCCTAAAGAAAATACCCTTTACAGTTACAGTATACAGCCCTCAAGAGCGTTTAAAAAATCAAACCTGAAACAAAAGAATTAAAGTCAGGAATTCATCTTAAAACTTGAAGTCAATCATTAATGGGATGGATTTTGATAGTACTCAGTGCACATAACATACTGTCAACATACTAAAATATTTTTCTAATACATATAGTCACCATTAACACCTTTAAGACCATTTCAAGGGCTAATATAGGTGCAATCGAACAAAATTATTTGAAACTAAGCAATTATAGAAACAAACATAATATAATCATTGGAATAAGAAATTCAAGTATGACTCAAATAAGTTTGATGAAAATTGCAACAAAAAGTTTCCAACCAGCCTAGGCAGAAATTTCTTTTCAATGTATAACTACAATATACAATTCTTACGTCTGAGGCTGTTTAAAGGCAATATAGGTTTCATCACACCAAAAAATAGAATATTCAAGGAAAATTAAACTTATAAAGAAAAGTCAATCAAAAATGGCTGAATGAATTTTGTTGAAATTTTGTTTACACAATCTACAACCTAAGTACATCTTTGGAGGGGGGTTAATCTACTAAACTAAAAAATTATTTTGAAGATCCACAGTTTGAAAGAAGGAACCAATTATTGTACTCATTGGAGGAAATGCAAGAATCAGTTCATTTCGACCACCTATAAAAACTAAGGGAAAAAAGAAACACCCACAAATAGAACAAAGGACAAAGAATGAATGCAGCTCAAAGAATAAAAACATATTGGAATCTGGAATTACTCTAAACCCTGTTATAAGCAACATCAGAATAGAAATTAAGGATCTCAATCAGCCTTCAAATTACAAAATAGGCAAATATTCTTACAGTTTCTCTACGAAATTGCAAACTCTTCGGATTGAAGGCAGAATTATGTACAGAGGTGAAAATATTTGAAATTTAAGGGGGGTCTGGGGGTCTCCCCCATAATTCTTTAATGGGTAAGGGGGTCTCCTCCAGAATTCTTTAGTGGGTCTGGGGGTCTCCCTCAGATAAAAATGGTGTAAGAAAGTGTTCGTAGGGTATTCCCTACGGTTTATTTTCTGTAAACTTCAATCAAAAGGGGCGTCCCTACAGGAACGGCGTCATTTTTTACTAGTTTTTTTGAGCCCAGTTTCTACAATATTAATCCTCCATCGACGCAGAAATCATCAAGCACCGAAATCTCTGTAAAATATTGAGCTATGTCACATGATAAAACACCCCCAGTCCCCCTGCTTAATATTTTACCGACATTTCAGAACTTGATTTCTCCATCAATCTTCGGTCAATATTGTTGAAAGTCGGCCACACAAATCGAGTACAAAATAACGTCGTTCTTGTGGGGACGCACCTTTCGATTAATGCTTTCTGAAAAACATTTTAAGTTTTTAGAGTCAAATTCTCAGGAAATTTTTAGTACCGCTATCTATCGAGCCAGAATCTAACTTCAGGAAGGCGAGGCCTTAATAGACCCTGAATATGGTCATTGCACAAAGCTGCCGTTTTGCGTTTAATAAACGACATTTTTCAATTCACCGATGATTCCACCGGTTGAGAAAAGATTACACAGTTCAGTTTAATGCATGACTAATGAATGAAAATACTCTATGATCTGTAACCTTTTCTGAATCGGGGGAAACGCCGTTGATGAATTAAAACATCCGCAAATTTTTAAAGTCATCGACGACTCCACCGGTTGAGGAAAGATTACAGATGCGATTATTTTCATGCATTACAGCCAGACACTGAACTGAACTGTGTAATCTTTTCTGAGCCGGTGAAATCATCGGTGAATGGGTCTGTTGCGTACTTTTGCTACATCAATATAACTCATTGTTTCTAACGTAAAATTCGGCGAGAATGACGATGCACACATTAAAAACTTTCAAAATCCACTCATTAACTCAGAAAATACCTTCCATTTCAAACAACCCGCGCTACACTAGACACTATGTCGCCGACTTATAACTACATAGATGGAACCATCTCGTTCATGTAAACATCAACAGAACTTACAAACATTTGAATGTTTCGATTAGTTGCTGCGTACATTTCTTATATTATTTTGTAATCTTTGATAAACCGAAAAGACCAGACAGCAAATGCAGCCAATAGTTCATGTAGTTAGAACGGAATTCCATCATTTTGTAGTTACGATGCTGTTTACTTATGCATACGGTGGTTCCGTCTATGCAGTAGTATACCGGTGCAAATAGTGTCCAGTGTAGCGCGGGCTGTTTGAAATTGAAGTGCTTTCCTGAGTTCATGGGTGAATTTTGAACGTTTTCAATGTGCGCATCGTTATTTTCGCCGAATTATACGTAAGAATCAAGGTTCTATATTGTTGTAGCAAAAGTATGCAACAGACCCATTGAAAAATACCGTTAATTATACGCAAAACGATAGCTCTGTCATTGCATAAGACACTCGGAATACAGTGCACTAGAGAGAGGCTCCCGTCTCAGCAAAGTTGAAAAATGGCTCAGAAAAAATCGTTACTCGTAAAAAAAGAGAGAAAAAAGGGAAGAAACGAGAGTAAATAAAAGCCATTAACATTACACCCTTCCAGCCGGGGTTAAGTATAAAAGTCAGGGATGATATAAAGACGAGATACGATGCGAAGGGACGGGGGCAACCTGGCGGGAGTATGGGGTGGAAGGTGGGGTCAAGTTGATGAATACCCACCCGTTTCACCCTCGCCCTCACTAGCCACCGGTCAAGCAAGGAAGAGATTAAAAGACACATTTGCGCGGGAGAGGTTGTTGGTTTGTTGTTTGTTGTTTGTTGGTTGTTGGTTGTTGGCGGTGGCTGTTTCTTTTACTGCTGGTATATCTTTGATGAAAAACGATCTCTGGATCGCGATAAAGCTATACATAGTACACAGACTCGCGGGTGATTACCCATGAGTCTCCGCGAGTAATGCTAACATATGCAAATTGGTTGTGCAAATTTAGGTGCGGCAATATAAAGGCGGCCGGCGCAGTGGAGGAATTAAGATGAGGATGGACTCGAAACCGGTTCATCTTGAGGGAGGAAGGGCAAGGTGTGGATGGTCATCACAGAGAGTGCAGCGTGTGTGTGTGTGTGTGTGTGTATGTGTCCGATTCTTCAGTTTTTGGGGTTGATTTCGTTCCATCGTTGCCATGCTTCAAAACTGGCTAAGATCTTCGGATCTTCGTCTCTTTTACAAACATCTCCCCCCCCCCTCCCGCTCAGATGCGTTTAACTATAGACACAGAATAATACAGCAGCAAGGGATGACAGAAAAATAAACAAATGCGATGATTTATATGAATTAGTGGAAACATAAAAACGATCAAATGAATGAAAACTAACGATATGGATATACACATGCTTTTAAAGACGACCAAATTATGTTCCATAGAAATAAAACGTTTTTCGCGAATATACGTATGTATCTATCTACAAATAGAAATATTTTTATTCTTTTTTTAAAGAAACTTGGTTGAATCCATCAGACAAGTAGCAAGGTTGTTCACTTCACTATTAATTCAAGATTTTTGTCTCCTTTCTTCTGTATGTAATACTGGCGGGGACAAAGATACCTATAGCACAGAATAATACAATCAGAACGGAAACTCCCATAAGAGCCAATGGAAGCAAGTTTGGAATTTAACGGCACCAATAGGCAATGCTGTGGTCCTATATTCCAACATGGCGGACGAGTGTGATTTGTGTTGAAACTAATTTATTTCTGTAAATTCTGGAAAGAAATCTTAATTTTCCGGCCTCACATTTATTCTAATGGCATTTCAGAATGAAAATTTTGCGGATCATGTCCTATATTTCTTTTTTCGAACGCGAATCCAGATGTAAACATCCTATATCCCAACATTGCGGACGCGAAATGAATTTGCTTCAAAATCCGACAGAGTTTTCCGTTCTGATTGTATTATTCTGTGCTATAGACATTGGATGAAATCGGGCAGTTGGGAGGGTCCAAAATTTGGTGTGTTTTATAAAGATAATAATGTAGTACTTGATGAACTGAGAAACAATGGTGCCTTTGGTTTTTTCATAAGTGTCCCGGTTTTGGAGATACACACGTGTAAAGTTGTAAAAAAAAGTGTGTGCGTATATAGTGACATCAAAACACGGAATTTCCATTGAAAACAATGTATTTTGGACCAAAATCTCATCTCCGGAACAATGGGACTTAATTAGAAACCAAAGGCATCTTTCTTCTCCGCTCATCATCAAGCACTTTCATTTTCTTAACAAAAAAAACGCAACAGACCCTTGCTACTGCCCCATTGCACGAGTCGCCACTGGACTACAAGCTTTTCCATTTCACCGATCAGGGGCGTGCCGTGGTTTTTAGAGAGGGGGGGGGGCAAGAAAAGAATGCAATTTGACCTATTTTTTTTTGCTTGCACTGATTTTGCCGCCCTCTGAAATTCATTTTCAAAGATAACTTTTTTTTTTTTTTTTTTTTTTTTTTTTTTGGTTGTTCAACCTGATTTTGCCGCCCCCCCGAGAGTGCCGCCCGGGGCAAGGGTACCCACATGCCCCCCACGGCACGCCCCTGTCACCGATCTCTATACTTCAGGAGGCTGTCATGCCAGTCTCCTCATAAATCGATTGTTTTACCTAAATTTAAATGAAAACAATTGCATGGTTCCAATATCGCAGCCACTGGGTTGTACCCATCTCAGAGGGAGGTAAGGATGAAAACAAAAAAAAGAAACAAAAATCAAGTTAAGTATTTTGTACGAAAAACCCACTCCCCCTCTCCCCCACTCTTAAACTCTCTCGCGTATTTTATATTATTTAATTTTCTTTATTGAAGGTAACCTCCAAAACAGGCTCGCCTGTGGAGGTACCGAACTTTCAGTCTTCAACTTTTATGTTCATTTTACGTTAGTTTATTTAATTTGTCTAGTATAGTTTACGTGTAACTTGGGTAATTTTCTTATTGGCTTTTATCTAAAGACTGAAAATAAATCATTTATCTATCTTATCTATCCATCTATCTTCCTTTACCAACACTAATTTCTGGTATGGCGAGCATACCGTTTCCGTTGCGTCGATAGTAAGATAACCATACAGGGTGTGTATAAAAAAAAAAAAACGAGTCAGGCTGCGAATTTCTCGCAAACGGCTTTTATTTATTTCGAGGTCATTTTGCATCATGGTATGTATTTCATGGGCGTCATTTAGGGGGGGGGGGCTTTGAGGATTTGTCATTTAGGATTTGAAGTCAGGCTCAAAAACTGGCACGAATTATATTGATGAGCAAAAAAAAAGTCATCCGATTATTGCCCCCAAAAGACGGCTTTTTGGCTCTTAAAATTATATTGATGAGCAAAATAAAAAAAAAGGTTATCCGATTCTATGCCCCCTCCAAGCCGAAAATTATAATGATGAGCTAAAAAAAAAAAAAAAAAAAAAAAAAAAAAAAAAAAAAAAAAAAAGTCATAAGATTTTTTGCCCCCCCAAGCCGAACTTGAAATGACGCCCCTGATGTATTTTGTATACAAGTTAAAATTTAAAAAAAAAACAAAAAAAATACAAATATTTCAGAATGGCAACACCGAGTATTCCGAACAATGCAAAGGTGTTCAAGGGTCGCTCAGCATCCACTGTCACCGCCAACGCCTCCTATAAACCTGTGGAGCCTCAGAGCGAGCGGTGGCATCCCTGTTTCGCGGATTGTGTCCAAAGGGGTGGATTTCGGTGGTGTATATAGCCTACCTCGCCCTCGCGCGCGTCTCCCCGCGGATCCGATTTGAAAGCGTGGGAAGGGATAAGCAGAGCATCTCGCGCTAGTAGCGTCGCGTCGCGTCGCCCGCACCACACCGTCTTTTACAGGATAAGGAAAGGGTTTGGAACCGGATTATCTTCCAACGATGTTCTGGAGAATTCGCTATAGTATACTGTCTTATATGGGGCTCTTGCAAGCTTTTGCTGTAAGGAAATGAATCGTCCATTCTGATGTTAAAGCCAGCGAAAGTCACGATGACGATCACTCTGAAAAAGTCTAAAATTCAGTAATAACCGCGCAAAACCGCTCTAACGGCAAGATTAAAAAACAAAAACATAACAAAAATAAACTAACAAAAGAGAGGCGGTCATCTCCAAAACTTATATTTTGGAAAGCAAAGCATGAGTCGAATGAAAGAGAGAAGTTTTTAGTTCTTGAAAATATTAGTATTTTGAATCAGGAGGCATAACTTTTGCAGCTCAAAAAATGCATTCGTGTTCATGCGGTGGTTAGAACAATGGATCTCTTGCAAACTTTTGCTATAAGAAAATAAATAGTCCAATCTTATGTAAAGACCAGCAAAAATCTCGAAAATCGCACTAAGAAAGTCTAAAATTCAGTAATAAACTCACATAACTGCTATAACGACAAGATGGTAATGAAGGTTCTACGCAGCTAGGTATCATGGGAGATTCCCGTATAATTTGTCACTTTCTCTACGGAAACACAGAGATTTGTCTCAATTTAGATAGGAATCTCCCATGATACCTGCGTCGAATCGCCATTATGCCCGATTCTGAGAGTTAATTTCGTGATTTTTCAGTGTACTCGTTGTCATTTTTACATGTTTTTATGCGAGAATCAACTCTTCAATCCCCTATAGCAAAAGTTTGCAAGAGCCCAATTGAAGACAGTGGCGCCATTTGGGGGAGGGCAGGGGGGGCAATTAACCCCCCCCCCCCAAGGATTTTCAATGTGGCCAAAAAATCAAGTCAGAGAGATTTTGTGAAGATGCACGGCAAAAAAAAAAAAAAAAGAGAAGAGGTCATCCAAATTTATGAAGCCCCTACCCCCCTCATTCAAGTCAGAGAGATAGAGAGATTTTTTCAAGATGCACGGGCAAAAAAAAAAAAAAAAAAAAAAAAAAAAAAAAAAAAAAAAAAAAAAAGGTCATCCAAATTTTTGGAGGACCTTTCCTCCCCTCCCCAAGGAAAATCTGAAATGGCGCCCCTGATTGAAGAGCCGGTGAATTTAAACGGATCAATCATGTGCGAGTTTAAAAAGTAGGTTGTTTTAGTGGTCGGTTGTATGCAGTGGCGGCTCGTGCAATGTGACAACCATGCTTATTTGTCATTCAAAAGTATCGATATCTTGGGCGTCCAACTGCACCTCCTGAAGAATGGTGAAGATCAATAATTTTACATCGGTTTAAATGAAGTTTTAAACGGTTTAAATTGTTGTCACATTGCACGGGCCACCACTGGTTGTATGGGTCTTTAAAAGTTTGATTTAATGCTTGAATCTTGTAGAGATTCTATCGCGTTGGGAAAACGATGATTCCAATAGTAGAGATCAAAATATGGTTTCAGGATCGGTGAAAACTGTTTTTCATGCAATTTTTTTCTTCTTCTACGAAAGAACACGACATAACACACACGGTTTTTCGTCTTTCCGTATATTTTACTCATATTTACTGTGATTGAGGTTTTGTATGTTGAGCCGAGGTCCATTTAACCATTTAAATCCGGCACTTTTTACAAACCCTTCTCAAAAATTCTTAACCAATCTCAATAAATAGAATGAACTTTTCTCCTTTAGTTTGATGCGCATAGTGCAGTGGCGTCGCGTGCCATCTGGCAACAATTCAACTGCTCCATGTAAACTCATTAAATATATCGAATTTTCCTTGTGCACTGTGCACCCCCTGAATTCGATATTTTACATGAGTTTAAATGGATAGAATATCGTTGTTGCCAAATTGCACGCGACGCCACTGGCATAGCGATTAATTTTAAAAATCCATTTAAAACCGCTGGTTATAGATGGTGGTACAAATGTGTACCACCTAGATACAAAGGCTTAATAAACAAGCAGGCCAGTCCGATAACGCAGTAGTCTTTGAGATAAAATCGCGAGGATTCGTGTTATTTAAATGGAGGTTGACTTTCCGACTTGGTCAGGTCCCAAATCCGGCACAGGAACGAAGCAAGGTATTTAACCACTCTATTGTCACAAATTACAAAAACATAGAATAGTTATGACTCGAATACTTTGGATTTTCTCTGTGAAACTGATTTTATAAATTTTATTGAAGCTGATTGAGACAGTTCTTGGATCTACTGTTTTAGCATTTAACATTCTGAAAACTTTACTCGCTTTTCAAAATCATAGGGCTTTGATCTTGATCCTGATTCCGATCTTAATTTTGCTTCATAGTTGTATGTATGTATATCAGTATGGCGTCGCGTGCAATCCGACAACGTTGAATTTCACTCATCTAACCCAATGAAAAATATCGATTCGAGGGAGTGCACTGTGCACCTCCAATACATCGACCTTTTTCCTGTGTATAAATGGACAGAGTGCAGCGTTGCCAGATTGCAAGCGCCGCCACTGATGTATATATTATTTGCCCGATATTTTAGCTCGAGGTGCCGCAACGGGCGACGCTTTGAGCCTTGTAATTCTCTAGGAGGCGACGAGTGAAAAGTAATTTCATATTCCCACAAAATATCCGTTGCAAATTCCGTAATTTTAGGGTTTGCCTCGTTCAGCGGCGTAATTTCAATTCAATTTAGACGCAAATCGCGGAGTCTGAAAAGGCTCACAGACATGTAGAGAGCGTGAAAAATAAGATTACGTCTCGGAAACACCGGGGCACCGATTTATTCCTGTGGAGGTAAACAGCGCGGGAGCCGCCTACAATGTTGCCGGCTTTAAAGCGTAGACATTTATTTTAATGCGTCAACATGTCAATATTATCTTTCATGTGACCCATACGGAAAAAAAATTAGTGAAAATAACCATACGGATACCTGATTTTGGCACTTGCTAGATGTTATGGTAAACTTGACCAGAAGTATGGTACATTTACCGATACTTTAAGTAAATTCGACAAGCAATCAGGTAACATCACCTAGTACCTAGTCAAAACATAGTATACTTCTGGTTAACACATTACCATAACATCTAGCAGGTGCCAAAATCAGGTATCCGTATGGTTATTTTTACCGTAGTTTTTTTTCGGTGCACTGGTTATCAAAATAACTTCAGTGGTTGTTTCGGATCGCCACAGATCGCATTGGCTCGATCCCTCCCCAGAAATATCCTGTAGTATCTGGTGGAGAATCTACCAAATAGAGAAGTTTTCCTCCATGGTATGAAGGATGTTCCCGGGTCAAACCAACAAACTTTCGGGGTCGATTCCTTAAATCAAAATGAGAATTTTTCCTCGTATGGAACACGCACAGAGAAATAAAATTCTCGTTGAATATGGATTGAAAAGAAAATTATTTTAAAATTACTGAAATCTTAATAGTTCTTAAAATTGAAGAAAATTTCCTTTAGATCGAACTACCATTTCCATTGATTCAACCGAACGATCTGCCAATAGACGGTTTTAGTGCGAAGTCAACGGTTAGCCAACAACCACAACATTGCACACATCGGTCGCAATCGGTTGTGATAAAACTCGCGTAGCGTTCCAAACTATCTCACTCACTCTTCCGTGACCCCCATGTACATCCATCTCTTTCTAGTATCGAAATTCGTATACAGGGCCTTGTTCTACGACATATTATTATCAAAATCACATTAAAATGCCTCGAGAAATTCATTTCTGCCATAACATTTCACAAAATAAGTCTCTAAATACGATTTTTGAAATTAGAGTGAGATGGCAGGACATAGGGGTCACGTGAGAGCGAGAGAGACAAACTGACTTTGTTTGGAACGCTCATCGCCGGCAGTCGCCATTACTAAAACCCTCTATTCACGAGAAAGAATCTTTGAGTCAATGCAAGTTCTGGTCTTGTTGAAAATAATTCCTTAATAATCTGTATTTAATAATACGTTCCGTAATTTGGACGAGAACTTTCTCCATGGTGGTCCGTATTCTCCCCTCTTGAGGTAGAACTTCCTAAAGTTTTGAAAAGCTAGAATGATCTGCCTAAAGTAGGGTTCATTCTAGCTCAAAAGGGAAGCGTTCCGCTTTTTCGGACCCATCCATAGTGAAAAACAAACAAGAAAACAAAAACAGAACAAAAGTATCAGTTTTTTAGTACTGTTTTATTTTCATCGGAGGAACCGACCCTGAAAATTAGTCAGTCCAACTCTGTGACACCCTGTAAAGAGAAATAGTTTCCAAATTTCTAAACAAATTAAAATATCCTCAGATTTTCTTAAAAAGTTCCGACAGTTTTTCGTACATCTATCGTGATCTAAGTAACTCCTCGAAAAAATCCCAGAGTAACCAAAAACAATTAATTTTAATTTTATGTTTGAGAAGAAAGTTCATTTTTCCTTTTTTAATTTTTTTTGGTTTTTTTTTTTGTTTTTTGTTTTTCTTTTTTATCCAAGCAATCAACCCTAAAAGTTTGTTAGTCTAACTCTGGGACACGTATGTAGAGGAAAAAATTTAAATATTTTCAGATTTTCCTTAAAAAAAAAAAAAACAAAAAAAAAAAAAAAAAAAAATCCGAAATTTTTTCATCACTCTATCGCGATTTCAGTATTAGTTCCCCCCAAAATCTGATTGGTGACAGTACCCGAAAAAAAAACAAAATCTGCAATTCTGAAAATCTTCCTTCAGAGCAGGCAACATCGAGTCAACAGACAAGAGCTAAAATATTCAAGGCCTCCTCACGAAGGACAAACTTCATATTTACTCAACCAATGGAAGCGACGCGTAAAGGGTGTAAGGCCGGACGGAAAGGATGGATGGGTGGATAGATGGGGACATCCACCCCCAAAAAGGGTGGCAAAAAATAAAAATCCCTTACGGCAGCGACGACCGACTGGGTTGGCCTTCGCAACGCAACGCCTCGCCTCGGTCGATACGACTTTTAAACGCACCAATTTATCTTCGCTGTATAATAATGATGCCGAATGAAAATTTGACTCAATTCAAAGTTCATTTGTATTTCAGAATGCGGAGAACTTCATAATTAAGAAACAGTAAGAGAGAGAGACAAAATATCTCATGGCCCTCGGTTGTCAGCGCTGGACAGGTAAACGGCGACCCAACGCGAGAGCGTTGAGGTTGGGCTTGAGCGGCGGGCGGGCGGCTTGAAGAACTAAAAGCCCTGTAACGGCCGTTAATGAAATGTGGAGTGGTTCTGTCTTCGTTGGCTATGTAAATTTTTTTCTTCTCAATGTAACGAGGGTGGAGGGGGAGTGGTGGTCAGTGTAACCCTAGCGAACGAATTTATGCGCGAGTAGTAGTGCAGAGTGGAGGGAAGAACTGCCCCTGTGTACCCGGGTACAATACATTATTATTCCTTGGTAGTCGTTCCACACCCATGGTCACTCTCTCTCTCTCTCTCTCTCTCTCTCTCTCTCTCTCTCTCTCTCTCTCTCTCTCTCTCTCTTTCTATTTCTCTTTCTCTCTCTCTCTCTCTCTTTCTCTTACTTTTTCTATTTCTCTCTCTCTTTCTCTTTCTCTTTCTCTTTCTCTTTCTCTCTCTCTCTCTCTCACTCTCTCTCTCCCTCTCTCTCTCTCTTTCTCTTTCTTTTTCTATTTCTCTCTCTCTCTCTTTCCCTCTCTCTCTTTCTCTCTCTCTCTCTCTCTCTCTCTCTCTCTCTCTCTCTCTCTCTCTCTCTCTCTCTCTCTCTCTCTCTCTCTCTCTCTCGTTCTCTCTCTCTCTCTTCCCTCTCTCTCTCTCTCTCTCTCTCTCTCTCTCTCTCTTTCTATTTCTCTTTCTCTCTCTCTCTCTTTCTCTTACTTTTTCTATTTCTCTCTCTCTTTCTCTTTCTCTTTCTCTCTCTCTCTTTCTATTTCTCTCTCTCTCTCTCTCTCTCTCTCTCTCTCTCTCTCTCTCTCTCTTTCTCTTTCTTTTTCTATTTCTCTCTCTCTTTCTCTTTCTCTCTCTCTCTCTCTTTCCCTCTCTCTCTTTCTCTCTCTCTCTCTCTCTCTCTCTCTCTCTCGCTCTCTCTCTCTCTCTCTCGCTCTCTCTCTCCCTCCTCTCTCTCTCTCTCTCTCTCTCTCTCTCTCTCTCTCTCTCTCTCTCTCTCTCTCTCTCTCTCTCTCTCTCTCCAATTTTGTTCCTCTCTTCCTCTCCACTTGTGCTTTCGCATCAAGATTCGCTCGGGTGTTCGGGGGTACTTGAAAAGCGCCGAGCCAAGCGTCCGACGGCGCTGACCGTCGCGTCGCGAGGGAAGTTTCGGGGGTTGAGAGTTGGGTCGGAGTCAAGGGTCGGGGGTTGGGGGTTGGGGGTTGTGGAAGCTTGGATATACATAGCAGAGACAGCGCTGAAAATTTTCGCTCGACTTGGGACCCGCGTGCAGTTTTGGCGTCCACCCACGCCCCCTTCGCTTCGCCGCGGTCACTTCCCCTTGGGCCTTGGCCGTAGTCAGCTCTCGCCGTTCGAATCTAAACAATGGCGCTCATTTATCGCGTGCAAGAATACGATCCAAATGAGTTTTGCATTGGTTGCGTTTTATTGCACGGGAAAGAGAGCGGCGGGCGAGGGGCGGGGTTGCCGAATTTGAAAGGGGAAATCTTCAAAAATATCGATTTTTAGAGTGGAGTCACGAGTGGAGGTTACGTTTTGAGCGAAAGTTCGGCATTACTTCAGCGTCGACTTTACGGAAGAACTAAAGGCACACAACGCTATTCCCTTATCTGCAGCGGCTGTCAAATGCGCGCTCTCAATATGAAACCGTCAATCGGCACAACCGATTGAAAAATCTCAAGCAGTTTTTCATCGAACATGCATTTTACAACGTCAAGGAATATTTTGAATCTTAAAACTTGCAATATATGTATGTTATCCTTAATTAATCTATTTACTATGATCATGTTAACTCTTTGTTTTTGTTGTATTGCGTAATATTTACTTTATCTCTGGAATGACTTGTACCAAGACTTTTCTAAGGCTAAACTGTACCAAATAAATAAAATAAAAATAAAATAAAAAATAAAAACCTCCTTGGACTTAGGGATCATTTTAAGACTAGGGTCAGTACTTATACGGGGATGGGTAAATTCCTAGACAGTTGAGATTTGCTAATTGTAAAACTCCTAGACGAGTGAACTATTTTCCAATAAACACTAGCGATGGTCGTCCGCGTCCGCGGTCCTACTTACCCAGGTGCGGCAGAATTACCGGTACGGCACCTTTCGTAAAAAAAAAAAGAAAATAAAACTTAAAAAAAAAAAATCTCATTTTAATGCAAAAACTAAAGCCAAAGTAAAGGCAACAGTTATCCAAGAGGGATGATTTTATAAGCTTTTTTTTTTTTTTTTTTTTTTTTTTTTTTTTTCTCGTAACTATTTTTTGTGACTATTGGCGCGGTTTCATTTGAAAATAATTGGATTTTATTAGTTGGTTCTTTAATTAGTGGACAATCAGTGAACAGAGCAAAGGGGGAGAAAATTCTCAGATCTTACTTTTTCAATACAAAGCAGGATTTGAGAACTTTCTTTCTACGTAAGCCCAGTACTCATCAAAAGCTCTCCGATGTAAGCAGTGGCGGATCCACGGGGGGGGGGCACGGGGGCACGTGCCCCCCCCCCCCCCCCCCCAGAAGCCTCACATTTTGCCTTTTTTCTATAGAAAATAACCCTACATTGCTTCCACCAACGCTTCAAATTTCAAACTTTCATAGGCGTGCCCCCCAGAAAAATTGTCTGGATCCGCCACTGGATGTAAGTGATCAGAGCGCGATGACACACCCGATGGAATTTACACAGGTGAGTCTTAGATTCTCCTCCCCCGTCTAGGAATTTGCTTTCGAATATTCACAGGTCTAGAAGTTTTTACGGCGGTCAGTCTGGGAGTTTACGGCTTCCCACTTATACAGGGTGACTAGAAAATCCCCCCCCCCCCCCCCCCCCCCAGAATTCCTAGACATCAAAGAATGTAAATTTCGCGGCTAACAAGTGAGCGTTGAGTGAGTTTTTTTTTTTTTTTTTTTTTTTTTTTTTTTTTTTTTTTGAAGCTACACCTTTAAAGTGTGGTCTGGCATGTTTTTAGTCTACTTATAAGCTACGTTTAACGTTTTGTGAGGATGAAGAAATGTTGAGCGTAGCTGTATTACCTTCTACTGAGCTCTTTTCTACTAATTACCATCCCATTGTTGATCACAAAACCTTTGAATCGGTCAGATTTGAAAATCTCGTTCGTCACAAGATTACAAAGGTAAGAAAAAATAGTTGTCTTGAGTGAAGACCTTGAACAATGAATTGAAAAGGGGGGCGGGGCTATTTCCACAAAAAGTTGTGCCTGTAATATTAAAGTCAAATTTGCGTTTGCTAGCATCTGATCTGGGTCGTTTTGCAATTTCCATTTTTAACGGCCGTTAATGTACCTCAAACTGCAATGGGTCTGTTGCACACTTCGGCTACAGCGTTTTAAAGTATCAATTCTTATGTAAAAAGCCGAGAAAATAACAATGGCAGCATCAGAAAACACTAAAATTCAGTATTAAACTCACAAATTGCGAAAAACACTAGACACTATTCACCCCTGTATCTTTCCACCACGTGCACGATATTTCGAGAAATTAGCGCGGCACATTCAAATAAACACGGCCGACTGTCATCACAGCTGACTTCTTAAACAAATAAACAGTAAACACTGACGGCGTCTGCTCGAATTCTTACGTTTCAACATCCTCAATTCCTCACAAAAGGTTGTGAAAGGTACGGAAACCGATATATGGGTCGAAAACTTATCAAAATGAAACAATAACACACAGGAGTTCTCCAACTTCGATAATCATGCTTGAAACTCCTGTGTGTTATTGTTTCACTTTGATAAGTTTTCGACACAAATATCAGTTTCCGTCCCTTTTGCAACTTTTTGTGAGGAATTGAGGATATTGAAACGTAAGAATTCGAGCAGACACCGTCAGTGTTTACTGTTTATTTGTTTATGAAGTCAGCTGTGATGACAGTCGGCCGTGATTATTTGAATGTGCCGCGCGCTAATTTCGCGAAATATCGTGCACGTGGTGGAAAGATACAGGGGTGAATAGTGTCTAGTGTTTTCACAATTTGTGAGTTTAATACTGAATTTTAGTGTTTTCTGATGCTGCCATTGTTATTTTCTCGGCTTTTTACATAAGAATTGATACTTTAAAACGCTGTAGCCGGAATGTGCAACAGACCCATTGCTTGAAAAAGGATGTATCTTCAAGCGCCTTCAATTAATTATATAGGTTACAAGACGTACCTATAATTATGAATATTTATCCATCCACTTCATTCTAACAAAAAATGAGTCCAACCTAGTTGTCCGTAGTTAATACATGTGTAAAACGATTACTTAATAAATGACCTTATGAATCTTTGTTCAAAAATCGATTATTTATAATTCCTAAAACCAAAAATGTCCATTACCAACTAATTGTCAATCAATAAAAGCGGGCTCGTGCAATGTGGCTATAAGGGGTTCCTTCGGGAATTCGGAAGATTCCTTCCAATCGATCCTTCGGGAATTCTCTAAATCCCCGAGGAATCGATACTTTTGTATAGATTCAAAAATTGTTGCCGAATAACACAAGCTGCCATGCAAAAGTCGATTAGAAACCATATTGAAATAAGGGACGGGGGGGGGGGGGGAGTTCTCAGACTTCGCTTCTTTTCTTTGAATGAAGCAGATTTTGAGAACTTTTTATCAACCAATCCCAAGTATCACCTACAAAATAATCTGCATAACTCAAACCATCGATAATTTAGAAATAAGGTAAGCTTTTTTCGAAACGATTTATTTGACTACAGGTAGCACTTCCCCTACTTTTCCTTTGATATATCGGTCACCCAAATGAAACTACTTTTCTCGCCCAACGCAACGGTAATGATTTTGACCATTTTCGCCCAAATTGAATGCCACCCGAGCAAAGAAGGGAATGAAAATTAGAAGATGAAGAGTTCAAGTGCATGACGGATGGTGTTGGAATTCCCATCGATGAGAGTGAAATAAAACGGGATTATGTTGCCTTTGTTTAGTCGAGCGAAGCTCCACATTGTCATAGGCGTAATTATAAAGGCCCTTAATCTTGTTTGGTGTGATCACAGCTCTGGGCCTCTACACTACTCGGCCGACCGACCGACCGACCGGGGCGGCCCGAGCCGTGGGCGCATTCTATCATAACAGAGCTCCGAGCACGGTGCGACAGAGGCGACGCGACGCCCAGCGTTGTCACATTTGGCGCGAAATTCAAAAACGTTACACATTGAGTTATATAGAGAAAACGGGGTTTGATTCAACGCAGAGCGGCATCCCTGAGCCGACGCTGCAGGACAGTATCCGCCAATCTCCATCCGGGGTCCCTGTGTATTAAGCCCTTTCCTTCAATATATTTTCCTTTCAATTAGAGTATAAAAGGTATAATTTCCTGACTTGGAATGGACTTTGAAATATAATTTATACACAACAATCCTACCACTTGCATCCACCCTGCAACGCGATGCGACAGGCCCAACAAAAGTTCAAAACGACTTTACCTCCCCCCCTACCACCCCCCCCCCCCCCCTCCGAGCAGCCCCCCGTCCCCCCTTAAATCCCTTCGTTTCCCGAGTCCCTTGAACCTTCTGGCTCTCTTCCTCTTCCCCCCCCCTCTCCTTCGCGCTCTCTCTCACCTACCTTTTCCGATCGGTCAGTCTATTTTCCTTTTGACCGCTGTATTCCATTTTATCTATATCTCTGCGCGAAAATGCATTCAATAAACTTCAAGAGATTAATACATTACTTCCTCTCTCGGTTTCACACTGTTTCGTGTCCTGTTTTTCGAATATACAAGCTGAGTTAGCAGTCCTTTCCCATTCCCTCTATTTTCCTTTATCCCTCCCCCTCCCCCCCCGTTTCCTCCACACTTCTACCCCTCCCCTTTCTTGCCCCATCGCGTGCTTCGCCGCAGTTTTTCAAATGACCCGTGCTTACGGTTGCCTTTCAAGTCCGAAATCCCTTCGTTACTTTACTCTCTGCCTTTTCAATTCGCAACTTCTGATATTTCAGTTTTATTCCTCGCGTTCGGAAGGAACGCAATGTCCCACTGTTTAGTTCGTACAACACTTTCGGGGGGGGGGGGGGGGGGGGTGAGTCGATATATTAATTTGGTGTGCGTCTCCTTTTGAAAATACTTGCGCTTTTACTTAATTTGTCAAAGGGAAGTAAATTCAAACGGAGCTCAAATCGCAATATAATAAATGCTGTCTCCTGTGCAACGTGTTTATAGTTGTATCACTGACGGCAGAATAATATCTGACTTTGGACATAAGCTCATACATTTCAGAGATCGATAAAAAGTTTATTCCATTTTTTTGAAGACCTTGCAAGGAGAATTAAAAAGATTATTATTGTTAATTATGGACTACAAGGAAAATTGTTTTAGAATTTGTATGGAATTCTGAAGAATTTTCACTGGTGAATAAAAAAATTCTCTTTGGAATTACCAGAAATATTTTTGCTTCAATTGAACGTTCTAATAAATCAGAATAAAAGGAATCGTTGAATCAGTAAACAAATGCTCAAAGCGGCGAAAACATACTACTTGAATCAATGAGATTTTCGGTCAATTTAACGAGAATTTCGCCTGAATAGTCCATGATTGATATCACTTTCCGTATTTCCAACAAGAAATATTTCCCTTTTCCCAAGAAATGTCAGTGATAATTATTCCCCCATCCCGCACAAAATCAGGCAGAATTCACCTTGTCCTTGCCGACGTTGTAAAACGCATTAAGAGCTGGCCGCCAATAAGTGGCTGATTCCCTGGTTACAGGACTAATCATTGAGACTGAAAAATGTCATGGAAATTATATCATTGAAACGTTCAAAGCTACGAAACAAATGCATAATTCTGTTGAAGACATTTCGTTCAGCAAGTTCAACGCAATAACAACGGATCATACACTGCATTGTATACAGCAAAACGAGAGTAAGAAACTTGCCATATACTTCGTATGGCACGCTTAAAAATAAATTAAAAATAAATAAAAAAATAAAAAACTAAACCTGCCCGGTGAAAAACTGTTTGGGGCCTTTTCAGACTCATTCGTTTGTCAAATATCTTGAGCTCACAAACGATCTAAATTGGAAACAGCAAGGACCATTATTGGCGAGACAGCTCAAAACTCATTTTTCTTTGAACAACAGCTATACATCTTTACATTTCTCCATAGATCTTTAAATTAGCTTAAAAATAAATAAAAAAATAAAATAAAATAAAAAAATAAAAGACTAAGCCTGCACGGTGAAAAACTGTTTGGGGCCTTTTCAGACCCATTCGTTTGTCAAATATCTTGAGCTCACAAACGATTTAAATTAGTAACAGCAAGGACCATTGTTGACAGCTCAAAACTCATTTTTCTGTGAACAACAGCTATACATCTTTACATTTCTCCATAGATCTTTAAATTAGCTTAAAAATAAATAAAAAATAAAAAATAAAAAAATAAAAGACTAAGCCTGCACGGTGAAAAACTGTTTGGGGCCTTTTCAGACCCATTCGTTTGTCAAATATCTTGAGCTCACAAACGATTTAAATTAAGAACAGCAAGGACCATTATTGACGAGACAGCTCAAAACTCATTTTTTTTTTTAACAACAGCTATACATCTTTACATTTCTCCATAGATCTTTACATTTGCGAAATACTTAGTTATTCTCATCCTTTCAGAGCTTTGATTCGACTATAAATTAATGAAGAAAGATGAAAACAACAGAGATGGGATACTTCGTTCGAAAATGCGTTCGCTCGAATGAATGTTTGCCATACTCATTTTTTATTCAGTGAGTATTTCATGTCCTTTTTTCCGCATTTCATGGCGGCGAGGGGGGAGGGGTCCATAATCCTGCTGTCATCTTTAGCCCCTCTCAACGTTTTGACCGGAGTAGGAAAGAGGTTGATCCAGCTCCCATAAGGAGTGGGCCCCTCGAGTTTTCAAACCAAACCTTTTTAGATCGATAGAACTATCTCTGGGGGTTCTGAAAAGGCCCAGTTTTTTAATTTTGACCCCATAGAGACGGGGGGGCGGGGGTCAAAGTTGAAACCTTTAAACCGTTATAACTCCCTCAAAAATTAAGGTATCAAAACGAACTTGACGCCAAAAGATAGAGCATACAAAGAGCTTTCTAATCATATATAGGTTTTTAAAATTCCAACAATTTTAAGTCCCATTTTTGGCGATTTTTCGAATTTTCAAAATCAAAAATTTTGATTTTTCGATTTTTTAAGGGAGGCGGATCCTGGCTAGGAAAACAAAAAACTGTCAGGAAAGTAGCGGAAGTAATGACATTTTTAACAGCGCAAACCGCAATGTGGGGAAATGTTTCGTTTCAGAGATATAAGGCCGCAAAGTTGACGCGTCGAGATTTCTAGCGCTTCTCGAGGCGCGCGCGAAGCCTGCCGACGGAAATTCACGCACAGGGAAACTGCAGGACTTGAATAAATGGGAGGGGAACATTGGAGGACGCTTCTTATCTCATACATTCATTAGATTTTGGATTTATACCGGATTTATATGTTTCAATTTCATTAACCCCCCCCCCCTTCCCCTCAAAAAAGAAATGAGCCGCGGGGCTAAAACTGACGACGGCGCAATCACACTAATAATCAGAAATTAACTAGATCCAAAAAAAACAAAAACAAAAAAAAAAAAAACAAAAAACAAAATAAGTATGTTAAGCTATAGTTATGAATACTGTAAAAAATGGGTTCAATTATTAACCCTGCGCCGATTTATTTATTTATTTTTTATACATTGCCACATTGGTGAGTCTCCTTTTTGTTTTTGTTTTTTTTTGTTTTTTTGTTTTTTGTTTTTTGTTTTGGATCTAGTTAATTTCTGATTATTTGTGTGATTGCGCCGTCGTCAGTTTTAGCCCCGCGGCTCATTTCTTTTTTGAGGGGAAGGGGGGGGGGGGGGTTAATGAAATTGAAACATATAAATCCGGTATAAATCCAAAATCTAATGAATGTATGAGATAAGAAGCGTCCTCCAATGTTCCCCTCCCATTTATTCAAGTCCTGCAGTTTCCCTGTGCGTGAATTTCCGTCGGCAGGCTTCGCGCGCGCCTCGAGAAGCGCTAGAAATCTCGACGCGTCAACTTTGCGGCCTTATATCTCTGAAACGAAACATTTCCCCACATTGCGGTTTGCGCTGTTAAAAATGTCATTACTTCCGCTACTTTCCTGACAGTTTTTTGTTTTCCTAGCCAAGATCCGCCTCCCTTAAAAAATCGAAAAATCAAAATTTTTGATTTTGAAAATTCGAAAAATCGCCAAAAATGGGACTTAAAATTGTTGGAATTTTAATAACCTATACATGATTAGAAAGCTCTTTGTATGTTCTATCTTTTGGCGTCAAGTTCGTTTTGATACCTTAATTTTTGAGGGAGTTATAACGGTTTAAAGGTTTCACCTTTGACCCCCCGCCCCCCCGTCTCTATGGTGTCAAAATTAAAAAACTGGGCCTTTTCAGAACCCCCCAGAGATAGTTCTATCGATCTAAAAAGGTTTGGTTTGAAAACTCGAGGGGCCCACTCCTTATGGGAGCTGGATCAACCTCTTTCTCGCCTCATACAACTGGTTAGCCGCAAATGTGAGCCACGCAATTTACAAATATTCCGCAGCCGCGGTACGAATGAAAAGTGTCAGAATAAAAAAAAAAAAAAAAAAAAAAAAGTGAGAGCGAGAGAGGAAAAAAGAAGAAGAAAAAATGAAAGAAAAAGGAGGAAAGAGGGTGCTTGGCTGTGAAGAGAAAGACTGGAAGAGGGGGTAAGCAAGAGAGGGGGGGTTTGAGGGACTAAGTACCCCCCTTTGTGGCGTCCCTTGCCTTGGTCAGAATTTTCGCGCAAATGAATGCGCGACGTCGCCGCCGCCCGAAGCTCGAGTAATTTTCCAAGCAAGCTCATTATGCAAGGTTTCCTCCCAAGATAAATTATGATTAATTCGGGAAAGAATGCTGAGGTTTTTTCCCCCACCCCTCTTTTTTTTTGTAAATTAAGTAAAATAAAAAATAGGTTAGAAGAAAAGGGAGAGAGCGAGAGAGAGAAAGAGACGGGGTAGAGAAAAAAAAAAAAGTCTTTTAAAATAGGAATCTATTAAAAATATTTTCATGCCAACATTTTTCTTTCAGTCCCCGCTCTTTTCCTTTGCTCGTGAAATATTATGTAAAATGTCTGTGTAAAAGGAAAAACTAGTTAAAAACTTCCCCCGTTTTCTTTTTTCTCTCTTTCCCTCCCTCCCGCTCTCTCTCTCCTTTTTTTTTACTCCGTGGAAAACTTCTCCTGGCGACCAACGCAACTTCCTAAAAAGATTAATGCTTGTGTGTGCACTAATTAATCAGAGTTTCATGAAAACATCATTCAAAAGCAACCTAATGACGGAGGGAGGGAGAGAGAGAAAGAAATGGAGAGAGGAAGCGAGAAAGAGAATGAAAGGGATAGAGAGAGCGAGTGAGAAAAAGCGCACGGCTTGAAGCGTTGGAAATGAATGAGAGGAGTTTTAGAGTGAAAAGCTAGAGAGAGAGAGAGAGAGAGAGAGAGAGAGAGAGAGAGAGATGCCACAAAAATGGCGACCGCGCTCCAACTTTCTCTCCCCAGTGGCTGGGTCTGATATCCTCCCCCCAAGCTCATAAAGACCCCCCGCCCCTTCCACCCGACTCTACCATGCTCCGTCGACCCTTTCTCTCGCCGCAAGCTGTGAAACTCTCTCACTCGCGCTGAGAGTGTAAGTACACTCCCACTAAAAACATTGTCTTATCCCGAAAATTCCTGCGTCGAACCGAACGTGAACAAGAGCCCGAAGCTTTAATACGGAGCGCGCCTCGACTTTTGCTCGGGCGAGCTCCGACTCATGGACTAACGGTTTCCGGGCTTGGATTGATTGATTCTTAATGGAAACATTTCCTGTTAACACAACGCCGGTGTATTTTATATACCCTCCTCTTTTTCTTCACTCTCGTCTCTCTCGATTTTTTTTTTTCTTTTTTTTTCACAACCCTCCTTTTATAGCTCGATTACATTAATCGAAGCAATTTTCATTTTTATACAAACACCCTCGATAAATTGCTTCACGCATATAAAACGGTCGTTTTTTTTTCGAATCGCTTTGAATCGTGTGCTGAATAAAATATTGCTTCAGATTATCTACCTTTTTATTAGGTTCGGATCAAAACTGCAATCGAATTGAGATTGAAGTGAATTACACTTGTGGTGGCCGCCGACCGGTGTGAATTTGATTACCCTTGCCTTGCCGATAGAGATGCGATTTCTTTACGTCATATAACGTCATATTTATAGCAAAGTGTAATCGGCTGTATCTTCGTTGTTATGCAACGTAAATCAATGGGTCTGTTGCAAACTTTTGCTACAACTATTAAGAGTATTTAATCTGATGTGAAATCGCCTGAAAAGTCCATTGGTGGCATCAGAAAGTCATAAAATGCAATAATAAACTCACAAGAGGCGTTTAGTGAAATCCAAGATGGCGAAGAAATATCGAGTAATCTGTATGCATGAAACCGCGAACATCCAAGGTTGACCAACTTTGACAACCTCACTGGAGGTAGAGGTTATGTGTTTGTTTACGTTGTGATTGGTTGTGATCGATATTGTGAGGTTGGCTATCCTTGGATATTCGTGGCGCATGCATTCAAATTGTTCAATATTTCTCCGCCATCTTGGAATTCATGAAACACATCTTGTGAGTTTATTATTGCATTTGATGACTTTCTGATGCCGCCAATGGACTTTTCAGACGATTTTGCTTAGAATAAAGTCTACTGATCGTTGTAGCAAAAGTTTGCAACAGACCCATTCCCGTGACACCCTTTTTCTTGTAAAATGTTCTATTTAAATCAAGCATTAGATTCTAAGTTCATGATGCGTTCAATGGAGCTCTTGCATTTTTTTGCTATAGGGGATTGGAGAGTTTATTCTTGCATACAAATAACCGATAAAAATGACAATGAGTACACTACAAAATCACGAAATTCACTCTCAGAATCGGACTTAATGGCATGGCGGAGAGACGCAGGTATCATGGGAGATTCCTATCTAAATTGAGACGTAATCTCTGTCTTTCTGTAGAGAAAGTGACATTATAAACAGGAATCTCCCATGATACCTGCGTTGAGCCGCCTTTACGAACTTGCCGTTAGATCAGTTTTGAGAGTTTATTACTGAATTTTAGACTTTCTCAGTGTGATTTTTGTGATTTTCGCTGGTTTATACATCACAATAGACTATTCATTTCCTCACAGCAAAAGTTTGCAAGAGCCCCCTTGGCTCATTTTCAATCATGACAATGAGTGTTTTGATCATAGCGTTCTTATTTTGCGAAGGACCTTCATGAAATACGCTTAAGAAAGTACGAAAAGAGGGTTTCAGTCAAGTTGGGCCCCAAACTTTTCGATCATACACTTTTTTAAGTAGATTCCATGAATCTACTTATTGCGGAGGGTGCGATGTTGGATTTTTCGGGAAATTTTATCAAATGAGCACGTTTCATGGTCCCCTGAGTGAGAAAATACCACTCGTTGAAAATTGTGTATATATATATATATATATATATATATATATATATATATATATATATATATATATATATATATATATATATATATATATATATATATATATATCTTTATATGTATGTTTCAGCCAGTTTTACCGTTTTTATGTCCCACGATCCTGTTCGTAATTTTGGTTTTTATTTTTGAAATTTGTCTCATCTATTCGTTGAGTTTAATTCTTGGATGAGTTCGAAGATGGTGTAAATCCGACAGTTAGTTTTCGCGTTATGGGCCGTGTTTGAGTCGTTAAATGTGTTTTTGAGGTTTATTTTTAGGAGTGTTTGTTTTGCGTATTTTTTTGGGGAAATTTATGTTAGCCGTTTTGATACGCAACTTTTTTACTCGAGTCATTTTTTCGTTTTTTGCGTTGTAAGCGAGTTATAGTGATGTGTTTTTCGGGTTTTTTTGGCAGTGTTTTTATATGAAGAAATTGTTTTTTTGGTTCAAAAATTTTAGTATATATCGTGGAGGATGTTTTTAGTTCATATGCTCCATTTCTTAAATTTTCCTTGTGTTTTACGTGTTTTACGAGCTATTTAGTTTCTTATGGAATTTTACATGTGAAAGACAAGGATAGTGTATTGGTATAATTGCTCGTTCTTTGTTTTACACGTGCAATGTTGCTTAGGTACGTTATTTATTTATTTTCTTGTTTGATCAGCTGCTCTTATTCAGATTTATTCCTAATTAGCGTTACAAAGATTACACATTTTTCTATCTTGGTACTATAATCTTTTTCTCATGGGTATTTTTATTTAAATGTTGAACAGCTGATAAAAAAAAATTGAATAATTCAAAGAAAATCATAACATAACCTATTTATTGAAATTTGTGAAAAACTTATATAACCTAGCTTTTATTTCTCACTTGCATTGAAAAGATTACACATTTCTCTATTGGTAATATAATCTTTTTCACAATAATATTTGGATTTTGAGCAGCTGATGAAATAAAAAAAAAAAATTTAACGAAAATTATAACCTATATTTAAATTTTTGAAAAAATGATGTAACCAAGCATGGAATCTACTTCGTCTTACCGGCCTGCCGGGAGGCATTTTTTTTTTAAAAGTTTCCTCAAAGCCTTTTTCCTCTCTTTTTCTTGAACTTTTCCTTTCCAATTTCGAATATATCCGAGAAAATCATACTTGCATTTCATTCTACAATGTCATGTATATTCGACAAAAATCAGCACAAGAAAAACAAACAAATAATCAAATTTAAACAACAACAAATAAATATAACAAAATTCTTGTAAAAGTTAAAAAAAAAAAAAAAAAAAAAAAAAAAAAAATATCAAGAGAAAAAATCTGAGGAGTGGAGACTGGAGAGGGTTAAAACCTCATCTTTATTGTTTTCAGTTCTCTCTATAACTGAGCTTCGGCTACTGAGACTAAAGAACTTGGAGAAACGGGAGGCATCAGGGTTTTTTTTTTTTTTTTCTTTGTTTTCCTCTATTTTTTTTTTTTTTTATCTTTTATCAGGTAAGAAAAAGAGACACGTTAAAACTATATGAACAGTTCAAAATCATCTTCTTTTAAGCGCCTTCAATTGGAGATGTAGGCAAAAACACGTACCGCAGAGTAGGAATATTTATCTACTCGCTTGATTTGAATGAGAGCGTATGGTGACGATGAGTGAAAGGATTTATTTAACACTGAAGATGTGAATCGAAGATTCGTTTGGCTTTCATAGGAGTTGAATGCACTGAAAAAAAAATGCAAACTTTAAGTATTTACTTACTTATTGTTACTATTCATAGGCTGTAGCATCTCTATAAAATTCATAATCATGACTGTGGAAATATATATTTCCTCTCAGCAAATTTAAAGATTAGGATTGTTTGCCCAGCGGCATAAAAGCTTGAAGGTTGACGTTTTGGAAGTGGAGAGAGAGAGGGAAAAGAACTTTTAACGTCGCTTTATCTAGCCTCTTCTCTGAAACTGTGAAAAAAAAAGGTGTACATGTCTCCGCTCTCGCAAGCACCTACCATTTTTAATGAAACCTCCTCTCCGCTTATTCCCTTAGCCCCATCCTGGAAATATTCATAATTATGAGTAATGGCCCTTGAGAGTGATATAGTATGATAAAGTACAGCAGTAATGCCAGAAAAAGTTATTTTGTATTTTTGGGAGAAGAAACAAACCCAAGTTTTGAAGCTGTTCTATATATTTGTAAACTTAACCCTTTACTGCATGATTTTTTTTTTTTTTCAATAAAATAATTTTTTTTCAGTATAATTTTGATCCTTGAGACAGGGGAAAATAGTGAAAAAATTCTTTCCATTATATTTCAATGGTAAAGAGCCTGAATATTAATTGTTCCAAATATGGCCTTACCCGCATTTAGGTATCCATGCAACTGAAAATAAAGTTTTCAGGCTAAAAAAAAAAAAAAAAAAAAAAAAAAATTAAAGTAGTAAAAACTAAGTTAGTAAGTTTCAATAGTTGTTTTTTTTGTATATGGTACCCCTGCGTTACTCCCAAATGTAACAATGAAAATCGGAAAATCTCTATCAGATTTTCAGTGAGCTATTTTCAACCACTCTGCACGTTCTCTATCCTGTGCTGCGCGCTCTAGGACAAAATCGACAATTCTTACTCGTTTAGTATCTGTTCCACATGTGACCCACCATGCAGCGACAGTACAACGCAAGTCCCCTACTTTTAGATAAGGCTTCAAAGTAATTGTTCCAGATCTGGGCTCATCTGCAGTTAAGGGTTAAGCATGAAGTCGGCCTCCGTGGTCAGCGCTACTGGCCGCTAACTCCGAAATAGAGGTCATCTCAGAAGTGCAGGCGCAACGAAACGGATGATCTTTGGAACTTTTTTACATTATTTCTCATGTTACAAAATAAAATGTAATGAAAATAAAATTGAAGGTTGGCTTTTCATTGAGGAACGCTTTAAAATCAAAAGTTCAAAGTTGGAGCCTAGTTTTGTTTTGATTCGAAGGAATGAAAATTGAAAATTCGCCAAAGATTATGGTCTAGGTGCGCCTACACTTCTGAAACGAACTCTGCGCCTGGCTCAAAGCCCGGCCGAGGTGAAAAAATTTCGTAATCCGAGAAATATATGGATGCAATTCTTCACTCTTTTATCTTCCCTTCGTCTTCTCTCTCTATGGGCGGATACAGGAATTTGTCTTTTTCTCTCTAAGTACTTCAATTTAAACACATGGGTTAGAAAAGCATAGCAAAGGGGGCCATCAAGTGACTTTAGTCCCTAGCTCAGTCCTTTACTAACGCACTCGTTCAAATGGAAGGAGAGAGAGAAAGACATATCCCTGTATCCGCACATGCTCTCTTCCATTTCTTCTGTTAGCCCTAATGGGGTTCTTGCAAACTTTTGCTTTATAGGGGATTGAAGAGTTGATTCTTGCATAAACACCAGTAAAAATGACGGAGTACACTAAAAAATCACTAAATTCACTCTCAGAATCGGGCTTAATGGCGGAGAGACGCAGGTATCATGGGAGATTCCTATCTAAATTGAGACATATCTCTGTGTTACCTTAGAGAAATTGGCATAATAAATAGACAGGAATCTCCCATGTTACCTGCGTTGAAGCGCCATTATATACGATCTTCCTGATATAGCAATTTTGTGAGTTTATTTCTGAATTTTAGACTTTCTTAGTGTGATTTTTGTGATTTCCGCTGGTCATTCCATCACATTGGATTATTTATTTGCTTAAAGAAAAACTTTGCAAGAGCCCCAGTGGCGGATGAGGACAGCAGAGATGCCGTTTTGCGTATAATTGATGGCATTTTTCAATTCACCAACGACTCCACCGGCCGAGAAAAGTTTCCACAGTTTAATTCAGTGTATAATTGTAATGCAAGAATATACTTGCATCTGTAATCTTTTCTCAACCGGTGGAGTGGTCGATGACTTTACAAAATTGCGAAAATTGTAATAATTTAATGACTGCGCTGATTCAGAAAATATTATAGATCAAATTATTTTCGTGCAGTACATTCATACTCTGAACTGAATTAATTGTGTACACGGAGAAACATTTATATTAGGGGCTACCAGAATTACTTCTACGGAACGGTTCAATGTAAATGTATCTGTGAAGATATTGCTGGTTTCAACGAAAAATGTATTTTGAATATTACCAGAAATCTAGTTAAGGATACGCGAATGAACATTAACTATCACGTAGAAGTAATTCTGGTCGCCCCAAATATAAATTTTTCTCCGAATTATCTATTCTGAACCGGTGGAATCATCGGTGAATTGAAAAATGTCATTAATGGGTCTGTTGCAAACTTTTGCTAGAACGATTAAGAGTGTTTAATCTAATGTAAAATCCCCTGAAAAGTCCATTGGTGGCACCATAAAGTCATAAAATGCAATAATAAACTCACAAGAGGCGTTTAATGAAATCCAATATGGCGGTAAAATATTTAGCAACCTGTATGCATGCACCACGAACATCCAAGGATAGCCAACCTCACAATATCGATCACACCCAATCACAACGTAAATAAACACATAACCTGTGAAGCTGTGAGGTTGTCAACGTTGGCAATCCTTGGATGTTAAAGGTGCATGCATACAGAATGCTCGATATTTTACCGCCATCTTGGATTTCATTAAACGTTTCTTGTGAGTTTATTATTGCATTTTATAACTTTTTGATGCCACCAATGGACTTTTCAGGCGATTTTACAATAGACTAAATACTCTTAATCGTTGTAGCAAAAGTTTGCAACAGACCCATTAGACGAAAAACAGCAGCTCTGGAGGACAGAAGGAAACTTAAACTTAAAAAAAAAAAAAACAAAAAACAAAAAAAACAAAAAACAAAAAAAAAACAAAAAAAACGTTAAGCTGTCTGGTTGTAATGTATGTATGATGTTGAATTCAAGTTTCGAGTTGAAAGGAACCAAGTTCGCCGGGGATCGCTGAATAATGCGAAGGTGCGGGTGTCTTGCTTCCATTATTCTCGTCAATACAAAGGCTCTTTGCATAGGTAGGGTCGACAAACATGTTTGATTTGAGGTGGGTGTATCATACTATCATCCGCCAATCAGCGTTCACTTGGCTTCTTTATGATTGAATAACGCTTCTTCGAAGCATACTTACTCTTGAGTCTTAGCTGTTTTTTCGTAATAGGAGGACACACAATTTCTTGTTGTGAGTACTTAACTTTGAAAACGAGCAGGGTCCTTTGGATCGGTCTAATTTATCGGTGTCTTATTTTTGAAATTCTTTCAGTCGGAGGGTAAATATTATGTGTTGTGCCAAATTTAAATATTCCGTGTTTTTTCGTTTTTCTTTCTACACTAGAATGATTGTCTTAATTATTTACTGTGTGTGTACCCAAGACACTTTTTCCTAGTCGTGGGTGAATTTTTCATCTGCCGAATCCTTTTTTAAAATAAATAGTTCAATTCTAATTTTGACACAGTGGAAATGTTGAGTTTGTGTGTGTTTTTTTTTTTTTTTTGTTAGCAGACTAAGATACTAATTCGACATCATCTCTCTTTAAAATAATATAGTTTTATTTATTTAATATATTAATTATATGTATATATTTTATTTTTATTTTATTTTTCAAATTCCTAAAAATTTTTAATTTGTATCAGATGTTTTAGAAAGAATTATTTTCAATGTGATAAGTAATAGAAACAATATTTTTAACAATTTCATGAAAGAATCAGCTATGCGATTTTAAGATTTTTCAAAATCCGATTTGTATACATGCGTGAAATGCTTCTTCCGCATCTTATTTTCATTGATTACTTTATGCATAACATCTTCGACGAATGTGTTTATCAGATCTGTCGAGAGAACTAGACGTTTACCAGTCGTTCAAATGAGTTTCTGATCCTATGAAACTACAGTCCAGTGGCGCCGCGTGTAATTTAGCAACGCTGAATTTCGTCCATTGAAATTCATACAAAATATCGATTTGAGGAAGTGCACTGTGTAGCTCCAATAGTTCTACCTTTTTCATGCATTTAAATGAGGAAAATTCCGCGTTGCCAGACTGCAAGCGACACCTCTTCTACTGTCTGAACTAAACCTAAAAAGTGCAGTGAGTACCGTTACCGTAAGTACCGGTAAGTACCAAAGTACCGTCCACAGTACTGCAATAATTACAAACGACAAACACAGATATGATATACTTAACCCTTCACTGCATGGGATTTTTTTTTTCAACCAAAACTGGTTTTTTCGATTAATTAAGTGGTCACATATATGGGAAAAATAGCAAAAAAAATAATTAGACAGTTTTTCGGTGAAAATTCTCATTTTTCCATTTTTGTCTTGTTTTTCGCAAGTGCTATAACACCATAAGAAATGGCGAGAAAAAAAAAAAAAACAATTTTTTTTTTTTAAAATTTTCAAAAAAATAAGAATTTTTTCCTTTAATTGGATTTTTCAAAGAGCAAATACCAGAAGCTTAGTAAAAATAATGAAATTGGGGTTGAATTGGATACGGGGACAAATTTTCCCCCAACCATGATTTCTTTTATTAAATGCATTATAATGAGTGCTGGTGGTCTTTTGAAAAATGTTTGCGTCCCTTTTTATGTTTTCTTATAATGTGACACTGGTGATACAATTTGGAATAAGTCAAAATATACATTACAATGTCTGATACAGGGCTTTATACATCATGTATCACCAGTGATACACTATGCAGTGTAGGGTTAAATCTATCGTAATCTCCTGATAAATAAGTACAGAATAATAAATGATATTGTAAAATCACTGATTGATGAAACAAAAGTTTTGCAATCAGGAACAAGTCAAGGAGAAGGAGGGAGAACGTTCGAGTATTAGAAGTTAAACTTTCAAACGATGCGATGGCGCAAAGTCTATATGTTACCGGAGGGAGGATCTCGGTTATATAGCGATACATTAACCAGACATTCATGTTCAAAGTTTCATTAATTTTGTAAAGTCTCCGTCGGGTACGGGGGGGGGGCGGGCGGGGCGGGGAGAAAGCTTAAACGCTAACAGATCGGTAGGAGTAAAAGTAAAGCTTGGGCAAAGTCCAAAGCTTTCAAACAGCTTATCTGTTATTTTTGAGGGTGGGTAAAAAAAAGGGGTTACCTCCAAGTTTCAGAAGCTTTTTATATTACTCGCAGTGGGAGGGGTCTAGGAAGTAAAGTTTTGATCTCAATTTACGAGTATCGGCTCCGCGGCGTGGCGGAGTCTACAACCCCTTATCTATACCAAAGAACTATGAAGCAAAATAAAGTCCAACTCAGCGCAGCCCTTTTTCTGGACCGTCGGTCGGACCGTGGGGGGTGGGGGTGGGTAGCGATGTTAGGGTGTCGAGGGGGTGGCGGAGAGTCGAAGGGGAGTGCCTTTGCAAGCTTTGAGTAATGAGAAGATGGGACATTCTAGAATTACCAACAGGGAGGTTGGCGTTGGTTAGAGCCTCAACCCCTCCTCCTCCTCCTTCTCCTTCTCCTTCTCCTCCCCCCCCCCTCCCTCGCGTGCTCCACCGTCCGACATTCCCCAGTCCCGTTCCTCGGGTCCCTTTGCGATTTCCATCTTTTCCTCGTTACTTTCCCTGGAAAAAAAAAGCTTCGCGCGAGTAGCCAAGTCGCCCCTTGACCACATTTTGTAGACAAAAAAGTACCCCTTTTCTCATTTATTTAAAACCCACAGTATCCGTCCACTCTTTCTTACTTACTCCACTCGTCCCCCTCCGCGTCCCTAACTTTCGTGCCAAGTTGATTAATTAAACCTTCTGTCGGGATGTCCAGAACAGAACCCTTTCGCCGAATCCCTTTTCGCCCCCAAAATCCCCACCCACCCACCACCACCACGGCCCCAGTCTAACAGAGAAATACGTTTTGTCTGACTCGACTCGGGAGCTTTTTTTTCTTTCTCCCCCCCCATCACCATTTTCTTCCTCTCCACTTCTCCTTTCTCCTTTCTCTTTCTTTCTCTCTCGCTCAACCCTTTCTCTCTCCTCGTCCACCCCCCTTTTCTCGTTCCCCGTTTCTCTCCCTCATCCATTTCCAAGTCGAAAATGCTGTCTGGGGGAACGTCGAGGTATTTCAGACATGTTACTCAAATTAATACCTACCTTCCGCATCTCGACTTGAGTCTCCTGGTCCGTACTCGAGGGTGCCTCTTTTGCCGCTTGTAGCGCGCTCTGGCGTGGCTCTGGGTTCGCGTTCTATAAATTGAACTTTAATTACTCATTTGCGAGGGGGACGACCCAAAGCTCCCCGTTCCTGTCCTTTGCATCCAAATCCTTTTCCGTCTTTACCCCCCTTGCTACTTTTTTTCGATCTGTTGAGTCAGCTCTTGACTCCCCCTCCCACCCCCTTGTAAATCAAGGCACATTATTTTGCATCAAACTCTTCTGACAGAGTCAGGGGGGGGGGGGGGGGTCCGCAGTATGTTTTGGTCGACGCCTATTTTTCTCAGTATAGGTGCTTTTCTTTTTTTTTTATTTAAGATTCAAATTCACTTTTTGTCGTCTATTTGAAGATAAAGTATACGCTTTTGGTAGTGCGACTGCGATGATTATGATTAAATGTTAAATACAACAGACTTTTCTGAGTCTACAGAAGAGAATCAACTGCTGTGTGGGTTTTCTGTGAAGTGGGTTTCCATTTGCAGACACGAAAAAATGTATTTCCTTCCATAGTTAACTGTTCGAATGGGAAAGAGATTTGTATATATGCGTAATTTAGTACATCTTAAAAAAAAAAAAAAAAAAAAAAAAAAAAAAAAAAAAAAACGATGAGATCATCGGCGTCTGCCAAAAAGTACGGTAAATTTCACCATAGTAATTCAAAGTAACTTGAGGTAAATTAGGTTAATTTGTTGGTAAATTTTACCATAATTTTTTTTTTTTTTTGCAAACGCCAAAATCATTTGTGCGAGGTATGGTAAATTTTACTAATCTTTTTTTACCGGGTACCATATTGTGATGGCGCATTACCATCATCTCAGCACCGCTAATTAAAGTCTTCTCCTCGGTAAAGGGATGATTTTAGAATTTCTCTATGTTCCCGTGACTTTTCTGTAAAAAATGTGCGTAACAACGACTATATCATATGTTAATAGTATTTGGTGAAAAAAATCGATTCACTTCACTGACTAATTTGATAGCCTGAAATCCAATGATATTTCAACCGTGCGGTAAGGTCTGGTGCTGTTACCAGAATTCTGGTATTTGTACAATAGTTCTGGTAAGGTCTGGTACTGTTACCAGAATTCTGGTATTTGTACAATAGGTCTTGTAAATATTGAGGGTGTTCTGTGACCATATTCTGACTGTAATGACAGAATTTTCTGGTGAAAGTGTTCGACGCTTTGTTGAGATATCTTTGTGCTTCTGGTAATATCATTAGAATTTAGGAATTATTTTCTTTTTCAAATGTTGACCTGAGACATGAGATTTCTAACTTAAAATGCTCACCTTATTCTATAAAAATAAGGTTTAATTATTATAATAATTATTTAAAAATAACGCATTAAGAGAAGACAGTGCCGTAGCCAAGGGGGGGGGGGGTCCAGGGGGTCTGGACCCACCACGACACCAAAATTTGTCGTAAAAAAAGGTCATTTTTTGCGTTTTCAGACAAATTTTACCAAATTAGTATCTTTGGACCCCCCCATGACCATTTTCGAACCCCGGACCCCCCCCCCCCCCCTAGAAAAATTCTTGGCTACGCCACTGAGAGAAGATCTTGTTCTTTGGTTGCGCTAGTGTTGCAATTTTTTGAATGCATACAGTGAAATAAAATGCGTTATTTAGTTCAAACGTCAAAACAAAATATCTAAAATTTTATTATGGAAAAGGTAAGTTTAAATCACACAAACTAAAAAGTTACCAAAAGGTACATCCACCATTCAATTTTGAAACATGGGCTGACGTGAAAAACTGGGCTCGCAGATCCCCATGGGCCCACTCCTATTTTATGGAGTATTATAGGCTGTGGATAGGCTGTGTGATTGGACTTGAAAACTGTAGGTTTGAATGAAAACATCAGCTTCTTCACTGCTCCTAACTAATCAGGTTGCTCTATCTGAGGTTTATGAAGCTTATGTTTTCATGAAAGTCGTAGACTTGTCAAATCCAATCTTTTCAGGGGCATGCCAGCAATGCAAACTGGCTGACATCGCTAACGTGGTTGCTGGTGGACCACCGGTCTAATATCTGATGTTTCTAAAACCTTTTCCGCAATTTTTTCTTTCTTTTTCTTTATCCTCGATTCTTTTGCTGACCCACCCTATTTTAGATGGACAAAGCGCGCCCTAAAATAAAATAAAAGGCGCTTGATTTAGGTTTAGGGTGTTACAGTGAACGCCTACGTTCCAAAGGGATTGAGCCGCCAGGATTCAAATTCAAAGTATATTTTCAGACGTGTCGGGTGTGCCGCGCCGAACTGACCGGGTATGAAAAAGAGAATGATTGAATTTCTTCATTAATTCCTATAACCCTCTCTCTTTACCCCTTTTCACCCGTAGAAAAAGGAGTTTTTTCCGAGGCGAGGCGGGTAACACGGTAAACGATAGGGTAAAAAGGAGACGAGAGGGGGCTCATAGGGGGAAGGGGGCGCGAATTTGTAATTATTCCTCTCAAGGAGGGACTCACACTTTCCCAAGGACGGCACATCAATCAGAAACATGTAAATTAATGACCACTTCATTTCCATATAATAATGAATTTTGCGAGAACGAGGATGTGTCCCCAACCGTATATTGTGACCAGCAGTAGAAAAAAAGAGTTTTTTTTTTCTTTCTCTCTTTTTTTTCCGACGCAAGCCATTGGAGGAAAGAATGGTGTTAATTAATTTCAGCTACCTTCTTCCTGCTATTAAGCAAATGAACAATGTCGAAAACGATTTTCAGTTAAATCTTAGTCCAAGTCAGTTTACCCTCAGCTACTATCACACGTGTGGGTGGATGTCTGGAGGGAGGGGAGTGAACGAGTGGGGGGGGGGTATGGTTAGGGGCGGGGGCAGGGTTGAGAGGGAGTTCAGCAGTGTTGCCAGATTGGGATGAAAAAGCCGTACGTGTTTCATTGCATTAAATGGGGACGATACGGCTTTTTACCCTCAACCTGGCAACACTGGAGCTCAGGGATGGGCAGAGAGAGGAAAATGGAGGATAAAAGGGTTTATAAGGGTGACACCAACACATGCGACATCGGGAAACGGAGAGAGGGGTGGAGTGAGGAGTTCTCTGGCAAAGGTTTGCGTAAATTAAGAAAAATTATCCATCATAAAGATCCATCTTTTGAGGGAGGAACTAACGCACGTTAGCAGTAGCGTACACAGGAATTCGTCTTTCTCTCTCTTTCCCCATTTGAACACGTGTGTAAGAAAAGGACAGAAACAGGTGCTCGAACGTGTTTTCAGCCCCTATCTCTTTCCTTTTCTAGAACATACACTCAAACGGGAAAAGAGCGAGAGAGACTAATTCCTGTGTACGCCGTTGCACGTTAGTAAGTGTGCGCGTGCTCGTAATTCCCGATGGAATGTGGATTGTCGAGTTGCTTTGTTTCACCTCTTTTTTTTTTTTTTTTTTTTTTTTTTTTTTAACCAACTCAGAAAGAATTAAACAGTGCGTCAAAAGTTTTGCGGTTCAATTAAGACAAAACAGTAGAATCCTTTTCGACTGATTTTCATCTGAAAAATCTGAGAGCATGAAATGGTGTAACGTGCCATGATCGACTGCGTTAAAATTCAGGGCTACTTCTGAGCCAATTTTTTGTTGATAAAACTGAGAAAAGTTCAGACAGAAGAGTCGTTTAAACCTTCCCGCAACTGTTTCTGAGCGGAAAAAGCTGATAAACGTCAAATAGCACACTTGTTTAGTTTTCGACTTCGATAAATCGCTCGAATCCTCAAAAAAAACAAAAAACAACAAAAAGCAAAAACAAAAAATTAAAAACCAAAAACATAACAAAAATGAACTAACAAAAGAGAGGCGGTCATCTCCAAAACGTATATTTTGGAAAGCAAAGCATGAGTCGAATAAAAGAGAGAAGTTTTTGTTCTTGAAAATATTAGTATTTTGAATCAGGAGGCATAACTTTTGCAGCTCAAGAAATGCATTCGTGTTCATGGTGGTTAGAACAATGGATCTCTTGCAAACTTTTGCTATAAGAAAATAAATAGTCCAATCTTAATATGTAAAGACCAGCAAAAATCTCGAAAATCGCACTAAGAAAGTCTAAAATTCAGTAATAAACTCACATAACTGCTATAACGACAAGATGGTAATGACGGGTCGACGCAGCTAGGTATCATGGGAGATTCCTGTCTATTATGTCACTTTCTCAACGGAAACACAGAGATATGTCTCAATTTAGATAGGAATCTCCCATGATACCTGCGTCTCTCCGCCATTAAGCCCGATTCTGAGAGTTCACTTCGTGATTTTTCAGTGTACTCATTGTCATTTTTACAGGTTTTTATGCGAGAATCAACTCTTCAATCCCCTATAGCAAAAGTTTGCAAGAGACCCATTGAATTCATAGTTTGGTAAATGTAATAAAATTCATAAGCCGGCAAGTGCAATTGAATTCATTAGTTGGTGTCATTTAATTCATAGATTTGTAAGTGCGATTGAATTCGGGTAGAATTGATTCCTTGGTTTTCGTTTCTTTTGTTGAATGATCCGTAGCAAAAGTGTACAACCAAAACTTTACGGATAAAACTCCTTAAAATTTCTGCGAAATTTTTCGAAAAAGGCACTGGTGAGATTCGAACTCGCGATCTCCTGTTTACTAGACAGGCGCTTTAACCAACTAAGCCACAGCGCCGATTAATTGTGGTGTGATGTTCTGTTGATGATTGATTGTTAAATTGAGTGTACATATAGAACAGATAATAATTATTGCCTCATTATCAGTCTTATGCAGTGGCGTCGCGTTCCATTTGGCAACAATGCAAATGCTCCATCAAATATGCTCCATTAAATATATCGAATTTTCCTTGTGCACTGTGCACCCCCTGAATTCGATCTTTTACATGAGTTTAAATGGATAGAATACATTGTTGCCAAATTGCACGCGACGCCACTGGTCTTATGCAGATAACCCATTCGTTCATCCGAGACGATAAGTTGAAGTTCTACTTGTATCCCGCGCTTCGCGCTCTCTTCCCACAGCGCGCGTCGAATTACCGACGCGCTTGCTTCGTCATCAAAAAGTAGCAATACACGTAAGTACAACTTGGAGCAAAATTGTCGACGAAGTATCCAAATCTTGTGCCTTTCCTCAACTCTGTGTGGTTAAGGAACTCAGTGACTCACTTCTAGCACGAGTGAAAAAAAGGGATTTTCATCTTGTTTTAATAGAGAATTTTAAATTTCATCTTCATTTTGTCGAATTTTTCGCTCAAATGTAAAGTATTTCAATCCAGTTCTTTTCATTGCACATTTTCTATTGTCCAAAGTTATTTAAATTTGTCATTTTTACTATGTAATTTTTCCGACTTATTATTTTAAAACAAACAAAGAAATTAAAGAAAAATTTAAATGTTAATAATCAAAATCAAAATCAAAAACAAAACAAAAACCAAAAACAAAAACGAGAGAATGAGAAAGAGAGGGAGAGAGAGAAAGAGAGAGAGAGGGCGAGAAAGATAATTTTTTAGAGAAATATTCGAAAAATGTTATTTGAATTTTAAATTAGAATAGAATTAGAATTAGATTTTTTTAGAATATTTCTTTCAGATTTAAAAGTATTTCAATCCAGTTTTTTTCATTGCACATTTTCAGCCGTTCAAAGTTACTTTAATTGGTCGCTTTTACTACCTTTGTAATTTTTACGATGTAATGTGTTAAAACAAGCAAAGAAACTACAAATATGTAAATAAATATAAATAAAAAAAGAACGAAAAAGAATAAAAGTTTCTTGTTGTACGCCCGCCCCCTCTCTGCATATTGACCTTCAACGAGCCGCTCCTTGATCGTCTTTCGTTATAGTTCGTTCTAGACGACGCGTGGGCGCAGCTCACCGATAATAATCTTCGAAGAATTTTTAATTTCCATTCTTTCAAATCAAAACAAAACTTGCCTCCGACTTCGACCTTTTAATTTTAAAGAGTTTCCTCAATTTTCCTTTCAATTTTATTTCAATTCATTTTTATTATGTAATGCGAGAAATAAATTTAGAAATTCCAAATATTATCGGTTTAGCTGCACCTACATGCGCACTTCTGAAACGACCTCTATATCAAAGAAGCCCAACATTACACGGAGAAAAAATTTCTGATTGAAATTACAGAAAGTAGGAAGAAATTGGGGTAAAAAGAAATTCCCTTTAAAATAATAAGAATTCTTATTGATTCAACCAGAATTCTTATTGATCCTTTCTTGTGATTCTTCTGAATTATCAGAACGTTCAATTGGACCAATGATAATTCTGGGTGAATCAATTTGAATTCTTATTATTTTAAAGGGAATTTCTTTTTACCCCAATTTCTTCCTACGCTCCGTAATTTCAATCAGAAATTTTTCTCCGTGTCCTTTTAAGCTTCCTATCTACGTTTATCATTCAGTTTTCTCTGTTTTGGTTTTTGGGTTGAGCCAAGATTTGTGTCCTGCATGAAACAGTCGGGACTCAGAAAATAAGCGAGGGTGCGATCAACTTTCCGTTATTCTGAATCCATTCTCATAACTGCTGTGAGCGGTTATTGTGCGCTATTTTTTGAGGGTGGTTACTCGAGGAATTTCGGGGATACCGGATTATTTCCAAGTCACCCTTTCGAATCGTATTTCGAAATCTTTTCGAGTGGGAGAGAAAATCCGTTAGCTCTATTCCGAGAGTTAAGATGCGGGCCGGAGAGCTACTAAAACGCAAGCTTAGAACGCGCGTGAGAGGTAAATACAGTATGTCCAAAAAGTCACATACAGGGTTGCGTAAAAAGTAACTCGCACAGTGTTCAGTCGTTCACCCCTTTAACTTTTTCTCTGATTGATATTTTGAGTATCGGTTTTCCCCTCTTCTTCCTCAAGTTGCAAGGGCTTCTCTCCTTTTTACTGGGGGGGGGGGGGGGTTTGAAGCAAGTATTTCAGACAAAAACCCCTTGGTGCAAACTGAAGTTGGCTATCGATTTTCGTGATTCGAAGTTACAATAAAATTTCGATGTTATTCACCCATTTCCAAGAACTCGTGGCTCCCATTAAAATGGTTCAAATTTTAAAACATGGGTGCACAGTGTTTTACTAAACAAGCACCTGAAGGAAAAAATATACGACAGTTCCAAAAAACTCGCCCAAAATCAATTTCTTGGCCCCTGTTTTTTTCTTCTTTTTTCTTCTTCTTCTTCTTTAAAAAAATATTTAAGTATTTTGCTTTTTTGTGTCATTAAGTTTGTGACGTGACATATTTTTTTTTGTGAATGAAAACACAGCGTAAGTCCCACAAAATATTTATCTTATATCTACCCTGAAAAAAGCACGATAAAATTATCGCAAGCGGCTTATAATGATCTTTGCGTTTAGCAATAGGTATATTTATCGCATGTTTTGCAGTGAAATTGTTGACCTCTACCAAGAATTGGAGACATTTTAGGTTTACAAAGATAATTCTACTGTACAACGTGATAAATATTTCGCAAACCAGGAGGAATGTTATGAGTCTCACAAGGGATAGTTTCACCGTGTTTTTTTTTTCTTGTCCAAATAGAAAAATGAAATCCCTAAACTAAAGAAAAGGACCAGGGACGGTTCTTGCAAACTGGCGGCGTTGCAGGTTGTTCATTTAAATGAATAAAAAAGTTCCAACTATTCTTCAACCATTCCAAAATCCCTAAAATTTGACCCTTTTCATAGACTTTATTGAGCAGTGTGATATACAGGTAGATTGGCCGCTTTGTCAACGTCAAGAAAGTCTTGGTTCTCAAGTTTTAACCCATTTATGCCTAGTGGAGCGAAAACGCACCAAAAAACACGGTGTTTTTTATACATTAATTCCCAAATGATATTGTATGTGGCTAGTGGTGCGTTTTCGCACCAAGCGTTTTTGGCTATAAAAATGCATGGGGGGAAAAAAAAAAAAAAAATTGTGTTTTTGGGACCAAAATGGACTAACTTTGAAAATTTCACGAAAATCTGAGACCTAAAATAGTTCTGGGCACAAATGGGTTAAGAGCAACTAGTTGTTAGAACTTTCGGCACATACTGTGTTCGAAATACGCGAAATCCAAAATAAAGGCACATCTCAAAGATGTTTTACATACGAATTGAAGGGGCGGTAGGGGTGAATCGCACCTACTCTCTTTTCGGTAATAGAAAAGGCCGCGATCCCTTTTGACAAAAGGGCAAACGCCGTCGACTTCGCCAATATCTCCCACGACAAGGGAGAGAGAGGAGCATTGAGAAATCCGAACCCTTCATTTGGGCATTTGGGCACCTGCACCCCTGTAAAGTTCAGAGGCGACTCGACCTGTCTTTCCTGTTTTCTTCGCTCCTGGTCGCAATAAGTCCTCAGCTCCTTCCTCCGTCCCTGCGGATCCCTCGCGAAATCCTGTTTTCGGTGAGTGACTTGATCCTTGATGCTAGGTGCTTGATGTTAGATGGTCATCTCCGCATCTCGCCCCCTCCTCCTTCAAGATTATCCGGCGGATATAAGGCAAGATAATCTCAAGCTCCGACTCATTCAATGTGTGGATTTTGCTCACGTCACTTTTATCTGTTCTTCGTCAGTGGTAGCTGTGTTTTTTTTTGTGGTTTTCGTTCGAGGTACTACTCTTTTCATTATCTTAATTTTAACCTTTATCTTGAAGAGTTTTTCTTCAACGTGGGTTTCCATGCGTGCGGTCACTTGGACCACAATTTCAAATTTCTCTATTTCCAACATTTTACTTTCCTTTCCAAATCCATATAGTATGCTTATCAGGCCCTAAATCACTGAAAAATATGACACATTTAAAAAAAGGCAACTTTTTTCTTGCATGTTTTGTAATAACTTGAAAAATCTCCTATTGGATTTTTGTTTTTTTTTGTTTTTTTGTTTTTTTGTTTTTTGTTTTTTTTTTTTGTTTTTTTGTTTTTTTGTTTTTTTTTTTAGACACGTCCTGAATTTGGCCAAACGATTTTTTCTGATAAGCCCTGAGCGGTCCCATCTTACAATATTTTTCTCTAACCCACAATATATGTATTTGCATGGAAATAAAATTGCCCACTCAAGTTTCGAATAAATGCCCTCTCGTAATAACATGACGATCGTGCAACTTGCCAACGTCGCGTCGCGTCGTATTCCGTTCATTTAGACCAATGAAAAATATCGATTTATTGAGGGTGCATATAGCACTCCCTCACAACGATATTTTACTTGAGTTTAAATTAAGAAAACCCAGGGACCAAATTTTGTTAGGTCCCGAGCGTAACTTACGCACGGTCACGTGACCGTGCGTAAGCTCTCTGATTGGTCGAAACCGCCTGCAAGATGCACGCAAGTCAACGCTCGGGACCTAACATAATTTGGCCCCTGTGCTACATGATTTCACCCCCCTTCCCTCCTGCAAACTATCATCTCTCAATTTTTATCTACGCGTGATTCAGGTCTTAATCTCCATATTCAAAATATAGTGTCTCACGTTATCAATTTCAAAAGACAAGACGCCGAGTAAAAGTGAGCCCTCTATAGATTGCGCCGATCATTATAAAGTATTCGCTTCTTTTGCAGAAAATCAGAAATGACTCGTTTGATGTAACCAGTGGCGTCGTGTGCAATGTGGCAACGCTGTATTGTGTCCATTTAAACCCATGTAAAAGGTCGAATTCAGGGGGTGCACAGTGCTCAAGGAAAATTCGATATATTTAATGAGTTTAAATGGAGCAGTTGCATTGTTGCCAGATGGCACGCGACGCCACTGGATGTAACCCTTCCGCTCCGTAGTTCGTAGTCTCATACAGAGGACGTTCTTTTAACATGGGCTCTTTTAAAATTCAGAAAAAGCATATTTAGGTGTGGGGATAAAATGTAAATTAAACAAAAAAAAACATTACAAAAAAAAATAAAATTAAAATTTACATTTTTTTTTTTTTTATTTCTGTGTGCATTGCACTCACTTAACCCTGCACCTATTCGCAAATGAAGCGAATATTTGACAGTTTTCTGTCTTTTAATTTAAATAAGTTAACACAAGCACAGTTGACAACGTAGTTGCCAATTGCTTAGATCTAATGTACAAAAAATTGACATGCACATGGAATTATACGATAAAAGGATTAAAATGATTCACTCGTAAAGGTCTAAGATTTGTGGAATCCTTTATTCCAACTCCGCACTGAAAGGGTTAAATTGAAACAAAAATGTTAAGAAACATGCCACGACCACCTCGTTTATCAAAGCGATGATTTCTATTCATTCCTTTTCCTCAGTCTTTTAAAAATCTTTTGAAATTAACAATTTTTCTCAATAATTGCATTACACGAAGTCATGGTGTAGGTGGGCTTCAGAGATATCCTGTGGTGAAAAGAATACTTTGATACTAAAAATCGACTCATTCACCCTTTTTCGTTTGATCCGTGTCTTCTTTCAAGGTACTGTTAGTGAATTAAAGAACGTCAGTTGACGCCTTAAATTTTGACTGAGGTAGGCCACCCGCAACACTTCACTGAGAAAAAAGATGAGGTACTTTAACAGTCTGTTTGTTAAAATGGTGAATACAAACGCATTTGTTGATTCAACTAGGCGTTTTGTTGATTTTACAATCCGCTTTTTTACATCAACAATCTGGATTGATGATTTGACAGATTGAATTGTTAATTTACCTTTTTGGATCGTTGATTTAACCAAATCGGGATGTAAAATCAACAAAATGGTTAGTTGAATCAACAAATGCGTTTGTATCCACCATATTTAACAAACAGACTGTTAAAGTACACGGAAAAAAATAGTTGGTAAGATTTACCATCATGATGACTGATGTCTGCACCTGCCAAAAAGATGGTAAACTTTACCAGATATTGGGTTGGAAAGAACAAGTGTCTGGTTCATTCAACCCGATATATGGTCAAGTTAACCATCTTTTTGGTAGGTGCAGAAATTAGACATAATGATGGTAAAGCTAATTACCAACTATTTTTTTCCGTGTACCTTTTTTTTTTTTTTTTTCTCAGTGTTGAATTTATTGTAATGCGTATTACAGGTTGCGTACCTGAATCCTCATTCATCTAAAACCAATGAGCACGACTCTTAGTGATAACATTAGCATTAGACCTAGGAAATGGCAACGCTTCTCCGTGGATAACATACCTATTGAAAACATGGGCGGATACAGGGAATTGTCTCTCTCTCTCTCCTCCCATTTAAAAACGTGCGTTAGAAAAGTACAGAAGAGGGGGCCAAAGTGACGTGATGGCCCCCTCTGCTGTCCTTTTCTAACGCATAAGTTCAAATGGAGGGAGAGAGAGAAAGAAAATTCCCTGTATCCGCTCATGATTGAAAATGGCATCGCTGCTGCGGCCACGGATGAGGTTATTTAATTCGCAGCTTGATGATGGGTAGATTTCCGCAATCAAATCATCAACTTTAGCCTCCCGTTCCAAGAATCGAGAAACAAAAGCCCTCCTCTACTTCCCAATGATAAATGCAAGGTTTATAGCTTCTAATTCACAGAAATAACTATGCGGCTTTGTTCGTTCTGGCCAGGTTTAGCTTCTTTCAAGGATAAAGTTCTTTTCCAAGAATTGCGGTACAGGTTGCGTCAAAGCTTCGACAGGGGTGGCTCAATTACACTCAAACTACTCCTCTCTTTCTCCCCCCCTCTCTCCCCTCTCTCTCTCTCTCTCTCTCTCTCTCTCTCTCTCTCTCTCTCTCTCTCTTTTCTCTCTCTCTCTCTCCCTCTCTCTCTCTCTCTCTCGTCCGTTACCTAATCATTTTTCTTTTCCTTCTTCTTCTCTTGTTTTTTTAAACCTATAGGATTTGTTTATTTACTTTTATTTTCTAACGCATCAATGTTACATACGCTGGTAATGTTACTTACATTATTGCATTTTTTGAATTATATATGGATCAAAGTCTTAAAGATCGTGGGCCATTTAATAGGTATCAGAGATTTGTTAAAAACAGAGAGAATGTAAAATTTAAAGATAAAAGTCTCAAAGAAAAAAAAATAAATAAATAAATGAAAAAAATAAAAAATAAGAAATAAAAAAAAAAAAAAAAAATGAAAGGTATTTAATAACCCCGTCCTTTGCAGTCATCAAAACAAACTAAAATTACAGGGGGCCGGAAGGGGCAAGAAAATGCATTTATTTCTGGAGATTTTACATTTTTTTCTAATTTTCTAGTAATCATATATGAGGTATATCTTTTCTTTTTATCAAAAGTTTTTTTTTTTTTTTTTTTTTTTTTTACTCTCTCAATCACGCTCCTAATACATTTTAAAATAGGTGTTTAGTTCTATTTAAGTGCATCCTAAGTTCTACTGATCGAATATGTTTAAACGTTTCATACTTGGTAACTTCTATTGAGAAAAGATCGAGATAACCATGAACTAATGGATGAATTTCCAAGAATACCCTAGAAAATGTTCATACTTGTTGATTCTATATTTTCCAATTTTTTACCACATGCTTTTATTGAGAGAATTTTAGGGCGAGTCAGTTAAGCGACTCTTCTTTTTTCTCAAAGTTGTTTACTTTTAATTTATTATGTATTTATCTCTAATAAAGTTACGGAGCTTCGGTGCAGGGTGATTATATTATATGAACGCTTGAATTATAGTAGTGAGATCGAGTCGATAGTCGACTTGATAATGTTATTCCTAGTGTGTAAGGCATGTTTTTTTTTTTTTTTTTTTTTAAGATATTTTTCTTTTGGAATGTAAAATACGCCTCTCCTAACAATTAACATTATCGAGTCAACCTATATGCGATTACGATACAATTGTTCATAAAAACCCCCGTGCCTTCAAGCTGAATACAAATACAGTGGCACCTGTTTATAACGGAACCTCTTGATAGCGTAAACCTGATGTTATCGGAAAATTTTGCCGGTCCCGTGGAATTGCTATTGGTAAATCAATGTAAATCAGCCTGCTCATAGCGGAACCTGTCCAACGCGGAAACGGAAGGTTTCAAAGGCGAATTTAACGGAAAATTGAGAGAAAACAGGCAATCTTATTAGAAAAGCGGGCAACTTCTGTGTCTCAACAGGTAAAACTATACGTTTTTTTTTTTTTTTTTTTTTTTTTTTTTTTTTTTTTTTTTTTTCAAATCTTAAACAGTTCAAAATTTTAAACATTATAATCTGTAAAGTTTCAAAGTTTTAATAATTTAATAAGTTTTAAAGATTTAATTAAGTTCCACTGTGTCGAAGGTAAATGAAGGTAAAAGGCAGTCGGCCTTTCAATTTTCAATTTTTCGTTTTTTTTTCTCCATCCGGTAAACCTGCCGATAGCGGAAACCTGATATTAACGGAAAAATGTATCCGCCCCGCGAGGTTCCATTACAAACAGGTGCCACTGTAATGAGTTCTCAACTCAAATAAAGTAAATTGTTACACGATCGAAAGAGCCCCCCTTCGATGAAACAATGCAGTGACCTTCACAATGGAAATTGCGTGTTGTTGAACTAGGGTGGAAAACTGGCAATGCTGACCTCACCTAAACTGACGTTATAAGATACGAACAGTTTCGGGAGCTCTGGGCCGGCCTTCCACCCACCCGCGACCCGCCACCCCACCGCCCCACCGCCCCCCCCACCCGCGCCGCGTCGGTCACAGCCAAGTATGCAGCCGAGCAAAATAATAAAGCCTTGAACCCAGCCCCCGCCCCGTGCCCTCTGATGCGCGCCCTTTCTAGCATTAAGTCGGCGGGAACAGAACCCCTAACCCCCCCCCCCCAACCATCGCGTGTTCTCGAACAAAACGCGCTCGAAAATGATCCCTGCTCCCCTCATCTCCAATTCCCGCGTCGCCCCACCCCCCTCCGGACAACCACTCTTCCTACGTCGAGGCGATAGGAACGCGTCCGCCGAAGAAGTTTGCGCGCCGTCAAAAGCTTTTCCGAATGCATACATTCACACAAACACACACCCTCACATATTCACTCTGGAAACTCAACTCGCGGGACCAAGCGTTGTCAAGTCGGGCGGGGTAAACTAGAGTCCCTATATACCATGAGAGTTGCGACAAGGCTCTCAAAATGAAGAAGAAGAAGCGGATCAATGGTGCCCCCAAGAGGCAAATTGTAAATGGTGGATGGCCGTTTGCCTCTGGGCTGTTGCCACTATTTCGCTATCTCTTATAGGTTAGGTTCAGATTCTCGACAATAACGGTCGTTATTGAAAAAGATAATGTTCGCCGTAATAAAATTCAAGTAGAGGAAAAATTCACAAAAATTACCGCGGTCACTGTTACTTCAAATGTGTAATGAAAGCGAGTTCGCGAAAAGTAAACAAACCCTCCGCCATTTTGCATTTGCCTCTTGGGGCCTCCTTGACAGCCTAAATCTGAGAGCCAATCAGAAATGGATTCAGGAATGGCGCAACTCTCATAGTATATAGGGACTCTAGGGTAAACAACCAAATTTAAAGTTCCGAGAGATTTTGAGACAGTCCTGTTTTGTGCGACGTCATGGAAAAATTTGGATCCAAACAAATGCTTATTTTCTCTCGCTCTTGTGACTTTTTCCATAGGTAACAGGATCTAAATTTTCAAATACAAATTCGTGCTATAGTAGACAAAAAGTTTTCCCATATTTTATAACACCATTTCATTTCACGTACCTTACAGTGTAATCACGTTTCAACAACATTTTCGAAACATATAACGCATTAATTTACAGTCACAGTTTTATCGAAGAAAGTCCTATGTTTTGCCCTTGTCTCTCTCACAGTTTCTTTCTTTTAAGGCCACACAATTCTACACTAAAAAAAATGCGAACTTTAAGTATTTACACACTTAAAAGTATGGTTAATACTAAACATTCTTAGTTTTACAATTTAAAATATAGTTGAATTAAAGCAGCACGGCGTTGATTTAACTATTTTAAATGGTCAAACTAAGAATGTTTAGTCTTGACAATACTTTTAAGTAATAATTAAATACTTAAAGTCAGATTTTTTTTTTTCAGTGTAGGATATGATGAGCTCATCAACACCATCACATCACGTGTTATTCACCTCGATCAAGCGTCGATACGAAGAGAGGTTATAGGATGATTGAGTGTTTTGGCAGGGATGCGCCCTTTAGAGACCGTGAGTAAGACAAGGACAAAATATAGGACATCTTTCGATATTATAAAATTGTGATTGTAAATTCACGTGCGATTTTTCATGAGTTATAAGTCGAAAAGAAAAGATACTTTTCGAGGTACGTGGAAACTAACGATGTAATAAAATATGAGAAAAAACTGGTTGTTAACTAGCTTGGATTTGCATCCGATTTCTTATCGGTGAAAAATCCACGAGAGAGTGGGCGGATAGGGAATTTTTTTGGATCCAATTTTGATCGTGACGTCATCACTAAACACTATTTTACTATTTCTGGCAACACTGTTCAAGACTCGAAACTCGCAACTCGAACTCGACTCGGGCGGGATTCAATTTGTATGATCTCATTAAGCCCTCGCTTGTTGCTAGATTCGTCCTCTCTCTCTCTCTCTCTCTCTCTCTCTCTCTCTCTCTCTCTCTCTCTCTCTCTCTCTCTCTCTCTCTCTCTCTCTCTCTCTCTCTCTCTCCTCTCTCCTCTCCTCTCTCTCTCTCTCTCTCTCTCTCTCTCTCTCTCTCTCTCTCTCTCTCTCTCTCTCTCTCTCTCTCTTCCTCTCTCTCTCTGTGTTTGCCTCTTTTGGAGGATGGTGCCTTTCTATTCTCTCCTCCCTCCTCCCACTCCTCCCCCTCCACCTCCTTGCTCCTCCACTCAGCCTTCTCGCTTTCCTCTACCTCCGCGGCCACCGCCGAAACCCCGCGATTTCACCCCCTCACCCCCACCCCCACTCCCCCCCTCTTACTCCACCACCGATCCTGGAGTTTAAATTGATGAAGTCAGATTTGTGGACAAAATAGGATTCCGCGGTAGTAGTCCGCTATGCGCCTCGTTCATTTGGCGGGCAGGAAATTCTCCGTATTTAAGCAGTTTACATCGGCGCACAGTGCGTGACTCGTCGGGCAACTAGGACAAAATAAATTCTAAGGGTTTAACCCCACAAACACAAACACGTTCCCACAAACAAATTTAACTCTTTGCAGACCAGGTTAATTCAAAAGAACGTAACTCTTCCGTTCGTATAGGGAAGGTAGTTAACTATTCGTACTCGGGGGAGTTGGAATTGCCGATACGATGAATTGAAGGCGCCCGAAGAAATCTTATCGTGTAAGAGTCTGTATCTAGAATCGCGTTCATTCGGAATCATGATATTTGAACAATGTGAAATAGACTTGAAGAAGAACACGAGTATACTCGGACTTAGGCCATTAGGGGTTAATCTGGGGAAACCCCCAGACCCCCTTTCATATGCTGGGGGAAACCCCCAGACCCCCTTTTATATACTGGGGAGACCCCCAGGCCCCCTTATAATATTCTAGGGGAGACCCCCAGACCCCTCTTAAGGGGTTAATTTTACAGTAGGCTTGTTGCGAAATGTTATTGCAAATGGGTCTGTTGCATACTTTTGCTACATCAATATAACTCATTGATTCTAACGTAAAATTCGGCGAAAATAACGATGCGTACAATAAAAACGTTCAAAATCCACTCATTAACTCGGAAAATACCTTCCATTTCAAACAACCCGCGATACACTAGACACTATATCACCGACTTATAACTACATAGATGGAACCATCTCGTTTTTGTAAACATGAACAGCACTTACAAAAATTGGAATGTTTCGTTTAGATGCGTACATTTCTTATATTATTTTGTAATCTTTGATAAACCGAAAATTCAAGACAGGAAATGCAGCTTATATTTCACGTATTGAAAAATAAATCCCATCATTTTGCAGTTACGATGTTGTTTACTTGTGCACGGTGGTTCCGTCTATGTAGTAGTGTACCGGTGCAAATGGTGCCTAGTGTAGGACGGGCTGTTTGAAATTGAAGTGATTTCCTGAGTTAATGAGTGGCTTTTGAAAGTTTTTAATGTGCGCATCTTTATTTTCGCCGAATTTTACATAAGAATCAAGGTTCTATATTGTTGTAGCAAAAGTATGCAACAGACCCATTTCCATCAAAATTTAAACACCTATATATATGAAACATTCCAAGTTTTCCCTACGTTCACCCATTCTCCACATTTTCCCAATGATTTTAATGGGAAACCTCTTATCCTACATAATAACTAGGTTAGAATTTAAAGTTTCGAAAAAACAAAGAAGTTCCCTTTGAGGAATGTTTAAAGCAACTTCTCTGCAAAATTTGGATGTATATGGTATATTGGTTCAAAAGTTATGCTGGGATACCGATAGACCAGCGGCGGCTCGTGCAATGTGGCAACAATGGATTTACTCCATTTAAAACTGTGTAAAATAATCGATTACTGGCTGAGGCGCAGCGCCTCACCTAGTATCGATCTTTTCGCATACGTTTTAATGGCAAAAGTGCACGGTTGCCAGATTGCACGAGCCGCCACTGCGATAGACAGACATCTGAGCCATCGCAATATTTTTTCAATTTCTAACTTCGATAGTTGTGAGAGAGTTAACAGGTCCCGGCAAAAAACTGGAGGTTCAAAGTCCCCAGGACGTCTGGAGGACATTCAAAGGAAAATTTGAAAAAAAAAAAAAAAAAAAAAAAAAAAAAAAAAAAAAAAAGAATCAATCTGAAATACCTTTCTTTTGATATTTAAAATGTGAAGGCTCGGTTTAGTGTATAACTGCACTGCACGACAATGGGGCTATTGCACACTTTTGCTATAAGCTATTTAATAGTCGATTATGGCGTAAAAACCTCAAAAAATAACGATGGCGGCACTAAAAACTTCCAAAATCCACTCCTAAACTCAATAAACGCAGTTATTAGCGCGAGCGTAATGGTGGCCGATGGCACCAACAATGGGAGATTCCCATCTAACAATTCTGAAACTCCATCAAGAAGTGACCAATAAAAGAGACTACTTACATTTGACACCGGTGTCACTTGGTGTTGCGGCACCATTCATCGGATGTGGATCATCACTCAGATGACTATTTACTCTGTGAATCATCCGTGTCAACATAGACAGAGTGACGAAATTAAGATAGGAATCTCCCATTGTTAGTGCCTTCGGCCACCATTACGCTCGCGCAAATAACTGCGTTTATTGAGTTTAGGAGTGGATTTTGGAAGTTTTTAGTGCCGCCATCGTTATTTTTTGAGGTTTTTACGCCATAATCGACTATTAAATCGCTTATAGCAAAAGTGTGCAATAGCCCCATACTCTAATCTGTAATCTTTTCTCTGTCGGTAGAAACTCCACTGAATCATTAAAATATCCGCAATTTTTTTGAAGTCATCGACCGGTTGAGAAAATGTTACAGATGTGAGTATTTTCATGCAGTATAGTTATACAATAAATTGATCGGTGTAATCTTTTCTCAACCGGTGGAATCATCGGTGAATTGTAAAATATAATTAATTACACGCAAAACGGCAGCTCCGGACTGATTATTCTTGATGTTCGATGATGCGTGAGTACTCCGGCGGAGAAGGAGACATCACTGCACTGTGCGTCATTGGTTCTGCGAATCTAAGCTGCAGTCATTCAACCCCTTCAATTTCGCCTTGGTTCGTGCTCCGAGCATTCCGCGAGCACGAAAAAGGTTTTTAGGTGAAGGATCCGGCTCTTGAAGGATTCAGAATCTTTTGTCTCGTCGCGTCAGCCAATCGGAATCGAGCGCATTATAATTCCTAATACGTGAAGCTCATCGAGTGTGGATGTTCACTTGTCGACGAAGTTTTGTGCTTTTGAGTATGATGCGCGCTCAAGAGAAACTTGGCGGTTAAAACTTTTGAAAGGCCAGAGAGAGAGGTACGAAACGAAATTAATAATGACCATTGCCGCTTTCACTGAAGATGATAGCGATTTCTATAAAAGCAAATTCTATTTAGTGACCCAGGTTGAGTTACGGTTTGGTCACCTGGTTATTGCATGTTATGCGCTGGATGATTTTACTAACATTTTTGCCACACTGAAAAAAATGAAATTACTAAAAAAGCAATTAAGTTTTGTAAAATCAGTAAAATAAAGCACATGCTAATTTTACTTGTTAATTTCGGTGAATCCTACTAAACTTATGGCTAATTTTACGATTTGAATTGTAAATTTTGCTTAAGTTTTAGTAATTTTTCTATTTGGATTGCAAATTTTTCAATCTAACTAGTACATTTTACAATCCAAATCATTGTGACTTTTGCATATTACATGACTGTCTTGGCGTGACAGCTATACAACTTGCAAAAATTACAATGCTTTGAATTGTTAAATTTACAATCTGATTGGTAAAATTTATGATCCAAATTGTAAAATTAATCAAAATTAAGCAAAATCTACGATCCAAAAAAATGTTTGTAGTAAATTTTACTAAAAATGGCTGGTAAAATTAGCCTTAGCTTCATTTTACTGATTTCACAAATCTATTTTTTTCAGTGCAGTTATGTTTTATTGGTAATTTGAACGTATATTCAGGGATTGGGAGCCGGAGCAGTGGTCAGATCTGAATTTTATGTTCTCCTCGACAGAAAACTGTGGGAATACTAAAATGAGTTACAATTTATCATTCAAATACTGAATCCAAAGGCTCTTGCACCTACAGAACTTGATTTTAAAGATTCGGTTTCAAGTTACTGCGTTGGGAGCTCTTTAGGGACCACTTTTTTTTGGAGCCGTGCTCCCAAAGAGCTCCCAACGCAATGACTTGAAACCAAATCTTTGAAATCAAGTTCTGGTTGGTGCAAGAGCCTTTGGATTTAGTATTTGAATGATAAATTGTAACTCGTTTTAGTAATCCCACAGTTTTCTGCCGAGGAGAACATAAAATTCAGATCTGACCACGGCTCCGGCTACCCAATCCCTGCGCATATATAACGTCATTTCATACCATATATCAATGGTGGATATAAATATCATTATTTACCACTTTGAACATTTTTCAGTCACAAATTTTAGTGACTGGGTTACGAATTCAAAACCTAACTTGCGAGGTGAGTCATGAAAACCATAAACTGGTCACGAAAGTCGGAATTAAAGATGGCGGAGACCCATTTGATTGCACTTAGAAACAAAAGTGACCGAGCCTATGGTCTCTAAATTTTGCTTCATGAGATCGACTGAAATCAATGTATCTGTAGTTTCATTTTTAACATCCGAGTAAAATAGTGGATGTTCGTACTCGTACTTTACATCAATCATTTGCTACTAAGAAACGAATCAGTAAATCCTACTTAAAATTGCATGTAGAATAAAAAACATAGCAGCAGTGGAGGCTGCAATGAAATTTGGCCTCTCTGCTTTGTTCACATTTAAATAAATGTAAGACAATCGTTTTTCCGGGAAGCTGGCAGCCTCTTCAAGAATCGATTTTTTTACATGAGTTTAAATGGCAAAATTTGCAGGAACTCTCACTGCTTATTAGTGCATATGAGCGTAACAAAAATCCCTCATTTTCATAAACCGCCCGGGTGAAAAATGTTTTTAAAAATGGAATTGCATTGCAGTGGCTTGACTAGGGGGAGAGATTGGGGATGTTACATAAAACATAGATTTTCTTTCGCTCTACTTTCGAAAATGTACTTCACTACACCTATAAATGAGCATATAAGTCAATGCTTACTTACTTTAATAACATGAAGGAACTGATTCTTTTTGAGGACCATTATACCTTCCCCATGTGTTTTCACCAAGGCTGCTATTAAGCTGTTTTCTCGATAAAAATAAGCATGTGTTTCGATATCGTCGAAGCGTGTTGATTAAATTAATATCGCGCGAAAAATTCACATGAAAGTTTAGTTAATATACTTTGTTGCCTAAAGGCAACTATAAATTTGTCCTATTACGTTTCATTACACATATCTGATTGAGCAAGAAATTTAAAATTACCCTTCAGTGAACAAAAACCTAACTACATAGTTCGCCAATCCTTTGGCGAGTATAAACGAGGAGTCCTGTAAAATAACCCCCAAGGGGTGTAAGAAAACGCGCGGAGTATTTTTCCGGATGAGAGGTGGAAATAATAAAATAAGTAAAACAAGGTCAGGGATTTACAAAAAAAAGGGAGGGGGAGAATGTGTAACGCCCGTACGAACTTGCATTATGTGCAATACTGAAAAAAATTCTCAGACCCAATATTACAACTTATCGACATCATATATCGACTTAGATCACAAAATTTTAAATATGACAAAGTGCGGCGGCTCGTGGAATTTGGCAACAATGCTTTCCATCCGTTTGAATCTATGTAAAATAATCGAATGCTGGTGAAGCTGCTTTCCTGTCGAATCGATTGTTTTGCATAGAATAAAATGGAGGAAAAACATTGTTGCCAAAGAAGCGGTGGCGGCTCGTGCGCAGTTTGGCAACGATATTTTTCCTCCATTAGCGTCTATATACAACAATTGATTATCGGTGAAGTAGTGCTTTACTAGCAAATCGATAGTTTTATACATAAATGATATGGAAGGAAAATGTTGTTTCAAAATTGTACCTACCGCGCCGCCACTGATAAGCTATAACACCTAAAAAAAAAATTAATTAAAAAAAGCTAAATAAAGCAGTTACCAACAAATGGTCAAATTGAAATTTGATTCGAAAAATCGAGTCAAACAAAAAGATGTGTGTCATTTATGAATCTTCAAGCTTTCGATCCATCGAACCCAGTGTCGTCACGTGGAGTTTGACAACATCGTATCTAGTGCATTTAAATACCCCAAAAAAATCGAATTACAGGAAATTCACTCTCTCGATTCGATATTTGTCATGAGTTTAAGTAGGCGAAATCCAGTTTTGCAAGTTTGCACGGGATATCACTGATCGAACCGCAACAGGTTCAAGGCACGAAAACAGCCGATTGCTATTAACACCCTGACGTTAAAACACGAGGTAAAAAAATTGAAAAGAAGGACGCGTGTTCTCAGGGAATTTCCATTTCAAAAGGGAATTATATTATGTATAGATATAGATTAAAGGTCTTCACATACACGTATGAAAGTTTATGGGAAGTTAATCTAATGAGCAGTTTTTGATTCTGAGAAATTCTGCATTTTCGTCTCTTCCATAATTAGCAGTGAGCTCTATAGTTTCTGAAACTAATACTGATCCTTCGTACGCCTTTCGTGTACACATTTACGGCAAAACCAAAACAAAAAGTTATCATAACAACAGCACCTAACAAATCTACTGCTCGGAGCATTGATATAGTATTATCTACGGAGAAGTTGTGATGATAGCAGGAAGCGAGTTCTGAATTTCCAAAACTTTCTTGTTAATTTTAGGAAAATGAAATGTATAATTGCGCGTATTTTCATGGCGTTACTGGGTGATGTTCAGTCTTCCATTCATTCACATTTGCAATACTATCACTTGAATATGGCGAACATCAACGTGAGGCAGTGGCGTCGCGTGCAGTTTGACAACACAGCATGGTATCCATTTAAACTCATATAAAAGGTCGAATTCAGGGGGTGCACAGTGCACAAGGAAAATTCGATACATCTAATGAGTTTAAATAGATGAGTAGCATTGTTGCCAGGTGGCACGCGACGCCACTGACGTGACGGGCGTAATTTGCAATCTATGGCCTTTTGTGTTTAATTTACTTTACTCTACGCAAAAATTCGAGGGTGTTCACGCACCACCCAAGACTTCGATCTTTTTCATGGGTTTGAATAGATGAAATGAAATAGTGTCAGTAAGAATGCTACGCATTTGGATCAACGCGAAATCAAGAATAACCCTTATTTCAATACCACGCCCATCGTAGTGGCGGCTCGTACAATGCGATATATCGATGTCTACTCCATTTAAAACTATAGAAAAGTATCGATTGTCAGGGGGTGCAATTGAACCCCCGAGACATCGATACTTTTCTATAGTTTTAAATGGAGTGGACATCGATATATCGCATTTCACGAGCCGCTACTGGCTCTTCGTATACTCGTTTCTGTGACTAGATCTGCCTAACTTAATTTCAGTTTTTATTCTCAATCCCTCGAGCGCCTTCAATTAGTTGTGTATGCAAAATTAGCACCTTGGTGAAGGAATATTTAACTATACCCCACTAACTTGAGCGAATGAGCATTGATTTTTTGCTGGTAGTTAAAGAGCTACACGGAAAAATATAATTGGTAAGATTTACCATCATGATGACTGATTTCTGTACCTTCCAAAAAGATGGTACACTTGACCATACATTGGGTTAAATGAACTAGACACAATGTAAATTCACCTTAAGTTCAGGCATGTTTATTGTTTAACTAATGGCTTGTTCTGTTCAACCCAATACCTGGAAAAGTTTACCATCTTTTTGGTAGGTGCAGAAATTAGTCATCATGATGGTAAATCTTACCAATTATTTTTTTCCGTGTAACCGGACAGTGGCGTACCGGAGGCCCCGGGCGGGGCCTTAACCCTTTAACTGCTACGGACGAGTATACTCGCGGCGGAGAAACCTCTTTTCTTAGAGCTGCGGACGAGTATACTCGCAATCGTGACTGGATTCCTCAAAACTCTTAAAAAAAATAAATAAAAATAAATAAAAAAAAAAATAAAAAAAAAAAAATTAAACAAAAAACGTAACAATTCGTAAGTTGGTTTTCCATTCACACCCTGGCAGTACCTGCATTCCTAACTCAGCAGTCAAAGGGTTAAGTTTACATCCAATTTGCAAAAACAGTTCCAAAAAAAATTGGCCTTAGAAATTCTTGAAATGATCAGTTTAATAGAAAGTGGCACAAAATAAATTAATCAAAATAACTTCACGCAAAGTTTTTGACCGCTTTTGGTTTAAATTTTGATTAACCTAACCGGCAAAAGAGGGTGTGCACGTTGAAACTTTTAAATATGAATAGGCATCTCGTAATTTTAAATTAATTCAAACTTTAGACTTGCTTTCCGAAGGCATTTTCAGGAAAATTCAAATATTCAGCGGTTGCTTACAAAGATGTCGCGAAAAATAAACATGCCAAGACGGAAAACGGAAATGCTTTCTTTTGAGGCACAGTCAAACAGAATTGCCGACGACTCCTTAGATTTGCTACGGTAGGCCACCTGCAAGGCTTGAATCCATTGAAATAAGCGTTGAGGTTAGTATACCTGCAGGAGTCCGTTGAGAGTCTTCCTGTCCCTGACTTAGCATCATTCTCGTTCTAAATTTAATAGAATCGAACGCGCAAATCCAAGAGAGGCGAGGAAAAAGGCTTGTTCGCCTGCTGAAAAGAGAGCTTCAGATTACATTCAGGCGACGGAACAAATAATCTAAATACTTTTCGGTGCTTTTCATTCTCGGACCTTTCGTTGCCAGATAAAAAACGGTACAAATCAAAGTAAGAGTAAGAACAGGACAAATCTGACCGGAAACACATTCCAATTGAAGGAAAACACGCGATTTGATCAACAGAATGAAAAGAAAAGAGAGGGTGCGATTTGATCAACGAAATGAAAGAGAGAGAGAGAGGGAGAGAGAAAAAAGAACTCTCAGCGCGAGCGTTATCGCGTGACTTACTCGAGCCATGGAAAAGAAGCAGGGAGAGAGAAAAAAAGTGGCGACGAAACGGAAACGAAATCGCGAACCTCTCACTCACACAATTGCACACTCACGCAAACACACTTACACTCACACACACACACAACGAGAGGATTTGATACGAAGTTTTTCATTAAAATATTTCATAAAGATAGGAGAGGATTCTTGATGAAAAAAAAGAGAGGACCCAAGGTATGTTGTAATTACATTTCCACGCATGTAATTATTAAGTTTTACGGTGGAGCTTGAGATTTAAGAGCGCCATAAACTCAAATGTACAGACCTTTAAATTTAATTAAACCTATACAAAGTTTTAGGTCCGCAAGCCGAGAATGGGAAACGTTATTCGTCTGCATAATAGCACTGGAGGTGTGTTGAAAATAACCGTCGAGAAAGGCAAAGAGAAGAGGAAGAGAGATTTCTTTTACAGGGTGTTTTTGCAAATACTTAAAAAGCTCAAGGTTTCGTGTGTCGCTGTTTCATTCCTGAGTTCAGAAACGTCGTTTTGACTTTAAGCCTAATGCGAGCCACCTCATGTTGAAAAAAATGAGCTCTAATTACTGGTGGAAGGGTTGTAAGTGGAAATGTCCAACTACAGGAACGTCCAGTGTAAAAATGTCCAATCATAAAATGTCCATGAAATTTGGTCCATGAGCAAATTTGTCCTGTAACTAATAATGTCCTATGTAAGAAATGTCCACCTGAAGAAAAGTTCTAAAACGTTGTTGTCCGGTATGTGAAAAAGTTCAGTCATAGAAACTAAAATTATTAGCATTTTTAAATCAACACTGGCATTTTCAACTGACAGCTTCATCTTTAAAGAAGTTGAAAAGTCTGCAACTGTTTATAAATTTTTCCGGAAACTTATTATCTACTTCCAAAGGTTATCGCCATGGTCGTTCTTCAGAAAACATATTATGAGACTTCAACAATGAGTTTTCATGAATGTTTGTACTTGCTTGATTCATACCAGAGGGCGCAAAGTTGGAGTTTATGGTCACGCGCTTAAGGGAGGCAGTGGGTTTTATGCAGTTTTTTGAGTTTTTTGGTTGGGGGGGGGGGGGGGCAATTGATGAGGCCCCTAATACGTTGAGCAAACAAAAAAATGTCGAAATTTGCGTTTTTTTTTTTTTTTTTTTTTTTTTTTTTTTTGTGTGCTCAATTTACTCGGAGCCTTATCATAATCCACTGCCTCCCGTGAGCGGCTATTGCTTGATTGCATGGTTCGGAAATAGTTCAAGTTGGACCTAATTCAGATTTCCAGCCGATGGCGTGGACTTTTTTTAAGGCGGGTATTTTTCACGTTACTGAAAAAAAAATCAGCTAAATTTAACTAATTTCAACTTATGGACACCACTTAAAACTGTTTGTTTAACTAGTTGAATTAGTAAAATTAACTCCGTGCCGTGTTAATTAACATGGCACGGAGTTGTTTTTACTAATTCATATATTCAAACTAACAGTTTTAAGTGGTGTCCATACTTTTAAGTTGAAATTAGTTAAATTTAGCTGATTTTTTTTTCAGTGTAAGACATTGTTGGGTACTGGACATTTTCATTTATGGACCAAATTTCATGGACATTTTATAAAAAATAAACTGTAGGGAACACCCTACGAACACTTTCTCCCTCCATTTTTATCTGGGGGGTCGAAGGACCCCCAGACCCCTTTAAGAATTCTGGGGAGACCCCAGACCCCCCCCTAGTATTCTGGAGGAGACCCCCAGACCCCCCTCTAGTATTCTGGAGGAGACCCCCAGACCCCCCCCTAGTATTCTGGGGGAGACCCCCAGACCCCCCCCCCTTTAGAATTCTGGGAGAGACCCCCAGACCCCCCTTTAGATATCTGGGGGAGACCCCCAACCCCCTTTAGAATTCTGGGAGAGACTCCTAGACTCCCATCAAATTTAAAATATTTTCATCTCTGGACATAATTCCGCCTTCAATTCGAAGTGTTTGCGATTTTGCAGAGAAGCTGTACGAATAGTTGCCTACTTCATCCTTTGAAGGATGGGTTTTGAACTGTGGATCTTCAAAAGAATTTTTTAGTTTGGTAGATTAAACCTCCCTTTAAAGATGTTCTTTGTTTGTAGATTGTGTATACCAAATGTCAACAAAATTCATCCATCCATTTTCTTTATAAGTTTAATTTTCTTTGGATATTCTATTTTTTGGGTTTATTGATGGAACAGCTATTTTGCCTTTAAACAGTCTCAGACTTAAGAAGAGTTGTATATTATAGTTTTACATTGAAAAGAAATCCCTGCGTAGGTTGGTTGCAAACTTTTTGTTGCATTTTTCATCAAACATAATTGAGTTATAATTTAATTTCTTATTCCAAGTATTACGATTATTTTTTTATTTGCTTGGTTTCAAAGATTTTTGCTCGATCGCACCTATATTGGCCCTTGAAATGGTCTTAAAGGTTTTTGATGATGACTGTATGATAGGAATATTTTAATGGGTCCGTAACATAGTATGTTTGTGCAAAGTTCCATCAAAATTCATCCCATGAATGATTGACTCCAAGTTTTAACATTGATTCCCCGCTTTAATTCATGTTTTTGGGTCGAACACCCTTTTTTGATTTTTAAACTCTCTTAAGTGTTGTATATTGTATCTGTAAGGAATACTTTCTTTTATAGACTAATTGTAGATTGTATTTGCCAGTTTTTATGAAAATTCATTGGACCAAACCTGAATTATCCCAATTAATAGGATTATGTTTTTATTTGCTTAAATTCCCATATTTTTTTCTCAATCCCACCTACATTGCCTCTTGAAAAGGTTTTATCAGTTGTGTATGGTGACTAAGAAAGGAAAATATCTTAGTATTTTGATAGTGGATTGTGTGTACAAAAGTTTTTATCAAAATTCATCGAGCCATAATTGGTTGACTCCAAGTTTAAAGATTAATTTCTCACGATAATTCCATTTTTTGGCTCGAGCGCACCGATTTTGATTTTTTAAACAGTCTTAAAGGCTGTATATTGTAATGATAAGAAATTCTATATAAAGTAGAGTAAATGTAGGTAGGTAGATTGTTTGTGCCGGATTTAATTAAAATTAATTGGATGTAACCCGAATTATCTCAATAAGTAGGATTATGTTTTTATTTGCTTAATTGGTCTTATTTTTTCTCAATCGCACCTATATGGTCCCTTGAAACGGTCCAAAGGATTTATTATGATGATAGTGAGAAGAAAATATTTTAGTACTGTGGTAGTACATTGTGTATACAAAGTTTCATCAAAATTCATCCAGCTTTTAGTAAGTGGCACTGATATACAAGATTAATTTCTCAATTTTATTCCATTTTTTGGCTCGAACGCCCTAAATTGATTTTTTAAACGGTCTTAAGGGTTATTTTACTGAACTAAAAGGGGGTTAATTTTACTGTGGGCTGGTTGTAGAATGTTTTTACAAATTTTCTTCCAAATCCAAAGATCCAAAATTGAAATATTTAAATTTTTCTCTTTTTTGACCCATTTTCCCATTGATTTTAATGGAAACCATTTTTCATCCATAACTAACCTAAAAATTAAAATTTTAAAAAAACAAAAAAAGTCCTTCTGGGGAATGTTAAAAGCAACATCTCTGCAAAATTTGGATGCATATGGATCAATAGTTCAAAAGTTATGCTGGATTTCACGTTCTTGACTACAGACAGACAGACGGACAGACAGACAGACAGACGGACAGACGGACGCCAAAGAAATTTTGTGCATTTACTCCTCCCTACCACATATGGTTCAGAAATATTGAAATATCATGGATGGATGTTCTTTAGGATAGTATTAGGCATGATAAGAGCCAATTACTTTATAATTATCATGATTGACTAAGTCGCAGCGGGCCAAGTATCGAAACAAAATTCATCAAAAAATCTCTGCGCCATCGCAATACTTTCTCAATTTTTCTAATTTCATTAGAGTGAGAAAGTAAAAAAAATTAAAATAAAAAAAAAACGTAAAATAAAAATTTGAGGAAAGAGAAAAAGAGCGTCACTCCATTATACTTTTATTGAGCCCTTGCAAAACTGAATTGACACTGAGAGCATTCTTTCTTATTACAAAGTGTGTTTCGTTTGAGTTAAAGAAACTGTACAGTGAAATATTGACTAAGGGGAAATTCCTTTAACCCCAGGAAAATGCCTGCTGCTACGAGTAAAAGATTCCTTGTTGTGACGGAGTGATTCTCCTTCATACAATCAATACTTAATTCGCGCAAGGAAAACTGTCACAAGTAAACGTATTTCTTTCTTTTGAAAGTAGTGATTTCTCTCAGTGGATATAGTATTTTTTTATTAGAAAGGCTTCATAATGCCCTTTTTCTGGTTTAAAAAAAAAGAAAAAAGGTTTAACTCAATGCCTCTTTGGGGTTTTCTCAGTCAACTTTATCGCATCAGAGAATATATTGAATCAATGGATTATTGTAACCTTGATTGCTTATAATAAGTTATTTGTCGAAACATGCAGAGTTTCCGATTTTCTTTCGTAAACCAGCTATTTTCGTTACCATCACATTCCGGCTCCTCAAAACATATCAAATTACTCATAATATGAGTGGTCTCTTCTTATGTACCCATCACAGCTTTTGATTCGAAAATGCTGTAAGATCTAACGACACCGACGGGTTTTGCAAAAACAAAAAACAAAAAAACAAAAAAACAAAAACAAACAAAAAAAAACAAAAAAATAAGCAAAGGCTGAGTCATCAGAGTTTTTCATGACTGACCAGATTTTTTTTTTTTTTTTGCTGACAGGATAAAAACCTCGATGAATACAATGAGGAGAGTGTTTGTGGGACGAATGAAAAACAAATTGGTTTACATGGATTACGGCTGCAGAGGAAGCCGCATGCACGTTCGTCACAAATCAACGTCTACTGCATGGTGAGTTTTGACTTTGCCTCTTTGAATAATTAATTGTTTTTTTTTTGTCGCTCTATTGTAGTGGAGACAATTGCTGTATATACTTAATAAGGGGATTGAGATATTGGTATTATGGACTAAAGATTCCTTATTGTTTTTGAGACTCGAGGCAAAGTGTCTCGCCGAGTGGATAACTTGCAGACAACTTCGCGCTCCGTGCACCTGCACGGAAAAAAATAGTTGGACAGACTTACCATCATGATGACTGATTTTGGAACCTACGAAAAATATGGTAAACTATACCAGCTATTGGGTTGAATGAACTTGACAATATATAAATTAAACTTAAGTTCAGGCATATCTAACCCAATACCTGGTATAATTTACCATCTTTTTGGCAGGTGACAAAATCAGCCATCATGATGGTAAGTCTGGCCAACTATTTTTTTCCGTGTGTAAAGGTAGGAAACTCCTTCAATTTTGAGTAATACTACACCAATATTCAACCGTGGTGAATACATACTCATCAGTAGGAGTCAAAAAGCATGTCAGACGTCTCCTGGAGGTAACGCTACCCGTAATACTTATCTCAATAAATGTAAGCATTGCAGAGGAACCTACCCAAGACAAACTCTAAAGAGACGTGTGACATTGTTTTTCCCCCGCCAATACACAATTATTCGCTTTTCAACTGATTCATCTTACGTGATTCCTTCTTGCAATCAATCTTAAACCTTTCACGACCAGGAAACTGATAGACATATTATAACATCGCTCGATCGTTTAAATTTAGTGCAGGGTAGTTATATATTTGTGTTCATTTTGCCTACCCATCCAATTGAAGGCGCTCAACGAGCCCGGGCGGATCCAGCGATGTGACGACCATTCTTTCTTCCCATTTGAATGTATGAGAAACAATCGAATCTCGAGGGGGTGTTAGCCCTATTATTAATCGATTGTTTCTCATACATTCAAATGAGAAGAATCCACAGTTGCCAGGTTGCTGGATCCGCCTTTGTCAACGACATTGTTTTGGAGTGACTTTTCTTATGCGCCAATAAGAAAGTGACATTTTGTAAGACAGATTCATACAGTCACGAGAACTATCAGTGGCGTAGCGAGTAACTTGGCAACGTTGTAATGTGTCAATTTAAATCCATTAAAAAGATCGAACTCTTGGGTGTTCGGTGAGCACCTTCGCATTCGACCTTTTACAAGGGTTTAAATGGACACATTACAACGTTGCCAAGTTGCAAGTTACGCCACTGAGAACTAGTATATACTTGAACGACGGACGTGGTCTCGAAAGGGTCGATGCAAATCAATTCGAAAGTTTGAAGTATTTTCTGAAAGCAGAACTGGTGACAAACGAGCCAAGTCAGAGTTCAACTGGAGGTTGCAATTTAACTCACAGAAAAAAACAAAAGACTGGTATAATTTACCATCTGCAGAGCTTATTTTGGAGTCTGCTATAGCAAGTATGATAAATTTTACCATCATATGGTAAGTGCGCAACGTATCTTGTGGTGAAATATGCCAACACGTTATCTTAATTCACCTCATGCAAGGTAGGTTGCATTTCCAATATGATGGTAAAATTTACCATACTTGACAGCAGAGTTGGGCAAATAGGAATGTAATCGATCACACGATTACTATGGGTTACCGGTAATCGTCAAACCTTTGGATGGTAATTAAATGCATTTTTCGCAGATAAACAGTTAACTTTAGGGTCTTCTCGATTAGATCAGATTCTTCTGCAACTCATATGATGGGTGGCTTGTAAAAAGTCAGCCTGCTTGATTACCTTAAAATCACCATCCGAAAAAACGACGATTAGGATTACTTGGTAACCGTGTAATCGATTACCACTCTCATTTGCCCAACTCTGATTGATAGCAGACTCCAAAATCAAATATGCAGATTGTAAATTCTACCAGTTTTTTTTTTTTTTTCGTGTGTTGGTGTTCTTATTTTCAGATGGATCCAAATCTGCTTTCTCACGCATTTTGACTTAAGTTTTTTAAAAAAAAAAAAACGGTCCCCCCCCCCGTCTGCTTCAAGGAGCGCTTTTCATCGTGCATCACTTCAAAACATAAATCGTTTAGTCAGCATTTCGCATTTGCCTAAAATTGGCGCGAAATTCCCAAAGTACCCGTATTAAAATCAAACTAGCTGCGATTTCTATTGATGAGCGCCTACCCCATCACTCTCCCCAACGTTTAATGCACGTCCGGGTCTACACTCGTTTATATTTCGGGCATTGATGAGGCAGGAGACTCGTCCGTCCGTCCATTTCTTTGGGCTTTTGAAATCCGCTGCCCAAAATTAAAGCTCGACGCAGCAAATCTATCTCGGCGATGGGTACTTTTCAGAGAGGCTTTTCATACAAGAGAGTGAAAGTAATAACGAAGGGGTATCAATTAATGGCCCAAACCTTAAATTACGGCCCCCTTTTCAATTAAGCTCTCGCTCCATTACGTCGCAATCAAGCGAATAAAACGAAGGTATTATAATCAGAATTTAATGAGCTGATTTACGTGGAGCGTATTTTGTGTGTGAGCCCATCGCGAGAGAGCGAGAGTAAAGAGATAGAGAAAGAGAAAGAGGGTGGTTCGCGAGCGAGCCCGAGTTGTCGAGATAAATTTCGGCGCCTCGGTCGTCCGCAACCCTCAACGCGCGATGGTCGAAAACGAAGTAACGTTGAATGCAAAGTACGCGAGCTTGGGCTTAGGATCCCGATGAATAACCCCCCCCCTCCCCCCCTCCTCGGTTACTCCCCCCTCACAACCCCACTCTTACCCTTGCTTTTCAATGTCTCTTTGCTTCCTACCCACCGTACCCCTCCCCCCCTTTGGCCGCGCGCCCCCTCCCCACCCTCTTTCTCTCTTTTCATTCCGTTTCTCTTTATCTTCGCGGGCGGCGCGCGGTGGAGGTGGTTGCGGACGCGGACGCGGACGCGTACTCGCGCAGACCACCAATGAGAAGTCCCCTCTTTCGACCACTCTTCTCTCACTGGTGATTTATGGATTTTTTGCCGAAACTTCACTCGAAGATTTAGCCGCTAGAGCTCAGCACTATGCAGCGTTGCTCGTCCATACCACTTCTTAGAGTTTGCCGACTGGCTGTCTTTCTTTCCTTTTAAGGTCCTTTCGGTTTCGGTTTCGTTTTTTTTGTTTTGTTTTGTTTTTGTTTATGTTATTATCATTTATTCTGTTTACTTTTGGCGAATTCGCCGGGGGAAAAAAAAAAAAAAAAAAAAAAAAAAAAAAAATTGCGAATCTTTCTGAGTCTCTCGACTTCTATAAGAGCATTGGCAAAAACTGACTCTTCCTCTGATTACATGTATGAGGAAAAATTTGACCCCTCAATTTTATCGAGATACATGAGCGTCACCTACGAATGCATAATTGCTTCCGGAATAAAATAATCGACTATTTTGCATAGGTTCAAACAGAGCAAAACTCTCGTTGTCAAATGACACTACGGCACTGCTTATCATATCAGTGGCGAGGCGTGAAATTTGGTAACAGTGTATTTTCTCCACATAAATTCACCAAAAAAGTCGAACGCTTCGGTCATCGGCGATGACCAGGCGTTTCGACCTTTCTAATGTGTTTAAATGGGAAAAAGGAACGTTGCCAAATCGCTCGCCTCGCCACTGCTGCTTATTTACGACAGTGAAAAGAAAGTACCCTTGTGACTTTTACCGTTAATTTTTTCCTCTTCTTATTCATGCGTTCAAACAGCCAAAAAAAGCGCCTTTCCAGAATACGTCTCTGTCTTGCAATTTGCAAATTTTTGTATCGTTGTATCGTTCGAGAAGTTTGACTCGGTCATATTCTACGACGTCAGGATTTCATTCATACAGATGCAGTGGCGGTTCGTGGAATGCGGCAACGACGGATTTTTCTCCGCATTTAAACTCACGTAAAATAATCGATATTAAGGGGACTCGCAGAGTCCCTGAGAAATCTATACTTTTGCACAGGTTCAAATGGCAAAAGCATGGTTACCAAATTGCACGAACCACCATGCACCACACGAAGATATTGTATAGAAACGACTTTTTGAGCCACAAACGGCACCTGCTTATTTTACCGTCAGCACACCAACGTATATTACTCAGCGTCGGTTCGTGCAATGTGGCAACAGTGGATTCTCACTTTTTAAATCTATTCAAAGTAATCGATTTTTAGAAGGTTCATTTATCCCTCATGGAATCGATACTTTTACATGTAAGTATCACGGAAAAAAAAGATTAGTGAAAATAACCATACGGATACCTGATTTTGGCACCTGCTAGATGTTATGGTAAACTTGACCAGAAATTATGGTACATATACCGATACTTTGAGTAAATTCAACATGCAATCAGATAACATCACCTAGTACCTAGTCAAAACATAGTATACTTCTGGTTAATATTATACTATAACAACTAGCAGGTGCCAAAATCAGGTATCCGTATGGTTATTTTCACCGACTTTTTTTTTCCGTGATAGGTTATTCAAATTTCATAAACCACGATTGCCAAATTGCACGAACCGTCACTGCTATCACACGGAGAAAAATGTCTGATTGAAATTACGGAACGTAGGAGGAGTAAAAAAAATCCCTTTAAAATAATAAGAATTCTTACTGATTCAACCAGAATTCTTATTGATCCAACGATTCTTTCTTGTGATTTTCTAAGTCATCAGAACGTTCAATTAGACTAATGATAATTCTGGTTGAATCAATAAGAATTCTTATTATTTTAAAGGGAATTTCTTTCTACCCCAATTTCCTCCTATACGTCTCGAAATTTCAATCAGAAATTTTTTTCTCCGTGCAACCGTGCACTTTATTGCCTCCCAACAATTTACTCGGCTCTTCCTTAATGCTTTCACTCACCATTGAAAATTATAATCATTGCTTTGAATTTTGTTTTCAGCTGTGCTTTGCCTGCTAAGTATCATCCATGAAGTGTTGTAAGCTTTGCTTCTGCTGTTTCTGCCGCTTTGCTATTTTGCCCTAATTCCGCTTTTGCTCTCTCGCTTTTGGTAACAGTATTATTTCCCATTGAGCTTTTCCATTTTTTTTTTTTATTAGAGCTTTGGAGCCTTCAGTAAGTATTTCCACATCTTGCTCTTATTGTAGCTTCATTTTAATTTTGATCTTTTTATTTTGCATAAAATTTTTAGCAGTAGCTTTTATCATATGGTATTTATTGTACTTACTTATCGGAAGTATAAAAGCTATTTTTCTTTTCCTTGTGCTATAATTGAAGTAACCGCTTGGCTTGCCGAAACCCTGCTTTGTAACAAATGCATTAATTATTACGCTTAAGTACCTACTATACGCATTTTATTGTAGAAGTTTTGCTCTTCGTGCATTTCCTAGCAAGCTCTTTATCATTTTACTCCGTCTCCTTGGTATGAATGACTTAAGAATTAAGAGGGAAAAAAAATGAGGTAAACATTTTTAATGGTTGCAAATTATAAACGCTGGTTTTTTTTTTTTTTTTTTGTTTTGTTTTTGTTTTTGTTTTTTTTTTTGGGGGTTTTTTTTTTGTATTGTTTTTGCTTTGTTTTTTTGGAATCTCGGACCTCGGCAATTTTGTATTAAAGACGCACCTAATTTATACGTTCCTTCAATAGTTTTCATATTTATAATTTTTCGCTTCGTTTTTCGTAGACGTTTTACTATATTTTATACAAACAAAATGATGTGCCATGAGGTAAACCACTCTTGGAATCCAAAATGATATGACCTAGAATGCTTTCGTATGATGCGTCTACTCAAGGAAGGAAAACTCTGAGATTTCAGAAATAAGGTGTAACATAGTATATCCTGATATCAATTAAAAGTATAAGAAGGAATTTATCGCTATAGGTTTCAGATGAAAGAGTTGAGACGATTGATGCCCTCTTAAAGTCATACGCGAATATTTTTCTCCAATCAAAATTCCTGAAGAAGAATAATATGTGGACATATTATAGCAATAGCATAAAAACGACGATATATGCGTATTTATTTCCATAGCATGAAGAAAAAAATGAAAGGGAAAGAACCGCAGATAAATATAAATAAATGAATATAGAAATATGAATAAATTAAAAAATATTAAAAATTATTAATATTTCGAAAGAAATATTTCAAAAAAACAATCCTTCTTGATTTCCGAGCCTCTAACTTGTGCCTAAAGAGTTTTATCAATTGAAGTGTTGGATTAAAAGATCCTTTTTGAAGAGTTAACTCTATCTGAGTTTCGATTTTTGTTTAATATCTTATGGTTCGATCTATCAAACAGATTGACACAATTTCTATGCAAGAAATTCATGTTAATTACTTATTTGATGATATTTTTTTTTTTTTTTTTTTTTCTATTGAACGGTGTCTATGAAAATTTAGTAAATTTTTTCGGAGAATCATCCATGCAACCTGATCATGATTGAAGAGCGCACTCCTACACACGGAGAAAAACTTCTGATTGAAATTACGGAATGTCGGAAGAAATTGGGGTAAAAAGAAATTCCCGTTAAAAAAATAAGAATTATTATTGATCCAAGGATTTTTTCTTGCGATTCTACTGAATCATCAGAACGTCAATTGGACCAATGATAATTCTGGTTGAATCAAAAAGAATTCTTATTATTTTAAAGGGAATTTCTTTTTACCCCAATTTCTTTCTACGTTCCGTAATTTCTATCAGAAATTTTTCTCCGTGTAGGAAAATTTCCTTCGACTCCACTCACCTTACAACAACAACAACAACAACAACAACAACAACAACAACAACAATAACAACAACAACAACAAAACAACAACAATACATCATCAACAACAACAACAATTGCAACTAAATTTTGGGCTGTGAAACTGAAATGGGTAGATATTCTCAAAGTTCACGACTCTCGAGAATAAAATTAATGGACGGTCTCTTATTTATTAGGATCTCAAATATGTCAATGAAATTGGACCCCTTAATCACGGCCTTTAATGATTCTGTAGCGTTTGACGCCCCCCACCAAATTACGATAGAAACCCTGATGAAAGCCGTCCCATTTTGCGAGTGTTATTTCTTGTCAGAGCTCTTTTGCTACGCTGCGGATTATTTCAGCGAAGCGTTTGCCCGTTTTCCTCGTGTTTCTATGGCTTTGAAACGGCGCGGCGGTGGCGGTGGCACAGCGGTTATCGCACCCAAGCTCCAAGTTTGTTTATCTTGTTAACAGCGAAATACAACACGTCGACCATCGTTGCAAAGCGGGTTGCATTCAGTCCCCTTCATTTGCATCGCTATCTTGGCGTAAAAGGAAAGTCCAATTAATTTCGCGTATTTTTCAGCTCACCGATATATAGAACTGCTAACCACAACTCATCGGAACTGAAAAAGATTTAAGCCTTCTATAAATTTCCCCTAATCTTGACGAATAACTTATTTGCACCCAAGTCGGGTTCGCGGCTATTTTTCACTGAGCTTAAAAATAAATATTTTTTTCTGACCTTTTTTTTTTTTTTTTCCTCCTCCGAGCGAGGTTGTAATTTAGTTCCGCGTGGATACTTTTGCCTGTGCCCGAAGATTTATGAGGTTTCTAGCTCAAAGTTTCAAGAATGAGCTTACTCGTGAAAAGTTGGTCTTGAATAAGAGGGAAATATCGTGTCGATCGGGTGTTCGCGATTTGGAGATTAAAAAATGAAAAATAAAATATATTTATGGTCATCCTTCCTCTCTCCTGAGGCACTTTGCAGCTTTCGTTTACTATTTCTGTACCATGATTTCCTCTCTTTTTTCCAGTTGATCTTTAATTTTATATCGTTCATCCTACAGTAATGCATGTTTCACTTTTCCTTGCATTTGCCATGCTAAAATTTATTTTTCTTTTGCTTTTTATGCTCTTGTTACAATTCAAGCTGTCTAAAATAAACCTGTTTTTTTTGCTCATTCTAAATGGTGAACAAAAACCAACCGAAAAAATAGAAAATAAAAATAAAAAAATATTGTTCATTTTGATACAGCAAAGAAAAATTTGATTCAATCGTAGATCTAATCAAGGATTTGGTTTAGTCAATAGTTTAACCAATGAAAAGATACAGAGCCTATCTTTCATTAATGAACTTTTATGCGCATCATATTTTTAGACATAATACTTATTCTTTTTCAACCTTCCCACCTAGCTACTAATCAACTAAATCTATCTATATTGATGAAAATAATGCCCATAAAGACTTTTCAGCATATGGATGAATATATATCGAACCTATTCGTTTTCTGTGCCTCGTTTTCAGCTTTTGACTAAGGACTGTAAATAGGTTTTTACTATTCTTTGTGTGATCTAAAGTCGATTAAAATTTCGTTTGTAATTGCGTGTCGCTTTTGAGCACTTTTTCAATATTTTTGAGTGAGACAGCAGGTAGATTACTCTCATAACTGAGCTTCCATGCAAAATACTTTATTGTACATGACTCCTTTTCAATGGCGTACGCAGGAATTAGTCTCTCTCGCTCTTTTCCCGTTTGAGTGTATGTACTAGAAAAGGAAAGTAATAGGGGCTGAAGACACGTTCGAACCCCCCTGTTTCTGTCCTTTTCCAACACACGTGTTCAAATGGGGAAAGAGAGAGAAAGGCAAATTCCTGTGTAAGCTACTGCTCCTTTTCATGAGGGTAAACTGTGGCATCTTAAAATCTCTGATATAGCAAAGTGGTAAGTTCAAAGTTGTTCTCCGATGTTAGTGATAAAGTTTACACTTATTCCAATTTCGACTTCTTTTCCAATGTGCGTCGGAAAACTGTTCGAAGATTGAGACAACTTGTTTATGAAGATTCACTTTACAACTGAAATTGAGGATTTTTCTTGGAAGAAGGGCTCTTAAAACTATGGGTCTGCTTTTCCCGAGAAATGTGCATTGTGAGAAAATGGAGGTTTTTGGCTGAAGAGGTCACCTCCTGTTTTCAAGGGCCCTTCTTTCGGAAAAGTCCTCAATTATTAATCGTAATGCACACTTCTCTTCAATCTTTTAAAATTTTTTGAAAATACAGTGATGTCGCACAGTGCAGTGAGAAAAACGCTGCAAAATCGCTTTAGGCAGCATTACTCGGCAAATCATCGAGACATTTAAAAACTGAAAAAAATACCTTTTTCTTTTGTGGAAAGGAAGAGATTGCCTTTTCAAATTCTTACGCAACTTAATTTTTGATCGAGAAATCCTGCCCTGAATAATTTTCCACATAGGCAGCATTTCTCGGTCAAAAATTGAGATACGTAAGAACTTAAAAAAAAAAATCTCTTCCTATCCTTAAAAGATAAAGGTGTTTTTTTCAGTTTTTAAATAACGCGATAATTTGCTGAGTAAAGCTGCCTGAAGCGATTTTGGAGCTTTTTTTCACTGCATTGTGTGTCGCGTGCAATCTGGCAACGCTGAAATTTGACCTTTAAACGCATGAAAAAGGTTCAACTATATTGAAAAAGCACAGTGCATCACCCTTTCAAATCGATATTTTGCATGGGTTTAAATGAACGAAATGCAGCGTTGCTGAATACAAGCGACGCCTCTTCGTAGAAAGTTAACTCTTTGCGTTATATATATTTGTTGAGCCTCTATTCGTTTATAGTTAATAGTTATGCAACCTCGCTGATTATAGTAATTCTTTTTGCAGTTTTTGGAGTCTTAAAAATACTATCAATAACATTTAGATTTCTTTATTTTACTAAGTATTCTAAAACTAAAACTACTTTTTTATCAATTTTGCGATTTGTATTCTTGAATTGTTTTCCTTATTGCTTTTTGCTCTCTCATTATTCTTTTTAGACCGCATATATACAGTGTGATTCCATGAGGATTTCTTCTATCAAGACATATTTTTTCTCCTATACCGTACATATTTGATTTGTTCTTTTGAATCCAAAGTTTAGTTGGAAAATATGGAATGGGGCTATTCCACACTTTTGCTACAAGCGATTTAATAGTCGATTATGGCGTAAAAACCTCAAAAAATAACGATGGCGGCATTAAAAACTTCCAAAATCCACTCCAAAACTCAATAAACGCAGTTATTTGCGCGAGCGTGATGGTGGCCGAAGGAACTAACAATGGGAGATTCCTATCTTAATTTCGTCACTCTTTCTGTGTTGACAAGGATGATTCACAGAGTAATTAGTCATCAGAGTGATGATCCACATCCGATGAATGGTACCGCAACACCAAGTGACACCGGTGTCAAATGAAAGTAGTCTCTTATTGGTCACTTC